>CM052704.1:33758364-33866053 GCA_028551405.1 Uromys caudimaculatus
CAGACTGGTCTTGAACTCAGAGTACTGGCATGAGCTAGGGAGCAAGGCACATGAATTATTTAATAAGTCTTTAAGTACTTACATAATATCCGCCAGCACTGACTGTGACACCTACAACCAGGTAATAGATCATATTGGAGCCAGATGTTCCAGGGAACTTGCTGGATGACACTCGGCGAAGAGATGCTAGGAGAACAAGTTTAAACATGGTTACTTTCGCCACATAATACAGGCCATCCTAAATAATTACATCTTTTAAGTAGTTTCTATTATCATCAGAGATTTTCACTTCTGGGAAGGCAGTGTTGGAGGCAGGATAGTGATCTTATCCAACAGCCTCTTATCTGATTTGAGGGACCCTGGTGAAGCCCGCCATCTTGATGTCGGGAAGGGCGGATGTGGGTGAAGACAAACGACAGAAGTAAATAACTTCAACATGCAAGTGAGATGCAAAAGAAACAATTCCTCCATACATGTCCAACAATACTTCATCAGAAGTAATCACTTCTCCTTCTTCTCTGTTCTTTTTTCAGTTGTCATCTGAGAAAGTAGGGAAGGATTGTTTTTAAAAATTAATTGTCTTATACCTAAGGATACAATTTGGGCTTGAGGAGGGGTAGAGCGCATGCGTAGAATGCACTAGCCCTACGCTCACCTCACGATGCTTAGCAGAGACCAGTTACACTCTTGTCCTTTCTCTTTTAGCCCTCCCGAATCCTCCTTGTGGATGACAGCCACTCGGCTGGTTTGTGGTGAGACTTTTGTTGGCTTAAAAACAGATCGGTGATCTGGGTGTGCTTGTTCTAATTCCAGCTGCTTAGGCAGCTGCAGGGGTTGCGGGGGGGGGGGGGGGCCGGGACGGGGGACGGTTGGAATCTGCCTGGATCATGGAATGAAATCTCACTTCTAAAAACCTGTTTAGCATGTAAGTAGAGGTCAGGGGACAGCTTGGGGGAGCTAATTTTCCTCTCCCACGATGTGGATCCCGGAGATCAAACTTGGGGGGCATCAGGTTTGATGATGAGCACCTGTACCTCTGTACCTGCTGACCCACATACATCTCATTGTTAAAACAAACAACCCTACCAACCCCCCCACCCCACTTATGGTAGAGTGTGTCTGCTATGCAGGAGGCCTGAGTTCCCTCCCCAGCACCATAGCTAAGTAAGTAAGTAAATAAATAAATAAATAAATAAATAAAGCCCCACCTCACAACCTTTTGACATATGTGTATAACTATAGGTTTCTTATTTGATCCAGGATTTTTTTTAAATACTAGGAGTCAAATCCAAGGTTCCTACCTGCTGAGCAAGTTATGCCCCATACACTCCAGAAAGATCTTTTTAAATAGGAAGATACATATATATATATAAAATATATCAACAATACAAATACACTTAAACACAATTTCAGCTGAGTTATTTAAAATAGCAATAAGAGAAATATCAATAGGAATTTAGCAAACATATTTTAGTAGGTTTATACAATGTGAACAATAGGATTTACTTTTTTGTTTTGTTTCTTTTTTTTTTTTTTTTTGGTTTTTTATTTTTGGTTTTTCGAGACAGGGTTTCTCTGTGTAGCCCTGGCTGTCCTGGAACTCACTCTGTAGACCAGGCTGGTTGTTTTGTTTCTTGAGAAAGAGTTTCTTTGTGTCCCTGGCTGGAGAAAACAAATTTTTTGGATTTATTTGTTTTATAATTTTATGTGTATGAGTGTTTTGCCTGCATGTGTATGTATTTGCAAGACGTGCATGTCTGGTGCCCTGGAAGGTCAGAGACAGGCTTCAGGTTCTCTAGTTCTGGAGTTACAGGCTGTTTTGAGCCATCTTGTGAGTACTGGGAATTGAACCCGGATCTTCTGCAAGAGAAACCAGTGCTCTAAACTGCTCTCTAGACTATGAGAAAATGCAACCACATATTATGTGAAAATACACAGCAATACATCCAATAGCAGAGGATCTCAGATGTATGGGCTCAAGGAACATAGAAAAATGTGCTTGAGAAAGAAAGAAAAAGACCTACAGTAGTTGAGTGTGCTGGTGCTCACCTCTGAGTCCAAGACTTGAGAGAGTGAGGCAGGGGGATGTAAGTATTTCAGATCAGCCTGGATAGCCAGACTTTGTTTCTATAAGGCAAAAACAACAACAACAAGAAAATCCCTAAAACCAAGTAGGCTAACCATAAATAACAGTATTTACTTAAAAGGAAGATTATAAGTCATTTATATGTTATATTTTGTCTTTCTGATATTTTCCCAAAGAACTATTGTAAATCTAAATTATTCATTAAAAAGTTACATTTTTAATAACCAGAAAATTTACATTTTATAGCAAAAAGAAGGATAAAACTTAATGATAGTTAAAACAGGCCTTTCAAAAAATAAACACTGAAACAAATTTATTTTTTACTAAAGTAGGAAGTACCAATAATACATCAATTAATGCCCACAAAGGAAGACAAATTTAAGAGTTCAGTCAATGCCAGACCGGTGGCCCAGGCCTTTAATCCCAGCAATTGGGAGGCAGAGTTAAGAGGATCTCTGAGTTTGAGACCAGTCTGATCTACAGAGTGAGTTCTGGACAGCTAGGGCTACACAGAAAAACCCTGTCCCGAAAGTTATTAGTAGTAATTATTCAGTAGAAGTAGGTTTGCCTATGGGGCCTTAGATGGACCTTAG
This sequence comes from Uromys caudimaculatus, assembly GCA_028551405.1. Classification (NCBI taxonomy): domain Eukaryota; kingdom Metazoa; phylum Chordata; class Mammalia; order Rodentia; family Muridae; genus Uromys; species Uromys caudimaculatus. The sequence goes on from CM052704.1 coordinate 33,761,044, forward strand.
GTTCAATCCCTAGTACCACAAAAAAGAAAAAAAAAAAAAAAAAAAAAGGTGAAAATTAATAAGGTCAGTGCTCTCGCATCCAGGCTTGCTACTGTTAACACTATCTTTATTTTGATGTAATGGGAGGAGTGGGAATCAGGGTATGTAAAAAATATGATACAGATGCAGGACTCAAGGGAGTAGAGGGGTCTTCAGCTAAGCCTCAAGACCTAGTTCAGTCTCTGGTACCTACTGCCTCCGGCAAGCTGCTCTTTGAGCACATGCAGGCTCTGATGGGTGTATGCCTATGCCTCTCTCTCTCTCTCTCTCTCTCTCTCTCTCTCTCTCTCTCTCTCTCTCTCTGTGTGTGTGTGTGTGTGTGTGTGTGTGTGTGTGTGGAGAGAGAGAGAGAGAGAGAGAGAGAGAGAGAGAGAGAGAGAGAGAGAGAGAGAGATGAACACCAGACCAGTCCCCATTATAGTCAGTTTAAAATAAATGGCTTCCCTGCAAGTTGCTCTCTTACGAGGTATACATACAGAGAAGGCATCTTAATACTTGTGGGGAGACTTCTTTCACGCAGCATTTAAAGGAGTAGGTGAATAGATCTCCTTCCTGAGACCATCCACCACCAACCCAGGCCTAAGCAAAGCAGGGGAAACAAGTGTCCAAACCAAACCAAAACACCCTCTGGCTCACGGATTTCCACAGGCGTTTTTCTGTCTTTCTCCATCAAATCCTTGCTTTGGACACTGCCTCGGATGCCTCAAGAAGTGGGGCAAAGAACAGTAAGAATTAACGTTCTAATGTTCAAAAGCTGTGCCCCAGTGAGTGATGGACAGAGAGGGTGGGCAGCAGGGAGAGGACCCTGCAAACCGGCCCTGAGCCGCGACACCTGTTAAGCGCCTATATTCCAGGATGCTGCTTCTTTAGAAAATTTCCAAGAGTGCCCCATTTCCTCACGCATTCCCTAATCCGAAGCTGATGGAGCTGCAAGCTTGTCAGCAACATCAGAAAAGTGCCCCGAGACCGCCCCACTTCGAAGGGATGATCAGGACCAGAAAAAGCCCGGGTTTAGCACCACCAGTGTTCAGTGAACCGACACCTGCGAATACGTGAACACCCCACGTCCACCTACCCACCGTTCCTTTACCTCTTCGGAGAAACTAGCGGTTCATTGACTAGTCAGCGTGGGACTCTAGGAGGAGCCAGACCCTCTTCGAAGTGGTCTTTTTCACTCCATATCTATTGATTATAACCCACAGCCACTGTAGTCCTCACTAAAAAGGAAGGAATATTACTTGCCAGAGATCAGGAATTCAAGACTGGAACCCAGGAAGTCTAATTTGGACTCAGAGGTCATCCTGGAAAAGGTTCTTATTTCCAAAGTTTCCAAGAACTTTGGAGAGCTTGCTCGAGACCCTCCCTCACTGTTCCTTCACTGGCCCAGGGTTCTGCAACTAGGTGATAGCGAGTTCGGGGCGCTGGTCCCCAGCCTGGACCCGTGGAGACGTGTGGGGCACTCACCGTCCTTCCCCAGCGGCGCGTGACCGGGGGGCGCCCTCCGGGGCAGCGCCAGAGTCTTGGACACAGCCCTGCGGAGATACATCGCCGGATGCGCTGAGATGCAGCGGCTGAGCAAGCGACCCAGGCTCAGAGGGAGGAGCCTCGGGAGTGCCCCGCCCCGGGTGGGACTCCAGATCCCCTGCGTCCCAGCCCCGGGAGAACGTGGGAAGGGGATCGAGTTAGTCGTTAGCACCTTGGTCCCCTTATCCAGCTCTAGTAGTGTTGCTTTCCTGTGACCCCGAGCAGCCGCTTAATGGCTGCATCTCAGAAGAGGATAGGGAGCTTAGGAGGCGCTGTTACGTGCCTGACCCGCTCTGTCCCATGGAGTGTATCTCCAGAGCACGCAGGACACGTTTAGAGAAGCGCGCCTGATTCAGGATTCATGCGCAGACAGAATTTATTCTTCAGGTAGAAGGCCACTTTATCCCACACATTGCGTTAGCATTCCTAGGAAACGGTAGCGGGAAACTTAACAGGCGACTGTACAAGCTTATGATTAAAGGAAGGGTAAGGTTTCCCCCTGGCGATGGCTGAGCTCTAAGCCAGTTACGATGTCCGGGGACTTTAAATACTGGATAAAGTGCTTACCTAGCAATGGGTTCGATACCCAACAGCGCCTAAAAACACACGTGGTGGCTCAAGAGGTTATTCCCAGCACTCAAGAGGGGGAGCCAGGAGGCTCAGGACTTCAAGATCTATGGCAACATAGCATGTTTGAGGAGACCTAGGCTACATGAGACCCTGCCTCAAAAATAAACAAACAAACAAACAAACAAACAAACAAACCACTGAGGGCATTAGGCGGAAAAAACAAAACATTCCACTAACAGGACAATTAAATAAAGGGTCCTCTGGAGGAATAGCAAGCACTCTTAAACACTAAGCCATCTCTCCAGTTTGAATTGTGAATCTTGGTTTCTTGAGACAGGTTTTCTCTGTGTAGCTCTGGGCTTCCTGAAAATCGTTCTGTAGACCTTCGAGGCCAGCTACTTTCAGGAGCCAGGGCTACACAGAGAAACTCTGTCTCAAGAAACCAGGATCCCTGCCTCTGCCTCCGGAGTGTTGGGATTAAAGGCATATGCGGCTGCCACCACCACTCAGGCCAGAGATAAGTATCTTGTTGACCTGAGTAAAGTGGCTGAGGAGAGCTCTGAAGCATAGTAGATATGATATATGCTCAGTCTGACGGAAGAGTCAGTGCTGGGTCACGATTCCTCTGCTCCTTTCAGTCTGGTAAGTGACGATATTTGTTGTATTTTGTATGATGGTCCCAACTGGGAGAGACAGTACTGTGGCATGGTATACTTCCTGTTTTCCCAAAGGCTCAAGTCTCAGGGCAAAGGAACCTTGTATTCACTAGGTGAGTTCTGGTGGGTTCTTTTCATATTTTAAGGAGCTGTTTCCCGAACACCCTAGCCCTTTGGTTGTCAGATTCGGTGATTTTTCAGCTGTTTCCTGGTCACCCCAGGCCATTTTTATGTTAGTTTACGCTGTAGCTGACTGAAGGTGCAGACATTTCCCGACTGCAGGTCAGATTCTTCACTGCCCTTGAAAAAAAATCCTTGACATTTTTCTGTTCTGTTTAGGAAAACGTCGAGAGTCAGAAATAAGTTGGCTTAACTCAGATGACCTCCAGTTAATCTTTGGTTGTTGATAAAGATAAAAATTTGAAAACAATGTAAGTGTCCAGCGCCAACAATAATTATGATTTCATGGCCTATGGGCTAGGTAATTTTAAGGTCTTTGGGGGCTGGAGACTGGCTAGCCTGCTGACCTCAGTCGGATTGCCTGGACTCACATAATGGAAACAAAAGAACCAACTCCTGAAGGTTGTCTCTGACCTCCATGCACACTTACGGTGAGAGGCCAAACCTACTCCATCTTGGGACTCGCCTCCATCTTAAAGAAAAGAAAAGAGAAGCGAAAAGAAAAGGAAGAAAAAGCTGAGAACTTGAACTGCAGTGAAACCCAAGCTGCACCCACGTCCTAGGAAGGTCCCCACACTTGTCCTTGGCCAGGGTCACTCCCTAACTACTTCTAGAAACAGTTAGTCAAAGATTAGTCTGGCTGTTTCAGATGCATGTTCAGACTCTTTGTGATTGTATACAGTCTTGCTGCAGAGCATCCACTGTTGGCTTATAGTCATTCTATTAGATGCTTGCCAGACTCGACTTCCCCTCCCTCACCCCCTCACTTGCTATTTTTCTATAAAAACTTGCTGAGGGTTCCAGGCTGCTCTGCTTTCCCTTCCAGTCCTGCTGTGTCAGGGTTGGGTTGGTGCAGAGCCCAAGCCTGAATTTATTATAATAAAGAGATCCTAATGCTATTACTTCTGAAACGGCTCCTTGGTGGTCTTTTGGGGTTCACAGACGCTTCCTGGCACAACAATGGTATGTGTACCTGTTAAGTTTCAAACCTGGGACAAATGGCTGAGGTGCATATTTAACACATTGAAGCAGACCTAGCCTCCAGGTTCTCCCAGCTCCCCCCCTCCCCCTGGCCCCCCAACTGTCCAGCCCTTTCCAGTAGCTGGGTTGCTCTTTCCCCAGAGGCTCTTCCCTATATAACCCAGACATTTTGGTTCCACGCCCCTTTTGTATCTTTGGCCTCTTGGCTGTTGCACCTGGTTCCCCTCTCTCCCCTCTCTCTTGCCCTCCCCCCCCTCCCCTCTCCTTCCCCTCTCCTCTGAGATCAGGTGGCTTGAGGTCATGACCACTCCTGATTCTCTGAAATGTGTCTGCCTCTGGCTAGGCTTTCCCTTTTATCTACAGTAAACTTTCTCCTGTTACCATACGAGGAGCAGCCATGTCTTTTCCTGTTCCTTTTATTTCTTTTTTTTCATTCACACCCAAACACAGTGGCCATCCACACTTAAGTAAATGAACTTAAAAACAAATCATTTCCTAGATTCTGTAAAATGCCAGAAACAGGAGCTGGAGAGATGGCTCAGTGGATGGGAGTGTCTGCTTCTCTTCCAGAGGACCAGAGCTTGGTTCCCAGAACCCCCATCAGGTAGTTAGGTAGTTCACAGCTGTCTTACCTCCTGCACATATACACACACACATAGAAATACAGACAGATTTCTTTAAAAGGCTGGAGTGATGGCTCGGGGGTTAAAAGCACTGGCTGCTTTTCCAGAGGACCTGGCTTCAATTTCCAGCATCCACATGACAGCTTCCTACTGTCTAATAAGTCTAGTTCCAGGGGATCTGACGCCCACCAACACAGACATCCGTGCAAGCAAAACATCAATATACATAAAATAAAAATAAACAGTGTAAAAAAAAAAGCTAGAAACAGTTGAAAAGTTGTTTGGGGAGGGAGAAAAGGATTTTTTTTAAACTTTAATTTTTAATGTATTTATTTATTTATTTATTTATTTGAGACATCATGCTAAATTCTAGCTAGAGACCAGATATCTGACACCACAGTATGGGTGGAGCCATGCCCCGAGTTTCCTAGCTTTTGTTGTTTTCCAGCAACCTTGGGTTGTAAATGCTCATAAATCCTGATAGTGGATCTGTGAGTTCAAGGTCAGCCTGGTCTACAAGGGAGCTTCAGACCAACCAGAGTTAGAGCTACACAGTAAGACTCTTGTTTCTAAAATAAACCAATTTTTTAAAAAAATCTTTTGATCTAAGTTCTTTCGGGAATCTAGAATGTTTTTCCCCCCTAAGAAAAGGGTTTCTTTGGCTGTACTGGAACCTGATTTATAGACCGGACTGGCTTTGAACTCAGAGATTCACCTACTTCTGCCTCCTGAGTGCTGGGATTAAAGGCGTGCACCACCTCTGCCCAGCTGAATCAGAATCATTCTTGCTGATGCTCTTGATTTTTGAGGTGTAAACCCAGGCACAATTTGCTAGCTCTTTCCCATGTGGGCAGCCTGTGTGTGTGTGTGTGTGTGTGTGTGTGTGTGTGTGTGTGTGTGTGTGTGTGTGTGTGTAATGATGCAGATACACAGTTAGCATAGCTAATACTGTCTTTTTCTTTTTTCCTGAGGCAGGATTTCACTGGCTTCAATCCACAAGCCTCTGGCATCAGTGGCCTGAGAGCTGGGCTTACAGAGTGCTTTCCTAAGGAAAAGGTTCTATTCCACAGCCCACATTATCGGGAATGGCTCCCTCTAAAGTGATGATAGATAAACTCAAGAGAGAGGACCATACAAGGTAAGTGCCCGAAAGCCTGGCATACAGGAGTTTCTGTTTATTAAAATATACTTTTTTTTTTTTTTTTTGACTAAAACTTGCCTTTTCCAACGTTGCAGGTGTCTTGATGTTTTTTGGACTCTTTAGAATTGAGGTTTTTTTTTTTTTGAAACGGGGTTTCTCTGTAGCCTTGGCTGTCCTAAAACTTGCTTTTTAGACTAGGCTGGCCTCAAATTCACAGATGCCTGCTGGGAGTAAAGGATCAAAGGATCAGAAACAAGATTTTTTTAAGTCTCAGTCTGTCTGTCTGTCTGTCTGTCTGTCTGTCTCTCTCTCTCTCTCTCTCTCTCATGTGCGTGCGCGCGCTCAACAAGTGCTACTGATTTGGAGTTAACTGACTTTGGCATCATTTCTATGTAATCCCACCAGTTTCTTACAGGTGCTCTCACAAATGAAGCGACCGGAAACAGTATACACTTATTAACTTGAAGTTTTATGGGTCTTACATTCAACAGGAGTATTCACTTTTTTCTTGATATTTCTTGGCTCTTAATCTCCTTCTTCCTTCAAATCCTGAAATAGTGGAGACAGAGCTAAGGGGTGCTTCTGTGACACAGGTAAGGCCCTAGATTGGTCACTTGTACAAAACGTAAACAGAATTAGCAAACACCCGAGCAATAGAGGGTTAGATTTCATACATCCACTTATAAAGACCCTAGCCATGACACTGGACTCAACTGGATACTCCAGGGTAATTTCATCTCAAGGATGGGCTGCTGGCAACCCTAGCTCCAGCTGCAATTTTAACTCCCTTTGTCATGGAGTCTAACATATACACCTAGTCTAGGGTAGACATACTTTGTTGGAGTTGAGAGGACTGAGTTCACCAGAGCCAAGTTGACTCCATAACAGGCTGCAAACTAGCAGTTTGGGAGACTAGGCCTAAGTTTCTGTTTCCCAGAAATGAGAACCCAGATCTTGGAACCTGTGGTCAGCCAACCACAGCTGCAGGTAGGCAATCTGAGGATACCTTGTCATCTGGCCTGAAGTAAGAATAGGTAGCTAGAATGAATAATTGATCCCCAAGAGAGGTCTCCAGAGCCTGCGGAATTGTAGAATCAGTCAGACCTCTAGAGATAGAGCTAACCAATCAAGGTAAAAGGGCACATACTCCTCCCTAGAATTCTGTAGAGGTGAGTTTAGCTAGCTACACTGCTTTGGCTCCTGGCAGGTTGCACGAGTGCACTTATCCAGGAGCTGTCTGGATTTGAGAATAGAAGATACACACACACACACACACACACACACACGTCAGTTAATTTTAAAATGCCTTGGCTACCTCAAAGGCTGGACACTCCTAAACCTTCCCCTGCTACCCCAGGCCCAATCGGGAAAGTGGCCAGTGACCACTTACCCAAAATCTCACATGGCTCATTGGCTTTATCTCCAGGAGCCCCTATGTTCATCCATATCCCACCGCTTCAGGGCGATCCCCGTCTCCTTTTCCCCAGGCCTAGCCCTCACAAATCTAAAGGTCCCACCTGTCTCCCTTTGCCCAGCCATTTGCTGCTGGCATCTTTACTGATCAATCAAAAACCAATTGGGGACAAGGAACTTCAGGGTTTGGACACAAAATTCCCCATTATATCAAAACATTAGAACCAATCCCTAACAGAATTCCCCTGACAATAAAAGCTGGGCCTGCAAGTCTACTAGGGATCTCCATTCTCAAATGGGGAGACCCCTGCATGCAGGAAATTCAGCTAAATAAACACTCTTCACTTTTGCATACTATTTGAGTCTGGGGTATCATTCTTTGGCAATTCTTGCACCCTAACAGAGTATCTTTCTTCCTACCACAGATCCTTCTCTAGTTACTGCATTTGCATGAGATTGGTCTATAATCTCTCAAGTTTTATCACTCACCCTATCAGGAATCCAAATTGACATAAGGAAAGTTAGTATTATATTTGATTTTTCATAGCATTTGTATATCTATTCTCAAATACTGTAATTTTGAATTTATGTTCAGAATGACATCCAAAGACACTGCCCAAAAGAGGCTTAGATAATAAATCATTTTAAAGTGTATCTACTCTCTTCCCTTTTTACAATTTTCATACATGTGATTAAACCCAGGGCTTCAAAAATTCTGTGCTATGTTTTCAGCTTTTGTTTTTTAAAATTTATTTTATTTATATGAGAACACTATAGCTGTCTTCAGAAACACCAGATGAGGGCATCAGATCCCATTAGAGATGGTTGTGAGCTACCATGTGTTTGCTGGGAATTAAACTCAGGACCTCTAGAAGAGCAGTCAGTGCTTTTAACCACTGAACCATCTTGCCAGCCCCATGTTTTCAGTTGAGAAGGATCTTGTTGTGTGTAGCCCTGGCTAGTTTAGAAACCACCATGTAGTACTCCCACCCCCATTTTTAGTTTATGTTACTATGCCTATTGTGGTTAGTGGACTATCTTTTTGCTTTGTTTTGTTTTATGTGAGTTCTGTCACTTTCTTTAGACACACCAGAAGAAGGCATCAGATCTCATTACAGATGGTTATGAGCTATCATGTGGTTGCTGGGAATTGAACGCATGACCTCTGGAAGAGCAGTCAGTGCCATCTTATAAAGTGAACTTTCTTCTATCTTTCTGAGGATTCTAGAGATCCTACTCAGGTTGCAAGGTGAGCATGTGCTTTCCCCACTGAGCCATCTTGCTAGCCCAATTCCCTCTTTAAAAAGACCCTAGTTTCTGTGTCTTGATTAAAGCCAATGGAAAAGCTTCATGTGGCCATAAGTGAGTAGAAAGTCACTATGGGACTGAAGAGGAAGCTTTGGAGTTAGGAGAACTGTCTGTCTTGTAGAGGACTGGTGTTCAGTTCCCAGCATCCACATAGAAGCTCATAATTCCACACCCTCTTCTGACCTCCAAGGGTACCAAGACTGTGTATGGTGTGCATACACACATGTGGGCAAACACACACATATGTTAAGACAAATACCCAGTCACGTCAATAAAAACCATTCAAATTCAAGTAGAGACTCTGATAGCAGGGCTCATCTTTACTGTCCGACTCATTACCTCTTCATCAACAAAATAGTACTTGGGCTCTTCTGTATTTTGAGTAGTAAAGTAGTCTGTTTCTTTGGGATCTAAGTGTTTTGATAAAAAACAAGAGCTGGCTATAGTGGCACACTCAGGAGGCAGAGGCAGGAGGATTTCTTTCTGTTCAAGGCTAACCTGCAGTGGACTGAACAGCCAGAGATCTATAGTGAGACTCTGCACCAGGAAAAACAAAACAAACCAAAACAAACAAAAAAAAAACAAACCAAAAAGAAAAAAACCAAAAACAAAACATAAAAGAAAAAAAGATGACAAGAGGGGCTCAGCAGTTAGAAGCACTGGCTGCTTTTGTAGAGGACCAAAGTTTAGTTCCCAAGACCCCTGTCAATCACCCATGGCTCCAGCTCTCTCCCTAGGCTTCTATGAATACCACGTGTGCATGGCACACATTCTCATATGCAAGCACTCACACATAAAAATAGTTAAAAGTTAAAGAGTCCATCAGCAGTGACCAGTGATTCCATCTCTGCATATGAAGAGCACAAGCATTTTTATTTCTTTAAGTTAACAATGCAAAGTGTATGGGTTGACTTGACTGATACATATTCCCATGTGACTTTCTTCATATCCACAACTGTGGGTGAATCCAGAGGAATGACTGTGATCATTGTGAAGTAGACCTACAAGGAAGAGGAAAAAAAAACAATCAACCCAAGGTACTGATCAGATAATGTTAAAACTGAACATTTCTGAATAATTCCTCTTAGAGCATCTGAAAAAAATCTAGAAAATATATCTATTAAATAATATCAGTACTACAATTTAAATTCATAGCAAAAATATTGACACAAAAAAGGCAAAAGATTTGGACAATAAACTCTAAAGTATTAAATTTCAGAGTCTTTTTTGTTTGTTTGGTTTTTCGAGACAGGGTTTCTCTGTGTAGCCCTGGCTGTCCAGGAACTCACTCTGTAGACCAGGCTGGCCTCGAACTCAGAAATCTGCCTGTCTCTGCCTCCCAAGTGCTGGGATTAAAGGCGTGTGCCACCACTGCCCAGCTAATTTCAGAGTTCTTAAATAAAGAAAATGTGTTTTGTGATTACTATGTTTATTATCTAGCAGATATGAGTTATTTTATCAACTTAATCCACGGAAACCGAAATATTTTGTGTGTGGTGTGTGTGCATGAACATGCCTGAGGTGTGCGTGCACAAGCTCACACCTTGTGAAGGCCCAAGGCTGATGCTGGGGATCTCTGTCAATGGCTTTCCACCTTTTTCATTGAGGCAGGGTTTCTCGATTGGCCCCAGAGCTCACCAGTGGCTAATTTAATTAGCCACCTTATTCTGGGAACCCTCTGTTCACTTTCGGAGTTTTGGAATTCCAATGGTCACCATGTCAACCCAGCATTTACGTGGGCTCTGAGCATCTGAACTCTGTCCTCATGCTTGTGTGGCAGTTGCTTTAACCGCTGAGCTAACTCCTCAGTCTAGAAGCTAAGATTTTTTTTTTAATGAGGGATTTCACTTTATCAAGGGTAAAGAACTTCTTTCAAATAATTTTCAGAAATAAAGCATATATATTACATATGTTTATATGATATATGTATGTTATGTGTGACACACAAGTACACAAACATACTCACAAATCTTCTCTCTTAAATCACAGACTATGGAAAATATGTTATTTCATTCATATTAGGCTTTACCTGAATTCCTCAATTGTATGCTAGCTGTAGTCACAATCATAACAAGATGGCCAAGCAGAAAAAATTCTGAGTCCACTGCATTTATACAAACATTAAACTCCTAAGATGGCTGGGCATTCAGTACAGTTTGGGAACAAGAGCATTAATACAGTAGAGAGGTCATACTCAAGTATAAGACATAGCAAACACACATTAGGAAGCACACACAAATTATGCCACCTTGTCCCAAGTGCTATGAACACAACACCTAAAGTACTAGTAAAGAAGATATGACTTAATGTGGTTTTGGCTATTGCTGTTTTTCCTTCTTTCTTTGTTTGGGGTTGGGTCTTGATGTGCAGACCAGGCTAACCTCAGACTCATCATCTCCTTGCCAGTCTCTTCAGTACTGGCATTGTAGGTTTTATATGGCCTCATCCAGTCCTGGTGTCACCCTGCAGGCACACTCCTTCAATCTCAGGACTTAGGAGGCAGAGGCAGGGGCAGGTGGATCCTAGTCTATATAGTGAGCTCAAGGCTATGCAGTGAGACTCAGCCTCTCTCTCTTTTGAGACGGACAGGTCTCTCTACTTAGCCCTGGTTGACCTAGAACTCACTACTTAGACCAGGATGGCCTCACAGAGATCTGCCTCCCTCTGCCCCTCTAGTGCTGAACTAAAAAAGGCATGTGCCACTACACCTAGGGGTGAGACCCTGTCTCAGTCACAAACAAATAGATAAATTAACTTCCATAATCTATACTTACTGTATTATTTCCAGAGTTTATTCCAATCCATTTCTTCTTTTATACTCCAAAACATCTTCATCGTGTTGTCGGATGAGCTACAAGTTAACGGTTAAAACTAGAAATGTAAGCTTCCTGGCGGCTTAAAGAGGAAGAAACCAAGTAAAGATCCTTATGTTTCCTAAGAGAAGTTGGGTAGGTGAAAACAACTAAAAAGGTAAGAAATTCAAATTCAAAAATTATTAGCGGAATAATTTGTTGACCACAACCTGGCATTAAATTTGAGTGGAAAGCATATGAGAGAAGAATTATAGGATGTGACACTCTAGCTGTTGAGTGTGTCCCAGGCTGGCTCATAAGTACCTGCTATACTTTTGTGTACCGCTGTGTGTGTGTGTGTGTGTGTGTGTGTGTGTGTGTATGCAATGTCTATGTACAGTACGCTGTCCTTCAAATCTTTGAAGCCTGACACTGTGAGTAAATGACCAACTCCATCCCTCATCTCTGTGTATGTTAGAAGTCAGACAGCAGCTACTTCCTTAGAACGACAGCCTGACAGACTATGTAAGTGGAACAATGACTGATGCAATGATAATATTCCTGGGAATCAAAACCCTAATTTCAATCTTAATGCTCTCGGCAGCAATTAAGATAGCTTGGTAGTTAAGAACGTGTACTGCTTACAAAGGACCCAAGTTCGGTTCCCAAACCAACAACAGGCAGCTCATAAATGTCTGTAATTTCAGCTCCAGGGGATCTGAGGAGTAGCACTCACATAAATCCACATGAAAATCGAGGCGCCCAAGGACAGCCCGACTGTCACCCAGTTAGGTTTGGCATTGACTGGCTCCCGGACATAGAACTTTGACCGTGTTGAAGCTGAAAAAGGAGAGAGAATGTGTTTTATTGATGTCAGCAAGGAAAACCTAACATACACTAGTCTACGTAATGAAATTCTCTTTTGAGATAGGGGTTCTTGTAGCTCGAGCTGGTCTTGAATTTCTGATTGCCTGTTTCCACTTCCACAGGGATTCCAGGCGAGCTCCACCATGGCTTTATTGTCATTTATCCTCCATCTGTCCAGCCCCAATTTAAATAGTCAAGGAAACATAGTTCAGAGAACCGAAGTAACTCGTCCGGGGACACCAGACGTAAGGTCGTCCTTAGGATTCGAGGCGCCTTCAAAGCCCAAGTCTCGCCGGCCCTTATAGGCTCTAGAGTGGGAGGTTGGGAGGCAGCCCCGGAAGGATCTCCCTGTTTGCTGTCTCCAAGGCATTGAAGAGCCTGGGACAAAAGACCCAAAATCCATTTGCAGAGGTCAGTGGTTAGTTTGGAGGAAAGCTGACGGCTGATGATGAGTGGAGAAACCGACTCGCGGACACTGAAGGTCACCGCAGGACAGCCTGGACTGTGACCTCCTCCTACGGAGAATCAGGGTGGCTCGTGCTGGGTGAGGGTAGGCTGAGGGTCGAATAGGCCTGAAATGACACTCACAGCAGCTCGGCAGCCGGGCGGGGGCCAATAGCCGCGAAAACGAGCGCAGTACTATGGACGGCGCCATCTTGCCCCGCAGGCTCCGCTTTGCTCGTTTTGCCGGGCGGGCACCGCCTTCTTCCGGCGCGCGCATCTCCGGCAGGTGGCTCAGAGCGCAGCGCTCCCTGGCAGCAGAAACGGGAATCGCAGGTGGGCCAGAGTCCTAGCTACAGGACAAGGTTCCCAAGGACCCAGACTCAGAAGTCTGTGCGTAAAACAAAGGGTGCAAAGAAGGCTGGTGCTGGGAGAGCAGTTTGTCCATCCTCAGGGTGTTTGTCAGGTTTACTACAGTGTTCGTTCGTCAGCCAAAAACTCGTGTGGTTTACAGCCATTACAACAATTGCAGGATGTGCTGTGATTATTAGCATCAATTAAGAGGTGTGACCAGCCGGGCAGTGGTGGCGCATGCCTTTAATCCCAGCACTTGGGAGGCAGAGGCAGGTGGATTTCTGAGTTCGAGGCCAGCCTGGTCTACAGAGTGAGTTCCAGGACAGCCAGGGCTACACAGAGAAACCCTGTCTCGAAAACCCCCCCCAAAAAGAAAAACCAACAACAACAACAAAAAAAGAGGTGTGATCAAAGACAAACTTGTTGACTAAGGGAACTTTGTATTTGCAAAGCCTCTTAACAGTTTCTAAAATTCACTTATACTCAAGATCGCATTGATTCCTCTCAGTCTTGTGAAGTAGGTTCTGTTATTCACCGGGAGGAATCCTACATCCTAGTCAAGCGCCTTACCAATGAGCTACATAGCCCTACACAGATTTTTTTTTTTTTTTTTACATTTTGAGAAAAGGTCTCACTAAGGTGCTCATGAACTTGGTCCTCTTGTCTCAGCCTCCTAAGGAGCTGGGATTATAGACCTTTGCCACCAGGCTCTGATATAATTCTTATAGATGTTACATAAAAATGATCTGACTGGTACAGATGTCAGAGGCATCCAGTGTGTGGTCCTCAGAACTCCAGAGATAGTGATCCTGTTAGCTCACCTACCAAGATGGGATTGGCTATAATGCCATGAGCCTATGTAGGACAAGACCCAAACTGTCATGTCTCTGTATCATTTGTGTCTACCACATTTCAACACTAAGTTTTTACTTGTTACTTAATCTCTACTATAGTTGTATACCTGTAACATAAAACTGTAGGATAGTTGTGAACTTAGGTGTTATCTGGGAGTACTAAATATCCTGTTTGCCTATTCAAGACACGGTTTTCTTTTTAAATAATTTATTTTTATTTTATGTACATTGCTGTTTAGACTGCAGGTATCTGTGGGAGAGTGTCAGATCCCCTGGAACAGGAGTTACAGATGGTTGTGAGCTGCCATGTGGGTGCTGGGAATTGAACCTGAGTCCTCTGGAAGAACAGCCAGTGTTCTTAACCACTGAGCTATCTCTCCAGCTTCAAGTCACTGTTCTTTAAAAAAAAGCTGCTTTTTTTCATGTGTAGGCTTATGTTGTGGTATGTGCGTGTGTGCAGGTGCCTGGAAGGTCAGCGGTATTGTTCACCCAGGTTGATCAGCTGGTTTAAACATTTTTATTTATTTTTTATGTCTGTGTTTGCACCTGCTTGTCAAGTACATCAGTGCCCTCAGTGTCCGTGGAGGCTAGAAGAGGGTCTGGTTCCCCTGTGAGTTGCCCACTGTGATCTGGGTGGTAAGAAACAGCCCTGGCTCTCTGCATGAACAACACACGCTCTTAATTGCTGAGCCATCTCTCCAGTCCATGACCAGCTGGGCCTTTCTGTTTTTAAAGATTTATTAATTTATTTTATGTATGTGAGTACACTGTAGCTGTTTTCAGACACACCAATAGAGGGCAATGGATCCCATTACAGATGGTTGTGAGCCACCATGTGGTTGCTGGGAATCAAACTCAGAACCTCTGGAAGAACAGTCAGTGCTCTTAGCTGCTGAGCCATCTCTCCAGCCCTGATCACTTGGTTTTTATTTTGCACAACTGATGGAGATTCTGTTTCTCTGGATTCTTAATACTATCTGGTGTCCAAAGACCATTTAAAAAAAAAGTATAGGTAACCTGATACACTCTTTTTACTTTTTAAGAGTTTCAGTCTTGGGCTGGAAAGATGGCTCAGCCGTTAAGAGCACTGACTGCTCTTCCAGGGGTCCTGAGTTCAATTCCCAGCAACCACAGGGTGGCTCACAACCATCTGTAATGGGATCAGATGCCCTCTTCTGGTGTGTCTGAACACAGCTACAGTGTACTCACGTACATAAAATAAAAATAAATCTTAAAAAAAAAGATTTTCAGTCTTGTGTGCATGTGGTGGTGGTGAGAGTCTAGGGATGACCCTCCTGTTGAGGACCAGAAGTGGGTACTGTTTTCTTTGGAGCTGGACTTACAGCTGACTGTGAAACAACTCAAGTGGGTGCTGGGAACCAAGCTCAGGTCTCTGTTGGGGAAATATGGGTTCTTAACAGTTGAGCCATCTCTCTAACCTACAGATGATACAATCTTGTACAGAAAAGTGATTTGCTAAAACTTAAAGCTGTTTAGGCCCACTTTAATAGCAAAATAAGTGTTAGCAGTCTTCTATGTACTTTTTTTTGTTGTTTTTTCAAGACAGGGTTTCTCTGTGTAGCCCTGGCTGTCCTGGAACTCACTCTGTAGACCAGGCTGGCCTCGAACTCAGAAATCCACCTGCCTCTGCCTCCAAAGTGCTGGGATTAAAGGCATGTGCCATGCCCGGCATCTTCTATGTACTTTTAGCAATTATTATTTTAAGATTTTCTTTTTTCTTTTTTTTAAAGATTTATTTTATGTATGAGTGGCCTATCTACATGTACACCTGCACTCCAGCAGAGGACATCGGATCACATGATAGATGGTTGTGAGCCACCATGTGGTTGCTGGGAATTGAAAAAGGATCTCTGGAAGAGCTGCCAGTGCTCTTAACTGCTGAGCCATCTCTCCAGCTCCTAAAATCTTTTTATTAACATGAAAAGTCTTTATCAGAATGTGATAACTCATATCTAATCCCAGCTCTTGAGTAACTCTAAGTGCCTCAATTTTGAAGGTACTTTGAACTTCATGGTGAGTCCCAGGTCAGTCTAGGTTAGTGTAAAACCCTATTTTATAAAAGAAAAAAAGGTGTGACCAAAAAGACAACTCAAGAGTCAAGGCACTTACTGACAGGCTAATAACTTGGGTTCAATTGCCATGTCCCACAAGGTGGAGCAGAGATCAGACTTCTACCAGTTTTCTTCTGATCGTCACATGGGTGCTTTGACAAGCACACATGTGCACACAAATATACATATACTTACACTAAATAAATAAATGCATTTCTAAAAAAGCGGGGGAAAAGAAAACAAATTAAGCCGGGCAGTGGTGGCGCATGCCTTTAATCCCAGCACTTGGGAGGCAGAGGCAGGTGGATTTCTGAGTTTGAGGCCAGCCTGGTCTACAGAGTGAGTTCCAGGACAGTCAGGGCTACACAGAGAAACCCTGTCTCGAAAAACCAAAAAAAACAAAGACAAAAACAAAAACAAATTATTGATAGAAGGCAAAATAATTATATTGTGCTTTGTGGCTCATTTTAAAGCTCAAATGATGGCTAAACATGTTACTAAACCGTGAGTTACTTTAGTTTGTTACCTAGTCTGAGCTTGCTGGACTAATGCTCAAGTAAGCAAACCAGCCTACTAATGTGCTGAATCAGTTGTTGGCTCTCAGCTCACTGGCTTCTTGTCCACTCAGCAACCTGGCAGTTGTATATGCTTTCTTCACCATCTCACCAGAGCTTGTCCTGACACAGCTTTTGCTAGTCTTCAACAAGTTGAAACAGAAGCCACGGCTTGCCGGAGTGCACAGAACCAGTAAGCACATTACCAACCTCAGGATCTACGCAGGGAAAGTCCAGTGTGTTCTTTTTCAGAACTTTGATCCCTGTGTCCTTTTACAAGTGTATATTTTGGGGAAGCAATGAGGTATGAGTGTACCATTCTCAGCATGTTAGAGCTCACTGGGCCCCTACAGTTGGAGGAGGAAGCTGGAGATCAAACTCCCATCTTGAAAAGAATCCAGCCAGGAGCTAATAGCTATTATATGGTTTGGTAGATGTGTTTCTTAACTTTCATTTAAACCATGTCCTGAATTTAAGTGCTAAAAACCATATTCGTGACGTAGGTAAGGGGAGATTTGAGGTAGCAGCTAGAAAACAAGGTTTAGCACTGGATTTTTCCATGAAGAGACATGTTACTTAACTGATGTGTTCAAGGGGGGCGGATAGGTAGGAAGAGCAAGAGTTGGGATGAGAAAAAAACAGTAGATGCATAAGAAGTCCATAGAACAAACTCAGGACCTTTAGAACGGCTTCTTGTATATGCAAGATTTTATTAAACAACAACAACAACAAAAAAAATCAGAAAATTGTTAAATCTGGGTGACAGGCTTCCTTTCTGATGCTTTTCTATAAAATACATGTACAGACTGGCCTCTGGTCTCCCATTCAAGGCAATTCCTGAGTGCCAGGCTTACTTCATGAAGTCTCTCAGCCCTAGCCTCGCCAGCTCCAGGATTACACATGTGCACTACCACACCCAGTTGGAGGAAGCCCTTCAACCACAGTGACAGGGAAGGATGTAAGGTCAGCAGCAGCTGCTCGGCCATATGCCCTTGGCTGTTACTTCCTGGAAGAATGAAGAACACTCAAAGCATAGCTCACATTCAATTTCTATCTGTTGTATTATAGTGATCACAGTAGGTGTTTTATTATTGAGTTCAGGCTCTCATGTCACTCACTGTGTGGTCAGACTATTATTTACAGGTGCATTTTAACTCAGAAAAGAATCAGATCAATGCTATAATTAGACCAGTATTCAATGAACCTTAAAAACCACTGTCTGGGCTGAGAAAGATGGCTGGGCAGTTAAGAGAACTTGCTGCTGTTCCAGAAGGCCTAGCTTCCTTTCCCAGCACCCATGTTGGGTAGCTTAAAACCACCGGTAATTCCAGCTTCAAGGTATCTGATACTCTCTACTGATCTCTATGGGCACCAGCATTCACATTCACACAAACACACACAAATAAAAAAGATCTTTATAACAAACAAAAACTGCCCACCCAAACCTCTGCTGCTTAGACTTGGACAGGTAACCATGTCTGTAATCTCAGCATTTGGAAAGCAGAGGAGGATATGGGTTCAAGGTAAGCCTGGGCTACTTAGGAATACCAACCAACCAACCAACCAACCGACCAACCAAATTATTATTTAGTGGGAAGGGGATTAAAAGCAGTAGAGGGAGACAAGATGGTAAGGATATATATATGTGTGACTATGATTGAAATATATCATGTACATGTATAAAAATAATTAACACCATTATTATGTATAATTAACATGGCAATAAAAATTACAATTTAAAAAATTAGCCAGGCAGTGGTGGTGCATGCCTTTAATCCCAGCACTTGGGAGGCAGAGGCAGGTGGATTTCTGAGTTCGAGGCCAGCCTGGTCTACAGAGTGAGTTCTAGGACAGCCAGAGCTACACAGAGAAACCCTGTCTCAGGTGGGCAGTGGTGGCACAAGCCTTTAATCCCAGCATTTGGGAGGCAGAGGCAGGCGGATTTCTGAGTTCGAGGCCAGCCTGGTGAGTTCCAGGACAGTCAGGGCTACACAGAGAAACCCTGTCTCGAAAAACCAAAAAAAAAAAAAAAAAAAAAAAAAAAAAGAGAAACCCTGTCTCAAAAAAATAAAACAAAAAACAAAAAACAAAAACCCCAAAAAAACAAAAACAAAAAAAATAATTAAAAAATTATTTGTACAATTTGAAAAAACAAAAGTTGTATCTAGTGCTGTGGGTATAGCTAGCTTACTGGTAGAAGTGCGTATCGGGCATGCATAAAGCACCACGTTAGATCTTCAACGGCACACACTTGGAGAAAAGCTATTTATTTTGTTATTTGTGTCTTTGTATGTGATGAATTTTCTTTTAGGTTTATTTATTTCATATGTATGAGCCTTTTGTCTGTATGTGCACCCTGTGCACACCCAGTCTCTTCAGTGGTGCTGGAAACCCAACCTAGGTTCTCCCCAAGAGCAACAGGGTGTTTACTCTATGAACTATCTCTCCAGCCCCATAATTTCATTTGTTATTTATATGTGCCAACATGGAGGTTAGAGAACAACTTTTTGGAGCCTTTTCTCTTTTTCCATCTTTATGTGAGTGAGTTCAGGAATCAAACTCAGGTTGTCAGTTTTGCAAAGTAAGTTCCTTTGTCCACTGAACTATCTCACCAACTTAATCTTTAGAGAGATTAGTGTTCAAGGATACCCCAGGATTTGCCTGCTATACGCTCTCTCTCTTTTTAGTTTTTCCGAGATCGAATTCCAGGGCCGACAGGGAAACTCTGGAAAACCCTGTCTCAAAACAAACCAAACAAACAAAGACTTAAAAGAGCCAAACTCCTGCACATCTTTATGATTCATGATGCACAGATTACTAGAAGGCCTGCAGGATAAAATCAAGGATAAAATGGCTCCTGTGGCTCAATGGCATGTCATTTTGTAACGTTTTATTGTTAACTGTAATGGAATGTCTGGGTTAGGCCTGACTTTGCTCAGTGGAGTTCGGCCTCTAAGGATTGAGGATTTCTGTTAACAGGCAGTTCAACAGATAGAATCCTAAGCATGAATTAGAAGCCAACTCAGGAGTCTCAACCCTCAACTCTATCTACTACATCAAGGTGACTCACACAGCCAGTTCCTCAACCCTGCATTATATGACTTCAGCAATGAAATAAATATACACCTCAACCTTCAGAGGCTCCTTTGGCAGTATAAATATGTCACTTCGGATCTGGCCAACACCGTTCCTGGTTATCTCTAGCAATGGTCAACAAAAATCACTGATACCCTAGCCAGCCGGGCCTATTTCATAGGCCAAGCTCTTAGAGGCTTTTCAAGATGATTAAGTCCCCCTTTTCGGATCGGTTCACAAATCTCCAGAGAAGCGAAGGTTTTTTCCTCTTACCCTTCGCTCGCTTCTGTTCACAATTTAGGCACTTGGGCCTTGAACCACTACATCTCTTCTTAAAGCATCTCCATTTTGGCACTCGATGCTCAAGCTATGATGACACCATCTGGGTGAGTCTACCCCAACGAGTGAAAGGCCGGTCTAGCGAGAAGGGGCAGAAAGCCTGTTTCCAGAGAGGAGGCGGCGGAAGCGTCACTGGCGGCCCTCCCAGGCACGCGGCACTGGCAGGACCGGCAGAGCCAACTCAGAATCGGCCGCTCTGCAGGCCAGACCGGCCTCCGCGTTCCCGGCAGGCTCCGGTGCATCGAGGGTGGGGAGAGCGGGTCACCGCGCCTGCGCATTGGAAGGTGTGACCCGGGTGGGAAAGCCCTCAGAGTCCGCCATTTTGGCTGCCTCTGTCGGTCTTTTCAGTTACCACGTGAACCGCCGACGGAGACCCGTGAGGGGGGAGGTGGCGGCAGCGTTAAGTGAGAAAGGGGGAAAAGGAGAAAAAAAAAAAACAAACAAAACCAAAAACAAAAAAACGGGAGGAGAAGGGAGTGTCAGGACAGGGCGGCGCGGCGACACCGGAGGCCTAGCGGCGGCAGAGTGGAAGATTCAAGGCTGAAGTGAGCTCGGGAACGGCAGTGGCGGCGGGCGGACAAACGGACTGACCGAGCCGGGCGGTGGCGGGAGCCGCGGGAGGAGCCGGAACCATGCCGGCCGTGAGCCTCCCGCCCAAGGAGAACGCGCTCTTCAAGCGGATCTTGGTGAGTGTGAGGCTGCGAGCGGGCGGCAGAGAGCGTCTCGCTGGTAGCCGGGCCTGTCAGTCCCGAGCCCGGGCGGGCGGGCGGGCACCGGGCCACGCCGCGGGGACCCCACCTTGGTTGTGTTGGCTGGCGGAGCGCACTATTTCGTCTCGCCCCGGTGGCGCCCACTCCGTCCGCGCGCCGCGTACCGCGGGCTTCGGAGGCCTGGGTTCCGGACTAGGCCCCGACTCCCGGGCTTCCACACGGCCGCCTTTTACCCTGCTAGAACGAAGGGAGGAGCAGCCTGGCCTTGAGCGGGGCAGCGGGCCACACGGGCTGGGAGTCGCGGCCCACCTGGGACAGGGATCCTGCTGGCTGGTCGGGGTGGCATCCTCGGAAGGAACAGGTGGTGTGGCTGTAGCAGGACTCATTCATTGCTTGAACGCACTTCTCCCTCTACGGCCCGTCCCTCCCTCTTCCTCTTCCTCTTCCTCTTCACCTGGGATTCACCTGTCTCCGCCCGGCCGGGGTCACTGTTTGACTCGAAAGGATGGAACCGTGTAGAAGCGCAGAGTACTCTGTCATCTCCATCTAGTCACTTGCATACTTGATCCTGCAGCCCCTCGGCCTCTTTCGGGGAGTTGGAAAAGAAACATTTATTTCTTAGTTTGAGAGCAAGACGGCCCCACCCCGTCACCCTTCTCGGGAGGTGGGACTCATTTCTAGGGGGCGGTCCGGTAGGAAGTTTTAGTACAGACTGCCCCCCCCCCCTTCTCTGTGAAGTTTAAAAACAGCGGTGCAAAAACTAAGGCGATAATCGAAGAATCTTCTAAGATGGATCTTGTTGACCCTATCTCAAAGTCATTCCCCGAGCTTCCCATGTTTGTATTTTGCACAAAAATACATGCAGTGATTCTTGTAGGGATTGGATTGAACCTGTTTACATTGTAAACTATGCCCTGCAGTATTGGCGCTGTTGGTAATACATTGTAGCTCTTTTGTTAGTGTGAGGGTAGCTTCTTTTACACAAACTTTTTTGTGTGTGAATTATCTGTATTCGCCAAACTTGACTTGAATTTTGGAGCATGTGTGTGTATTAGCCTTTTCGATTGCAGTTATAATTCATTTGCTTGACAAAGAAATAAGATCTAGTTTGTTTTTTTAGCCATTTATGGACTGGAGAGATGTCTCAGTGGTTAAAAGTAGACATTGGCTATTCTTCCACAGGTCTTGAGTTCAGTTCCCAGCAACCACATGGTGGCTCACAACCATCTATAATGGAATCTGATGCCCCCTTCTGATGTGCAAGACATTCAGGAAATACAGCATGCATATACTTATATACATAAAATACATAAATCCTATATAACCATTTATATTGAGGTAATTGATTTTACAGAAATATCCATATTGTCTTATAGATTAATCAATTTGTGTTGAAAAAGGTATTAGACAGTTACTTTCCATACTACTTAATGGCGTTTTGTTTAAAGACCTTTAGCAGACTAAGTGGACTTGTAGCATAGTTTTTTGTTTTTAGTGTTCTGAGACAGATCTCTCTGTAGCCAGGCTGGACTGGAACTCTTGGCAGTCTTTCTGCCTCAGCATCCCAAGTGCTGGGATTACAGATGGGAACTACGATGTACTTCTTGTGACATAGGTCTAGAATGATTTATTTTTTATTTATGTGTGGGGAGGTCAGAGGGCAACTTCCAGGAGTTGGTTCTCTCCTTCTGTCATGTGGGGGTTCCTGAGGTTAAACTCAGGGCATCAGATTTGGCAGCAAAACTCTGCCTTTAATCCCAACACTTGGCAGGCAGAGGCAGGTGATGTGAGTTCGAGGCTAGCTGGCTCTAATAGGGAGATTCAGGAAAGTCAGATATATAGTGAGACCCTGTCTTGAAAAAAACAAAACAAAATAGGAGCGGATTTGGCAGCAGGTGTTTTTACTCACTGAGCATCTCACAGCTGAAGGACAGTTGCTGTTATTATTTCTGTGCTGGAGCTCTCACCAGGGCTTTAGCATGTGAAGCAGGTCATCCATCTGAGTTATGCCCACCAATCATTTTAAGACTTAAGTGATGTATGTGTAGGTAGAACTATATAGCATAATTTTCTTTTAGCGTTTACCCAACCTGCCCCCTTGGCTCCCCTTTTCCCTCTTACTCTCTCTTATAATGGTGGAGGTAAAAACAAGCGGAGATATGCTTCCAACTCTGTTTATACTGACTAGGGGGAAAGCCCTGAAAAATCAAGAGTACCAAAAATATACTTATCTGACACAAAAGAAAGCTGTAGACTTATGCTTCACCTTAGAAATAAAGACATTGCCTTGTATAGTTGTAATATCATTAACAGTTTTTTTCCTTAATATTCAAATTTTCCAACTGTTAATGATACCCTTTTATTGTTTGGTTTCTCACTTTTGAGACAGGGTCTTACTTTGTAGTTTAGGCTGGCCTCCAGTTCTTGGTATTCCACCTGCCTCAGCCTTCCAGTACTTGGATAGTGGATGTGAGCCACTATGCTGAGCAGAATCAACTAACTGTGCCTGTGTATATGCTCATGCTGGAATTGACTCCAGGGCTTTGAACATTGCTATGCAATACTCTCTACCATTGAGTTATATATATTCTCTCCCCTAAAAAAAAAAAATCACTTTTTTTTTTTTAATTTTGAGAGAGCCATAAAGTTACATACAGTTTGAGAAATAGAACAGATATTCCTTGTATACTTTACCTACTTTTCCAAATTAGTATCTTACAAGTCTTATTGTTGATTGTAACATTGTTAGTGTTTACCAATTTTACTCATTTCCCAAGTTTTATTTGTAGTTGTCTGTTAGTTCTCTGCAGTGCTATTACACGGGTAGGTTCTGTCCCTACAGTCAAGAAGTAGGACAGTTCTATGTAAACACAAAGGAGCCTCGTGCCGCCCTTGTAGAACCACGTCCGCCTATGTCCTTCCCATCCTCTCTACTCTCACCTTCCAGCAACCGTGACTACTGTGTCTACTATTTATGTAATTTAAAAAGAATATTTACTAAAGAGAATCATAAAGTATATATAACTTACAGATTGGCATTTCCGTGCAGAAGAATTTCCTTGTGGTTCATCCAAGTTTTCACTTGTATCAGTAGTCTGTTCTATTTTATTGCAAAGTAACATTCACATTACAGACTTAGTAGGGTTTGTTTAACCATTTAGAGAATAACGATTCTTGGTCGTGATGGGACAAAAACCTTTAATTTCATTGCTAAAATCACAATTCAAAAGAATTTATTATTTTAAAGCATTTTATTAATTGTGCCTGCGTATGTTTGTGAATGTTTTAGAACAGTTTCAGGAATTGGTTGTCTTTCTACCATGTGGGTCTCAGAGATTAAATTCAGTTCTTCAGAGGGCAAGCACCTTTATTCACTGAGCCAGTTTGCTAGCCCACTAAAGGATTTATTGTGATAAGACATAAACAAGAAAAATGTGTAATCACTAAATGGAAGGAAAGGAGATACAATGTTTTTATTGTTGACTGACATTAGGAATGAAGAAAATGTTACCAAGCAAAGTAATAGTTTTGTTTCAAAATTGCATTTGTTACAGTTTTTATAGTGGTAGCTTTCTTTCTTTCTTTCTTTCTTTCTTTCTTTCTTTCTTTCTTTCTTTCTTTCTTTCTTTCTTTCTTTCTTTCAGACAGGGTTAGGGGTAGCGATTGATGTCTCTCACATAGTTTTGATTGTCCTGCAGCTCACTGTATAGACCAGAATGGACTCAAATTGTTTGCCACCACTTGATTTTTAAGCTTTCCCCACCTTTTTTTCTGGAAAAGGAGAAGTTGGGCACACTCCAGTGCTAAAACCAAAAACCAAGTGTTGTAGATTGGGGACAGCAGTACTCCTTTTGTCATGTTCTCTTAGTAAACTTAACTTACATAGGATCAGTTCGTACTTCAGAACTTTAGCCTCAATTTCAGAATGATAAAATGTTTTTAAGTATTTTGTCTGCATATATGTTTGTGTACTACATACTTGCAGTGGATCTCCTGTGACTAGGGTTACAGACCAACATGTGGGTGCAGGGAATCGAACCCAGGTCCTCTGGAAGAGCAGCAAGTGCTCTTAACCACTGAGTCATTTCTCCAGCCCTCTGGCTCAGTATGGAAACCAAGTATAAGTATCATTTTTTAAAATTTTGTAATTTCTACAGTGCATTTGCCTGGTTTAGTTTAGTTTGTTTGATACCTACAATAACATTTGTTGCATATTTGCCCCCTCCTTTCCTCCACAGGGTTGTGTTTTCTGACTAAGCATTGTAATAAATTGATAAATATATCTGCAAAATATTTCTTGTCTCTAGTTCATTTAGGAAACAAGAAGGTAAATTTTTTAAAAAAGAAGGTAAATTTGATGTTACAAATATGTGTATATTGTGTGAGATTTGCTTGATTGCTTGTTAGTCTTTCCTTTTAAAATTTCACATTGCTTTAATATATTTAGAAGATTAAGTCATTAGGAAATTGTGGCTTCTGTGTACCTTTGGTGCTATTTGTACATCCAGATAGTTCGAGAGTTGCCCAGAGCTTTACCAACTCCCAACCCCCTTCACAGTGTTTTGAGACATGGTTTCTCTGTGTAGCTCTGGCTGTCCTGGAACTCTTTCTGTAGACCAGTCTAGCCTTGAATTCAGAAATCTGCTGGCCTCTGTCTCAGGAGCACTGGGATCAAAGTTGTGCCACCCCCCAGCTTTACCTCACTTTCTTGTGATCTAGGTTTAGGGTAGGAAAGATGTTCGTGAAAGGTGTGGGCAGAACTCATGCCTTTCAGATTTTAGCTCACTTGGAAAGTAGAATGTTCTTAATGCCTGCAGTCAGATGTCAGCATGCTGATTGTGACACTGCTGCATCCTTCTCTTTCACTCTTTTAGCTACTAATGTGAGTTAAGTACTCCCAAGTTGGGAATACTTAAATACTGTTATTAATTATTGCTTTGAATTTTAGTCTTAGTAGTTTGTTGAACTTAGGACAAAATATTTCTTTCTTAGAAAAAGGTTAGGAGAATGGTAATAGCTTGGTGATAGTTTGTGATTTACTAAACAGCTTCCATTTCTGAGGCTGTGCTCTGGATCATTCATAGAGTAGCCTCAACTTTCTGAGTACTAGATTGTGGGTATGTGCCACCACGCCTTTCTCTTGTAGCACACCTTTTGGGAGTTCTTTCTTAATCTCAAAACCTTGCAAGGCAGACCTGTTTTAAAAAATTATTTATTTCTTCATTTTATGTGCGTTGGTGTTTTGCCTGTATGTATGTCCTGGGTTCATATCCTGGAGTTATAGACAGCTGTGAGCCACCATGTAGTTGCTGGGAATAGAACCTGGCTCTCCTGGAAGAGAAACCAGTGCTCTTAACCACTGAGCCATCTATCTGGCCCCCAAAGGCAGACTTTTAATTAAATTTTTATTTATTTATTTTGTGTGTGCACGTGTGTATGTGTGCGTGTGTGTATGCACTTGCGTGTGCATGCATACACATACATGTATGCTGCAGTGGGGTGTGTGTTGATCAGAGCCAGTTTGTGGTAATTGGTTTTCTGCTTCCACCACGTTGGTACTGGGGATCAAACTCAGTTCATCAGTCTGGGCAGCAGGCATCTTTATCTATTGAGCTATCCTGATGGTGTCATGCAGATATTTTTATTAAGTAAACAGACTGAAGTTAAAGTAAGGTTCACAGCTAGAGGTAGGATCGAGGAACCAGACTATTTATTTATTTATTTAGATTTATTTATTTTATTTATATGAGTACACTGTAGCTGCCTTCAGACACATCAGAAGAGGGCATCAGATCCCATTACAGATGGTTGTAAGCCACCATGTGGTTGCTGGGAATTGAACTCAGGACCTCTGGAAGAGCAGTCAGTGCTCTTAACTGCTGAGCCATCTCTCCAGCCCCAGAGTTTACTTTTTTAGGACAATTAAATAATATTTATCTAGTATTTACTATTTGGGGGAGAGATGAGAGGGAAGAGAAAGGAAAAAAAAGAAAAAGAAAAAAGTGTCCTTATAACTAATGATAATTAGTTTTAGTTGTAGATGAAATTCATATTAGGAATTATTAACAAGTACATTTCCATATACTTATGAAAGGTCATCTGCCATTTTCATTTTATATTCCCCCAAGTTGGAGATCAGACACACATGCCAGTCTTAGCTATTTAAGTTTTAGTGTGACATTCTAGTTTTGTAGCTGAGTATAGACAGTTGAAAGTGGTTTCCTTCTTTTTGAAACTAGTTTTAATATATATACTTCTGCCTGCACTACATGCATGTAAGCAAGGGCTGCTTAAACTTTTTCCACTTGTGACCTCTTTTTGCCTGAGAACTTATACAACTCTATATGGAAGATACATAAAATAGATATTCAGATCAGATACTAACTGATCATAAAGACATTTATTACAAAACTTACTGTGCCTATATTAGCATATATTATGCAAGGTAATGAGTTTCATTAAAATAATTTAAGAAACTTAGCTAAAATTTGTTTTACATTTATTTTGTGTGTTTGGGGTATATATCACAGCCCTCATGTGGAGCCGGAGGATATTATTCAGGGAAGAAAGATGAAATAATCCGTTTTCTCCCCAGGTTGCTTCTGGTCATGGTGTTTTTCTAAGACAGCTCTCAAGTTCCTGTGCTAAGATTTCCCTACAGTGATGTACTGTAACCTGGAAGTGTGAGCTAAAATAATCCCTTTCTCCTGAGTTGTATGTGTCCTATTTTATTACAGCAATAGGAAATGAAATTAGACATACACTAGTGAGTTGTATGGGCTTATTTATTTTTACATGAATTAAGTCTTGACTGAATATTTGATTCTGCAGAATATCAAGTATCTTTAGTGTTTTTCAGAGTTGTCCTAATCCCAAGCCAAAAGTCATCAAATGATTTTTTTAAAAGGTAAAACTCAAGTCAGCAACTCAATAGTTTCATAGATCAAACATTTCTAAAAGTGCAATATAAAGTATAGTAATTTATAATTTGATAGCAATATACTCAGAAATATAGTCTTTGTTTTCAAGTTATGAGCAGAAAACTGTATGTACTGTAAAAATGCCTGTGAGTCACACATAGTGTAACTCGTCTTGAATCCTAGATGAAGTACTCCAGTGGTAGTTGGTTTTATGTGACTTGATGGTGCATGCATCACAATGGGCACACCTTGTGTGTTTAGAACCAAGGCTGCTGCAGTGAGCTGTAGAATGTGATGTAGGTGAACTTTGCCAGAAATACCTTGGAATACATGTTTGATTATGAATTACTTTTTGGTTCTTGCGCATTCAGAAAAACCTTTTATTTATTTTCATTCTATGTGTGTTAATGTTTTGCTGGCATGCATGTATATGCACCAGGTGTGTACCTGTTCAGGTCCCTGGAACTGGGATTATTGATGGCTGTGAGCCACAATATAGGTTCTGAGAGTTGAACCAAGGCAGGTCTTCTGTAAGAACTACAAGTAAGTGCTTTTAACTGCTGAGCCATCTATCTCTCCAGCCCCAAGACATTTTATTGTTGCTACATTTTAAATTATTTTCCAACTCTTAAGGGTCAGTTATAGCTAATGACACTTAAGTTAGTGTCTTAAAGGGTTGGGACCAATTTAAGGTGGTATGATTTAGGCCAGTGAGATGGTTTATAGGTAATGGTGCCAAATTTGATGATCAGAGTTTGATTCCTAGAACACACATGGTGAAAGGAGAGAATAGACTCCAATAACTTGTCTCTGACTCTCATGTGTGCTTTGGTAGTATGCAAACACACACAAAATAAATACATTTAAAATGTAAAGAAAAAAAATCCTTTGGATTTATAAAAGAAAAATAGAAATAAAATTTTACCTACTGTAAGGTCACCTTCTGTACATTAACTGTAGGCTGAGATAGCTTAGTGATAAAGTGCTGTCTAGCGATTCTTTTCTCCTTAAGACTATACCGGCTTGACCCAGGCCTGTAGGAACACTAGGAAAATAGGATGTATGATTATAAATTCTAGGACAGCTGAGCTGTCTAGTGAGACCTTGTCCACAGAGCAAGAAGAAAGGAGCACAACAGAGTTCTGGGGAGGAAAGAGAGGAGATGGTTATTGAGTCAAGAGACAGTTGGAGGAATAACTTTCAGTGTTCTGTAGAACCATGATGCAGCTCTGGTTGGCAACAGTTAATATCTAGCAGATATCTAGCTAAATATATAGCAGAGGGGGTTTTTGAATGTTTCCAACACATGGCTGTTTGAATTGATGAATGTACCAGTTACTGATTTGGACATTTTATGTTTTATATGTGTTGATGTATCTTTATTTTCTGTAAAAAATCAGTATCTGGGCCTGGTAGTGCAGGCTTATAACCTTAGCTACATCTAGTATTACACCTGTAGTTCTAGCACTAGGAAAGCTGAGGCAAGAGGCTAGCAACTTCAAGAACTGTTTGCTACAGAGTGAATTCAGTCAAGGTTGGCCTGGGCAACAAAATGAGACCTGTCTCAAGGTGTAAAACAAAGATCGGGCAGGCTTTTAGGCTAGCACTCAGGAGGCAGAGGCAGGCATATATCTGAGTCGGAGGCAGCCTTGTCTACATAGTGAGCTCCAGGCCAGCCAAGGCTATGTATTGAGAACTTGTTTCCACAAACAAACAAACAAACAACCATCACCACCAACAAAAACAAACAAAAGAAACAATACTAAATGCAGTTTTGGTATAATGTAAATCATATTCTAATATAAAAATCAACTTTTTATAAGTATAAAAAATTAGTAAGAAATAATCTTTTGTTAATGTAGTTCTCATTATTAGCTTTTAAATTTTTGCTCTAAATTTTTTTGAAATGAGATGTGGTATAAAGGAACAAATTCGTTATATTTTCATTTAAATTGACAAAGCATACATATATTTAAAATGCTGTATTGTTTGAATGAATTTTTAAAAAGTGATCTTTTTGGACTGGAGAGATGGCTCATTAGTAAAGAGCACTTGTTTCCCTTGCAGGGGACCTGGATTCAGCTCCCAGCATCTACATGTTGGCTCATGACCATCCTTAATTTGATATATTTTGATCTCCGTGGGTACCAGACACTCAATGAGGTGTACATACATACATGCAGGCAAAACATTCATACATAGAAAATAAAATCAAGGGCTGGAGATATGGCTCAGTGGTTAAGAGCACTGACTGCTCTTCCAGAGGTCCTGAGTTCAATTCCCAGCAACCACACGGTGGCTCACAACCATCTGTAATGGGATCCAATGCACTCTTTGTGTCTGAAGAGAGCTGCAGTGTACTCATATAAATAGAAAATAAGTAAGTCTTTTTTTAAAAAAAGGAAATAAAATCAAAATCTAAAGCAATTAAAAATGATTTTGGGCAAGACAGGTTAATACATATAAACATTCAGTTGATAATTTGAGGAGGATAAAAAATAAAAAAAAAACAACAACTACAGTTCAGTTGTTTTTCTTTTTTTCTGAGATAGGTTTCTCTGTGTTGCCCTGGTTATCCTGGAGCTCCACTTGCCTCTGCCTTCCTAGTCCTGGGTAAAGGTGTATACCTCAATAGACAATGCTGTATTCTTGGAAAAGAGACCAAAGCTTTATAGGAACTGAACTTACCATTTCATTCTGTAGGTATTGCAAAGTCATACAGTCTAGGGTCATTTGTGGGGCTCACATTGATTCATTATTTGATAATAGAGCTGCCATCCCAGCTATTGTGAAACACTGACTAGAGTTTTCCAGAGAGGAAGAGTTGGCACCCTGCAGGATTGGAGGACTGGAGTGCCAGATGATCTCAGCTGGATGGATTATTCTTTTTAGTGTGCTATCTTACTGCTTTTAATATTTCTGCTTCTGAGAATGATAGAGGATTGATTCAAATAATGTATTTTTTTATTCATAAAAGTGTGTTTGGACATTAAAAAGTCCATGAGAGAGTATACACAAAGAATTACATGTTAGGAAGTTTCTCTTCCAGGAAACTTCACCTAATATTTCTTTTTGGGCCTGTGTTCAGGTGGAATCTTCTAAATGTTGGTCAAACCTTTGATCAGGAATATTTCTCAACCTATTTCTTTCTTCCTTCATGGTTTTATTTTCTCCAATATAATTTATGACCATTTCATAGATGCACTTAGCCATATATTTATCATATAGCTTCTGCAATTAAAATGTGTGTTTTATGATAGGGACTTTGTTTTGTTAATTGCTATGTCCATATTAGACCATGTGGTACAGTAGAAGCTAGATAAACATTTGTTACATAAAACAAGTATTTACTAAAATAGCAATTACAAAGCAAGAGAGAGAGCTCATTGGGTCATGTGTTTGTATGAATATTTTTGGAGAAAGTAGTTGAGCTGGGCCCTTGGCATTGTAGACTGTATTATTATACAGGGTAATTGTAGGATATTGGGCAGAGTCCATATTATTTGTTTGGCAAGACCTTGGAAATTGTATTTATGAATGAATCATGGTATTAGTTCATTTGCTTGGCCTCTTGTTATGGAAGCATAAAGGAAATCTTTGTCATTGTTTCATTTTTGCTTGTTTTGGCATTGGAGAAAACATTGCTGGAATTAAAGCAGTTGTCAGGTGCCTGCTGAATTAGTCTCTAAAGCAGTGGTTCTCAACCTGTGGGTCCGATTCCTTTGAATGATCCTTTCAAAGGTGTGACTAAGACCATTAGAAAACACAGATGCCTACGTTACCATTCTTAACACTAGCAAACTTACAGTTATGAAGTAGCAATGAAAATAATTTTATGATTGGGGTACTAAAGGGTTGCAGCATTAGGAAGGTTGAGAACTGATTTAAAGGGTAAGACAGCTTATGTATTTATAAAGCTAAAAGTGATTTTTACACAGCTAGAGTGGGGCCACTATGTATGATATTATAACCATGAATATAAATATTCAAATATGTTAGAGTGGGGTTTTGTTTGTTTTTGTTTTTAGTTTTTTAAATTTTGGGGCTTTTTAAGTTAGGGTTTCTCTGTGTAGCCCTGGCAGTCCTGGAACTTGTTCTGTAGACCAGGCTGACCTCAAACTCACAGAAATAACCCGCTTGTTCTGGCTTCCCAAGTACTGGCATCAAAGGCATCCACCACCTGGCTCAGATATTATCATGTTGATGAGAGAAAACTGTTAGCAAAGTTTGTTCTTGAAAGAATGTTATTTTGTAGTTCTGCTGTTAATAAATGTGAGAGGATTTGAGAATGACAGTTCTCAATGTGCATATTAGGATGTGGTGGGAACTTTATTCGATGGTTGTGAGCTTGGCTTTTAGGGATTTCCCTGGAATAGCAAGTGTATACTTAGATATCTAAACTCCAAGCATGCTTTGCTTGTCATGTAAACTCCCATTAAAGTTGAGACTTTAAAAAGACAGGGATAAAAGTTCAAGCCTTTGACAGTCATGGCATTCTGGGAAGTGGAGGAAGGATTTAGAGTTGGGAAGATCCTGTCTCAAAACCCAATGCTTAGGGGGTGTAACTCAGTGTTAGAGAATTTGCTTCACATTTCCAGTTTTAGTCTCCTGCACCACTTCCCCTCCTCTGCCAAAACAGAACCAAGCAAAACACCTAGTTCAATTGGTTGTGTGGTGGTTGTTTTTTCCTCCTGGTTAAGATATGAATTTATTGCTTGTTTCTTTTAAAACGGTTCTTTAACTTTAAGGTTTCACGTAAACCAGCTTGGCCTCAAACTCACAGGAAGTCTGCCTGCCTCTGCCTCTTGAGTGCTGTGATTAAAGGCATGTGTCATCATGCCCAGCCCTCGTTCAACCCTATTTTCATTTATCTATCTATCTATCTATCTATTCATTCACCTTACATCCCAATCTCAGCCACGCCCCTCCTCTCAGCACCCATTCCTGCACATCCTCTTCCAATTCATCTCTCCCCTTCTCTGAGAAGAGGGAAGCCCCACTTAATACACACACACCATCACACACATACACATAGCAAGTCACTGCAGGACTAGGTGTATCCTCTCCAGCTGAGGCCATATAAGATGGTCAGTTAGGGGAATGGGAACCGTAAGCAGTAGGTTCAGGGACAGCCCCTGCTCCAGTTGTGGGGTGGCAGGGATCCACCTGAAGACCAAGCTGCACATCTGCTACCTATTTGCAGAGGGCCTAGGTCCAGCACCTGCTCACTCTTTGTCCAAAAAATAAATGATGGACCTGGTGTTTATTTTAAATTTTTATTTTATCTTTTTTTTTTTTTTTTTTTTTTTTTAGACAGAGGGTGTAGCTCTGGCTGTCTTAAACTCACTTTGTACATCAGGCTGGCCTTGAACTCAGAGATTGACCTGCTTCTGCCTCCCAAGTACTGGGATTAAAGGTTGTCCAGCATTTGTTTTTGTCTTTGTTTTTGTTTAAAGAATTATATTATGTATATGAGTGTTTTACCTGCATATGTGGGTGTATGCCATGTGCATGCCTAGTGTCCACAGAAACCAGAAGAGGGCATTGGATTCCCTAGAACTGGAGCTACAGTTTGTTGTAAGCTATCATGTAGATGCTGGGAATTGAAGAACCCTGGTCTTTTGCAAGAGAAGACAGTGCTCTTAGCTTCTCTTAGTTTGGTTTCTAAGA
This sequence comes from Uromys caudimaculatus, assembly GCA_028551405.1. Lineage (NCBI taxonomy): Eukaryota > Metazoa > Chordata > Mammalia > Rodentia > Muridae > Uromys > Uromys caudimaculatus. The sequence continues at coordinate 33,794,127 of CM052704.1, forward strand.
CAGTGTTCTGTAGCTCATGCTGGTCTGGAACTCACCATTTAGCCCAGGTTGGCATCAGCTTTGCAGCAATCCTATTTCATCTTTCTGGGTGCTGCAGTTAGGTGTGTGCCATCATGCCTGAGAACATCCTCAACCCTCATAGCCCATACCATGATTATCTTTTGTTAGTGATTTGGAATATCTATTAGATTTTCCAAGGAAACTGTAAGGGTGGTTTTGGGTTTTTTTTTATTTTTATTTTTTTATTTTTGAGGTTTTTATCTTGTTTAGATAAAGGGGGAAATATTTTATAGAGGCAGAGCTGGGAGTAGTGGAGCATATACTCTTAGGATGAATTTTCTACTTTCAGACATGTTGCTGTACCAAGTAAATAAATAGCAATCTTTTTTCTCTTCTCCACGTTAATAGGGTCTATATAAAATGATACTTAGAGAATCAATGTTTAAGGACTGCATCAAATGAGTTTTTGTAAACTGTATTTGTTGAAAATCTTTTTTGAGCCAGAATGATAGGGGTTTTTGTTTGTTTTTCTTTTTATGTTTTGATAGATCTAAACCTTTTAACATTCCTTTAAAATACTGTAATGGGGTTGGAGAAATGGCTGAGTGGTTAAGAATACTGGCTGCTCTTTCAGAGGACATGGGTTTAATTCCCAGTACCCACATGGCAGCCCATAACTGTCTGTAACTCCTGTTCCAGGGAATCTGACGTACTCACACAGACATAAATACAGGGAAAACACCAATATATACAAAATACAAATAAATTAAAAAGTCGCAAGATAGGTAGTACTTTTTTTTTAATATTTTTTTAAATAAATCTTTAATATATATTTATATTATATGATATATCACATTTTTTAAAGATTTATTTATTATTATATGTAAGTACACTGTAGCTGTCTTCAGACACACCAGAAGAGGGCGTCAGATCTCATTATGGATGGTTGTGAGCCACCATGTGGTTGCTGGGATTTGAACTCAGGAACTTCGGAAGAGCAGTCGATGCTCTTAACCCCTGAGCCATCTCTCCAGCCCCCGATAGGTAATACTTAAAATTACATTGTTAAAGTATCTTTCTGATTGTATATAAAGGAATTCCATCTGTATCAGGGCATACAAGTTCCTGAAAGGCATTGCACTGTGCAGAGGTTGTAATAAAAACTAAATGTATAGTATATGGGGCAAATGGCCTAGGCCTAGCACAGCAGCACAGAGATAAGCAAGGTGGCTCACGTGTGTGATCTCAGCCATCTCCTCTAGAAGCCAAATTCTACACTAGCCTAGGCTCCATAGAAAGACCCTAACTCAAAAATCAAGTCCTCAACAAGACAGCAAAATGAGACTTTAATAAAAATGAAAGCATGTGGGTGCTGGAGAGATAGTTCAGTGGTTAAGATGCTTATTGCTCTGTCAGGAGATCTGAGTTCACATCCAGGCACTCACTTCAGGTAGCTAACAAACTACTGTAACTCTAAGGAACCATATAACAATGATACAAGACTACGCACACATGAAAACAAAATAAATCTTTTAAAAAGTTAGCACAGATTTATATATGTAAAATAATTAACAGATGCATAAATACTATAATGTAAATGGTACATTTTTCCTGGAAAAACACTTGAAGCTAGATTGTTTCAGAAGAAGCATTTGAGGCATTACAGTTTGCTTATTACCATGAATTGATAGAAGACTAGTTTTGAAATTGGGTACAAGGAAGCATCAGATGTGGGTAAGTGGCATAGATTGACTCAGAGCAACACAGGGAGAACTGAGGTAGCTGGTAGATATTTGATATCTTTGCAGCAGTGTGCTGTACATGCCCATAGGACTTGTTTCAGCTGGCTGTTTTCTGGCAGTTAAAATCATACAGAAGGAAACATGAAATTTAAAGAGATTAAAATGTTCCCTAATATATTAATTCTATTGGAGCAAATGGTATATTCAAAACAAGCATTAATACAGAGTTTGCTGTTCCCTACTTAACAGCATTGTAGAAACCATGGCCTTTGTGTGGCTCTTCTGCCTGGGCCTTGGACCTCTTGTACACAGCAGCTGAGGCACCTTCATGGTACCTGTTTTGCTATTTTAGTTGCCACTGCCAATGTCTGATGAGGCAATTCTCTCTTCCACCTTCCCTCCCTCTGAGTTCTAGGAAGGACTTTTCTTTTAGAACAGAGCTTAAGCTAAAGGCTGCAAGAGGTGCTCCTGCTGAACAGTGGGCTGCCCCTGAGGTCAGTCTCAACTGTGTCTCTTTGTGTGTGCTCCATGTCAGAATAGAGATGTTTTCATTCAAGAGATTTTCTTAGGTTATAGCTTTGCTGTGATAACCATTTTATTGTTTCATTTTGTGTCTAACCTCCTTCCCTCCTGTCGTGTGCATGTACCCACTCTATCATTATTATTATGTGTGTATATGTATGGAGGTTATGCCACAGCATGAGTATAGAGGTTAGCAGACAACTTTTTAAATTTATGTGTGGGTGTTTTGTTTGCATGTATGTCTGTGTAAGGGTCTCAGAACTCTTAGAACTGGAGTTACAGATACGTGGGTGCTGGGAATTGAACCCTGGTCCTCTGGAAGAACAGTCCCCTTAACAGCCGAGCCAATTCTCCAGCCCCACATTTGATTTTAATTTTACTATTTGAAGGAGTTGAGTTTTTATTTGGAGACGGTCTCAATGCAGACTACATGGGCCTCATACTCTGTAACTAAGGATAACTTGAACTTGTGATTCTTCTGCTTCTTCCTCTGGAGTACTAGGCATATGGCACCAAGTCCAGTTTCAATATTTTCTCCTCATTTTGGCCTTTGTTTTCCTTAAGTTATACTTAATATTGTTTTCACAGGTCGTTGGAACTCTGTTTTTCATTTACTTTTAAGTATTTAAGCTTTCATTTAGATAGTTTGTATTACTATGGCTTCAAGTTTTCTGTAGTGTTTTATAATCATAAAAATTTCATAAGCTTCAACTTATCTGATGTCTGTAATTTAAGTTTATCTAGGTAACTTTATTCTTGATAGTTTTCATTCTAAGATTTCCATTTTTCTATTGATTTCCTTGTGTTTTGCTTGTGTTCAGGTTTCCTTAATTCTTAGGTATTATATAATAGCAACTTCTTTGAAAGTCTTTATTGCCTCATCATTTCTATTTTTTTTTTTTTTTATTTGCCACTAATTTGTTAATCCTAAAAGGCCTGGGTCACTTTCGATCTAGTAGTGTTGCCTCCTCTTCATAACTTTAGATAGAACGGACAGTCGGTTGAGTGTGTGGATCAACAGTTGCTTTGGTAGACAATTGGGTTAAATTAGCGTGTTCTTTTCATGATCACTTTTTTAAAAAATTTTTTTCTGTGTAGCCCTGGGTATCCTGGAACTAGCTCTATAGACCAGGCTGGACTTAAACTACCTTTTCCTTTCTTTCTTTTGTTTGTTTGTTCTTTCGAGGCAGGGTTTCCCTGTGTAGCTTTGGCTGATTTGGAACTTACTCTGTAGACCAGACTGGATTTGAACTCAGAGATCTGCCTGCCTCTGCCTCCTGAGTCCTAGCATTAAAGGTGTGCACCACCAATGCTTGGCTACTTTTTAATTTTTAAAATTACATTTTATTTATCTATTTAGTGAGTATATATGCCCATCCACGTGGGTTTACATAACTTTTTTTTTTTTTTTTTTTTTTTTTACATAACTTTTGAGAGTAAGTTCTTTCCTTCCATCATACTGGTCTAACTTAGGTTGTCAGGTGTGACAGTGGGTATAAACTACCTGCCCAACCATCTCACTGACTGAAGATTTATTTCCAAGTTTTAATTAAGGTAGATCTGAGTCTTCTTCCCAGAGACTGGGCAGTCTGGATCTATGCTAAATCCACCAGTGTTAATGAAGATTTGTTTTCTAGGTGTGTGGTGCCTGAGCACCTGTAGTTGTTAGGCTTGTGCTGCTCTGTAGCTGTTCTGGCTTAAGTCAAGTCTGGTGTGGGCCTTCCCCAATTTAATCTTTAACCAAAGATTCCTATGGACATTTCTAAAGCTTGTATCTGTCAACTTCTCTGTGATCCTTTCCAGAAAGATTCTAGCAGTTTTAGCAGTTTCTCATTCTATAGCTGCTCAGATTGTGAGACTGCTGAACTGTTTCTCCATGTCTAATCTGCAGTCTGGAAAATGACTTTAGGCAGAAGCAGGGATTTACCTCATTTCTGAAGACAACAGTCCCGGGCTGCTTTTTGTCCAACAGCTGCTAACATATATTTGCTGTACACTTTTATACTTGGCATGTGTCTGAGTTGATGGCAATTATTCCTATACATTTCGAAGCAGATGTCTCTCAGAGTATGTCAGTGCCAGAGATGAGATTTTATTATCTATTAGAATAGTTCATTTTGTTTTATTACCTTATTTTGTTTTATTTTTTCTATAGCATAATATTAATATTTAAAATCTCAATCAGTGTTGAGATCTATAATGTAATTTTTAATTTTGAACTAACATAGAAAACATATGACATTCATTTCATACTAAGGAAATCCTTATTCCCAATTTTGAAATTGCAAGAATTTTTGAAACAAAGTGTTTCTGGGTAAGGAATTACAAACTCATTTATTTTATTTTATTTTTATGTGTAATGTGAGTGCAAGTGCCTGAGGAAGCCAGATATTGGATTCCCCTGGGGCTGTATTTACAGGTGCTTGTGGGCCACCCAGTGTAAATACCGGGAGCCTAACTCAAAGTCTCCACAAGATCAGCATGAGCTCTTAACCATTTCTTCAGCCTTTCTTTTTTTAGTCTTTCTTGCTGGAGCTAGCCTATCTCCTCCTTTCTGCTTTGTTATATCTGCTTTTTTTTTTTTAGATTAAAAAATGTTATATGTTTTACCTGCACATATGTTTGCACCACATGTGTGTCTGATGCCTGCGGGAGTCAGAAGAGGGTGTCGAATTCCCTGGAACTGGAATTAGAGATGGTTATGAGCTGTCATGTGGGTGCTGGGAATTGAACCTCTGCAAGAACAGGTGTTTTTTAACCACTGAGCCATCTCTCTAGCCTCACTTTTTCCTCTGTCTTTTATTCCCCATTTTGTTTCATTTGTCTCCTTTCCTCTTCCTCCTTCTCCTCCTCCTCTTTTTAAATTTGGAGACAGGGTTTCTCTGTGTAGCTCTGGCTGTCCTGTAACTCACTCTGTAGACCAGGCTGTCCTCAACTCACAGACATCTACTTGCCCCTGCCTCCTGAATGCCAGGATTAAAGGTGTATACCACCACCATTAGGCTGGTATCTTATTTTTTATCTGTTGTTCTAATATTAATCATCATTTTTTAAAAATAAACATTCTTTTTTTTTTTTTTTTTTTCCCGAGACAGGGTTTCTCTGTGTAGCCCTGGCTGTCCTGGAACTTACTCTGTAGACCAGGCTGGCCTCAAACTCAGAAATCCACCTGCCTCTGCCTCCCAAGTGCTGGGATTAAAGGTGTGCGCCACCACTGCCCGGCTGAAGGGATGAACTTTTATTTTTACTGTATTTTCATAGTAAACTGTCTTTTGTTTGTGGTTGTGTCAGAAGATGGTATTGTATTCTCAAGTGATACTAGAGATCAAGCCTGGTACACTGACTGAGCTGAGGGCTTAGCTGTGAGCTGCACCTCCAGTCTAGGAGGAAGACACTGTGCCTTACTGTAAATCTCTTGAATATTGCAAATACTTGGACTGAAACAACAATGCAATTAAGTAAAAAAATCCAGCCAACCACCAAATCAGAGACATATAAAACATGGAAATCAGGAGAACACAAGTCTTCACAGTTGCTAATTCTGTAATAGTGTACTCCATGAGAGTAAGATGGATTTCTAAATAATTCAAAAGAACAATTATAAGACTAGTCAGTGATATCAAAGAGTATAGGAATACATTTCTGAATGAGCTCAGAGAACAGAAACAGACAGATGATGAAATGACACCAACATAATATGAAAGGAGAATTTAACAGAGGAATATTGAAAATATTGGAAGCATGGAAGTGAAAAGGTAAATTGAGTAAAAAAAAATCCGGAAAGCCTCACTAATAACACAAGTGGGTTAAGGATATGAGGGCATGAAGTGTGGTAGCGCACGCCTTTAATCCCAGCACTTGAGGCAGAGGCAGGCAGATCTCTGAGTTTGAGGCCAGCCTCATCTCCGTAGTGAGTTCCAGGACAGCCAGGCTACAGAGAAACCCTGTCTCAAAAAAAAAAAAAAAAAAAAAAAAAAAAAAAAAACAACAACAAAGCAAAAAAAAAAAAGAATTTGAGGACTTGAAGACAAGGTAGACTCATTAGAACAGTTAGACATTAGCACAGATAGAATAGAGCACAAAAAAAGAACGTAGACATGTAGGACACCGTCTGCATGCCACGGGCACAGAGGAGAGAAGTGCAAGCTAAAGGCTTAGAACACACATTGAATAAAATCACAGGAGGAAGTTTCCAAAACCCAGGGAAAGAGATGGACACTCAAACAGAAAGACCTGAAAAGAGCCTCCTTACATTATACTGTAAGCATTCTGAACACACTAGGCATACAGAACAAAACAGGGTGAAAGCTGCAAAAGATAGCCTTCAGGGCATGCATAAAGAGAAATCCATCAGAGTAACAAACTCTGAAAACCCAGAGGACACAAACCAGTATATTTCAAAAGTCTGAAAGACAATAACCACTTATCTAGATTAGTATATCCAGCAAAATCATCCTTCCATAATTGAAGCAAAAAGTGACACTTTCCATGATCAACACAAACTAAGGAAATTTATGACCACTTTTGGTGGCACCACAGAAAATATTTAAAGGAATCCTAAACATTGAAGAGAAAGATAAATACATCCTGGAGGGCACAAGAATAATAAATAAAGTACGGCTAAAAACCATTAGCAAGCAGATAAAGATTAGGAAAATACCAAATACTACAAAAGCAATCCAGTGGTAGGTATGGGTACATAACTCTGAATGCTAATGGTCTTAATTTTCTTATCACTACATGATTACAAGACAGAATCCATCTATTTGTTCCCAAAAGAAACCTCACTGGAGAGGAGGAACTCACTGGGGAGCGTGAAAAGGTGGAAAAAGATATTTGAAGAAATAGGACTTGAAATCAAAATCTTTTCCTTGTGATTTTTTTCCCTCTCTGCCCTTTCACAACTAAATTTTTCTCTCCTCCAGGCCCTCCTTTATGATAATGAAGTGTTCCTACTCATCCCAACTCTTTTTCTCCCCTTCTCTCTCTCCCTCACCCCCAATGCCAATATGCTGTGGTGTTGGCTCTTTTTTTTTTCTTGTTCACATATACTTATTTGGTCTATTACACTTAAAGACTACTTTGGTTAGAAAAGTGTAATTTTAAACTGTAATTCCTATTTCCTTTTCATCTTTTTATTTGTTTGTTTGTTTTTTTTTTTTTTAAGGAAGGATCTCACTATGCAGACCACGTTTACCCCAAACTCACAGCCCTACCTGCTTCTGCCTCCTGAGTGCCAGGATTACAACACAGGTGTGCACCACCACACCTGGTCTGTACCTTTTAAATGATATTTTCACTTTTCCTATGACTCAGTTACTAGATTTTTTAAAAATGAGTTTTTGATTTTTCAAATCTGTACCTTTTACTTTGTTCTACTTTTAATTTTTTGTATTTAAGCCTTTCAATTTTTGGTGCTGAAAACAGAACCTAGAACTTTGGTGTGTTAGGCAAGTGTTCTGCCACTCGACTACATCCTCATCCATGACCCTTTGGTAACCATTTGGTGGGACTTAATACAAATCTGAAAATAACATTGCTTAGTAGCAAAAATTTAGTAGTGAACTTGGAAAGTTTCTGCATTTATTGATAAACTGACATACTTTCTTGTTTTGACAGAGATGTTATGAACATAAACAGTATAGAAATGGATTGAAGTTCTGTAAACAAATCCTTTCCAATCCCAAATTTGCAGAGCATGGAGGTAAGAACAAGCACTGAACACATTCTCAGTAATGGCTTTCCTGGAGCTCCATCTGGCTTCTCTTATTTTACTCTGTCATTAGTTTCCAGAGCGAACCTTTAACGCCTATGGGGAGATAAAATTTAATAATGAGTTTTTAGTTAAATACCAAGAAAATGATAGCACATTCAATTTAAGTTTTGGTTTCTTTTTTCTATATTAACTCTTCTGGAAAGGCAGAAGAGCCTATTCAGGCCTGATGCTTGTTTAAGTTAAAGTGTTAGTAAGAAAATTTCACTTTAGAACTTTGTGCTGGAAGAACTTTATTCTTTACCATAAACTTGCTCAGAAAATGACCAGTTAGTCTCTCTTATTTTTATTGTATCTTAATTAGCTCATAACTGAGTCATGTTTAAGATGTTTGTATTTATAACAGTCAGATGTATAGCTTCTATCTAAATAAGATGGGTGATTAGATATTTGTAGAACAGTTGGTGAGTATGTGACTAAACTTGTGAAGAAATGAGAGGAAAATACTGTTTTGTGGGTCTGATTTGTACAGATCTGGGAAGCATGGCTCCTCGGTGCTGAGGTGGCACTGTACTGAGGAGGAGGGTGGCAGTTCATTAGCAACTTTTCACCATTCCCTCACTGCATGTGTCATGTCTGTCCATGCTTGAGATTTTACATATGCTGCAGCTTGGAGATGGAAGCAGTGATACTAAACAAGGCCTAAGTCTGTCTCCTTTTCCTTATTGAAAACCTATCTTCAGTTGATATCTGAATAGTAGGTTCTTTTATATTCCATTTTGTAAAGTATACATACGGGTAATGGAACTTCTAATTTAATCATAGTAGTTTCATTAGCAGAAAATGTCATACCTTATTTATGATATGAATTTAGAGTAGGTTTTCCTCTCTTCTTTTCTGAAATGTACCCCTTCCCTGTATTTTAACATGACTGAAATTAGGTTGAATATGAAGTATCACAAATTTACTTGAGATATTTTTAGACCGATAACACCGTAGGGCTTTATCTGTTTGTAAGAACAGTCCATGCCGATTTTAACCCATGGTCCTTCCGCTACCTTCTAAGTGTGTGCACACACCTCAGTCCGTACACATCTTTATTCTTTTCTAGAGTTCTAAAAATTGATATTAAAAATTAGGCAAATACAAAAAAAAGGGCAAATAAATCACAATGAGTCTATTTTAACTCTCATAGGAATATGCATTATAAAATCAGAAATATTTTTTCTTTTCTGAAAAGTTACTAATTCTCACAACACTTTTATAAACCAGTGATTAGAAATGGTGAGCTTTTGACATCTTTAACTGCATTCTTTATAGTAATTCTAAAGACTCAATAATAAATTTCTGAAAACTAGAAATGTAGGGGATGTATGGATAACAGAGGGCAGAGTACTTGCTAAAGCAAATGTGAGGATCAGCGTTTGAATCCCTCTAAAAAACCACAGGGAATCCAGTAAAGACAGTGTGCACCCCTGTAATCCCAGCACACCTACCAGGGATGGAGGCAAAGATGAGAGTCTCCAGAAACTCGTAGGCCAGCTGCCCTGGCATATATGGCTGTAAATAACAAGGAGGCTTTGCCTTAAATAAACTGAATAGCAGGGACAGAAATCCAAGGTTGTCTTCTGACCCCAACATGTGCTGATGCATATAAGTGCCCACCCACACTTACAAACACATACAGACACATAGGTGCCACACACACACACACACACACAGAGAGAGAGAGAGAGAGAGAGAGAGAGAGAGAATACGAATCAGAACTGTAGATAATTTATGTGTATCTTGATGAAAAATTGATAACTTAGGTTCATAGAAACAAAGCCTATTTTCAAAATAGTGTTTTGTATTTTAAAAGAATAGGTATGTAGTCATCTTGTGAATTTGCCTAAGAATGTCAAGAGAGTGATTATTACTAGGTAGTCTGCTTAGTCAGGTATTTGCGCTTTCTTTCTTTCTTTCTTTCTTTCTTTCTTTCTTTCTTTCTTTCTTTCTTTCTTTCTTTCTTTCTTTATTTTTATTTATACTCAAACTCAAAAAAGGTCTGCCTTCCAGATGCTGGGATTAAAGATAAATGTCACCATGCCTGGTTAGGTTTTTATCTTTTATTTATTCATTAAGGAAAAAAAAAATCTAAGAATGCTTCAGAAAACAGAATCTAGAGGTTTTTGCTTACTTGTCTTGTCAGTTTTTGAAACTATTTTAATTCTGCACATACCTGGGAATGTCTTGTTAAACTTGAAATGTTTGTACAGTCTGTTTTTGATATTATAGTTATTTCTTATTGACTCTTTCTTCTGCCTTCTTTTTCCTTTGTTATTAAACTATAGAAACCCTGGCTATGAAAGGATTAACGTTGAACTGTTTGGGAAAAAAGGAAGAAGCTTATGAATTGGTTCGCAGAGGTTTGAGAAATGACTTAAAGAGTCATGTGTGTATCCTTTTGAATGAATTTAAAGATTGAGTGGGCTATTTTGATATAAGAAAACAAATTGAGTCAAGAAATGTAAATCCCTCTTACCATGAGGAAATGATTTTTTCTTAAACTGAAAACAGGCAACTTTTTTTTAATATGTCCACTGCATTTTACCAATATGTGTTAGATAAAGTGTATGTATGAATGCTGGTTATACTTTGGGAGGGGGTGTTGTTATGTCCTGAGTATTCATGTCCCTTTTAATTCATACATCGAAGCCCCATCACAGAGCGATGGTATTAGAAAGTTGGTTGTTTGAGAAGTGGCCAGGGAGCGGGGATAGAGCCTTCAGGAGGCTGTATAAAAGCCCTCGGGGACCTTGTTAGCCCCTTTGTCACAGGAAGATACAGATGGGAGGTGCCGTCTATGGAAGGAGCGTGACTCACTAGATGATACATGCAGAAGTAATACGAACAGCAAACTTTTGTTTATAGATTGCCCTCTTTAAGTAAGGTATTTTGTTATAGCAAATGGTCCGAGTCAGGTATATGGTGATTTCATTCATCATGATCAGAACTTTAGAGAGATATATATTACAAGGACTATTAAAGAGCTGTCTATTATACTGAGTAAGAGCAGAGGCTGTGAAGTTTAAGTTTAGTGTCTCCACTTAGATCTGAAACTCTCCTCAGCCTTTCTGTTACCCGAGCTTCCTTATTTGTGAAATGGGGATACTCACACCATACTAGTTGTAGCAACTTAATGTTGAAATACATAGCAAAATTTGTATTTTGTTAAGAGATTGACAAGAGCTGGATTTGAGCAGAAGTTTATGAGGGAAGAGAGAAAAAAAATGTACTTTGGTATTTTTCAGTCTCTAACTAGGATAATACCTGTTTTGTAGGCTAGCAGCATTTAAGAGCTGAGGCATTTAATTTTCAAGTGTTTAGTGGTCTCTTAGGACAGGAAGTAAATAGTCTGTTGAAGGAAAATACTAGATGCCTATATAGAATATTTTGAGTGTATATAAAACATGGCTTGTTCAAAGACATACCACTAATCTTAAACTAAACTCAAGAGTGCAAAAAAGAGTGATCAGAGTACTAGAGCTCAGCAGCACAGTTAGAGATACCCTTCCATTTTGAATGATACAACATTCTGCTCTGGATTTACTTACCCACAGTAGCTAGAACAAGGTTTGTTGTTGTTGTTGTTTGTTTTTTGTTTTTAAGATTTATTATATGTATGTGAGTCTTTTGCCTGTGTATATTTATATATACCACATGCCTGCCCTGTGCCTTTGGAGGCCAGAAGAGGATATCAGATCCTTTGGAACTGGAGTTAGCAATGATGTGACCCACCTCTGTAGGTGTCAGGTTTCAAGTCACTTGGAGCCTGATTACAGACCGTGGTGAGCTGCCATGTACCTGCTGGGAATTGAACTCTGGTCCTCTGGAAGAGTAACCAGTGCTCTTAACCACTGAGCCATTTCTTCAGCCACCAAGGACTTTCATGAACACTATTTCAGTTCATTACCATTACTTTATTGTGTAGATATTCTTATTTATATTTTGTAAATGAGAAGAAAATAAGGCTAATTTGTTTGAGGTTATAGCATTAAAACAGCAGGTTAGCCCTGATTGTCCATGGCTTCAAAAGCTGTCCTCTGCCGAGCAATGGTGGCGCACGCCTTTAATCCCAGCACTTGGGAGACAGAGGCAGGTGGATTTCTGAGTTCGCGGCCAGCCTGGTCTACAGAGTGAGTTCCAGGACAGCCAGGGCAACACAGAGAAATCCTGTCTCGAAAAAAAAAAAAAGCAAAAGAAAAAAGAAGCTCTCCTCTTTTTTTGTTTGTTAAATTCTCATTTATCTTTGTATTCTTCCCCAGTGTCCCCACCTAGATTCAGAAATTTACAAATGATAGTAGCTTTTCAAGTTTTTTGGGAGATTGTTTGGTAAATGTGTGTATGTAAAACCTGTGTCCCTGTATTGCATCCCTGGCTGACCTAAAACTCTCAGAAGTCTGTCTGTCTGTCTGTCTCTGCTTTCTAAGTATTGGGATTAAAGGCATGTGCTACCACATCTGGCCAGGAATAGTACTTCTTGACATACAGGTTATATCCTTAACTAAATTCCTTTAGGTTGGCATGTTTATGGCCTTCTTCAGAGGTCAGACAAGAAGTATGATGAAGCCATTAAGTGCTACAGAAATGCACTGAAATGGGATAAAGACAATCTTCAGATCTTAAGAGATCTTTCCTTACTACAGATTCAAATGCGAGATCTTGAGGGCTATAGGGTAAGTAAAAGATGTTTTTTATTTTTATCATAAGAGAAAAATCTTGTTACTTTGAATATATTCTGATAAAAAAAATTTCCATTTTTTTGACTGCCCCCACCCCCTGATGAAAATCAGATCATTTTGTTGAGGGATAGAGTTGGAGTAATATGTACAGTTAAAAAAATATTGATAAAGTTCTTGTTAAAAATCACTATTAAAAGTTAATACTCTGGTAGAATAACTATAGTGTTTTGTCATTTTCATTAAAGTAAGTTTTTAAATTTTGTGTTTGACTCTTTATATTCATTGATATTTTTTATATATAGTTCAGTAGCGTCCATTTAACCCTTAAATCAATCTTGGGTTTATTATTTCCTCTATAATCTATTCATGGTAATGTCTGCCACACTGTTTTCTTTACATATCTTATTAGATGTTTGTACTGTACTTTGTAAAAAAATTTTATTTATTGCTTTTGTAGAAGAAATCAGGAAATAAGGATATCTGGCATCAAGCTTTAAAAAAAAAAAAACACCGTAATATTAGCACTGGAAGCTTCAAAGTATTTCTTTGTCTCTGTACATCTATATAATATTTGATGTCAAAAATTTTCTAAAATAGTTATCTGCATTGTAATACAGCGTGAATAACTGTGAGGCAAAGTAATGTGATCTTCAGTTTTCTTAGGGCCCTGAGGACTGAACCCAGGGCCTCCTGTTCTAGTCAATAGAGGGGCATTTGCTTTGTGAACCTAAGATAAGTCTTGTTTTTCCCCATAATGTGAAGGAAACAAGATACCAGTTGCTTCAGCTTCGACCTGCACAGAGAGCATCATGGATTGGTTATGCTATTGCTTACCATCTATTAGAAGACTATGAAATGGCAGCAAAAATTTTAGAAGAGTTTAGGAAAACACAGCAGGTAAATAAGACAATTTATTGTGTCTGATTCTAAGTACAACTGAAAGAAAGAAGTTTATATACATACCTGGAAATCTCTGTGGTTAATGCTTAACGTTTTGTTCCTTAAGAGATTGCACACATGCTCTTTTTTTACGTACTTCGTATGCTCCTAAGAATGATTCTGGTTGTTATTACTGACTATGCTATCACGGATTATCAAGATCAGACTGATCTAAGTTGCGGATAGTGTATGTAAATTGCCTTAATTGTTTTTCTTTCTAACAATTTTTTCCAATTCCATTGTTTTTTTTTTGTTTTGTTTTGTTTTGGTTTTTCGAGACAGGGTTTCTCTGTATAGCCCTGGCTGTCCTGGAACTCACTCTGTAGACCAGGCTGGCCTTGAACTCAGAGATCCACCTGCCTCTGCCTCCCGAGTGCTGGGATCCATTGTTTGGTTTTGAAGCATACCTATTATGTAGTAATCATTTCTCTGGGGAGTCTATATCTGAAGCAGTTTTAAAGAGTTTGTATTTTCTTTATTATTTTGCCGAGTATATAGTAATGCTTTTGGAATGTCCCTGAATTTGGATTTGTTTGCTTTTCCTAATTGTTAGTTAAAGCTGTACTTTCCACAGAAATCCACAGACTGATGGATTCAGTGTTGGCACATAATTTGCTTGATCCATTTGTTACTGTATTGGATGTTATTTGTAGCTGTAAACTGGTTGTTTTTATTTATAAACAACCAAAGACCAAACCAGGTTATTCTGTTAGCAGATTTTGACCACTAGGCCGCTAGCATTTATTACCTGGCTCAGCTGTTAAAGTGACAGCCACGAAGTCCAATTTTCTGACTCCATTTTTTCTAGATTTCTCATTTGCTTTCTGTTGCTAGCAGTTTCCCTCTTTCTATTTATCTATCGCTGATACCGCTGTTACTTATTTAACATTTCTTAAACAGATATTTAGGATTTTTAAAAGTATTGCTATCAATTGGTATTTTCTTTTGTTTGAGGGTGTGTAAATAATTTTCTAATACAAAAATGAGATTCATATTAGCATTCCTTGTGTCTTTGTGCAGACATCTCCTGATAAAGTGGATTATGAATATAGCGAGCTCCTTTTATATCAGAATCAAGTTCTTCGGGAAGCAGGTCTTTATAGAGAAGCCTTGGAACATCTTTGTACCTATGAAAAGCAGATTTGTGATAAACTTGCTGTCGAAGAAACCAAAGGTATTTAAAAATATATAGCATTGTAACTTTTAATTATGGCCAGTGTCAGCCTGAAAAGTCATAATTGCTGCTGAACCGGGCAGTGGTGGCGCAAGCCTTTAATCCCAGCACTCGGGAGGCAGAGGCAAGCGGATTTCTGAGTTCGAGGCCAGCCTGGTCTACAGAGTGAGTTCCAGGACAGTCAGGGCTACACAGAGAAACCCTGTCTCGAAAAACCAAAAAAAAAAAAAAAACAACGTAGTTGCTGCTGAGAGTCACCACATAAAATTCAGCTTGCTGAAGATGGGAAAATGTATACTATTCATGCATTTTGAATAATTTGTGATAAGGGAAAATATTCATTAACTGATGGTGATTGTCATTTGAGAAAAACACACAAAAACCTAATAAGATGATTTAGGTAACATTTTTATTTTTGATTTTTTCATTGTTTACTTTAAAGGGGGCTGTGCTGTGTCCTCTTGGCTGGTCTCAAACTCCTGGGCTCATTGGTCCTTGTTCCCCAGCTGGGAGTAAATGAGACTACAAGGTTAGGCTAAGAGCCAGTGTAGCCACCCTCTCTGTAAAGTACCTTTGTATTGAAAATACAGGGCTAGGGGTGTAGTTCATTGTAAAATACTAGCCTATCATGTGTGAGGCCTTGAGTTCCAATTCCAAGTACTGCCAAAAAACAAAACAAAAACAAAACAAAACCTCCAGGATTTGATCAAAACACAATAGTACTTTTATAAAACAAGATTTACTGTCTTAGAGAAAAACACGTTGGAAAAATTATAAGTACTGTATGCCAGATTTTACCACTACTATGTATTTATAAATTAATCCTTACTAAAATACAGAGAGGGAGTTGTATATAGTGATACATTCCTATAATCCTGCACTGGAGGGACTGAGTCAGCATCAGGAGTTTGAAATCTGCTGCAGGAAATAATAGAAAAGAAGCTGGCAAGTCCCCGCACGTGAGCCAGCTGCTCTCTGGCGTCCTGGAGGCCGTCCGTCTTGCCACCTCTGTCTCTAGGCTAGCCCCAGCAGCGACCAATTGCGGTCTTCCCAGCTCCATCACTTGTCTCTGGAGCCACTAGTTCCTTCTCAGCCACTAACCTCCTGTGGATAGCAATCCCACATTCCAGTAACCCAGGAAAACAAAACACTAGAAGCTTATCAGCCAGATTTATATATCAATAAATTCTCAATTCACAAGATGCCCACACGATAAATTCAGGGCCAATTGATAATGGTACAAGCTGCCCACCTAGATTAGACAAGTTACGCCAATTATTCTATCCTCATACGGTATTATAGCTACCCGTGGCTATATTTAAAGCCATGTGGATTCTGAATCATCCTGTTCGTTGTCCTCCATCTTGCTTCCTCCTCCCCGTCTCTCTGTCCTGTCTGTGCAACTCCCTTTTCCTTGTCCAATCACAGGCTTCTTGTATAAATAATTAAATTAATTGGACGGGGAAAATCCTGCTACAGAACTCAGTCTGTATTCTAGAACAAGATCCTGTCTTTAATGAAAACAAACAAACAAAAAACAAAGCCCAAAACAACAACAACAAAAACAAACCAAAAGATCGCTTTATGGTTTATCTGCCTTTCTTTGAGAAAATAGAAAAGAACATAAATCCTAGGTGGAAAGGAACAATATTTGGATTCTTTTCTGATTTAAGTAAATGTCTCTAAATGCTGCCATTTATTCCTAGGCTGAGGAAAAAAAAGCTTACTAATTCTTACTCATTTATTAGTTATTTAGTTAAGACCGGGTCTTTTTATGTTATTATATATTACCTTTTCCAGCCTGTTCTGTTGATGTTCTGGCCTGGCTTATTAAGACTAGGTATCTCTTCTATGTAGGGTTCTATTACAGTTTTACAGAGGATACTCCTGTTAGAAGAGCAAGTGAAATAAATGTCTTTAAGTACTGTCAAATGTACCTTGGTTGAGAACCCAATGTCATGTTAGAATTCAAAGTCTTAATTTTTACTACATTCTGAAATACTTTGAAAATACTGTTTAAGTCTAAAGATTTAATTGCTTATCACATGTGAAATATTTAGAAGTCACAAGCACACAAGCACAGCTTACAAGAGTAGAGTAATATTTGAAAATTAGCCAGATGGTGGTAGTGCATGCCTTTCTTTAATCCCAGCATTTTGAAGGCAGAGGCAGGGGGATGTCAGAGTTCGAGGCCAGTCTGGTCTACAGAGTGATTTCAGGACAGCCAGAACTACACAGAGTACCTGTCTTAGTACAAAACAGAAAAACAAATACAAAAAAAAAAAAAACCCGTTGGCAAATGGAAGCTAATTAAGAATATGGAAATCCTAAGTATTGCTTCAAGCTTTTGTGACTTTGGAAATTATAAATTTGTAGTGAAATCACAGTTTCTGTCAGTTCATCTTGATTATTTTCTTCCATGTGAAAGTGCAGACAAATATGTTTGGAATAGTCCAAGCCTTGCAATTAATATAGTAGCCAAAGAATCTTAAGTTTGAGAACCATTTTAAGTGTTGAAATTGATAGTATCAATCAGGTATATGATTGTTTATGCAATCAGGGAGAGGCAAGCCGAATTGACAGTTGGTACATAGAAAAGGAACTTTCTGTTTTAAAAAAGATTATTTTTAATTTTATGTGCATTTGGTTGCATATATGTCTGAGAATGTTGGATCCTCTGCAGCTGGAGTTACAGATATTGGTGAGCTGCCATGTGTGTGCTCGTAATATCTGAGCCATCGCTCCAGCTCCTGGAATTGCTATTGAGGTTGCATTAGGGAGACAAGAAGAAAACAAGGTTACTTTTAAAGTAGTTTGCTTATTTTGTTTTTGGGAGAGATAAAAAGGTAAAGACCAGATGCATGTCCATGCATGTGAACACGTGTGTGAGCATATGTACGTACATGTACAAGTACATACCCCTCCAGTGTCATTTCTCCTCAGCTACCATCTGCCTTTTTTTCTTCTTCTTCTTGAGACTGGGGCTTGCTGATTAGGCTAAGGTGAGCCCCAGGTATTTACTTACAACTAGATGGTTTTGAATGTGGCCAAGTTGTGCGGTGCTCTCATGGAATTATTTTATAGTTTATTTCAAGTGATAATAAGGTTAGGACATTTAGTGGGTCATTAAATTATATGCTGATATTCATATGATATCAGGAATAATTAAGGAGTAGGTGATGGTTTGGTAACCATGTGTTCAGTGAATGTGGGAACTTTGCCTGGAGTTGAGCAGATTCCTGAATGTTTTACTTTGAAGTTGATGACTTTTAAAATTAGTGTTAATTTGAATAAAGGAGAAAATAAAATAGCACAATAGGGAAGTTGGGAACTCAAGAGAACGCCAGCCACTGCCAAACATTTACTTAGAACGAGACTTTGAAGTAACTTTTGAGAGAAGATTCTCCTCAGATGTTTTAATTACTCTCTTTTTGTTAAATAGGGGAACTTCTGTTGCAGTTGTGTCGTTTGGAAGATGCTGCTGATGTTTATAGAGGATTACAAGAGAGGAATCCTGAAAATTGGGCCTATTACAAAGGCTTAGAAAAAGCACTGAAGCCAGGTAGTGTTGTTTAATACTTACTGCTTTCAGCTTTTTCTTAATGAGTATTGTATTAGCTCCTTGTAAAGTACAGCTAGAAAAGTAGTGGCTAAGGGTATACAGAATCTAGAGCCAGGCATGCTTTAATTAGCACCTGAGAGGTGAATTCCAGGCCAGCCAGGACTACTTAGTGAGACTTGTGTCTCAAGAAAACCAGCCAAGCAAAGAAACAGGAATTGGTTCCTAGTGTAGCATGCCATGACCTCTATACTTATAAGGATGAAGTAGGAGAGTCTGCAGTTTGAAGCCACCTGGACTACATAGTAGGTTCAAGACCAGACTTTATAGACTGATATTCAGAAATAGCAACAAAACAACAATACCAACAGATCCAAAATCTACATGTAAAAGTTTACTTCTTAATCATATAGAGGATTGAGACTAATCTGAAATCTACTTTTACAAGATGAAATTGCAAATGACCAGTGAGCTGGTTCAGTGAGTAAATGTACTTACTACCAAGCCTAATGACCTGAGCTTTAATACCTAGACCCTCATGGTGGAAGAAGAGACTTGACTCCTGACCACTGACCTGAAAATGTGTACAGTGGAATGCAATTGCATGTGTGTGTACCCCACCCCGCCCCACCCCATACATACATCACACTATACTCAAATAAATAAGTGTGATAAGTTCACATTTTTATGTTTATGGGTGGTTTGCCTGCATTTATGTATGTGTGTATATCACTCTTAACATGCCTAATACCCATGGCCAGAAGAAGGCATCAGGTAGCCTTGGACTGGGATTTCAAATGGCTATGAGCTGTGCTCAGAATCAAGCCTAGGTCTTCAGGAAGAGCATCCAGTGCTCTTAACCATTGAGCCATTCTCCAGGCGTGTTACCCCCCCCCCCCCTTTTTTTTTTACTTAGAAAAAAAAAGAAAAAAAGAAAAAAAAATATGCTAGTCACAGTGACACACACTTTTAATCCCAGTATTTGGGAGACAGATGCAGTCAGATCTCTGTGAGTTTGAGAGCATGGTGGTCTACATTGCAAGTTATAGGCCAGCAAGGGTGACATAATTAGACCCTGTCAAAAAATAAAAAAGAAATGATTAGAAACAACTTCTTTCTTGGCAAAGGTCTTACTATGTTGCCCTGGCTAGCCTCAAATTCAGAGATACACCTGCCCCTGCATTCAGAGTACTGATATTAAAGGTGTATACTGCCATTCGCAGCCAGAAATAACTTCTGAAAACAAAACAAAATGATAAATGCATAGTAGCTTTGCTATAACGGACATGCCTCTCTGAGGGAAGAAACAAGCAGAACCTCTGGTCAGCTGTGGCTGTGGCAGGGCAGCTCCTACAGCCATATGAGTGTTGGCATGCCAAACACGAAGCACAGTTTTGTGAGACAGCCTGCATGTTAGTACTTCCATCTCTTAACTCTTTCCCATAAATGGGATCAAAAAGCAAGAGAAACCTCTGCATCACCAACAGTTTTGCATAACCTACACTCCTTCAAGTAGAAGCTGACACACAGCGAAGAAAACAGGTAAAGTTACTAAAAAGAATAAAGAGGAAGAAAGGTATAGAACCATCTAAATTGGAAGCTGGGAAGACTCAGACTCAACATATACTGTTGGGTACAAGTAATTGAGAATCAGTTGTTTCCAGATACTGAGCCTAGAAAGGATAACCAAAATTAAAACATCGGCTGGGTGTGGTTTTAATCCTAGCACTGGAGAGGCAGATTAGAAGGATCTCTGTGTTTGAAGTCAGCCTAGTTTACAAAGTGAGTTCCAGGGCTAAACAGAAACCTTGAGGGGACAGGTGGGCACAAATAAAAAAACCCACCAAAAACATCAACAACAACAAAAATCAGAAAACTTCACCCTCATGATCTGGTTTGACTCAGTTCCTATTAAGGCTGGTATAGTGTGCCATTCCTGGTATCATTTATACAGGAGAAATCTTGCTGGCGATTACTTTGTGACATAGATCCTTTCAAAGGCACACCATCATTCCATGTTAGATAATGGAAGAATCTAAGATAGAGGGAATTATATCCATAAAACATAGTTATGAGAAATATTAGTTAGGAATCTGAGAATGAAAAACCTACTTACTACTGAGTAATGAAAACTCCTGGGAAATGGAAAAAGTAAAAGTCTTTTAGGTGGTACATTATTTTTAAAAATATTGAATATTTGTTTCTATAAATGTGTATAATGTGTATGCATGTCATGTGGGGGGGAGGGGCTTTGGATCCCATGAACCTCCTCTGAACCTCTAGTTACAGGCAACTGTGAGTTATCTGAAGTGGGCAACACACTGTCTCTATTTCTGAAATAAAGAACCTAGCATCAGTTAGGACAGAGACCACATTAGACAAAGGGAAATGGAAGATTAAACCAAGGAATGCCTTTGTGCTGAGAGTAAAAGAAAACAAATAAATTATGAAGACATTGAAATAAGGACAGATCCAGAGGTTCCAAATAAACCAAAGAGTTAAAGTGGAGATCAGAACCAAAGCAATGTATAGTAACTCAGGTTTTTACTGTGGAGTCTCCAGGTTTTTGAAAGTCTACCTAACTTAGAGTAGACTAAAGAAAATCATTTACTTTGTATGACTAATGAGTATTTAAAATAATGAAAATAGTTGGAAATACTTTTAAATGATTGCTGATACATTTAATTGGTAAGGTTACATATAGTTTTCTTGTATAACTTACCCTTTCACTTTTTTGTTTGTTTGAGACAGAGTCTCCCTGTGTAGCTCTGGTTGACTTGAAATTTGCTTTGTAAAACACGCTGGCCTCAAACTCAGAGATCCCCCTGCTTCTGACATATCAAAGGTGTGTGCCATTGCACTCAGCCAGTTGTACTTTTAACTTAGAAAAACTTGTAATTGACAGAAATCTATGCAATTTGTAATTACATAAACAGATTTTTTTTCCCTCTTTCTTTTTTCCCCTTCCCCCGCCCCCAGCTAATATGTTAGAACGGCTAAAAATATATGAGGAGGCCTGGACTAAATACCCCAGGGGACTCGTGCCAAGAAGGCTGCCATTAAACTTTTTATCTGGTAAGTAGAATAATTGTAAAAGGAAGAAAGTGTTGTTGTGATTTAAAGATGAATATGTGTGTATGTGAAGGCGGATGTGGACCTCGTTAGAGTTTAACAGAATCTTTCTCTTACAGGAGAGAAGTTTAAGGAGTGTTTGGACAGGTTCCTAAGGATGAATTTCAGCAAGGGCTGTCCTCCTGTCTTCAATACCTTGAGGTCTTTATACAGAGATAAAGAGAAGGTAAAGCCAACCATAATACCCTCTGCCCAGAGTCTGCCTGGCTGCTGGGCTCACTGCTACCTGTTTTGTGAACCTGCTGTTAGTCTCCTGGCTTACAGTGTGAATGCTTTTGTACCCTTTTCCATTTGAAGTCTGTTTGCTCTTTGGTGCTTTAGTGACTTCAGTATTTGCTTTCTGTCCTTAACTTCAGCTCACACCAACATTTTTAAAATCTCTTTTCATTGTTAGAAGTCAGAATTGATTTTCTCCCCCTTGAAAGTAAATTTTAACCTTTTAATCTCCATTTTTATTCAGTAAAAAAAAAATTGTCAGAAAAGTTTTTGCTAGCTCAGCAAGTCTTTTTTTTCTGCTTCATATATGTGTTTTGCTTCAAGTGCTTTTTAAGAAGGTATTTTAATCTTTATGTTCATTGCTTCCTTGTAAAAACAATGTCATCAAGATATGTTGGGTTAAAAACATGAAAGACATTGAAAAGAACTAGGTGGAAAAAGTTAAGCATAATGCATATTTAATTGTCTTTTGTTGAAAGTCCAAGGTATGACCTTTATTGGTTTCCCCTTCCTTCCTTCCTTCCTTCCTTCCTTCCTTCCTTCCTTCCTTCCTTCCTTCCTTCCTTCCTTCCTTCCTTCCTTCTTTTTATTACATATAACATGTTCTAGTTTTGGAACATTGAGAATTTGATGTTTGTGAAGCAGTCCTATATTTTCAAAATCTTCTAGTCTTTTCATAGCATTCAACTTAGAGAAATAGTTCTTTTTACTCTAAGTTTGCATACTTTTGACTTAAATTCTGCATTATGATAGTTATTTCATTTCTTTGGGCAGGGACATTGTTTGGTTTTCCAAGACAGGATTCTTTGTGTAGCCCGGGCTGTCCTGGAACTCACTTTGTAGACCAGTCTGGCCTCAAACTCAGAGATCCAGAGATCTGCCTGCCTCTGCCTCCTGAGTGTTGGGGTTAAAGGAATGCACTGCTACTGCTGTTGTTCTTTCATTTGTTAATAAATGCATGTATTTCAAATAGTTTGGAGATGTCCCATTGCATCTTGAGATAAGTGTGTAGCCTGATTTGGGAGGAGAGCACAAGTATACCAGAGTAACCTGGCTGTGATCATTCTGTGCTCACAGTTCACTCACAAGGTATACTACATTAATCTCTGGGCCATTTAAGAGAGTTTCTATAGCAATAAATATTGCAGATGAATTAATTAAAAACCTCTAAGGAAGACAGAAGGGAAGTTAAAATTTAGGAGAAAGTACAACCTGCACAGACAGGTATTTTCCTGGACCTTAGGCACCTACTTTGCTGGATTTCAGGGCTAGTGATGTTTCTCCTGAATTATGAGAAGAGTTCATTTACCAGACACTTAAAAGTACCCTTTTTACATAGCATTTAATTCTATAGGCATTCATTCACTCATCTATCAGTCATGTGTCTGTCTTATCTATCTACCTACCTACCTATCATCTAGCTACCCACCCACCCACCCACCCACCCACCCACTCATCCATCCATCCATCCATCCATCCATCCATCCATCCATCCATCCATCCATCCATTTATAGCTGGGTTTCATGTCTCAAGTTTCAGGCTTGCTACATAGCTGGGACTGACCTTGATCAAACAATTCTTGATCCTTCTGCCTTCACCACCTATGTGCTGGCATTACATGTATGTGCCACCATGCTAGGCCATGGCATTTCATTCTTGATCATAAAGAACAAATGTTAACTATTGATTATGTCTTTTGAGATAAAAATGAATTTAGATGTAGGTTGGCCATAGCATTGCCTCTGTCCAACATTAACCAACTGCTGGTTTAGTTGATACTTTATTTTCTGTCAGGGAAAGGAACTTAGCACTAAGGTTTTAGGAGAGTGAGTATTAATGTGTTCCATCATGATTATTCTTAGATTCTTTTTTTTCTTTCTGAGACAAAGTTTCTCTGTGTAGTCCTGGCTGTCCTAGAACTTGATCTGTATACCAGGCTGCCCTTGAACTCACAAAGATCCACCTGTCTTTGCCTCTCTAGTACTGGGATTAGGGTGTGTGCCACGCCCCATCCCCCACATCTGAGAACTTTTAGGTTTCTGTCCTGAGGTTAAAATATTCATAAAGGGAGAGGAATAATGTTTTGGAATATTTATTTAGTCCTTATATAGTAATATATTTTGCACAAGAGCATAAGTTCCATTCTATTAAAATGTGCTTGTGTTTGTACCTAGGTGGCAGTTGTAGAAGAACTAGTAGTTGGCTATGAAACTTCTCTAAAAAGCTGTCGCCTATTTAACCCCAATGGTAAGTAGATATATGTCATATCTTTAACATTTTTTTTAAATTTTGTTTTTTAAAATTTTTTTGAAAATTTTAATGTACTATGAAATTACCATTCAGAAGGTTGGTCTTCACTATTTTAGTAGCAAGTATAGTACATTTAATTTCCTTTCCTATTATCCATTAATTACACATAATGTTATGATAATGTTTTACCCAGAATCACATCAATTTATTATAAAGTTAAGTAAAATTTAAAGGATCTATAAAACTTGATTTAATAATACAATGATCCTCCATCTATTCATTACTTAGATAATTCATGTTGAACATTTCATCATAGCCTTGCCTACTCTCCTGTATTCTTTTGTTTGTTTCTAGACAGGGTTTCTCTGTGTAGACCAGGCTGACCTCTGCATCTCAAATGCTGGGATTAAAAGTGTGTACCACCACGCCTGGCTTTTCCTCTGTTCTTAAATCCCAAACTTAACATTATTTCATGAATATTTCAACATGTCTAAAGAGAAGTACTTCACTTCAAATATAGCTATACTATCGTTCAACCTAGTGGCATGGACTGTAAGAGTTCAAGGCCTCTGGGCAATTTAGTGAGATCCTGTCTCAAAATTAAAAAAAAAAAAGAAAGAAAGAGGGATGCTGATACTGCTCAGTGGTAGAGTTCTTTCTTTCTTTCTTTCTTTCTTTCTTTCTTTCTTTCTTTCTTTCTTTCTTTCTTTCTTTCTTTCTTTCAATAAAGATTTATTTATTATAGTTATGTGAGTACACTGCAGCTGTTTTTAGACACACCAGAAGAGGGCATCAGATCATATTATAGAGGGTTGTGAGCCACCATGTGGTTGCTGGGAATTGAATTCAGGACCTTTGGAATCTGGAAGAGCAGTCAGTGCATGCTCTTAGCCGCTGAGCCATCTCTCCAGCCCGAGTATTTTCACAGTGCATCTTACCAGGCCATAGGGGTCAATCTCAAGTATTCTATGCTCCCCCTCCTCAAAAAAAGCACACACGCAAAGCAAGGTACTATTGTTATGCTTATAAATTAGTACTGTAATGGATTCAAAATTAGCCCAGTCCATAAAGTACTTGCTGCTAAGTATGAGAACCTTCAAGCTTGACTTCAATGTTGTTCACATTAATAAAAAAAAAAAAAAAAAAAAAAAAAAGACCAAGCCCCAGTGGCGTCTGTTTACATTCCTAGACTCTGTCTTACTTAACAAAACATGTGCGCTGGGTCACACATAAACAGGTACAGATGAACACAAAATAAATGTCTTTAATTCTAAATAACCAGTCTACATTCACATTTTCTGTTGTAGTGTGTTTGTCTTTTCCTCCCATCACCCTTCCTTTCTCCTTCCCTTCCTTTTCTTTCTTCCACATCTATTACTCTATATTCCAATATGTTCTTGAACCCATGGTAGTTATCTTAGTTAGGATTTCTATTGCTGTGATAAATATCATGATCAGAACATGGTTGTTTCAGTTCACTGCTCTCAGGCCACACTTCTTCACTGAAGGAAGTAGGGTAGCAAACACCCTGAGGGCAGTAACTGCAGCCAAGTTGTGGGGGAGTGCTATTGCCAGCCTGTTTCCAGAAGGCTCAGCCTGATTGCAGGACTACCTTCTGGGAGTGGCAGTAGGCTAGGGTCTCCCACACCAATCACTAGTTCTGAAAAGTAACTACAGGCCTGCCCACGGTCTAGTCAGGTGGTGAGTATTTTCTCAATTGAGGCTTCCTCCTCCAGATCACTCCAGGATGTGTCAGGTGGATGTCAAACCAGCCAGCTCAGCAGTACCCCTTCCATAGTCTCCCAAGTGCTGGGCTTATATCACGCCCAGCCCCTTTCCTTTTGTTTGAAGATTCAAGTAACTCTTTCAGAGTTTGGATGGTGTCTTTTATGTTTCTTTTAATTCATGTACCTGTGATTTATTTATTGGAGAATGAATT
The DNA here is from genome assembly GCA_028551405.1 of Uromys caudimaculatus. Taxonomy (NCBI): domain Eukaryota; kingdom Metazoa; phylum Chordata; class Mammalia; order Rodentia; family Muridae; genus Uromys; species Uromys caudimaculatus. Next base: position 33,820,038 of record CM052704.1, read on the forward strand.
TTTCTTCATCTAGGTTTTGCTGAATATATTGCTTTATATATACTATGTTCCTTTCCTTTCAGGTTTTTGTAAGTTGATAGCTCGATGTAGAAAAGGATTATCTTTTCTGCTCACCGTTAACCACAGTGACTAATTACTTTTTTCCCCTGGAGACAGAGTTTCTCTGTGTAATAGCCTTGACTGTTCTAGATTCACTTTGTAGACCAAGCTGGCCTTGGACTCACAGTGCTGGAGGCTAATTATATTTTTAAGAAATAAAAAGTCTAGTTCAGTGGTTCTCAACTTTTCTAATGTTTAATATAGTTCCTCATGTTGTGGTGACCCCCAACCATACAATTTTTTTCATTACTAGTTCATAAATGTAATTTTGTTACTGATATGAATTGTAATATAAATATCTGATATGCAGGATATCTGATTTAAGACTCCTGTGACTGGATCATTTGACTCACCACTGGTTGAGAATTGCTGGTCTAGTTTTGTAGTTACAGTACAGTTCAGGAGCTACATGTATATAGCTAATGCCTGTCCTACTGAACAGAGCAGCTAGAGAAAAGGTGTGTTGCTTTTTAACTTTCTAATGGGCACTCTCTAGTTAATGGTTTGATGAAGGTTGGTAGTTTTGGGTTGGTTTCTTTGTGTGTGTGTGTGTGTGTGTATGTGTAAGTGTAATCTGAGTGAACCAAAATCTATCAGTAAGCAAATACTATTATTTTAAAAGGTAAATTTTATTTCACATACTACTTGATTTCTGAAAGTTTCAGCTTGTATGGAAAAACAGTATTTTTTTCCTATGTTACACTTTGGTTCTTTTTCCAGTTTTCAAAAGATTAGGCTGGTTCATTACATCCTTCAATCTTGGCAAGTAATTTTATTTAAAAAAATATGAATTGTGGTCCTGGTTACTTCTGAGTTTAGTCCCTAGATACCACACAGATTGAACTTTCTCGAGAAAGTTGTTCTGTGACTTCTGCATGTGGACTGTGGCAGGCATACACCCATACACATACACTCAAATAAATAAATATAAATGTTTTAGAAGAAAATAATTTATTTACGTATGCTTGATATTTTATTTATTTAATTTTACGTGGCTCCATCTTTCAAGTGCTGTGGTGGTAGGTGATAACTTATTCGCTGACAAGATCTTGAGTACTTACCTTGTGTACTACCACTGAAGATCTGGAATCATTTTTCCCACAGAGTTCTGGCTTCACTAGTGGAATAGCCCACCGTGGGACCTGGGGTGCACATTGCTAGTAAGCTGGCCATTGTTTCTAGGTCTCAGATTAAGTTTAACAGTACTTAAAAGGCATACCATGGCTTTGTTGGTTAATGTCATGAGACTCCTTTGAGTATCATCATTTCCTACAAATGTAAAAGAGGCTCAGTGACTGGACCATGAAGGTGCAAGCACTATCAGATGGGGAGTTAGTGTGTTCCACTTCTATTATTTGTCCACTGAGCAATTTTACTTTTATTAGGGACAAAAAAGCAAATAGAGTTTGAAAGCAAATAGATCTCTGGTTTAGAAACTTATATTTAAGGACTTTTTTTTTTTTGATGTGTGAGTTGTATATTTCAGTTTCACGTATATTAAGATTACATCTTGAACGTCTTGTTCTAAAATATGGAAGAAATACTTTTTTGTTTGTCTTTCTTTGGATAGAGTTTTTAATTCAGCATAATATTAATGATCAACATTCAGCATAATATTAAGATCTAAAAATACTACTAAAAATTAAAAATGTTCAGATCTCTCTCTCACACACACAGTTCATATATTACCTAGAAATTTAATTAAGCAGTTATACTTGTCTTTTTAAAATCTTACTATATGATTCACGGTGTTATGCTTAAGTGTGCTTAAGAAAACATGCTTTGGTAGGTCTTAATGTGCTTAGCTGTAGATTACAGCTAATTACATACACAAACTACTTTATAACTGCTTCCCTTATAAATGGGGGGACCAGTATGGGGGAGGGAATACTCTCTTAATGTTTGTAATGTCTAATCTTGATCTCTTCATTCTTCCCCTTCAAGACGATGGAAAGGAGGAGCCTCCAACCACGTTACTTTGGGTCCAGTACTATTTGGCACAGCATTATGATAGAATTGGTCAGCCATCTATTGCTCTGGAGTACATAAATACTGCTATTGAAAGTACACCAACATTGATAGAACTCTTTCTTGTAAAAGCTAAAATCTATAAGGTAAAAACCATTACCCCCCTTTTCCTTATAAGGTTATATAGCTTTTAGGTAGAGTAAGTAAACTATTATATGAGAAATATCAGTTTGATTTTTTTCCTTGGACTTGTCATAGCCACACTTGCTCATTCATAATAACTATACAAAATATACACATGAGACTCTGTGTGTGTGTGCGCGCGGGTGCGCGTGTGTGTGTGTGTGTGTGTGTGTGTGTGTGTGTGTGTGTAGTGGGTGCTGGGAAATGCTGGCTTCTAAATACAATGTGGCTGTCCCCCTAGTGGACTCACAGTGTGTTTTCTGCTAACAGTTGAGTATGATCATGGGTAAGCATCTGATGTTAATAAAGTAAAACAATTTTATTTTGAATGTACATGTTATCATCTCTTGACTTAATTCTTGAGCTATGCATGAGAATCTCGTGTTATATATTCTGACATCTTAAAGTTGCCTGTTTTCTAATTTTTAGTATATTCAGTAATCAAGCCTTGTATAAAAGGAGTTATTTATAAGCCAATAATATATATATATATATATTTAGAAAGAAAATAGTAGAATTAAGTAGCATTTCAAAGTACTTCCTCCCCTTTTGTTGACTGTACTGGATATTAATCCAAAGCTTCATAAATACTAGATAGACACTGACGCTGAGCTGCACCCACCTGCAAGTTTTGTTTGTTATTACTATCTTTATTATTACTATTTGAGGCATGGTCTTTATAGTGGGCTGGCCTCAGTAGTGGGACTTCTTTTGCCTCGGCCTCCTAGGTTCTGGGATTACCAGTGTGTATCAGCATTTTTTGATCCAGAACTTTAAAATCATTTTCTAAAATTATATTTAATTTATTTTGAGGTAGGTGGCTTATGTATTCTACAGCATGTGAGTATAAGTCAAAGGACAACTTATGAGAGTTACTTTTCCCTTTGTTCCATATGGACCTGTAGGTTTGAGCAGATCATCAGCTTGGTGGCAGTTTCTTCTTACCTGCTTAGCCATCTTGCTTGCTACTGTAAATGTTTTAAAGCCAAGTTTCCCTCAGTTTTTTGACTTTGAGATAAATAATTTAGAATTAGGATATTGGGGGAATATTCATTAATAACTTTCTGACCTGAAGCTTGGCTTTTCTGCAAGGCTTACTGGCTGCTGGTTTCCAGGAAAGTTCCATCTAACCTCCCCTAGTACTAGAATTGGAAACTCAAGCCACCACATGTGGCTTTTTAATGTTGATGCTGGTCTTGAGTCAGAAGAACACTTTTTTTTTTTCATTTGTTTATTTTTAATTATTTATAGGTCACAAATTACTTAATATAGTAAAATTATCATATTTACTGATTATTTTTGTTTTTGTACCTTGCAAGCATGCTGGGAATATTAAAGAAGCTGCCAGGTGGATGGATGAAGCCCAGGCCCTGGACACAGCAGACAGATTTATTAATTCCAAGTGTGCAAAATACATGTTAAAAGCCAATCTGATTAAAGAAGCTGAAGAAATGTGTTCTAAGTTTACAAGGGTTTGTATGGCTTATGTTTTTTGAGCATAAACAGTGCATAATTGACTTTGTATTTATATATTTGTCTTTTCCAAAGTTAATTCTTTTATGCATATAGATGTTTTACCTGTATGTATGCCTGTCAACCATGTGTAGGCCTGGTGCCCACAGAGGCCAAAAGAGGTCATTGCATTTCCTTGAACTGGAATTATAGACAGTTGTGAGCAGCCATGTTAGTACTGAGAATTGAACCTGAGCCATTTTTCCAGCCCCTAAAGTTTATTATCAATATTGCAGTTGTCCAGATACTAAATTATTAGTATTAGATACTAATTATATGTTAGTAAATTATTATTTTATTCGATGAAGAATAGTCAGCATTAGATAAAGTATTTTCATATAGTTGGACAATAGTTTTTTAAGTATATTTAATTTTATTTTATATGCATTGGTGCAAGGGTATCAAATCCCCTGAAATTAGAGTTACAAACAGTTGTGAGCTACCATGTGGGTGCTGGGGATTGAATCCAGGTCCTCTAGAAGAGCATCATGTCCTCTTAACCTCTCAGACTCCTGGACAATGGTTTTTAAGACTGGTTTGTAGCTGGGCGTGGTGGTACATGCTTTTATTATCCTCAGCACTTGGGAAGCAGAGGCAGGCTGGTCTACATAGTGAGTTTTGTAGCTGCAGATGTCAGCTAGGGCTACATAGAGAAACTGTCTTGAAACTAAAAACGAGTAAAGCTAGCTTGTAACCATTTATATGGACTGTTTTAGGGTAAACGGGGCTAGTGTTTATTTACTTATTTTCCCGTGTGCTGTTATCTATTCTGTTAATCCATGCCACCCATTCATTGTAGACCTTTCATGTAGTCGTTTGCAAAATTATTATCTCTAGTGCTTAGAAAGAGAACTTAATTCCATGAATCTGATAAATGAAAAAAAAACCCAAAAATTATTTCAGGAGAATTCTGATCAGGTGACCATTCTTCCTTTTTTAATCTTATGGTAAAGTGATGTATTTGGTGTGAATTTTTTGGACGACTATGTGATTTTCATTAGGAAGGAACATCAGCGGTAGAGAACCTGAACGAAATGCAGTGTATGTGGTTCCAGACAGAGTGTGCCCAGGCATACAAAGCAATGAACAAATTTGGTGAAGCACTTAAGAAATGTCATGAAATTGAGAGAGTAAGTACCTTATATATGTGAGATGCTCATTTTGTTTGCTTAGATCATGAAGCGTTTGGGTAAAGTCTACACCCATTTATAATTCACAGTATGTGATTTAACATCAATAATACATTTATATTTTATAAAACTAAAAATATTTTTAGTGTACTTGGAATTTTTGAACTGCTGCTTATTCCCTAATACATAAAATTGCACTAATTTTAGAGTACTGTGGTTTATTTCTTGTGGTTTAGTTCATGCTATTTACCTCGATAAAGATTTAAGCTTTGAAGCTTTTTCCCTGTGTTTCTGTATGCCCTACAATTTATAATTTTCTTATAAAGTCATTGTTTTTCAAATCTAGGTATGGTAGTATATACCTGTAATCCCAGTACCTGGGAGGTAGAGGCAGAAAGGTCTGGATTCAAGACCTATGACTAACAAGTGTTTGGGTCTCAGCCTGGGCTGTATGAGACTCTGTATGAGCAACACTACCACTCGTATCCCCAAAACAGACATCACTGTTGTATCAGTCGTCTTCGTGTAGGTTCATTTCTGTGACTAGTGATGTGTCTGTGTCTGTGTGTTTATACACAAACATAGCTTATAATTATATTGACATTTATAATATCAAATGTAGAATATCACTGCTTGGTTAAACTACGGCGTTGCTGATTTCTTGACTTATTGGATTTTTCATTTATATACCAACAGCATGTTGTATAGAATTCAGAGTTACAAGCTCAAAAAAACCTACCAAATACTATGTGCTGTATAATCCTTGCCATACATTTTCTAAATAAAATTTCCATGTATAGTATATGTGCTAACTATATAGAATTGCCATATATACTAATTAGTGGGTGATTTGTCAGAACAGTTTTAGTTAAGTATGATTAAGAAGGAAATAAGTATAGTCATGAATATAGTTGAAACATTATTCTCTTCCCTTTAAATTGCTCATTTTCTCTTGTTCTTTGCTAGCCAGTAGCCAACTGTATATTTTTAGTATTATATGCCAAATATAAAAAATGAGTTATTTTTATGTTTTAATTTTTCATGCTAAAGAAGCAATAGTTTCAAGGTTTTGCTTTAGACAGCACTATAGTCCAGTGATAATAAAAAAGATGATTTTGTTAGCATTTTATAGAAATCACCGATGACCAGTTTGACTTTCATACGTACTGTATGAGGAAGATCACCCTTAGATCATACGTGGACTTATTAAAACTAGAAGACGTACTTCGGCAGCATCCATTTTACTTCAAAGCAGCAAGAATTGCTATTGAGATTTATTTGAAGCTTCATGACAACCCTCTTACAGATGAGAACAAAGAACATGAGGCTGATACAGGTATCCCATTCAAAGATTTATTATTATTTGCTCTCTTGTGTTTATAGGAACTTATTTTCATGAATAATACAGTTCCCCCCAATCCCCAGAGAATTTATTGAGTATCTTTGTGGGAGGTTGTTAGCCAAGGCTAGAAAAATGATGGGTATTTTGTGAATTTCTCTAAGCAACAGAAGGAAAAATTACTTTACTTTCAAAATAAGTTTCAAACATAGACTTAATTTGGTATTTGAGTCTGATCTGAGTTTTGTTTGGTTGTTTGGGAGGTGACTAAGGATCCACTTCAGTACCTTTTTGTTTTAAATCAGGTACTCTGTTACTGAGCTACTTCCCCAGACAGGAATTTATTAATTTGTGGTTAAATGTTTGTACCTAACAATGCTTGAATTACCTAAGTTTCACATTTAGTATAAGATTTATTCAGGTAACTATGGTATTATAACTGCTAGTGATGTAATTAGTGTAGTGTGGAAACTCTACCTTAGTGTGTTGACGCTTTAGCTTGTTATTTTTAAAAAAGCATTTGTTTGGTATGTGTGTGTCTAGTGCGTATGTAGCACACGTGCTAAATCTAGCCTGGGATGTTAGACTTGGCAGCAAGTGTCCTTACCCACTGACTTACCTCATCGGTTCTAGTTACTCCTTTTTTAGTGGTAATTTGTAATTAACCCAGTAAAATATAAATTTTTGCTTGAACATTAAAATTCAGCATAGAATTAAACTAGAGAAATTATCTAGGAAAAATGCTTCATACCTGCAGTCAGGAAGGTCAGTACTCTGGAAGGTCACGTTGAGTTTCAAGGCCAGTCTGGGCTGTAGATTGAAAACCTATCTTGAAAAAAAATAGATTTAAAACGTAAGAAAACTAGAGAAATTGTTGTGACTCACCATTTTCACCCATTTTTTTATACCATTATTATAGTAAGGTATCAAGATTTGTAGGGAGAAGTCATCCCTAGATAGTTACTTGAGAAAGAATCCCAAAGTAAAAGCTGTCTTTCATCTTTCTGCCTGTCTGTCTGTCTGTCTTTCCTTCCTTCCTTCCTTCCTTCCTTCCTTCCTTCCTTCCTTCCTTCCTTCCTTCCTTCCTTCCTTCCTACCTACCTACCTACCTACCTACCTACCTTTACCTACCTTTACCTACCTTACCTACCTTACCTACCTTACCTACCTACCTGGTTTTGTGTCAACTTGGCACAAGCTGGAGTTATCACAGAGAAAGGAGTTTCAGTTGAGAAAATGCCTCCATGAGATCCAGCTGTAAGGCATTTTCTCAATTAGTGATCAAGGGGGGGAGGGCCTATTGTGGTTGGTGCCATCCCTGGGCTGGTAGTCCTGGGCTCTATAAGAAAGCCAGCTGAGCAAGCCAGAAGCAAGCCAGTAAGAAACATCCCTCCATGGCTTCTGCATCAGCTCCTGCTTCCTGACCTGCTTGAGTTCCAGTCCTGGTTTCCTTTGGTGATGAACAGCAATTGGAAGTGTAAGCTGAATAAACTCTTTCCTCCCCAACTTGCTTCTTGGTCATGATGTTTGTGCAGGAATAGAAACCCTGACTAAGACACTATCTATCTGTGGTATATATTTATATATGGTACATATTTATATATGTATAAATATTTTTTAACTTAAGACAGCTTTTCTGTGGTGAATTGACCTGAGTCCTTTTAATATAATGTCAGGTAATAATAAATATGGCACAGCCAGGCATGGAGACAGATGCAAGAGAATTTGGAGTTCATAGCATGTTCGAGGATAGCTTGAGTTTCATAGCAAAACCCTGTTTCAGAAGAGCCAAAAGTAGTCGCTCAATTGGTAGATTTCTTTTCTAGCATATTTAAGGCTATGCACTACAAAAATAGAGTCCAAAAATCTGTCAAATCTACACAGCAATCTTGCTTTGATTAAAAACATTTCGAATATAGTGAAACCTGTTCATTTTCATGTTCTGTATGCTACTTTCATGTTACAGTTAGTTAGTTATGAGACTTTTACTTATAAACTGACAACACTTAGTATCTTGCCTACTGCAGAAAGAATGTGCTGATCTTAGCATTTTATATATTTTGAAAAATATTTTGGATTACATTCGGTACCTCGTATGATTCTTTTTTGATGTAGTCTTTTTTTTTCTTTTCTTTTCTTTTTTTTTTTTTAATTAGGGACTGCAGACAAAGGAAAAGTCTACATATTTTCAGTATCAACATAATTTTTATTGTTTTGGCCTTTTTTTAAGAACAGGATTTCACTCAGTAGCCCAGGCTATCTTGGAACTCACTAAATAATCCATCCTAGGCTGCAAAGGGAGATTGTTTGGAGAAAAACGCAAAAAAAAAAAAAAAAAAAAAAAAAAAAAAAAAAGTCAAATAAATAAATAGCATTTACTTGCAACTGAATAGTTTCCCCATCTCTCTCTTGATAGTAAAAATATGAGAGTATAAAGGTCTCTTTATTGTGTTTGGTTTCTTTTTGGTCCAAATTTGATGTGATTCTGCCTGTACAATTTTGTCGGCAACATGGTGGCTGTTTCTGTGAATTTTGTTAGATCTCCTTTTTGTTGTTGTCTTCAGGGTGAATGATACTCTAGGCACCATTTTTCTGTTTTGTTTTTCTGGTTTTTCAAGACAGGGTTTCTCTGTGTAACAGCCCTGGCTTTGGAGACCAGGTTGGCCTCGATTTCTACTTTGGAGCCCCCAGCTCCTAGTGCTGGGATTAAAGCCGTTAGCTCATCACCACAGGTGGCATGCTTTACATTTTAATGTCAGACTTTCTGCTTTTGTTTTCAGCTCCTTGGTACTTCTTTAGATTCTTTTTTGCATTTTGCTATTGCAGCAGAAAGAAGCAGGTATTACATTCAAGGCTTTGGATGGGAAAATCACCTTAACTAGGACACTTAGTTCATTTGTAATTTTTGTAACTCTCTTGCCAAGTCTTCCACTTCAAGCCTGTCATTTTGTTCTCTTTCTCCCAGTCTCTTCTTTCTTTTTTCCTACCTTCCTTCTTTTCTTCCAACACTAGGGGGCGTGGGAACACAAAAGAAAAACATTTATGTCAAATCATTCTATTACAGTGTTAATTTAATATGTAAACAATATTACTGCATACAAACTTAAGTTGGTTTAACTTTCTTTCTTTTTTTTTTTTTTTTTTGTTTTGGTTTTTCGAGACAGGGTTTCTCTGTGTAGCCCTGGCTGTCCTGGAACTCACTCTGTAGACCAGGCTGGCCTCGAACTCAGAAATCCACCTGCCTCTGCCTCCCTAGTGCTGGGATTAAAGGCGTGCTCCACCACTGCCCGGCTTAAGTTGGTTTAAAATAAATAGGAAATTAAGAGCAGGGAACAGTTTGGTTCCTAGCATCCATGATGGATGGCTCACAATTACTCATAACTGATGGCTCCAGGGGAATCTGACATTGTCTTCTGGCCTCAGTAGGTATTGCATTTAAGTACCCCACCCCCTCTATATACACATACTTTAAATAAATACATAGTTAAATAACTAAAAGCTTAGATGAGGAAAAGTAGAACCTGGAGGTAGCTCAGCAGATAAGAGCACTTGCTACTCCTGCAAAAGAGCAGAGATTGGTTCCTGTATCCATTTCTGTTCTAAGAGATCCAAAGCACTCTTCTGACCTCCAAGGGCACCAGTTATGCACATAGTACACATAACATAAATGCAGGCATTATGTCCTGTCTTAGTCATTATTTTATTGTTATGAAGAGACACTATACTGGCTGGTTTTATGTCAACTTGACACAAGCTGGAGTTATCACAGAGAAAGGAGCTTCAGTTGAGAAAATGCCCCCATGAGATCCAGCTGTAAGGCATTTTCTCAATTAGTGATCAAGGGGGGGAGGGCCCCTTGTGAGTGGTACCATCTGTGGGCTGGTAGTCTTGGGCTCTGTAAGAAAGCCAGCTGAGCAAGCCAGGAGAAGCAAGACAGTAAGTAGCATCCCTCTATGGCCTCTGCTTCAGCTCCTGCTTCCTGAGCTGCTTAGTTCCAGTCCTGACTTCCTTTGGTGATGAACAGCAATTGGAAGTGTAAGCTGAATAAACCCTTTCCTCCCCAACTTGCTTCTTGGTCATGATGTTTGTGCAGGAATAGAAACCCTGACTAAGACAGCCACCATGACCAAGGTAGCTATTACAAAAGAATCATTTAGGGGAGCTTGCTTACAGTTTCATTCCATTATCACCATGGTGGGAAGTATGGCGGCAGGCGTGATACTGAAGAAATGGTTGGCAGCTTTATTCTGATCCCTTAGGCCCTAGGCAGAGAAAGAGTCATCCCCTAGTGATATACTTCAACAGCAAGGCCATACCTTGCCATCCTCCTCAAATAATTCCACTTTGATGATTAAGACTTCAAATATATGTTCCTGTGGGGGCCATTCTTACTCAAACTGCCACACACCCATACCCATAAATGAAGTTTTGAAAGTTTTTAAGATGGTTACAATGACTTAGTTAACATGTTTATAATTCTGTTAACACTTACTGCCTACAGCAAACATGTCTGACAAAGAGTTAAAGAAACTACGTAATAAGCAAAGAAGAGCTCAAAAGAAAGCCCAGATAGAAGAAGAGAAAAAAAATGCAGAAAAAGAAAAGCAGCAACGAAATCAGAAAAAGAAAAAGGATGATGATGATGAGGAAATTGGAGGTCCCAAAGAAGAACTTATCCCTGAGAAACTGGCCAAGGTATTTCATAGTCATGCTTAGCACAAGTGAGTGAGTGCCACAGCAGGCTTTGGCATTGAAAACAATGTCTCATTTATGTATTTATTTGTTTGTGTATTTTGTGCAGATGTGTATGTATGTGTGTGGCTGTGCATGTGGAAGTTAGAGGACAACTTGTGGAATTCAGGCTCACCTAATGCTACCATCCTGTCTGGAAAAACATTTAAATCTATATTTTTGTAAATCCAGACTCTTGACTTGGGGATTTTAGCCAGTGAGTCCAAACCTAGATACTCACTATCACATGAGTTATTTTGATTAGTAATGTTTCTTACTTTGTTCACAGGAGTTCTATTCCATGGTAATAATAATTGTGTTAAACTAATAGAATAAGCAGATTTCTTTAAGCCGGGCAGTGGTGGCCTTTAATCCCATCTCTTGGGAGGCAGAGACAGGCAGATTTCTGAGTTCGAGGCCAGCCTGGTCTATAAAGTGAGTTCCAGGACAGCCAGGGCTATACAGAGAAAACCCTGTCTCGAAAAACCAAAAAAAAAAAAAATCCTGCTAGTAAGCAGATTTCTTTAGACTTTTAGCATCACCAATCACTTGAAATCTAAAATAATTTTCTTTGCTGTATTATGTAAGAAAATTAAGATATGAAAGAAACAATACATTTATAATTGGGCAAGTAATCAGTATATTCTTTTAGACATAGCAGTATGGGTATAAGAAAAAACAATGTGATTTGACTCTAATGTGTATATTTACACGTTTTTATAATGTGTAACTACTGGGACAGAACAGTGTTCTCTGCGCTCCCTATCAAGCAGAACTGTGCACCAGGCTTCCATTAGGAGGGTTTCCTGAGTCTAGACTGTAGTGTTTTTGTACCAGACATCACAATATGGTCTAACGATTATTAGTAGCTTGGATTATAGAGTTTTAGAAACGTGTTTCTGGGTGCTTTGTTTGTTTGAAAGGAACGTAGTAAAACTAACCTGTCTCATAGATTGTTGGTCACTCCACAGTATTCTTATTGCTAGGAACATAAAACTCTCTTCCTCGTGTAAGTACCTTAAAAATGCCCCACCTAGCAGCATCCATACCTGTCTGGTAGTATGTCAAGCCATCATAATAGCTGCAACACTGAAGTCTGTTTTAAAAGTAGCTGCCAAATCTGGGTAAATAGCCTAAAGTGTAGATGTAGATGGGGAATTCAGTGATACTCAACTCAAGATAGCATATGTATAAAATAAAAAAAAATTAAATCATCAGTAGTTCTACTCATGGAGAAATGGAAGATGACATGGGTGTACTTAGTAAGTTTAATACTCAGTTGGTAAAGGATAAATCTGAAGTTTTGAGGAAAGCATGTGGACTCACTCTATCTAACCCAGGCTATTCTCAGATTTGCAACAGCCCTCCTTCTTAAGACTCAAGTGCTAGGATTACAGTATGAATCACCACGCCTAGCATATAATTTTCAAATTTAAAAATTGCCTTGAAATCTAATCTTCATGAGACATACTGTATAGGAGGCTTTCTTTCTTTCTTTCTTTCTTTCTTTCTTTCTTTCTTTCTTTCTTTCTTTCTTTCTTTTCTTTTCTTTCCTTTCTTTCTGTCTCCCAGCATAGCAACAAAAAGTTTAAATTACTTGTTTCTCCAGTTTATTATGCAGTAGTAATTGGTACTCATGAATTCCTTATGAGCTTCCCATGTTTTTCTTTATATTTTCCAGGGTCCATTAAGCTGTAGTATTCTTTGTACATACCTGATTATGTCTGAGTATTTTCTTATCTGTTTGTCTGTACACCACAGAGTGCCTGGTGCTGGCAGAGGTAAGAGGATGGTGTTAGGTTTCCTAGAAGTGGAGTTACACATGGCTGTAAGCTACCATTTGAATGCTGGGAACCAAATCTGAGTCCTCTGCAAGAACAGCAATTGCTATTAATTACTAGGCCATTTCTCCAGTGCCTAGCCAGTCATTTTAGAACTACCCTTCCAGAAGACCAGCACCTGTTTAGGGGCTGACAGCTGTCTGAACTCCAGTCCCAGGGCATCCCACACTCTTCTGGCCTCTGAGGACACTGCACAAATGTGATGTACAGACATACAGACAGACAAAATACCAGCATACATAAAAATAATATTTTTAAAAAACCATTGAAGAGAGTTCTAGAGTTGAAAATTGTGTTTGTGTGGATAATGGGAGGTTGAAATTTGATTTCTGAGTAACTGCTAAGTGCCTTTTAAAAAAAATTTTACTTTTGGCACAAGAAAACAGCATTTTAAATTAAGTTCATATTCTTCGAGAATCTTACTTCCTTTTGTATAATGTCTTTTATTTTTGCTAGGTTGAAACGCCATTGGAAGAAGCTATTAAGTTTTTAACACCGTTGAAGAACTTGGTGAAGAACAAGATAGAAACTCATCTTTTTGCCTTTGAGATTTACTTTAGGAAAGGTAGGATATTAGGGTATCGTAGCCCTAATGAAACTGATGAGATTTTTTAAGTTTAGTGTCACCCGTCACCTGTGCATTTCTTGGCAGATGCCAATACAGATTCCTCACAGAGACACATGCTGTGCAGAGTGTTGTGGGGAAATACAGTAACGTAACTGACCTCTTGAACAGAGCCCCACAGTAGGTGCACACTTAGGATTTTGTGGATAAAGTCACTTAATATAAATACAAAGCTTAGAATAGTGGGTGACACGGGTAAGCATCAGATCATTTGTTTGCTGTTAGAATTTGATGTCATAAATAGAAACTATTCTCTGAGCTGGCTCTTAAAGGATGATAGTTCATTATTCTGAAGGAAGTTGTGACACTACAAAGTGTCAACAGTGTTGGTGTCTGTATTGTTTGGAGGGGCCAGGTGGACGATGAGTTAATGACCTTGCCTTTCACATGTGCAGTGTTCAGCATGTATATGTATATAGTAGATAACAAACGTCATAGCACCAGACTTGTATAATTCAGGTAGTTCGTTGGAATAGTTTATTGAGGTAGAATGAATCGAAGTCAAAAGAAGCTGGCTATTACTAAGATCAGACGAAGACTGCTATACCAAAAAGGACTTATTCTGTAGCCAGGCCTTTGCTTCATGCCTGTAGTCTCAGCTGCTGTGAAGGTATGGCTGGAAAGGTGCAGCCCATGAGTTCAAGTCCAGCATGGGCAATACATACAGGTTGTAATGTGACTTTTATTTTGAAATAGAATGCAAAACTTAGTATTAATTGAATGTTTATTTGTTTACTGTGACAAGTCCCTTTGTTACCCCAGCCAGCCTGAAACTCAGTCTGTGGATCAGGTCAGACTTGAACTTTGCTTCCTGAGTCTGGGATCGTGGGTATATAACAGCGTGCCCAGTAGTTAATATATTTATGAAGGTATATAATACAGAAGTGGCTAGGAAGAAATAGATTGAAATATAGCAGAATGATTTTTGATAGACTTTTAAGTAGTTAAAATATCTTACTATATTCTATTTTTAACAATTATAACTTTGAAAATAAGTATTAGATAAGTAATTTTCATGTGTGTTGTTTTTGTTTTTGTTTTTGTTTTTTGGTTGGGGGAGACAGGGTTTCACTGTGAGCTCAGAGAGGTCCTGACTGCCTTTGTCTCCTGAGTGCTGGGATTAAAGGGGTCTGCCACTCTGCCTTTCTAACCCAGCTCTTTCTAAAAGTAATTTTAGAGGGCCAGCAAGATGCTCATCAAGCTGGACCATTGAGTTCCAACCCTGGAACCCATTTGGAAAAAAGAGAAAACTGCCTTCTACAAATGTTCTCTGACCTCCACAAGTGGACACAAAGTTAGTCAGTTAGTTCTTAGAATCCAAAGTAGCAACTACTTCTATAATCTCAGCAGGAGGCTCATGAGTTCTAGGCCAGCCCCAACATTAGTGAAGATCCCTGTTTAAAATGTAAATTAAAAAAAAAAAAAAAAAGAAGAAAATGTTTCTAGGTAGAGTCCCCAAATACACAGAAGTTGCTCTGTGTAAGGGGCCTCAACACCTTGCAGTGCTGTCTAGTAGGTGCAGATAAGCATGGCAGGGATTTTAGTATTTTCTGAGTTTGGGGAGCATGGGAACAGGAGTTGTTTTAGTAGAAGTTAGGGTTTTTACTTAGATATTTGAAGCATGATACCAAATTAGGAAAGTGTCAACAAAGAGGCGACTGTCAAGAAGACTCAGTGTAAGTTTCTGTTTAACAGGTGGAGGCACCGCTGAGACTTGGGAAAGGTAAGCAGGTGGGACTAGGGATAGTGTAGAGAATAGACACAGCCTGGGCGGGTCAACAGAGGTGGCAGGAAGGGAACTGGCCATCAGAGGATGCAGGAAAGGACATACAAGAGTTCTTCTGAGTAATGGAAGCTAGAAAGGAAATGGCGTTCAGTTTAGTTTCTCTGTTTATATGATACTAGTTCATATCACAGAATGTTACACAAGTTCTGTTGGTAGGACCTCTTGAAGACCATGAATATAGCTAACATGTAGTCAACTGGAAGACAAAGTGTTTGCTTCAAAGGTGTTATAGCTCATGCTATTGTGTCTGAATATCCTTTTTGTGTTTGTAAGGTCTTTGGCCTTTCCAGGAAGGACAACTTATTTTATCAAATTATCAAAATACTATTTTTTTCTTTTTATAGAAAAGTTTCTTTTGATGCTACAATCAGTAAAGCGGGCATTTGCTATTGATTCTAGTCATCCCTGGCTTCATGAGTGCATGATTCGACTCTTTAATTCTGGTAGGTTTTTATTCCCACACCACATATACCTTTTTAGCAGTTTGTAATGGGTACAGGGCTGGAGGGTGTCTCACAGGGGTCAGATTTTGCTGTTCTTCCAGAACACATGAGTGTGATTTACACACCCACACTAGACAATCACCTCTAACTTCAGCTCTGGGGTGGGATAACCAACACCAGTTTTTGGCTTCCAGGGGCAACAAATATACATGGTGTACACATATATATGTAAAAGCAAATCATACATTCTTAAAAAAAAAAAATCTGAGTATATACTCAGTCATTTTAAAGGTATTGCATATTTAGTTAGCTGAGGGAAAAATAGGGTTCTTTTGTAATAAAATTTTTTATTTTAAGGCCTTAAATGCTATGTAGTGCTATAGAATTGTTTGGTTCGAGGATTTGGGAGTCACATTGGCGCTCTCTGTAGTACTATTGAACCTAGAGCCTGTGTATGGTACACAAAACACCTTTTTGAGCTGCAACCAATCTATAAATAATTTTGTTACTTTAAAATAGTCGTCTGTCAACCAGATCAATACATTAGTGTCAGTGTGTGGTAGATACACAAACCTTTTCCCAAGCTCGTTACCTCCATCCAGGAGAGAAGAGCTGGGACTACGGATGTGCCTGCTCTGCCTGGCTTTTTACCTTGACTTTCAGGGATTAAGCTCAGCCCCACAGGCCTGTATGGCTAATGCTTTACTTGCTAAGTCATCTCCCTAGACCTATTTTGCCCTCTATAGAATGTGTTTTCCTTTTTGGAGACAGGTTCTTTTCACATAGTCATGGCTATCCTAGAATTCAATGAATAGGCCAGACTGACTTTAAACTCATCTGCCTCTGCCTCCTGAGTACTGGTATTAAAAACATTCACCATCATGCTCAGCTCCTATATTTTTTGGTTGGCTGTTTGATTGCTTTGTTTTGTTTTCTGAGTCAGGGTTTCTCCATATTGTGCTGGCTGTCCTGGAAATTGCTCTATAGACTGTGCTGGCCTAGAACTCAGAGATCAGCCTGCCTTTGCCTCCCTTGTACTGGAATTAAAGGCATGTGCTAGCACCAGCTTATTTTGTTCTTTTTTGACAATAATTATATGATATTTTATATTACAACCTTAAAGTGGGTTTTCACTAATCTCACATAAAATATGAGTGTTCTCTACCCATTTTAATGTTGCCAACTATCCTGGGAAGAAATTATTTAGTTCTGTCTGCTGAGAAGCTAACAGCTTGAACTAAATACAGTTTCAGTTTAGGGTGTTAGAGGAACCAAATAAAAGTTCATTAGAAAATGATTTATTTTTTCACCTGACCTCTTATTGGTAATTACCTTTCCTTGATTCATGAGACTTACTAACCTATCATGGAGAGTAATCAAGGTTTTGTATATATATTCTGTTCACTAGTCATTAGCAATAAGTCATCAGCAATAAATCATGAAATTTTTGTTATTGTTGTTTTAAAGATTTATGAATTTGTTTATTTGAGATGGGGGTCTCTCTATGTAGTCTTGGCTGTCCTGAAACTCACCTGGCCTGGCACACATAGAGACCCTCCTGCCTAGGGTTAAAGGCATACACTACTATCTGACCCAAAATTGTTATATGAATGCTATGTATGTATGTATGTATGTATGTATGTATTTGCATTTTTGTGCATGCATGTCAGGTATAAGTTAGAAGAGGATGCCTGGAACTGAACCAGGTTTTCTCCAAAACAGCAAGGGCTCTTACCACTGAGCCATCATCTTTCTAGCCTCCAAATAACATTTACTTTTTACCTCGTTAATTGGGGTTTTGTTGTTCCTGGTGGTACCTTTGGGTTTGGGTTCTTTTGCTTTTTCCTGTTTTGGTGCTTAAAGGAGCAGCTAATTGATACCTCGTGGGAAACACAGCTACAGTGTGCATGATTCATTTTTCTGTTTTTCTCATTTCCCCTTTTCCGTTCCATTTTTCTTTTCAGGGTCTCATTAGGTAGTTCTGGCCGACCTAGAGTGTCCTTTGCTGGCCTTGAACTCACAAAGATCTGTCTGCCTCTGCCTCTGGAGCACCACTATGCCTAGCTTGCTAATTTTAAAAAGTGAGTAAGTATCAAAGGGTGTGTGTGTGTGTGTGTGTGTGTGTGTGTGTAAGTGTGAGAACAGTTTTTGCAAATGACTGTTAGTCAGGTTGGGAGTTTATTTATGTAATTAGTTTTACATTTTTATTTTATGTGTTAGCACCATAGTGAACATGTGGATGTGGGAGTCAGGGGGCAGACAGCCTGTGGGAGCCTTGTGTTCTCTGAGAATCATTAAGTTGCTAGCTTTGCAACAAGTTCCTTTACCCTTCCAGGCCTGGAGATAGGGTCTCGGTCCCCCACCCCACCCCCTCCCCCCCACACTGCATTTTAATTTTACAGTGTTTTTTTTCCCCCCTGGAGGAAATAAATTAAAAACAATAATGAAAACCATTAACTCTTCTTCCAAAAGTAATGAAATCTATACAGTTGCTTTCTGTTTATATATAAAACATCCCCCAAAGTATTCAGACATATTACAGGACAGGGCCAATGGAAATTACTTTTTATCTTACAGAAGATAGTATTCATCGCGATTGACTAGAGTCTATTTTAGGAGTAATAATATAGTGAGGATGTGGGATGTACGCTTGTTATATAAATGTTAAAACTGATCAGCAAAGGGTTTTTCTTATTAACTTTTTATTGGTTCTTTGTGAATTTTACATCATGCATCCCAGCCCCATTCATCTCCCTCTTCTCACCCTCCACCCTTGCTACTCCACACCTCCCCAACAGATAAAAAAATCTCATGGAAGCTGTATAACATTTGTCCATGTGTAACATTCGTCCACACTTCGTTGCTTGTAAATGACCATCTCACTGAGCTGTTGCATTGCAGTGAGTCTGGTTTGAGGCCTCTGGCTTTGGCTACATACACTATCAATGCTGGAACCTCACTGGGATTCCTCTTGAATATCCTGTTGTTATCCTGTGTCAGAGGCCCTGTAGTTTTGGATCTGTAGGACTAGTCCCTTCATGCACTCCAGCAGTTTATCAATGAGGTTGACAGATATAGGAGTGAGCCAATTCAAAGCCCTTTATCTGTGCCTGAGAGGTGTCTAAGCTGGTCAGCCCAGCAGCTCTTCTGTCCTGCCCTGGCTGTCTCATCCAGTACCACCATCACCACCAGCAAGGAGCAGAGCCAGCTTTCCTGCTCTCATGCTCTCGGTTGGGGCTGGCTCATACACGCTCTACTGTACAGCTCAAGCAAGGTGCAGGGCCCATTAGCAGAGTTTTTAACTGAGGAAAATCTGCTTACTGTTTTCAAAGCTATAGTAAAATAGTCAGTATAATTTATTGAATACCAGTTACACAATTAGAGTGACACACAGTAGCTTTTTCTTAAAGCATCTTCTAGGTTACTTCTTACGCGGTTTAATGTTTGTTATAAAGTGAATAAATAGCTCTATCCATATAGTTCCTGAAGATAAAGGTCAGGGAAGTTGGCCACATTTCATTTTTGTTTTAACTAGTAAAGGTTCCTTATAAGATCAACTGTTAATAAGCTTTATTGGAGTATCTAACCGCTAAGAGAGTTTGTTTTCTAATTTATTCAACAGTATGTGAAAGTAAAGACTTACCTGAAGCAGTTAGAACAGTATTAAAACAAGAAATGAATCGTCTTTTTGGAGCAACAAATCCAAAGAATTTTAATGAAACCTTTCTGAAAAGGAATTCTGATTCATTGCCGCATAGATTATCAGGTAATCACTTTTATTTGGTCCTTTTAGTAGCCTTCTTGAACAACTTTAGTGCTTTAACGAATCACTGCCAAGGTAAGATACACCTTTTGCTCAAAATGGCAATGTGCACTGTACTTTGAATACTAGGAAAACAGGCCATGCATACACGAGTCCTTTATACTTTACATTTTTGTGAGACAGAATTGTTACAGTAAAAGCTTAGCACTAACATAAACAAATGAGCATAACTGATTGTTTTGGTTTGGTTTTGAACAGGTTCTCATTATATAACCTGGAATTTACTAGATAGACAAGGCTAGCCTCTAATTCATAAAGGTCTGCCTGCTTTTGTCTCCAATTGCTGGCACTATGGCATCTGCCACCCCACCCATAAGTATGAGTCAATGTAAGTGGGTTTTATTTCCAGTACCCAACCCAACTCAACCCAGAGTGAATTTAAGTGTCCATTACAATATTGTGCAGGTCGGGCTTGTGTTCGCATGCGTCCCTTACCGTGATCATAAAGCTCACTTAGTGAGATTTTGATTTCTCATGCGTACGTGTTTACCTTGGTAAGCGTAACACTTGAAAACTATCCTACATTACAGAAAGCCTGAAGCAAAGAAGAATCATTTCTCTTGAACAGAAGTCTGGGATTTATTAGTATTCTTTAAAAACATCTGGTTAAAGACAGGTGGGGGTGGGGTGGGGGGGTGGTACAGGCCTGTAATTCCAGCACTCTAGAGGCAGAGGTAGCAGATGTCTATGTGTTTATGGGCAGCCTGGTCGATTTTATAAGTTCTAGGCCAGAGCTACATAGCAAACTGTGTCTCAGACACAACAAAGCGAACCTGCCAAAAGCCTAGAAGCATTGTATGCTGTGGGAAACAGAATGGAAGCTTTTGTCTAAGGCCTTTAAAGTTGACTTTTCCTTCCATGGCTTTTTTCCCACAGGAAATTCACGAACTATTTCCCCTTCACTACCAAATTATATTTATTTCAGTAGAAAAATGATTCATAACCTCATTATACCAAGAAATGTATTAGAATATTTGTATTGTTTCATGTTTTTTATTATGCATGGTTTACTAACACTTTCTATTCCATTGGGTAGATATACATATGTACCTAATCCTTTCTCCTCCTTTAGATATCCATCCCTCTCAGGGTGTTGGGGTGTCTCCAGTGGCTAACACATCTTCTACTTTATATCTAACGAGTAGAGGCCAAGAATTCTGTTGAAAGTTCCTAAACTAAGATACCTTCTCTTTCCTTCCACTTAGCTGCCAAAATGGTTTATTATTTAGATTCTTCTAGTCAGAAACGAGCAATAGAGCTGGCAACAACACTCGATGGATCCCTCACCAACAGAAACCTTCAGGTAACAGGGCCTATTTATTTTAAATAGTCTCTCTATAAGAATAACTAAGAACAATGAAATAATTTTTGTTATTTATACATAATACTTCCTGAGTTATTATCTGTGAAAAATTTCCTTTTAAACGTTTTGAGGGGCTGTGTGTGTGTGTGTGTGTGTGTGTGTGTGTGTGTGTGTGTGTGTTGTGCACAAATGTACCAGGTTAGTTGGAACTCTACTAATTTCATCTTTCTAGCCTCAAGATTCCTTAATTTGAACTCAGAGTTAAATAACAGGGTTTAATTTTTTTTGTTTTTTGGGGGTGTGGGGGCAGGGAGGAAGATGGTCTTATATGTAACCTTGGCTGGATTAGAACTCACTATGTAGACCAGGCTGGCCTTGAACTCAAAAAGATCTGCCTGCCTCTGGCTTACAAGTGCTGGGATTAAACATGGCCTACCATTTCAGAGCTAGTATTTGGTTTTGCTGGCACATTGCTTTCCCAGAAGAAAGAAAGGAAATAAAATGGCCTATGTGTTTAAATTGGCATTGACGATGTAATTTAACATTTATACACAGGGCCAAGCTAGGCCAAGGTAAAGTCATTCATAAGGTTGTGTGCTTTTAAAAATACATTATGTGTCTTATCAAATATTTATATACTTGTTTCTTTTTGGTATTTACCCTCCATTTATGAAGAAATGGTTGAATAGTGCCTTGAAGACCATTGTAATTCAATTTATGAGCTGGAGGAAATGCTTTTGTTTCCATTAAGAGTCTGTTTTATTCTTTTTTTTTTTTCTTTTAAGATTTATTTATTTATTTTATGTATATAAGTACACCATTGCTCTCTTCAGTTACACCAGAACAGAAGAGGGCATCAGATCCCATTACAGATGGTTGTGAGCCACCATGTGGTTGCTGGGAATTGAACTCAGGACCTCTGGAAGAGCAGCCAGTGCTCTTAACCACTGAGCCATCTCTCCAGCCCTCTGTTTTATTCTTGTTTTGGAAATGGTTGATACTGAACTGTCTGATGGTGAGACCTGATTCTGCCGAGAGTTGTAACGTGAGCTTTTCTTTTCTTTAGACTTGCATGGAGGTGTTAGAAGCCTTGTGTGATGGTAGCCTAGGAGACTGTAAAGAAGCTGCTGAAGCATATAGAGCACATTGTCATAAGCTTTTCCCTTATGCTCTGGCTTTCATGCCTCCTGGATATGAAGAGGATATGAAGATCACAGTTAACGGAGATAGTTCTGCAGAAACTGAAGAACTGGCCAATGAAATCTGAACATCATTAAACAAGCAAATGGAATGACTTTGGACCATATCTAGTGTATAATATTTTTGTCACGCACCTGCTGCATTGCTCTTACTTACACAGAATGAGAGGAGTAAATGTTCTTGCCTTCAAATAGTCTTACGTTTTTTTATCCTGCTGAAAACTATATATAAAATATCTAACATTACAGGATATAGGTTCAGTTTCTTAAAAAATTAAAAGCTGCTAAAATTGAGGGGTTTAAAAGAAAAAAAAAAAATCCGTATCCTATTCCTACCTTCCTTTCCCATGTTTTTAACTAATTTATATAATATCTGGAGGCTATAACAGCTAACATAGCAGGTGTGTGGCAGAAATATTACTTTCAATTTGTCTTGTGAGATTTTACTATATCTCAGACAGCATAAATGCTGTTTTAGCACTGGATTCTTTCACTGAGCACAAAGAGTTGTTGGGGCTTTAGCATCTGACTGATTTTGTTACGGGGTTGATTATTGACCATAGGAAGTATGCAATGTGAATCACTGTGTACAGAGCCATCTACAACAGATGCTTGACGTTGTAGAGACTGGGACACATAGCTACCAAGCAGATTAAATGAAACCTAGAAGGTGTTCAGTACGTGTGTTGTGTTTCCAAAATTCACTGTACATGATCAGTTTGGTGTTCTTGTACCACAGTTTTTAACCGAAGGAACCAGTTGGAACAATCTCAATTTAACTAAAACTTGAAGAACTAAAATAACAATGCAAACCTTTAGCATTGTTTTGGCCAAACTTGTTAAAACTGTAATGCAAGAACCAAATGCACTGTGATGTGGCACCAACTAATTAGCAAGCATGAATTTTTCACCTGAGAGTGAAAAAAAAGAAAACTCTACCATGGCTTGAAGTTAAAGAGCAGAACTCCTGACTACCATTCTATGACTGATCAAGAGACTAATAGCTAAAAACCTCAGCAGGCCTTGTTCACGATATGCAGAAAAAGTGCTGCAGTTTAGATACCTCTGGAACTTTTCCACAGTGTCACAGGTTTGTAATACTTGAAGCCCTTCATTTCTAAGAATATATTTCTTGCTCAGTTGTTTCAGGCAAGCCCAAGACTTTGTAATTTTTAAAGGGCCCAAGATTTTTTTTTCCAATAACAGACCAGCTTCTTTTTCCTGCAGTTACAAATGTAATTTCTTTTTTGTTGTCAAACATAAGGTACCAAATATGATGCAATAAATTGTTTTGAAAAACAGTTGTGTGAATATTTCCACTAATCCGAGAGTTGGGCTTCTGTGAAATACACAGGTGGAAACAGAGGTTGCAAGCCAGAGGCAATGAAATGCACTGTAGGGCTAGTGTAGAGGGGAGCTTTTTAGAGTGGGCTAAATGGTGGTGTCAGGGAAGTTCCAGAGTTAAGTAGAATGCTGCTCCTTTGTTCAGATTTCAGAGGGCTAGGATGGTCGCAGGTCCTATGAATGTAATTCATAATCTGAAAGGAAAACTAAACATGACCATTGTGATTGGAAAACGAGCCTTAAACATGTCAAACCTGTACATTGAGAACTAGCCTCAGGCTCAATATTTCTTTATGTTTGCCAGGTCTGAGCAATTAAGTTTAAGTATAATGAACTAAGTGTATATAAAATCGAACTTTTGTAGTATTTTAGTTATAGATAGTACATACACTAAAGGGAATTTTCAGAAGATCAGATCTTTATTTCATAGTACATGATCTGCATTCCACATCCCAGTCTAGCAAGTTAGTGATGCAAAGATACTTCCAGCCTGAACTCCAGTGCTTTGCTTTAACAGGCCCTGTCTCAGGAACATCTTAACAGATGGAAAAAGGAAAAAAAAGTGAGCAAACTTTAAAAATTTTTCTCCTATGAGTGGCCATTGGGGTTCCTACTGTTTGGAAAAAACACTAGTGGTACGTCTGCCACTAACTCAGTGTTGGAGGGGGCACCAGCCATGTAGTAGGGGTGTGTGTGTGTGTGTGTGTGTGTGTGTGTGTGTGTGTGTGTGTGTGTGTGTGTGTGTGTATTTGTTTAAATTCTACTGTATATCACAATGAAATATGTCTGTTTGTCTTGACAATGTTTAAATGATATAGATTGTCTTAGGATGAATACTCAGAAGTACTCAGAACTCTGATGCAGATGCCACCCGAGAGGAGCCAAATTCCTGTCGTGTATATTGTATTCCAACCCAATTTTACTGGAACTATTGAATAAATCTTTATTTTCTTTCAGGTTTATTTGATAGTGGATACATTGTCTGGTGTCACAGGACCTTGACTGGGTTCACCTGAAACATTGTACTTTACTCTGAGTGTATATATATATATATATATATATATATATACATCAACTGGATCATTTCACATTTACCCCATTCATATTCAGTTAATTTCCAGTGATACTGTGGGGAGAAACAGGGTTAGACAAACAGGTTGGGAAATGCAGTGTGATGATGTAATCTAAACAAGTGCCTTATGTTTATTGCTAAGAACTGGTGTTATCAACCCTTTTAATAAGTAGGGGTCCCTTGGCCTGTATTAATATAGGAAAGTAAAGAGCCTTCTGTTTTTCTTCAGATTCACTTACTGTCATTTCTCATTGAAAAGCTAAAATCTGACTAGCTTAGTTTACTAGCTTTAACTAGATAGGTGAGTCATACATTTTCACCATTTTTTTCTGTATTTATTATGCACAACAATAAAATGATCTCTAATAGCATGACTAAAGCAGTGCCGATGTTGCTGGAAAGGTTTCTGGGTCCTTCGAGGCCCTGGTTGTTTACTATGACTGTACTGCATGCTCGACTACTCTCGGGGCTGGGAAATGAAAGCTGTGATGTATGAAGAGCTCAGAAAACCATGGTCCAGGATCAGGTGTCTTGTGACACGCTCCAGTGCTTTCATCAGGTGGTAAGACTTTCTGTTGCTGGGCATAGCGCCTGTTTGGGGAAAACCAAAAAGTAAAGTACTGACCATGCTAGGCAGTTGTTATTTTAGATAATTACTGTCCTTGAATTGTGAAAACTGTGATCTGAAGAGACTTCAGATCAACCTTTCTGATGGAAGGAGTCTTCCTTTTCTGCATCATGCTCCTGGTTTTTCCATTTAAGGATTCTTAATACCATTTGCTATTGTCTAACTAAGCTTTGCTGAACCCATTGTTAAGTCTAAGACACGAACCCCATGAAATGGCTGTGTTGTGCCATAGGAAGCAGAAATGGTTTCCGTTTCTGCTGGTTGAAAATTTAACAACTTGTAGCAATAAAAAGTTTTTGGAAAAGGTTATTTATCAAGTTTCACTTTTCCCTTCTGCAGCTATGAGGTGGTTGTGGAAAGTCTTTGTGTGTAGAAGGCTCTGAATCATGCTGTACTTAACAAAGGTGTCTTTATATATATATATATACACACACACATATATACTCTCTAGTAAATGTAGTAAAATGAGCCTACTTCCATGAAGACATACTCATAATATTTAAAAAAAGAAAAAAAAAAAAAGCTAAGGGTGCTGTGTGTGATAGTGCATGTTTGTAATCCCAGCACTTTGCCTTGGAAAGGCGAAGCAGGGACCTATAGCAGTCAACCTATAGGAGTCAAAGAGGCTGCCGCTTGTTTATGCAGTGCGTTCTCAGGCAACATCATTTTGGGATAATAGCTAGAAGAAAAGTTTGGTTCAGTATAAAGTACTGATGTTATAACCTCTGTGTTTTATGTACTAAAACCAGATAACAGTCTTTGTTTAAAAGCTGCTTAATGATGTCACTAGCAGCAACAAACGATTCTGAGGTCTGTTAGCCCCTGCTGGCCTCCAACACAGAGGTCAGCCTCCCTCTCCCTCCTGAGTGTTGGGATTAAACATGTACCATGCCTATCTATGAAGACTTAAAAAAAATTTTGTGTGCACACATGTGTGGGAGAATCCATGTGTGTAAGTCAGAGGACAACTTACATGGATTAGATCTCACCTCCTACCTTTAC
The DNA here is from genome assembly GCA_028551405.1 of Uromys caudimaculatus. Lineage (NCBI taxonomy): Eukaryota > Metazoa > Chordata > Mammalia > Rodentia > Muridae > Uromys > Uromys caudimaculatus. The sequence continues at coordinate 33,846,066 of CM052704.1, forward strand.
CTAGCCTTTACATGTGTTTCAGGAGTCAAACTCAGGCTGCATGGCGCCTTCGCCTGGTGAGACACTTCACCTGCCCATGAGTAAGGCCTCGGGCTGTCGTCTAAGAACCTGTATCCATGCAGGTGGCACATTTCCACATGTTGTAAAGATGGTCCAGCCTCCCTGAGGACAAACTTTATTCTCATTTAGGAGGGAGATGATTTTGAGAGTGTGTTCTGGATCTCATGAGTTGCTTTCAGCTAAGGATGCTTACTGTCTTCTGTTTCCATGTACATCACTGACACAGGGACTCTGCTGTCTGATTTTCCATTGTTTGCTCCTGAATGAATTGACCACTTGTTTACTTTGTAATTGCAGGTTTTTCAGGACACACACATGGCTACATTGTTCTTTCAAACTGGCTTTTCTTAGGAGCTCTACTTGTCTGCCCTCAAATAATCATATGGCTGCTTTGTATCTTTGAAAATGATCGATCAAGTCACCATTTCAAGTAGATGGTAACAAGACTGTTCACCTGGGTTCTGGAATACCAAATACTAATAATTCTTACCTTCATTAACTTAGTTTTTTTAAAAATGAGATCAATAGACATATTTAGGAACATGTATTCAGCATTACCTGTTCAGAAATTCATTAAAAAGAACCTAAGAATAAGCCAACTGCTTCACTTGTTTTTGTTTTTATAGCTTAAAACAATCCGTTGAACATAGCATTTTCTGTTTGGCTGCTAGAATTTTTGTGAGTGAAATATCTAATTTAACATAAAGTTACATGACTAATGTGTTGGCTTAAATTCTTGTAAGTATTCCCCATCCACACCCCCTAGACAGTTTCTTGGCATAGCCCTCGCTGTCCTGAAACTCAGAGGCTGGTCTTGAACTCACAGAGCCCTGTCTGCCTCTGCCCCTTCAGTGCTGGCATTAAATTGGCACTTCCATGCCTGGCTGTAAGTCCACTTTTAATTTTTAAAAACTCTATTCATTATGTGTAAACTTGGAGGTCCAAGACGAGTCCCAGGATTTGAACTTGGACTATCCGGTTTGTGGCAAGTGCCCTCACCCACCTAGTAAACCTATTCAACTTAGACAAGGATAAGAGCAATGCATAATAGATAAATATTCAAACTCCTGTTGAGGTTTGTGTGAATATAATTGCCTTACAGAATGTAGGAAGTAACAACTGAATTTAGGTTATCTGCAAACTCAAATTTCTTAATCCTTAGCTATGGCTATAGAAGATTCATCTTGCTCCTGTGTTGGCCTTATGTAGTCATGTCGACATACTACATATAATCATATTTATTGACGTTATCAATATATTTTCCACATTAATCTTTGCTCTTAGGTTCATCAGAAAGTTGTGTCTTTGTAGGACACAACTTTGGTTGTAACCTACAGGTGTAACCTGTAGGACACAGGTGGTAAAAGTACCATCTCTTTTTTTCCATTGTCTGTTGTGATAATGGTTGGCATTGAATGGGCTCATCTTGAAGCAGGCACTTCTTCGGTACTGCCACGCCTAGTAGAGTTTGAGAATAGCCTACGTTACAGAGTGAGTTCCAAGACAGCCAGGTGTACATGAGAAATTCTGTCTCTGAAAACAACAATCAGCAGGAAGGTACAGAAGTACAGATTGTGACTTCTCTTACACTGAGTAAATGAGCCCAGAATTTTAACTGTTATGGTTTACCATCCACAATATTCTGATACTTAAGTCATATTTACTATACTGAAACACCAGTGGAGAACAAAGAAAAAGCCAACTTGTTAGTTTTATGTCATTGAAACAACTTTAAATTTTCCCTAGACAACAGCACTTTTAAATGGACAAGGGACAAATCCTTGGGCTTTTAAATACCAATCCAGTACTTCAGAAAACAGCTGAATCTGACCATTTGTTTTCACTACAAGATTTCATTGACTTGTAAATAAATGAATCCCTACTATGAGTCTTAGTTGTGCCAGGGACTTTGGTAGTAGAGCATTTGGTAAAGGGATTGACAGGCTCCAAAGTCATCAAGTAAACTTACCTGCTGAGGGTGTTGAACAAACATTCTGGGTAGGACTCTAAAATCTAGTTAGTATTTTTAGTTAATAAAAGTAGATCCTTTTGTCACCCAGCCTCAGTTGTATCTGGGATGTTTTTTGCTGGTTAGTGGTTATTAAACAAGTAGCACGATTGAAACTATTCCTTGCCTCTCTAGAGTTTATATTATTCCTCACCATGGTATACCCAGAGGTCTCCACTTTTGATCTGCCTTCACAGAAGGTCCAACATTAGTAAGGTTCTTTACTTTGATCCTGTGACTCAATTGCCAAGTACCAGCACAAACTCTAAAGGTTTAGTACCACAGCAGTGTAATGAGATTGCCGCAGCAGCTTGCAGGTAAGCTAGAACCAGGTTACAGACTAACTCAGATGTCTCAGACACTTCTAAAAATTTCTAGATCAAACTTTTAACCTTTTTTAGCACTGCAGCCCAATGTGGAGTAGACACCCACTTTAAAGGAGGTTATTCTCGTTTTAACCTTTTTTAGCACTGCAGCCCAATGTGGAGTAGACACCCACTTTAAAGGAGGTTATTCTCGTCAGTATGGCTATTTTCATTATTCTTGATTATCATCACCTGCTATGGCTCATTGGACCAATATTTCAGGAAGTTTATAATTCCTTGATACCCTTCAAATTTTAACTTTTACAAATTAGATTTGTATAAAATACAAGAATGTTGCTGGGCAGTTGTGTTGAATACTTTTAATTCCAGCACTCTTTGAGTTCAAGGCCAGCCTGATCTACAGAGTGAGCTCAAAGGCAATCAGGGAGGGCTACACAAAGAAACTGTCTTGAAACAAGCAAACAAAACAAAACACAAACAAAAAACCCACAAGAATGTCCAAATAGGAATGGATAAATTGAACTATGTAAGATTCTGTAGCTAAAATGAATAAATTAGCAAAACTGAATTAAGAATGACCTTCCATGGAGCTGGGGAAATGACTTTCTTGGTAAAGTCTTGCCATGCAAGCATGAGCATCTGACTTCATACCTCTGCACCTACTTAAAGTCAGGCTTACTCATAATTCCAACATTTGGAAGTCAGAGATGGGAGGATCCCTGGGAACTGCTGGCCAGATTGCCTGATTCAGTGAGAGACCTTGTCTTAAACATTACTACGGCTGGTGAGATAGTTCCAGGTGAGGGCATCAGACATCAAGTTTGATGACCTGGGACTTAAATGGTGGAATTCCATTGATATCTGTATGTATGTTGTGATGTGTAATTCAAAAAATAAGATGGGGGCTGGAGAGATGGCTCAGCGGTTAAGAGCACTGACTGGTCTTCTGAAGGTCCTGAGTTCAAATCCCAGCAACCACATGGTGGCTCACAACCACCTGTAATGAGATCTGATGCCCTCTTCTGGTGTGTCTGAAGACAGCTACAGTGTACTTGCTGTAAATAAATTTTTTAAAAAACTGACTTTTTCCTGAGGTCCTGAGTTCAATTCCAGCACTCGGGAGACAGAAGCAGGCCTACTCTACATAGTAAGTTCCAGGACAGACAAAGATGTATGAGAAGCACCCCCCCCCCAAAAAAAAAGATTGAGATTGATAGAGGATACCCGGCATTGATCTCTGTCACCCATCTGGGTGTACACATGGTACACACTTATCAATATGCATGTACATACAGTCATCGTACATAGATTTAAGCCAAAAGGAAAAAATGGAATGCAACCAATAAAAACATCCCAGAAGGAACGATTTATACCCCGTTGAAGAAATACATGAAGGGGGATTGTAGCCAGAAAGAAGTATGAACAGAGGTTTGGTGAAGAAGTGGTGTAGAATTCAGAGTATGTTCCTGAAAGTGGTATCCCAACTCCATCTCCCGAGGGCTGGGATTAGAGTGCATCACCATGTCCAGTTTTATGCAGCTCTGCAAATTGAACCCAGCCAGAGCTTTGCATATGCTAAGTAGGCACTCTCCAACTGAGCTACAGCCCCAGCAGAAAAAGTGTACTGAGTTTTTTTTTGACTTTTATATTTATTCAACTATAAAATGATAGTTGTAACTAAGTGACTTTTAAAAATAACTACTTATGGTACTAGAGATCAAATGTGCGTCATACCTGCTAAGCATGTGCTCCACCATTGACTTACACCTTTAGCTCTGGTATTACTTTTTAATTATATTTATGTTACTAAAGTTGGCTTTGTGGAAAAGAGAGCATCCTCCTTGTGTAGCCACCAGAGGGCACTAGTGAATAGTTTAACAGCCATTCCCATCCTATTTTGGAGAAATCTCTTTTTCACTATGTAAGTCTACTGTAGAAAAAAAACAAGGTTAGTCATTCATAAATGTTATTCTAAGAGAATTGTTGACATTTGAAGGATATTCGGTATTGGGGATCAAATGCAGGGCCTTGTTAGGCAAGTGATTTACCACTGAACTTTTTTTTTTTTTTTTTACATATATGTATTTTTCATTTGCCATTATGAGGACATAATAGGTATACTGTTTGTTTGAGAGCAGATCCTGCTACATTCAGCAGATTGACTTTGAACTTGGGATCCTGCCTTATCCTTCTGAGGACCTGGGATCATGGCGATGTGCCACCTTACCTGGCTGACAAACTATCAGTTTTTTGTTTTTTTTTTCTTTTGAGCCCATGCCTTGTACATGCCAATTACATGCTCTACCACTGTCTTGACACTGCTTACATGACTTTAAGAAACCTTTGCTATTTTCTCTAATTGCTTATCCTGGAGTGTTTCCAGAATGCTCAGGCAATGCTCATGCTTGTTTTCCTCCTCCTCCTCCTCCTCCTCCTCCTCCTCCTCCTCCTCCTCCTCCTCCTCCTCCTTCTTTAGAATAAACCATCAAGTTGTGTTTCGTTATGTTTTTGTGTCTGAAGAGCATTGCCATCTATACCAAAATGTTATTCTTTATGAAATCCAAAGTCATCTTGTCAAATTTTGCACCCCAGTTTCCTCCATTTATTTGGCCAGGTGTGGTGGCACATGCCTTTAATTCCAGCATTTGGGAGCCAAAGGACAATTTCTATGAGTTCAAGGCCAGCTTGGTCTACATACCGAGTTCCAGAACAGCCAGGACTACATAAAGATTCTGTCTCAAAAGAATTTCTTTTTCCATTTACTTGTTTGTGACATGGTCAGGGTCTGGCTGTATATCTGAGGTTGGACTAAAAGTATGTAGTGCATGCTTGCCTTGAATTTATGAGCTTCCTGCCTCAGTTTCCCAAATGCAGTTCTTACATGCACACACCACCACACCAGGAACCATTATATAGAACTTAAAAAAAAAGATTTATTATGTACCATATGTATGTCTGTGTGAGGGTGTCAGATCCTCTGGAACTGGAGTTACAGATAGTTGTGATTTGCCATGTGGGTGCTGGGAATTGAACTCAGGACCTCTGGAAGAGCAGCTAGTGCTCTTAACCACTGAGCCATCTCTCAGCCTCCATTTTATCGAACTTCATTCCCATCTAATCTAGCCTAACTTCTGATTCTCCTCCTAATTTGTTTTGGTCCTCGAAAGTTCTTGTCATCAAAGACCCTGTATCCTTAACTTTTCTAGACATTTCCTTCATCAGTTATTGGAACACGTACCTGATCTACTAACCACATGGTTTGCTTAGAATACTTAAAATCTGCAGCCATGGTTCACGATTGAGCCCCTCAGCACTAGACCCAAGCCAGGTGTCCTGCTCACTTCCTCCTTTCTAACACACATTCACTATATCTTGGTCACAATCAGAAATGAACGGAGAACAGGCTGTCCTGTTTGTGGTCTCCATCACCATCCTTGACATCATCCATCGAATTAGCTGACTGGGATCCTGTGGAATTTACTCCTGTCTAGTGCACCGTCTCATCCTGCTGCTTTCAGTCAAGCTGAAGTATCTGAGGCGTTCTTTATACGACATCCTGTAGAGAGAACATCTTTGTGTATTGTATGGATTCATCACCTGTCAATTAAAAAGCCTATGGCCTATGGCTTAGGCAGGAAATAGAAAGTGGGAGAAAGAATTCTGGGAGAGGAGGCAGGGAGATTCGCCAGAAAGATGTGATAAGATGGACACATGGTACCTAAGCACAGGTAACCAGCCACACCCCAGAATGTAGGCTAGAATAAATGGGATATTTGAAGTTCTATCTAGCCAGAAAAGAACCTAGCTTATATGGACAAGGTATTTGTAGATATACTGAGTCTGAGTCTTATTTCTGGGAGGAGTAACCAGGGCCCAACCACAACAACATCCACAACACACCACCAAAATGATTACAAACAGTACAGTATCTTGTATCACTTCTGCGTGCCTCAGGTCTCCCACGGAGGCAGAAAGAGCCCAAGGGCCAGGGGTTTCCTGAAAGCACACAGGGTTGCTTACGGAAATGCTATGCACTTAAGAGATTTTATCCAAACACCCATGCCTACCCATTTCCACTCAAGTGAAAGAATGTTCCCTGTGTTAAATATAAGCATTTTTCCTTAGCGGGAGAGAAAGAAGGCCTCTGTCTTAGTTACTCTTCAATTGCTATAGTGAAACAGTATGACCAAGACAACTTAAAAAATAAAGCATTTAATTGGGGGCTTGCTTACATTTTCAGAGGGTTAGTCTATGATCATCATGCCAGCAGGCAGGCTGAACTCAAGTCATGATTACCTTCCTGCCTCAGCATGTAGTATCAAATCATACAGTTTAACATTTTCAATGGAATTTCAATAGGACCCAAGTCTCAAAATGAAATGTTCAAACTGTCCAGGATGTAAGCCTAATTACCAAGCATACAAAGAATGCGGAAAATTTCGGTCCTCCTTGGAAAAACTATGCCAACACTGAACACAGATGGTGAAATTATCTCGTGAAGCATTAGCCATTTAATGAAGGTTAATTCTCATTGGTCTCATGTCTGCAGATTCAGGCAAAGGGGTCAACAGTTTTCTTCCTGGGCTGTCTTTTCCAGGGATATTTGTTTAGCAACCATCTTTGTATGATAAAAATTATCTTTTCTTCTTTTTCTTGGGGGAGCCTTGTTTGGTCTCCAGGATGAGAAAAGGCACCATCATTCTACTGGATGAAGCTGGACAGATCCAGTGGCCATTTATGAAATACCAGGTTCCTGCAGAGCATTTCCTGTAATGCTACCACTTACATAGGACAGACATCACCTTGGCCTCACGGCATCAGTTGGGGAATGGGGCATACACGCTGATCTCTGCCTCTTTCTTTCTCACCTAGGAGTTTCATTGCCAGTTCATCAACTGGCACTGGAACTTGTTGACTTACAAAGTTAATATGTCAGGTCCTTCAGAGTTGACTCTAAAATGTGTACATGTAACCACTAACATTATATAGCCCAAGCAGGCCTCAAATTCAATCCTCCTGTTCCAGCCCTTCTCAGTGCTGAGATTATAGGCATGTGGTATTACACTCTGCTTCAGTAGCATTTTTTTTTTTTTTTTAAACTAACAGAAAGACTCAGCTAGGCATAGCGGTCACACCTGTAACCCTAGTATTTAGTGGACTGAGACAGGATTCCTATAAGTTCAGAGCCAGACTGGGTACACAGTGAGGTTCTAGGCCAGCTTTAGCTACAATATGAAAACCCTTTGGGGGGCTGGATGGGAAAGAAGGGAATAAGAAGATGGCTTCGTGCTTAAAGTGTTTTCAGGGCAAGTAAGAGGTTCTAAATTTGGATCCCCATAAAACCCTGGGCAATGCTGAGCAGGCATGGGAGCCCTCCTGTAATTCCTATCTTGGAAGATGGGGACGGAATCCCCAGAGCAAATTAGCTACCAAGACTAGCTCTATGGGGTGAGCTCTGGGTTTGACTGAGAGATCCTGCCTCAGGGAGATCTGGCTGTCCCGGAACTCTATGTAGATGAAGAGAATCACAGATCACAGAGATTTAAGGCCTGTGTTGCTCAAACCAGCCCAAACCAAAAAAAAAAATTTTTTTTAATACAAAACAAACTGAGCTGTGCGTGGTAGTGCGTTGGGTAGATAGAGGCAGAGGAGAGTCTCTAAAGCAAAGGTCAGGCTCAGGGGCTGAGCAGCCTCTCACTCTCCTGCCCACGCCGTTCCGTCCCGCTCCGCAGAGGCCTGGAGAAAGCGGTGAGCACCGGCGACGAGCAAACCCCAGCTCCAAGCCCCAAACCCGGCTACGATCCGACGGCCAAGACGCCACTGCGCCACCGCCTCTCGCGAGACAGCAGCCGAGCCGCACCTCCTTCCTCTCAGCTGTCTCTCTTCCCGCCCCCAGGAGCTGCGCTGCTTCCTCCAGAGCTTGGGAACCTTGGACGTGGCGAGGCGGTCGAAGACTGGAGCACCGCACATAGAGATCCCTCAGGCGGACCTTCTGCGCCGCACTCCAGCCAGGGAGCGCCGACGCATCTTTCCAGGTACACTGCGCCAGCTGGCGGAGACCTACTGCGCGCGCGCCGGGGCCTTAACGGGGCGCCACACCTGGGTGGGCAGGGGCAGCTCGCGCACGCGCGTTGCGCTGCCTGCGGGCTGTGGGGAGCGGGGCGTGGTGTATCACTGCCAGGGAGTGCTGTCGCTGGCGTGGCGTCATTCCCGCAGTTTCTCTGCTCCGGCTCAGCTCGGGGCGGGGCGGGAGGATGGCTTCGGAGATGGAGTCGTCGCTGGAGGTCAGCTTCTCGTCCAGCTGTGCAGTGTCAGGGGCGTCTGGGTGTTTGCCTCCCGCCCGCTCCCGTATCTTCAAGATCATAGTGATCGGCGATTCGAACGTGGGCAAGACGTGCCTGACTTACCGCTTCTGCGCGGGCCGCTTCCCCGACCGCACCGAGGCCACGATCGGGGTGGACTTCCGAGAGCGAGCTGTGGATATTGATGGAGAGCGCATCAAGGTGAGCCGATGGGGCAGGGGTGCTGTCTCGGCGGAGGGCCGCCCCTTCTTGGCAGGTGTCCGGACCGCGCCCTGGCTCTGGGCAGGAGTGTGCGCCCCGTGGCGTGGGAAAGTGTGTTTGTATATATATCAAACTTCTGAGGCAATGTCCCCCCACCTCTAATGTGCATCATTTTACCTGGGACCTCTTGTTTTTCAAAAAAGCACGTTATGGTTTGATAAACTCCCATATAACGCACATGCAATGAGTCTGTGGACCACACTTTGAGTGTCAAGGGTGTAGGGGACCGTCACCCCCCACCCCCATTGCTTGAGTGAGAGTTATGGGCTGGGAGTCTGGGGGGCATGACCGAAAGAAACTCGGAGATTTCTCAAGCATAGAAAACTCTGTTATAAGTCGGGCATGGGGGCACACTCCTTAAATTTCAGCACCCAGAGTGCTGCAGAGGCAGGCAGATCTCACAGAGACCAGGATCTCTGTGTTTGAGGTCAGCGTGGTCTAATTAGTTCCAGGATAGGCAGGGCTCTGTTACACAGAGAAACCCTGTCTCAAGCAAACAAACCTCAAACACCCCAATTTAAAAACAAAACAAAAACCTCCGTTATTTCTAAGAATTCATTTGAGCATTGCACAAATGCTAAGTAAAACCTGTTGCCTTTGAGGCGTTTTCTGTATGATAACCAATTTATCTAGAGAAAAAAAAAAATCTGTTTTCTCATTGAGGCATTTATATGTGATGGTTCTTAAGTGTTTGCCAAAATCATATCTCTTGTTGCAAAAACAGACCCTTTCCCAGATAGCTTCTGAGACTCAGACTTTGTAATCATAGTAGGAAAGTCCAAGGCAGCCAGGTTGGGATTCCGAAGGGTTGGGTTCCTTGACTGCAGAATAAAGATCAAGTCAGGGGCCTTCTGTAAACCTTGACACTTCATTGCAAAACCACTAAGGGTTACCTAATACTACTCCTTAAAACATGTGAAATGGAGGTGGGGGGGCACCCATGCATTTAAATCTAGCATTCTGGGAGATAGAGGCAAGTGGGTTCCTGTGAGTTCAGGGCGGGCCTGGTGTATATATAGTTAGTCCCAGGACAACCAGGGGCACTACAGTGAGACCCTGTCTCAAACACCGCCCAATCCCCACCCCCACACGAAACCTGGGACTACTGACCCCCTTAAGCAACTGGTTTTACTGTGCTTTGCATTGCAGTCCCCTACTTCAATCTACTTGGAACAGGTTTGATCTGCTCCTCCTACCCTTCTTCCCTTGAGGCAATGTTTCCATTTCTTTACTCATCCTCCCTGCCCTCAAAGAGCTTTTACCCCTAGTAACAATAAAGGGCAAATCATCTGAGTTGAGAGATCAGCCCTTCTCTGGGCCCCTTTGCTTTTAAATTTGCGGTTGTGTGTGGGCGCACGGGTGTGCGTGAGCATGTGCGGGTGTGAGTGAGGTAAATCTAGACTCTGGAGATTGATGGCAGGAGTCTTCCTCAGGTGCTCTCTAGCTTACATTTTGAGGTAGTCTCTCAATGAGTCTGAGGCACACTGATTTCATGAGACTACCTAACTGGGAAGCCAGGGCTAGGATTGCAGTGGTACAGGTGCTGAGGGTTCACATTTATCTTGGCAAGCGCTCTGCTGACGGATCATGTCCCTAGCCCCGTAAACATTAATCTTCATCTTCTTCAGGCCGCCAGTGTTGGTCATTTGGCTACACTGCAGTATAAGGAAAGTAAGGGGAGACCTGTGGGAATGGGGTGCAGCTCAGCAGCAGGGTACTTACCAGGGGCACAAGGCCCCGTGTTTGCTTCCTGGCAGAAGCTGAGGAAAGAGAGCTTTGTGCCCCTGTCAATAAGAGCTGGTTGAGTAGAAGGCGAATTTTTCTTTTCAAAGCAAAACTAGGTTAGGTATATGTCCTAGGGTTACTGCTGCTACAACAAAACACCATGGACAGAAAGCAATTTGGGGAGGAAAGGGTTTATTTATTTGGTTTACACTTACACATTGCTGTTAATCACTGAAGGAAGTCAGGACGGGAACCTGGAGGCAGGAGCTGATGCAGAGACCATGGATGGGTGCTGCTTACAGGCCTGCTTCCCCTGGCTTGCTCAGCCTGCTTCCCTGGGCAAATCCAGGATTACCAGCACCACCCACAGTAGGCTGGGCTCTCCCCCCCTTGATCACTAATTGAGAAAATGCCTTACAGCTGGATCTCATGGAGGCATTTTCTCAACTCCTCTTTGATGACTCTAGGTTGTGTCAAGTTGGCACAAACCCAGCCAGTAGAGTAGAGAAGCCTGTGGAAGCCAGTGGAGTATAGAAGCAGGAAAGCTTCTGGTGTGTGCATATTTGGGGTGAGCAGTTATGAGGAAAGTTTTGCCCAGGCTTTGGACTCCAGCTAACCCAGGTGCACACGTGAGCCAATGAAGCTGTGGCTTGCATTTGTCTCCCAAGTTCAGGTGTTGGGAATAGAATTCCCAAGCTCCTAAATAATGAGACTTGAAGGTGGGACATTTGGGAGGTGATTTGGTCCTTCAGATTTGTGAATGGGTTAATCTCTTCATAGGTTAATTAGACTAATCTGTTGATTGGTTAAGGGATTAGGTCATAGATTAGTGAATTAATCTCATTTATGGATTAATGAGTTGTTGGGAGTGCTTGCCCACCTATAAAGCTGTGAACCAAACATACCTCTATTCTCTAAGATATGTGGGCTATGTGTCTGGCCTTTTATTTTGTTTTGCTTTTGCTTTTCTGAAATTTCTAAATTTTTAATTAATTAATTAATTTCGAGGCCGTATTCCTGTGTAGCCCTGGCTGTTCAGGAACCGTCTTTGCACCATGGCCGGCCTCTAACTTACTGAAATCCACCTGCTTCTGCCCAGTACTTGGGAGACAGAGGTAGACGGATCTCTGAGTTTGAGGCCAGCCTGGTCTGCCTAGTGCGGTGGTTCTCTGCCTGTGGGTTGTAACCCCATTTGGAGTTGAGGGACCCTTTCACCTAAGACCATCAGAAAACACAGTTATTTATATTACCATTCATAACAATAGCAAAATTATAGTTAAATAGCAATGAAAATATTTTATGTTGGGGGTCACCACAACATGAGGGATTGTATTAATGGGTCACAGCATTAGGAAGGTTGAGAACCACTGACAAAGTGAGTTCCAGGACATCGAGAACTATACAGACACCCTCTCTTGAACAACTGGAAAAGTAAAATTAACTTAAAAAAAAAAAAAAAAAAAAAAAAAAAAGGAGGTAGAGGTGGTGATGGAGGTGGCAGTGGTGGCAGTGGTGAGGGGGTAGTCCCTTACCCCTAGGATCTGATTTTAAGTTAGTCATTGGTTAGAATAAAGGGTGCACTCTCTCTCTCTCTCTCTCTCTCTCTCTCTCTCTATCTCTATCTCTCTCTCTTTCTTTTTTTGGTTTTTCAAGACGGGGTTTCTCTGTGTAGCCCTGGCTGTCCTGGAACTCACTCTGTAGACCAGGCTGGTCTTGAACTCAGAAATCCACCTACCTCTGCCTCCCAAGTGCTGGGATTAAAGGCGTGCGCCACCACTGCCCGGCTTCTTCTTCTTTTTTTTTTTTTTTAAATTGGATATTTTCTTTGTTTACATTTTAAATGTTATCCCTTTCCCTGGTTCCCCCCCTCCAACCTCCTATCCCATCCTACCTCCCCTCTTTTTTTTTTTTGAAAAATACTCTCACAAGGTTATGGTTCCAGGGCTGTGTCCATCTTCAGTCCCAGCACTCACGAAGCAGAGGCAGGCAGATCTGAGATGGAGGTCAGCCTGGTCTACATTGCAAGTTCCAGGCTATCCAGGAAACAGTGAAACCCTGTCTCCAACACACACACACACACACACACACACACACACTCACACTCTCACACATTCGTCACCTCGTTCAGTGCATCTGACAATGCCTTACAGTCCTGTCTGTGGAGAAGACTGTTCCTTGTGGTGGTGATGTGAGGGCTTGGAGCTAAACCCTGTGCCTGTTAGGTAAGTGATCTACCACTTCTGGAACCAAGCTACATAGCTGGCACTTAGAGATATTTTGTATCTTGTGTGCATAGTGCTACCTGCATGCATGTCTGTGTACCATGCGAATGCAGTGCTTACAGAGGCATTAGATTCTCCTGGAATGGGAGTTACAGATGTTTTTAAGCCAGTATGTGGTTACTGGGAATCAAACTCTGGTCCTCTGGAAGAGCAGCCAGTGCCATTAACTTTTGAGCCATCTCTCCAGCCCTATATGCTTTTTTTTTTTTTTTTAAATACAAAAGGGTCTCGTGTACCCAAAACTGACTTCAAAGTCTTTATACTGAAGGATGACCTTGAACTGTGTGTGGTACACACACACACTCACTCACATATATATAGTTTATGTACATTTCTGTGTGAGAGTGTGCACATGTTCGTGCACGTGTGTAGAGGCCAGAGGTTGATGTTAGATGTCTCCCTCAAGTTCTCTCTACTGCTGTATTTTTTGGGACAGGGCCTCTCCGAAAGTGGGACTTACCTCCCAACCCTACCTTGAACTCATGAACCTCCTGGGTGCTTGGATTACAGCAAGCACTCCTGGTTTATGCAGTGCTGGGGATCCAGACCAGGGAGGGTATATATGCTGAGTGAGCACTGTGGTCTAAGCTCTCTTCCCATCCCTGTGAAGATATAAAGTCCTTGTAAAACCTTCCCTACGCAGAGTATGATGGTGCATGCCTTTATTCTCAGCATTCAGAAAGCATAGATAGGTAGATGTATGGGAGTTATAGGCCTACCAGAGCTACGTACTGTGAGGCTGAGCCAGGAGGATAGCCTTGAGTTGAAGGCTAGCCTGACTACTTAGTGAACTGAGAGACTCTTTGTCTTAAAAGAAAACAAAAAACCAAAAACGGAGCCAGGCATGGTAGCACACCTTTATTCCCAGCACTCTCAGATCTGTCTGAAAAAGAACTCAGGCGATGCCGCGGGCAGTTGAGCTGTGCGTCCACGGCCACCACCAGTCTGGTAGCCCTAAAAAGAGTCTTCTTCAATTCCATGCCAGCCAGAGCTAAGTGAGAGCCTGTCTAAACATACACATGAAGAAAGAAGCCAGCACTCCACTAAGTCTGTACTTGCTAATTGATTTCTGAGTGCTAGATACATATAATTGAAAGAGAAATCTTGTTCACAGAATTCTGACAGCTGAATAAAACTTAATTCCTTAAATACAAATGCATTTGACTTTCAGATTGGCTCTCCCGGTCTTACTCCACATGCTCCATCCTGATGGCTAGCTGTATGCCTCTCAGCAGTCATTTTGCCATGGCAGATACTTGAGTATAGACTGATATTTTGAGATTTAATCCAGTTTCCTGTCATCGATCAGCAATCACTACTTAAACATAGTAGAGGCTTATGCTCATAGAGAGAAAAGTGAGATTTTGCTATGTTAAAGACAAGATGGTAATTTTAACTAAGGAAAAACAAGATATTTTCCCCCTTAGATCTAATATTTAAAGAGTATTGGTTGATAAAATAGATATCTTATTAATCAAAAAGAATGATAACATGGTCTAAGGAGTAGCAAACTGTGAGAGTCAAATGCTCTACTTTGTTTATGTGATGTGCAATCTAAGAATACTCTTTGGATTATTTTCTGGGCCAGGGTTTGAACCCACGGCTTCCTCATGCTGCTCAAGCCTGTGCTCTGACCCGTAAGCTATACCCTAGCCCTGTTTTTATGTGGTTGGAGAAATGAATGAGATTTCATGATAAATGAAAATTACATAAAATTCAGAATCTACCAGGTCATCCTGATGTAATCTTTATCTTCTACTTCTCCAATCCAGCTAGCTTCATACTTCAGTTTTTCCTGTTACCACCATCGTCGAAACCCAAGCTAAAATATTTCTTTTAAGCCTCTCTTTGAGGGGCTAGAGGTCTAGGAAGCTCAGTGATGGAGCACTTGTCTGGCATGTTGAGGGTGATGGGTTTCCTCCTGAGTACTGGGGGAAAATCCAAACCAGACTGTGAACTTTCATAGCTGCTCAGTTCTCATTTAAAAACAGCCAGCACGCCACCCTCTTCCTTCAGTCATCCAAGAGTTCAGCCAAATCATTTGCTGGTTTCCCACTGTTGGCTTGAAATGTCTCTCCTGTATTTCCCTGCACGATTGTTATTCAGCTTCTCTTTCTTGAGAACCCCACTCGTCCTGCTTCCTTCTGTGTAACCTCCTTAGCCCTCCATCAAACCATCATCTCATTGTATTAAACACCTGTCTTCCTGTCAGGGCGGGGTTGGGCCTGGTAACTGATAGTTCCCAATCCGTGTAGTAGTAGGTAGGAGCTCAGGGCCCAAGTATTCAGTTGTACAAACAGGTCAGTTGGTAGGTGTACTGACTGGTTTTGTGTGTCAACTTGACACAAGCTGGAGTTATCATAGAGAAAGGAGTTTCAGTTGAGAAAATGCCTCCATGAGATCCAGCGGTAAGGCATTTTCTCAATTAGTGATCAAGGGGGGAGGACCCCTTGTGAGTGGTACCATCTGTGGGCTGGTAGTCTTGGGTTCTATAAAAAAGCAGGCTGAGCAAGCCAGGAGAAGCAAGCAAGCCAGTAAGTTACATCCCTCCATGGCCTCTGCATCAGCTCCTGCTTCCTGACCTGCTTGAGTTCTAGTCCTGACTTCCTTTGGTGATGAACAGCAGCATGGAAGTGTAAGCTGAATAAACCCTTTCCTCCTCAACTTGCATCTTGGTCATGATGTTTGTGCAGGAATAGAAACCCTGACTAAGACAGTAGGTTACCCTGGAGATCCCAAATTCAAATGATAAAAAACAAACAAAAAAAAAACCAGTGAACAGAAAGTTGACCAAGGACAAAATCCTAGGTGAATGTTGGATCGAAAGCCAAAGTTTTCATTAACTGGCTTTGTCGATGAAGAGGCCACAGGGGCAAGTCACAGTGACTGGAGGTGATGACTCAGGAGCAGAGGTCATGAGAATGAGGTGAAACATCCACCTTTAAAGCAAGTTTTCATTTATTTCATTTCATGTGCCGTGTGTGCCTGGTGCCCAGCAGAGAGGATGCCGGGTTCCCTGAGCTAGAGTTACGGACTGTTGTGAACCAAGTCCTAGTCCTCGTAAGAGCAACAGATGCTCTTATCTGCTGAGCTGTCTCTCCAGCCTCTAATATTTACATTTTAGAACAGAGGATGACTCAGCTGCACAGGCTTGTCTCCCTCAACTCTAGATACTCCTGCCCCTGTCTCTAGAGTAGCAGAGTCACAGGCAGCAGTATGCCTGGCAGAACACCGAATTGTATTTGTTTCGAGATGCTTTAAATTTAAATTGTATGTATTTAGCACGCGCTTGCATGTGTGTGTGTGTGTGTGTGTGTGTGTGTGTGTGTGTGTGTGTGTGTGTGTGTGTGTAAGGACAACTTGCAGGAGGTGTTTTTCTCCTTCCACAGTATGAGTCCTGGGATTTAAACTAAGGTTGTAAGACAAGGTAGCAAGCACCTTTCCATGCTTGAGCCATCTTGTCAGCCCTGAATACAGGATTCAGATACCTTTGTGTGAGACAGGTTCTCACTATGTAGCTCTGGCTGTCCTAGAACTCAAAAAGATCTACTTGCCTCCGCTTGGATAGAAGGTGTGCACCGCTGCGCCTGGATAGATCTTAGATACCTTTGGAGGGTTCATTAGGATCTTATCTGACAAATTCAGAATCCGTTCCTAGGACCCACCCATGGTTCAGAAGACATCCTCTCCAAATTAAAAACAAAAACAAAAACAAAACATTTAAAAAAGTGAGTGCAGAGGTAGCAGTTCTGTGCTGGCTCCTGTTGGCAGGATGGTACACTTATGCTTAACTCTGCACTGTGCTTTTCCTGAGAGACAGCGTTTACTCTTATAAATGCCTCTTGTCAGGCAGCAAGGGACACAATGAGCTGTGACATGAGACCTGTTTTAACTGCTGTACTTGTGTATGGCTGTGATTGTGTGTGCACCTGTGTGTGCGGGTGTGCGTGGAAGCTACAGTTCTTCCTCAGTGGATCTCTGCCTTAGTTTTGGGGACAAGGATCTCACTGGAAACTGAACAGTCCAGTTAGTCTGGCTGGCCTGCACACCCCAGAGATGCTCCTGTCCTCACACCCCCACTGCTGGGGTTACAGGTGTGACTGGTACACCACCTGCTGTGAGTGCTCAGCCCAGCAAACACATTACCTTCTCCCCAGGCCTGAAAGACAGTAGCTTTCCTGGGATAACCTCTTCCTGGGAAGGCTGGACACATGCTATTGACTCTAATTCTGCCGCTGGATCTCTCAAAATACCAAGAAAATATGAGAAATCAAGATTTATAAATACCTTATATTTCTACCTTGAATAAAATTAGGCTTACATTAATTAGGAAAAGGGAAGACTACTAAGAAAATGAAGATTCTGGTCATGGTGGTGTATGCTTCTAATCTTAGAACTCAGGAGTCAGAGGCAGGTGAATCTCTGTGAGTTAGAGGCCAGCCTGGTTTATATAGAGCGTTCCAGGCCAATGAGGGACATTACATACAGT
The DNA here is from genome assembly GCA_028551405.1 of Uromys caudimaculatus. Classification (NCBI taxonomy): domain Eukaryota; kingdom Metazoa; phylum Chordata; class Mammalia; order Rodentia; family Muridae; genus Uromys; species Uromys caudimaculatus. The sequence continues at coordinate 33,863,519 of CM052704.1, forward strand.
ACATCCATTACATAGGTAAGACCCTACCTAAAAAAAAAAAAAAAAAAAGCTGACAGATATAAAAGTCAAAACTGAGGGCTACATGGAAGGCCCAGAGGTTAGAGTATTTAATTCCTGTATCTCACCAAGGTCAGTGGAGAAGCAATTCCTGAGCTGATCTCTGACCTGCATGTGTTCATCATGGCTTGTGTGTACCTGTACGTGCACACAGGATAAAAAATTAAAAACCACTGAGTACTCAGCATTGGCCTTTCATAGCACCAGGGCATGGGTATTCTAAATGGTTTTTTGTGTGTTGTATCCTTTTTCTTCAGTAATCTTTAAAAACATTTTTAAAGCCCATACCTTTTTAGATTTATAATCTGAATTAGTAGTCAGGTTGTGACTAGACCAGAATCATGAAGTCTAGACCCTGCAGGTAACACAGAAAAGACAAGCTAGAACGTGGAGAGGTGTAGGGGCAGGAGCAGTGGCTGAGCTGCTCTGTATGTGCCATTGCACTGAGCTTGTTGCCTTTGCTCTCTGTCTTCCACCCTAGATCCAGCTGTGGGACACTGCGGGACAGGAGCGGTTCAGGAAGAGCATGGTCCAGCACTACTACAGGAACGTGCATGCTGTCGTCTTTGTGTATGACATGACCAACATGGCCAGCTTCCACAGCCTGCCATCTTGGATAGAGGAATGCAAACAGCATTTGCTGGCAAATGACATACCTCGCATTCTGGTGGGAAATAAATGTGACTTGAGAAGTGCCATTCAGGTGCCCACAGACTTGGCACAAAAGTTTGCTGACAGCCACAGTATGCCTTTGTTTGAGACCTCTGCTAAAAACCCCAATGATAATGACCATGTAGAAGCAATATTTATGACGTTGGCTCATAAACTAAAGAGCCACAAACCATTGATGCTTAGCCAGCTGCCTGATAACAGAATTAGCCTGAAACCTGAAACAAAACCGGCTGTGACATGCTGGTGCTAAGTCATAGGCGTGGCCATCACGGGCCTGACTTATCTGAAGAGAAACTTGTGAAGTGTGACAGTGACCAAGTAAGTTCGTAAGAGTAAGTCCTAAACGTAATGGATCACCTGCTGTTACTTGTTTCGACGCCTTTTGTATTTGCATCCTCTTAATCAAGTTTGTCACTGAGACCACACATGGAAAAAGGGCCGCTTTACAGCTGGGATTGAAAATGAAGCAAAGGCAGGACTGCCGGGGACATCTTTCCAGTTCCAGCCAGATGCAGCAGCTTCAAGTGAGCATGATGGAACTTCAAGTGTTGGTCGTGTTCCTCTCTGTGTCCCTGGAGCAGCAAAAGACATGCTGGGTAGTACACTCACGCCGAGCAGAGCTGCAGCGAGCGAGTGAGCGAGAGTTAATAGGGTGCTTTATTTTACTCTCTATCTTTAAGCACTAAAAACTAATCAAAAGAATACAAGCAGTTGTAACAGGAGTTACACTTATATTTTAGCCATGACATTTAATCGAAACATCAGATTCCTACAAAGCTGCTTCCTGGGGCCCCTTTTCCCCTGTGCCCAGTCAGTTGGGTGACTTGGAGCTGGTTTCAGTCAACATCCATTTGGCTGGGGCTCTACATGTCTTCCTGTAATAGTATTGTTGGATGAGTTTTTTAAATGCCTGAATTTTATGGCCTTGGTATAAAAATTGGTAAAACAAATGGTTCCTTGGTATAAAAAATGAGTTAAATAATGAAAAATATCATACCTGTCCCTAATGATGAAAGAAATGGTTTAGAAAGATTTTTTTGCCCTAAGTACTTGTATTAAGACTTTGCACAAAGAAAATAGCACGTTTACATATGAAGACATTAGCAGAGTCTGCACATCCTGGTTGTCACAGCTTGCAACCCTTGGCAGTTTTAGAGGAAATGAAGCCAAAATATATTTTACTTAAATATTTTCATAATGTGGGAAACAAACTTAATCCAACCTAGTTTCAGATTTTTGTTTTATTATTCTGAAGGTCCCAACTGGACAATTCAGTGATGAAAGCAAAATGTTTCTATTTAATAAACTAAGTGAAAGTAACTTAAGGGATGATTGTACAATTTAAAGATTAATTCAGTAGATACAATGAAAAAAAGATTGGGGCCCAGATTGGCTTTCTTTGCAGTTAGAAAGATCTTTCTTTCTCCTTCCTCCTTCCTCCCTCCTCCTTCCTCCCTCCTCCTTCCTCCCTCCTCCTTCCTCCCTCCCTCCCTCCCTCCCTCCCTCCCTCCCTCCCTCCCTTCTTTCTTTCTTTCTTTCTTTCTTTCTTTCTTTCTTTCTTTCTTTCTTTCTTTCTTTCTTTCTTTCTTTCTTTCTTTCTTTCTTTCTTTCTTTCATTCTAATACAAGGTCTCTCTGTGGAGGCCTGACTGGTCTGGGACCAGGGTGGCCACAGACTTACAGATACCGACCTGCCTCATCCTCCAACTGCTGGGGATTAAAGGCGTCTGTCACCAGTACTGGTTCAGTACATTTTTCTTTTTTCTTTTTTTCTTCTTTTCTTTTTTTTTTTTTTTTTTTTTTTTTT
>CM052704.1:33866153-33911686 GCA_028551405.1 Uromys caudimaculatus
TTAAAGATTAAAGATTGTCTTTTATCTAGACGAATGCTGACTTGTGAACTATTTTCCTAGTGACATATAATGGTGGTGGTGACAGACGCTGCAGATGTTTCTACAGAGCGTCTGTTCATTGTTCTTCAACACTCTGGACACCGGGGGAAGAGCTGATATGTTTTCCAAGTGCATCTATGGTTTTCTTCTGTACTGTTTCAGAGCTGTTTTCTCAGTACTGTTAATTAATACATTTTCTTTTTAAAGTAACTTTTCTTAATGAGCATTCTTTACAATTCTGTGAAAAGCATAATTTTTTCCATTTTAGTATTTATTAATCAAACCATATTTGTATCTCATTTGTAACGACCTACCACTTTAGTTTTTAGTTTTTTATTTTAAAAAATATACATATCAGGTGGGCAAGGATAATGCCTTAGATGTAGTCCAAAGTGTTTGTAAAGCACTTTATTGACTGTTGGTATTACTTCCAAAATGATGGTGAGCTGACATCTAGTTATTTTTTTTAAGCACAAATCACACATTTTGTATATCTGTGAATTTATTTTGGCTGACATTTAATTGGAAGTCTCAGATGTTTTAGGAAAAAAAACTTATTTTGTGAACAGCAAAGCAAACTCCTTTGGCATCTGTTATGGTTGGCTAAGGCTGCTTGGTTGATAGTGTGGCTCTTTGATGCTCTCTCAACAAGGTTGGTAGTTTTGCTGTGAAACAGTGTCACTCTTAACACTTCTCCCATAATGTACAATAAATTATCTTTGCCATGAAGAAATTTTTTTCTTTTGTTTCCAGGGTTGAACATAAAATTAAAGAACATACCTCCTCCTGCCTCCTGTTTTCAGAAAATATGGATAGCATGCAGTTCTTTCTTTGAAAATCCAAAATCTGATATTTATTCTATTCGAAACCTTTCAGATTTTGGATTGAGAGTTTTTGGATTAGGAATTCTCAACCAGTGAAGTTGATACAGATGACCAAACCCAAACCCAAAGTCTAAAATATAAGGGATTTTCAAGAATACTCGGAAAGCAGAAGGGATTCTCAGGAACACTCAGTGGAGACAGCACATGCTCTAAAGATGGCTGGGGTGGATTTAGCAGAGTGGACACAGGTAACTAGACACGGAGAAGGAAATGTATGTCAGGTACAAGGCTGCAACCTAGACCCTGCTGGACATTGCAGAGGTGGCTGTTAGTCAGTTTGTGTTATCTAAGTCATCCTTGTGCTCAAATGCTACCTTTCATTCAGAGATAGCTGTCTTAGTCAGATACGGAGTTCACCAACTGGCCATGTCCTTCAGGCATGTATGCAGGAAGGAGCCTGTGGAGCTCAGAAGAGAGCATCAGATCACCCAGAGCTCAATTATAGGTGGTTTTGAGGCACCTGATATGGGTGCTGGGAACTTAACTTGGGTCCTCTGGATCATCAATTTTTGGCCGTGTCCTCCTCGATTTGCTCAAACAGGCACATGCTACTTTACTTGGTTTATTAAAATCTTATATGTCCAATGTCTGCCAAATTCCAAATGTGTGACCCCCAGTGGTTGTAGGCTGTGGAATTGAATAAACAAATCAGACTATCTTTGAAATGCTTAAAATGTAGGCAAGGGGCTGGAGAAATGGCTCAGTGGTTAATAGTGCTTGTTCTTCCAGAGGACCCAAGTTCCCAGTACCCATTTTGGGTGCCTCCCAGCCGTGTGTAACTATAGCTCTGGGTGGTCTGATGCCCTCTTCTGGGCCTCACAGGCAGCAGGATACACATGGCATAATACACACACACACTCTCTCTCTCTCTAAATGAGGTAAATACATGGATGTCACATTAAGAAATCAGAATTAAGAAATCAGTCTCTTGGAGTAGGTTGACCAAGAGAGCTCAAATTTGAATTCTTCACTTCTGTCTGTGTGTCTTCCGTCTGTAGTTTGTGATTTCTGACCTGTCTGTAGCCCGTGTGTTGTCTGTGTCTGGTCTGCCCCCCATTGCTCGCCCTGTGTTGCCTGTGTGTTGTGCTTGTTCCGAGCAAAGGGCTCTGCTCTGTATTTATTGAACCGCACAGAAGACATGGTGTGGGAAAATGAGGGCTTCTCTACAGAACTCTAACAGGTTTACAAGGGAAGAAACCCCTGACCCTAACTGACCCACAGCAGCACTCAAAACCTCACACAGTATCAGCCTATATGTACATGTCCAACTCGTCTTAAGATTGCCTTCAACCTGCTGGCTGCTTTCAGTAAACGATTACCACACACACTGTTTTGGCTCATGGAGGGGTACACAATTTTAAGAGTAAATATCCATTTGACTTCTGTTGTAAAAGCTGATTGTATGGAAAATCCAAAGTATACTAAGATTAGTGACATCATTGTTCCCTTACAGGCAGGTTAAATAGGCCGAGCACACAGTAGGACAGCAGGTGAAGTCATAATCTTAAATAACCTCCAGGCATGTTATTAACTTGCCTGCAAGGTCCAGCAAAGGTTCAGTGTCTCTGCAGGCAAGAGATATTTCCAGAAAGCACACCACCATAGGTAAGTAGGAATTCTGTCTCGATGAGAAGGTGTGATTGGTTGGATAAGCAGACAACAGAGGAGGGTACTCAGTGGAGCCACGTGGAAGCATCACAGCAGCAAGGATGTCCTGATGATGTTCTAAGGTCCATGTCAAGGGAAAGAAGCACCGGGGTGTTGGTCCAAGAGGAGCTAGCTTCCGTATGGTTTAGGACTGTCGGGTACAGCTATCAAACAGGCTAGCCCAGGCCTGGGAGGCAGTAGGCAGAATGCTTGCCTAGTGTGCTCAAAGCCCTGGGTTAGAGTCCCAACACCACAACAACCAGGCATGGTAGAGTCTCTCTGTAATCCCAGCATTGGCAGGACGATCAGCATCTAGTGTCAACTTTGGCTACCTAGTGAGTTCAAGGCCAGCCTAGACTACCTGAGACTCTACCTCAAAAATAAAAATTAAAAAGAAAGAAAAAAAAGTGAAGAGCAACTCAGGAATTTACTGTAGTTTCCTCGTCTCTGAGGTCAGACTCTTCACTTACTGACAGCCCCACACCCCATGTCCTTGTTTTCCCTTGAACAACTGGAGTTCTCTATTTTTCTGGCCCAGTAGGGAGGAAAATGTGGCCACTGATTATTTCTGATGTTGGATGTTGCAACATGTAGAGAAAAATGAACTGGCTGTCCGCCCTAAGTTGTTCTTTCTAGAATGGCTTGTTGATTGGCCTGGCCAGTCAGGTACTTTAAGGCCGTTATCTTAAATAAACAAAGGCAGTATTTTGGATTTTAGGAGAGAAAGAATTTGGGTGGCAGAGGGTAGAAAAGAAGTAGCTGGGACAGCCTCACAGAACGCGGACTTTACGCGGGGAACAAATGAGACCGTGTTACAGGGCGGTTACATCACACTTATGCTGGAAATTCTGTGGCAATGGAAGGTATGTGGAGCTGAGGTCATGACAACCCACTTACTGTAATAGCCTAAAGGCAAAGCTGTAACTGAGACCCTTGCAGAACCTACTGCATACCTCTAATCCTAGGAGTGGAGGCAGGAGGATCAGAATTTGAAGGTCATCCTCACCTACACATTGAGTCTGAGGCCAGCCTGGGTTGAGAGTCTGTCCCAAAATGGGATGGATGGATGGATGGATGGATGGATGGATACAAATCTAAAAGGTTGATACCACTGTGCAGTGATAGGGTACTTGACTAGGGTGCTCGAGGCCCAAGGTTCAATACCATGTACCCCAACACAATAAATACTTAAAAAAAAGAACAGAAAGACTTAGTGGATTTGGGGTAGCTCTCAGAGTTGTTAGGCAGACCCAGGAAAGAAATAGGTGTGGCACATACGAGAATAGCAACATCCAAGAGAAATTTCACCTGAGCCCTCTGTCAGGACTGCTCTCCTCAGCACCAGTGACATCTGGGACCTGCCATCAACACATCCCTGGTGCCCAGAGTGCCATTCCCGTTGTCACATTCCCACCTGTATCCCCTGGCAACCGGTACATACTTTATTATACCGAATATCATGGGGCACAGACCAGCCGACAGCTACACGTGTATTCAGGTAGAGAAATATTTGAAATTATGGTTTCACTTAGTTTCAGAATGCTGAACACAGAAGCCGTGCCTTACCCGTGCTAAGCAGAGACTTTCGGCTGCTACCTGCACCGTCCAGGCCCGCAAACACACCAACATATTTGTCTATATTTCCAGTCCTTCCACCTAAACGTGTCCATATTTGTCAAGCCAGAGGAGTCTTGTGAGGGAGCCATACGGGTCTCAGCCTGGTGTGTGTGACCTAAGAGACACTGGAGATCGCAGAACTGGGCAGATTGTCCTGTGTTTCCTGTCTACCTTGATGCCTGGAGCTCTGCCCAGCCCCTTGGCCTTGTTTGTGTGGTTTTTAATCTCATTTAGGAATTTTATCATAGCTGTGTATATATGTATGTATGTGTACTGGGAGCAGTGTGGTGGTCAGAGGACAGCCTTGCAGAGTCAGCTCAAGTTCTCTCTTCCCACCTTTATGAATTCCAGGCTTTGAGCTTAGGTTGCCAGGTTTGCCCAGTACCTGCTGAGCCATGGCACTGTTAATGGCCTCTGGTCTCCTCAGCTTGTTTTGAATGGCAGGGTATCACTATGTGGCTCAAGCTGGCCTGGAACTCAGAGATCCACCTATGTCTGCCTCCCACGTGCTGGGATCAAAGGCCTGCACCACCACGCCCGGCATAGCCTCACTTTAGAACTGACAGTAAGCCGAGCAACGGTGGCGCACGCCTTTAATCCCAGCACTCGGGAGGCAGAGGCAGGCGGATTTCTGAGTTCAAGGCCAGCCTGGTTTATAGAGTGAATTCCAGGACAGCCAGGGCTACACTGAGAAACCCTGTCTCCAAAACCAAAAAAAAAAAAAAAAAAAAAACCAAAAAAACTGACAGTAACTCTTCAGGTTATTGTACAATTAAATGACTTAATAAATATGTCATGTCTATTGTTGCCTAGCAAATGTCCCTGAAGATGAGTTGGTACAAACAATAGTGCATTTTCCCTCAGTTATGGTAGGTAGCATAGCTAGGAGAGCAAGCTGTTCGGCTAAGCTCTTCTGGTTTGGGTGTCCAGGACAGTGTCATTTTGTCATTTGAGGGGTAGTGGGGAAAGGTTGGGCAGCTGAGGTGGGGCAGCTTAAGGTTGGTCCTTTCTGTTGTTTGTAGTCTTTCCACGTGGCAGCTTCAAGTTGGATGGACTTCCTGTACCATAGCTGGAAAGCTCCTAAAGCAAGTGGCTCAAGATACATGTGTGTCACTTACAGTAGGTACAAAGATCACATTGAGCAGCAGTTGTCACAGCTTCCTCCGACCTATGTGGATACACTCTATCTGGAATGAGAAGTCTGGCATAGACTATGGCCTTTTCCACCTGGGATCATGGGCAGCCACTGCTCACAGTGGCCTCTGTCATGCCAGGCCCAATTAAAAGCCCTGTGACGTGGGAAGCTACGCTGTCCTTTTGGCAGAGAATGCACTTCACCAAGACACAGGCTACCTTAGCGGTTCTTTACTTATTTTTCTTTCTTTTTTTAAAATTGTTTTTTAGGTTACCACCTGAAGTAATGGATCCACTGTGACACTTTCCTGTGTCCACTGCTCTCATTTACATCCCCTGCTGCCCCTTGCTAGTCCCCTTCCTCTCTGCCAATTGTCCCTCTTTTGTCCCCTTGTCACATGTATCTCCTCTCTCTCTCTCTCTCTCTCTCTCTCTCTCTCTCTCTCTCTCTCTCTCTCTCTCTCTTTCCTTCCAGCACCCTTATGGTTCTTCTTCCCTGTCTCAGTCCCTTTTGGTTTCCTGACCCACATATATTTTAATACACACACACACACACACACACACACACACACAGACACACAGACACACAGACACACAGACACACAGACACAGCCTTATTTTTAATATAGCCTAAGCAGCTCAATGGTTGGACCATTCCAAACTTACACATTGCTAATGCCTCCCCTCCGATACTCCTGAATTATCACTTACTAAAATCTATATTCCATCTTTGCCCCCCCCCCCCGACCCAACCGGGGGGAGGGGTGCCTGGAGCCACCCTTCCCTGGCTCTCACATGGCTGTATGCTTTCTCTCCCACAGTTCCTAAGCCTGATCCTCCTGTGTCCCTGGCATGGCGATTCTAAAAACTTCTTCTTCCCGTGGTTCCCTTGCCTGGGAAACCTAAAGGCCTGCCTCTGGCCCCTGGCAACTTTATTTACCAGTTGGAGCCTACTGGGGGCAGGAACCCACGGTGTCTTACATCCAGATGTGTGGATTCCCATGTAATTTGGGAACCCAATTAACATAAGCAATGAAGCAAATCCTTGCTGAATTTGTCTTTCTGAGTCTGGCCTTTTCCACTTAACATACAACCCCTAGTTCCATACACTGTCCTGTAAATGTCATTTCATTTTAAAAAATATTTCTCTATCTATCTATCTATCTATCTATCTATCTATCTATCTATCTATCAGCTGTCAATCAATTATCTGTCACTATCAGCTATCTAACAGCTATCTGTCATAAATCAATCACCCCCCCCACTCCCCATCCCCACATGGGTGTTTTGCCTTACCTGTATGTCTGGGCATCATGTATGTACCTGGTACCCAGGAAGGCCAGAAACAGGCATTGGCATACCTGAACTGGAGTTACAGATAGTTGTTCGCTGCCACGTGGGTGCTAGGAATTAAACCCTGGGTCCTTTAGCCAGTGGTCTTAACCAGTGAGCCATCTCTGTGAGCTCATTTTTTCCTTTAAATATTTATTATATCCTTTCTGCCACTTTCCCTTTCAACATCATGTCCTCTTATTTTTGTGAACCAGCATGTCCATGTTGGGAGCTGAACCCAGGTCCTCTGAAAGAGCAGCAAGTGCTCTTAACTGAACAGTCTCTCCACTAAGTCCAGTTATTGCTGCCCACGTGTGCATGGGCCACCTGGGGGCCTCATGAAGAGAAGGCTGATTCTCCCTCCCCCAGCAGCCATCAATTGTCAATAATAGCTCCTCAGCTATGGGTAGGACTACGCTGGAACTTCCATGGGCGTGACCTCGTGCAGGTCTTGTGCGTGCAGTCCCAGCTGCTGTGAGCTCATGTGTGTAACAGCCCTGTCATGTCTGGAAACCACTGTCTTGAAGTAGCCCTCCTTTAGTTCTGACTCTTGCCACCTCCTTTTCTGAGATGATCCCTGAGTATCAATGGCAGGTCACATTTAGAGCTGAGCCCTTCATGGGTGAATAAAAATTCCATGTCTATATATCCCATTTTCTCTATCCATTCATCTTTTTGATGGGCATTTAGGTAGGTTCCACTTCTTAGCCATTGATAGTTATTTTTAGAAAACCAAACATTTAGCCAGGTAGTGATGGTGCAAACCTGCGCGCCTTCGATCCCAGCACTTGAGAAGCAGAGGCAGGCGGATTTGAGTTCGAGGCCAGCCTGGTCTACAGAGAGAGTTCCAGAACAGCCAGGGCTACACAGAGAAGCTGCATCTCAAAAAACAAAACAAAAAGAGAGGGGGGAGGGGGGAAGGGAGGGAGGGAGAGAGGGAGGGAGGGAGGGAGGGAGGGAGGGAGAGAGAGAGAGAGAGAGAGAGTCTGACTTAAGCTGTCACTTCCTTAGAGAGGTTTGGTATAATGTGCTTTTGTTTCTGAAGTCTGTAGCATGTTGGAAAATGCACCCCCTCTTGGCATTTTAAAAGTTAGATTTTTTTTTTTATCTTGTTGAAAATCCTTCCAAGTTTAGAGTTGCCTTAGACTCCGGACCCATTTGTTAAAAAGTCAAATGTGACATCAAATGAATGTGCGAGAGCAAGCCGGGGAGATGCCAGCCTAGCAAATGGATTCCAGTAAAGACGTTTGCATAGCTTCTGGTGGAAGAGAGAACCCAGGGACAAGGCTAAGCCTGCCCAGGGATGCTCACAGGAAGGGTGAAAGCCCAGTAAGCAGGGAGGGGTGAACTAGCAGGTAGCATTCCTCAGCGGCCTCTGCCTCAGTTCCTGCCTCGACTTCCCTCAACCACATGTGATGGGGATGTGTCAGCCAAATAAACCCTTTCCTCCCCAGGTCTTTTTGGTTATAGTGTTAATCACAGAAAGCAAACTTGGACAGTGTGGTCTGAGTATGGGCACATGTAGAGGTCAGAGGGTCACTTCCGGGAGTCAGTTCTCTCTTTCTGGGTGTCCCTGAAATTGAACTTGGTTCTCCAGACTGGGCAGCAAGCACCTTTGCTAATAGCCTTTTTACCTAGGATATGTCACCTGAAGAGTTTGAAGGCCCCAGACACACTGCTTTGTTAGTGTTTTGTAACCAGTTTTCTCAGGACCAGGTGCTGCCACTTTCGCTTATAACTTTACAGCCTGTGGCTCTGTGGCCTTGTGGCTCTGTGGCCTGGTGGCACCATGCCTCCTCACTGTGTGAGGCACAGTAAAGGGCTTCTGCTTACAGATTCCTCCCATGGCTCCTCAAGGTCAGGAGAAGTGGTCTCACTAATTCCGTTTATAATAGCTTGGATTGTGCCAGGCTCCACATTCTGAGGCCAGCGTCACCCTTCTTCCCAAAGCATTTGACATTTGAAAATCACTCCGTAAATGATTCCTCTTGATGCGGCTCCCAGGGCTTTGCAAGAGGAAACATTTCTTGATGTGATGGTTGAATCATGCTTTGTGAAAATGAGCAATTTCTGCCCAGCATGACGATGCTCTGGCAGTACTGCCCTGGGATTCTGCTGGGAACGTGTGCCTTCCAGGAGATTCGTTACTGGAAGGTGAACCTAGAGTCACACACTCTGACTCTTACCCCTCTCTTTTAGAGGTGATGGGGGAGGCGTGGCACACACACTTGAAACCACAACAGTCAGAAGGCTGAGGGAGAACTTGGTCCACATAATGAGATCCTTTTTCAGGAGGAAAGAGAATGAGAGTAACCGACCTCTTATGATGCATTTTGACAGAAGCAAGGTCCACTTCTGCTTGTTAAATCTTTGTCACTATTTTATTTTTTAATTAATTACTTAATTTTTATTATTGTTTTTCAAGACAGGCTTTCTCTGTGTAGCCCTGGCTGTCCTAGAACTTGCTCTGTAAACCAGGCTGGCCTCAAACTCACAGATTTGTCTGCTTCTGCCTCCTGAGTGCTGGGATGAAGGTTTGTGCCACCATTGTCTGGCTAACTATTATTATTATTATTACTATTTTGGTTTTTCATGACAGGGTTTCACTGTGTAGCCCTGGCTATCTTGGAATTCACTCTGTAGACCAGGATGGCCTTGAACTTTTAATTTTTTTAAAGATTTGTTTATTGATTTTATGCATATGAGTACACTGTAGCTGTCTTCAGACACACCCGAAGAGGGCATCAGATCCCATTACAGATAGTTGTGAGCCACCATGTGGTTGCTGGGAATTGAACTCAGGACCTCTGGAAGAACAGTCCATGCTCTTAACCACTGAGCCATCTCTCCAGCCCACTTGAACTTTAATTTTTAATTTAAACTTTTTATTTTGAAGCAGGATCTCACCAAGTTGCTGAAGCTGACCTCGAACACACTCTGTAACGGAGGCAGGCCTTGAACTCAAGAACCTCCAGTCTCTCAGTCGCTGTGCCAGAGACAGACGATCCAGAGAGGCCTTGAGCTCTGTCGTGCGTGCCTGCTCAGCTGTTTCTGCCCTGGAGAGACAGGCTGGCTCTGCAGAGGTCCAGCTAGCTTCTTACAGATGTCTCCTCCACAACCGACCCATAGACACTGAGTGCCTGGGAGTTCGTGTCGGGTAGAAGCGGCTTTTGCCATCTGGCCCCGCTTTCCTCTTCTTGTCCTCCGGGCCACGGGGCGTCTTTCTCACTTCCACCTCGGTCCAGTTTAGGAGTTTGTGGGTAGCAGCTGCCTGGTGGAGTAGGTGGCTCCCTCCGGGCTCCAGCTGGTGTCTATTTTTGCACTGAGCTCCTTCTAGCTCCTGACCTCTGCAAGGCTTCTTTAATCATTGCTTGACACCAGACCAAGGAGTTTTCAGATGATCTATGACAATGTAGAAGAATCGGAAGAAAGCAAAAAAGCTTGGCTCCAAAATATGAATATGAAAATAAAATGAGCCAGGCAGTGATGGCGCATGCCTTTAATCCCAGCACTTGGGAGGCAGAGGCAGGTGGATTTCTGAGTTCGAGGCCAGCCTGGTCTACAAAGTGAGTTCCAGGACAGCCAGGGCTACACAGAGAAACCCTGTCTCGAAAAAAACCAAAAGAAAAAAAAAAAAAGAAAAAAGAAAAGAAAATGAACATAGCAAACTATGTGTTTAACTAAGTAACCATACACTAAAATTTACACTGACATTATTAACTGATACACGTTAGTATGCCCTGTGCTGGGAACATGGAGCTCAGTGGTACAGCCCTTATCTAGCATGTGTGGGGCCGTGCTAGGACCACAAGGAAGCTAGTATTTATGAAAACAGTGATTAGATTTGGAGACAGATAGAGGCACATTATATTATCCCTTTTCAAAAGGTTGACAAGTATTCACCATGCTCGCTGCGAAATGGTGACTACGAATTAAAAGGTTTACTTGTAACTTAAACATTTTAGAAGCAAAAGTACCTTAAAAATCAGTCTTGCGTGGTAAGTGTCTTTACCCACTGAGCCATCTTGACAGCTCACAGAGGCAAAAAATTAAAAAAAAAAAAAATTAAGAAAAAATTCACAATATTGTGGGCACATTGTAATAAAGTTAGATCTTTCTGCCCAAGAGCATAGTAAATCCTTCTATTTCTTTAGCTTTTCTTTAGTATCTTCCAATGAGGATTTATAATTTTCTTCTTAAAGGACTGGATTTATTTATAAGAATTGTATTTGTGTTGCTTTTTAAAGCGTATCAGTCTTAAGGTTTTTACTTCACCGAGCGTGTATATAACATGTGTGGCTGGTTGTGTGCATTAGTTTAAGTGCCCAAGGAGGTCAGGGATTGACTGGTGTCCTCCTCCATCCCTCACTGTGGCCCTATTATTCTTTCTTTTGAGATTTACCTATCTTATTTATGTGTATAGTGTTTTGCCCATATGTCTATGTTCCACATGTGTGCCCGATGCCCTCAGGGGTCAGAAAACAGTGGATCCTCTGGAACCAGTATTAGAGATGGTTGTGAGCTACCCTGTGGCTTCTGGGAATCGAACCCAGGTCCTCTACAAGAGCAACAAGTGCACTTAACTGCTGAGCCATCTCTTTAGCTCCATGATGTTTAATTTTCTAACTGTTTGCTGCTAGTGTATTGAAGTGAAATTGACTTTAGCACATTCGGTATCAAGGAGCTAAACAAAATAGTAATTCTAAAATTTTACTCGTCCATTCTTTTTGATGTTGTATATAGGTAATCATATTATCTACAAGTATTAACTGCTTTAAACATCCTGTCCAGTTCCCATACATTTTAGTTTTTTAAATATTTGTACTTTTGAGAAAAGGTCTCCCTGTCTAGTTCAGACTGACCTCAATCTCTCAATCTCTGCCTCAGCTTCTGGAATGCTGGGATTACAGGCATGAGCCATGTGTGCACGTAGCTTCCTATTCTGTTGTTGTTGTTGTTGTTTGCTTTGTTCAAGACAGGGTTTCTCTATGTAGCCCTGGCTGTCCTGGAACTCACTATGTAGACCAGGCTGGCCTTTAACTCACAGAGATCACCTGTCTCTGCTTCCCAAGTGTCCAGCTTGCTATGTATTTTTTTTTTTTTTTACTCTTCTCTTGTTTCTTTGTAACAATTTTATTCCTCCTCATTATCATTAGTGTGTGTGTACAGTGTGTGTGCATGGTGTGTTTGTGTGTGTGGACGTAGAGTGTGTGGAGATCAGAGGACAGCCACTGAAGGTTGAAAGAGAGCTCACTCCACACGGTTGCCCTCCCAACCTTGCTTTATCAGAGTGGACCAGATGTTTAGCACAGTAGTTCACAGAATGATGGCCCCATGCTTCCTACTATTTTCCAGTTTCAGCCCATCTGGCTCCCGCTTACCTCTTGCTGGACGTCATCCACCTATTCTGGGTGTCTGCATTGTACTCCATACTCCTGCCATGCACTGTTTAGCGCCATGTTTCCTTCACTGAAGAACAATCGCTACAAGTGGAGATTCCCAGAAAGACTCATCCATGTTTTCAGTCAATATTGAATGAGACTCTCCAGTGTTTCAGGCACCACACAAAGGGTTAATTCATTGCAGTAAGGCAGCAAATGCTGTGCCTCAGTGGCGCTCAGCAGAAGACACACCATGAAGAATAACGGAAAACAAACATGGAATGTCAGAGCGAGCCGGTGCAGGATGCATATGGCCCGGAAGGCATCTCTCACAAGGACGTGGTGTTGAAGGTGGGAAGACAGGAGCTGTGTGGGAAGGCTGGAGGACAGCACTGGGGGAGATGAGCGGGTGTCGTGCTCTGGAGTTGGGAACACACTTGTCAAGTCTGATAGACAGAAGGCCAGAGAACAAAGGAACAGGGGTTTGGGGTCGGATCCGAGTAGCGGTGTTCATCTTGTAAAAACCTTCCTTGGCGCAGTCTTTTCCCAGATCCTCAAAGGCACAGAACCTGGATGCTTTGCCAGCATACTACGAATAGTTCCACCTTTGAGGACAGATCTATGAACCAAACTAAGACCAATGTTCAGAGCAAGAGTCCCAGAGTAGTCACAGTAAGAGAAATGTGACTGTCACAGGGACAGAGGGGCTGTGCTAATACATCCAACACTCTTCCCCCAAAGGCAGAATGACAGCTTAATGAGCAGGAGGCAGACTGGAGGAGGGCTCTCTGATAGCAGTGTAACATTTAGTGAAACCTGGGCCATCCATTTCACAGTAGGGATTAGAGCCCAGAAATTAAAGAAAGGCAATTGCTCAGCTAGAATCATGACAGATAATGTTTGCCTCAATGATTCTTGAGCTTGATATGTTTATAGTTAATAACCTTTGGGAATCTTAAAATTGTTTTATTTATTTTTTAATTCCAGATTTGAAAACATAAAAGCAGGCATTATCATCTAATGAATTCCCCTGCGCCGGTCTCTCAGCTTCCATATACGGCCAGTCTGGTTTTATCTACACCTCAACAACTTCTCCCATCCCCTGTATTATCTTGAAGAAAGTCCACAGATGGCTTTGAAAGATATTTTATTTTTATCCCTCCGGCTGGCTTGAAGCTCATTCTTCTTATTCTCTGGTGACATTAGGTGTCACTGCTTGGGTCCTGATGTGCCCAGAGAGCACTCTCCAGACAGTCACCATTATCCTTTCTGCTTACTTTTAACCTTTTCATAACTGCCCGGAAACACTACCATACACATCCGTTATTAGACTCCAATGCAAGGCAAAGCTCCAGGGTTTTGTGTCCTGCCGAGGCAACTCTATGCAGTTAATGAGCTGAGCGTAGAGTTCAAGAGACCCAACATTTGGAAATCTCCCGTGTAAAGTTACTGACCCCACTGAAGTTGGAGGGTGACCTCAGGTCTGTTGTCAGTGGTTCATAAGGCTCCTAGGTGGTGGTGCATGGTCCTCAAAACCCGCATGGAGAACCGGGCAGTGGTGGCGCACACCTTTAATCCCAGCACTTGGGAGGCAGAGGCGGGCGGATTTCTGAGTTTGAGGCCAGCCTGGTCTACAGAGTGAGTTCCAGGACAGCCAGGGCTACACAGAGAAACCCTGTCTCGAAAAAAAACAACAACAACAACAACAACAACAACAACAAAAAACCAAAAAAACCCGCACGGAGGACTGTAGAAAACCAACTGTGTTCTGATGCTGCCCACCCCTCTCTCTGTGGCTGGTTTTCCTTTCTCTCTGAATCTGAGACTCTGAGTCTCAAACCTGGTGTCCCACAGTGACTGTGTCAAGGGAAAGTACATGATACTAGTTCCTGACTGTGTGCCACGTGCTGGGGGTATCCTAGGCGTTACCTACCTAAGAGGTGCTCTTGTGCACACGCACAGCATGTGTTCACACATGCACTCAGGTGGAGTGTTGTAATTGTCATATATAATTTTATGTTTATAGTATACATATATAAACAAAGATGATAAATAACTTGCTGCTCTTTTAGGAATCAGGTTAGCTGCCCCGGGTATGCTGCTTCCTAGCCCACTCAAATGACAAGCTGGAATGTGAATTTTTAAAATTAATTTTTATGGATTGGCAAGATGGTTTAGTCAGTGAAAGCAGGGAGGCTGAGGCTGTGATAATCTTGGTTTCATCCCTGGGATCCACGCGTTGGAAGGAACTGATTCTACAAGCTGCCCTCTGACCTCCACATTCATGTTCACACACACACACACACACACACACACACACAATTAAAATTTTAAATCACATTTTAATTTATTTTTGTAATGCATGTGTATACACACGTGGAGGTGAGAAGACAACTCCCAGGAGTCTGTTCTCTCTTCCCACCACGTGGGACTGAACGCAGGCCCTCAGGCTCCCCAGTAGCAGTAGGTGCCTTTCCCCACTGAGCCACCTCGCCATTCCTGACTTAATTTTCATTTCAAGTTTTTTTTTTTTTTTTGAGATGTGGTCTCACTAGGTAGCTCTGGTTGCCCCTGGAACTTACTATGTAGACTATGCTAGTCTTGAATTCATATGCTCCTCCTGCCTCCTGTCTCCCAAGCGCTAGGATTAAAGGCATGTGCTGACATCCCTGGCTTATTTCCAGCTCTGTGTAAAGGTGCCCAAGACGTCCTTGTTTTAGAGAGGCGTGCTCTCTGCCAGAGGTAGCAGCTGGATCCTAGAACCTAGAGTAAATTCTCGAAGCTGCCTACTACCTGTAACTTGATTTAATTCCTTGTGTTTGGTGCAAATCATGAAGGAGAAGACATCATCCATGAACCAGGACTCTTTCTCTGCAGCAAGGACTCCGCACTGAAGATTACTTAAGGAAGTTCATGGTTAGATCCCTTAGGACTAATGGGCACATAACCCCCCTCTGGAAGATAACTGCATTCTAGCTAAGCATCTTAAAGTGCCTCGAGACCTTTAAAAACACCTCTGTGCAGGATGGTGGTGGCGCACTCCTTTAATCCCAGCACTTGGGAGGTAGAGGCAGATGGATCTCTGGGTTCTGAGGCCAGCCTGGTCTACAGAGTGAGTTCCAGGACACAGAGAAACCCTGTCTTGAAAATCAAAGCCCAAACCAAAACAAAAGAGCTTTTGTCTTTAAATATAAACCAGCTTTGTTTGATATAGTTTACTGTAGGCACCACATGTACTATTAGCCCTCTTACATGTGGGCTTTTAAAACAATTAAAAAGCTATCCAAAGTTCAATCTGGTGATTAAGAAAAAGATTAGGTAAAGCTGGTTTTGTCCTGTGTGATGTGTGCAAGCTCCAGAACACTCGCACACGTGCATGAGTGCGTGCATGCATGCATGCGTGGTGCCAGGGCCTCCCACATATTGGGCACTTGTCCTGCCACTCAGCCACACCCCAACCCCAGCAGACTTCTTTCTCCTCCTTTTTATTCTTCTTCATTTTGTTTTGTTGTTGGGTTTTTTGTTTGTTTTGAGAAGTTCTTATGTAGCCCAGGCTACATGCAGCCTTGATGTAGCCCAGGATGACTTGAATTCCTGATTTTCTAGCCTCTGCTTCCCTTCCCAAGTGGTATGTGCCTGGCTTTTGTTTTGTTTCTTTTGAAGATACATAGGAACTAGGTCTTAGGAAATGATAGGAGAATAAATCCTCGCCACGAGAGGGAGCTGGGCCACTGAGAAATTCAACAATTGTCTGGGAAGCAAAAGCTGGGGGCGAAGGCACTTTCTGGCTGCGAGCCCCTGAATGATCAGTGGGTGGGAGGTACCTTTCATTTTCTCCTCACTTCAATTGCTCAGACTTGAAGCACAGGGCTCACCCTTCACTCACTGCCCAGCATCTTCTTTTTCGTTCTGGAGACCAAACCCAGAGCTTCACGGCCAATGGACGTGAGGTGAGCACTCTGTCACAGAGCCATATCCCTAGTCCTGCAGCTTTGCTTTGATGACAGCTGGCTGGCTCTGGAGCCTTTGCCTGGCTCACTCCCCACAACTGCAAACCTTAGACAGGCGTGTTTCACGTGCAAACCAGCACAGCCAGGGGTTACAACTCCAGTGACCTCAGAACAGCCTAGGATACCTCCTGTCACTTTCACCCCAGGGTCTGAACTCAGGAAGGTCCTGCACCCCGGAGCCTATCCAGTCCTGGTGTGCTTCCCCTGACTCGACATCCTTCCTGCAGAAGACACAGGCAAAGCTCTTGCCCTAATCTTTAGATTTCTCTGTCTCCTCGCCAATCTTGTACTTCCCTGTGTGGCCACAAAGGACGGGAAAACTGTCATTGACAAAGTATCTCTTCACTGACACTTATGTCCTGGTCTTCTACCATTATACCTAAATAACAACAAATCTTATATTTGTGTGTGTGTGTCTGTCTGTCTCTGTGTGTGTGGTATATATTCTAAGTTTCCTGAGGCCAGAAAAGTGTATTGGTCATTATCCTCTCTGCCTTATTCCTGGGACAGGGTTTCTCACTGAACCTGGAGCTGGGCTGGTGGCCAGCAAGCCCAAAGTGGCCCTCTTGTCTCCACCCTGTCACTGCCCTACCCCCGGCACTGAGATCAGCACTGAGGTAGAGGCCTCAGCTAGCTCTTTTTATGTGGGTCCTTAGGGGTCTGAACTCAAATCTTCATGTTTGATCAGCAAGTGCTCTGATCTCTCTAGCCATCTCTCCAGCCCTAAATCTGAATTTTAAAAGCCTAACCCTATAGTCCAGCAATTGCTATTGTAAGATACATCCCAAGGAGAGCAAGCTCTGCAACTGGCCTGGGCAGAACAGTAGAGCTGGCCCTGATGGTGCCTGGGTGAGGAAGCACCAGTCCTGAGGGCAAGAGAGAGCATGAAAGTGGGAGAGCTGGCTCTGCCCTTGCTGGCGGTGGCATCGAATGAGCCAGCCTGCACGGGGCAGGAGAGCTCGCCCCGATGGTGTGGGTGTGGGAGCCCTGGAGGGCTGACCAGTGTAGATACTTCTCAGGCCCAGATCCAGGGCTTTGAATTGGTCCACCCCAACATCTACCCCATTGATGAACTGCTGGAGTGCATGAAGAGGCCAAACCTACAGATCCAAAACTACAGAACACAGGGCAACAACAGGATATCCAAGAGGAGTCCCATTGAGGTTCCAGTATTGACAGTGTAGCAGAAGCCAGAGGCCTCGGACCAGACCAAGGACTCATTGTAATGAACATTTACAAGCAAATTAGCGTGGGCAAAAGGGTGTACTGTGGGACACAGTGACACACTGCAGCTTCCACAAGGAGATGTTTCTCTGTTGGAGGGAGTTGGTTGCAAGGGTACGAGGGGAAGGGGAGATGACTGGGATTGGGGTGCATGATGTGAAATTCACAAAGAACCAATAAAAAGTTAAAAAAAAAAAAATACACTCCAGCTCTGCCTCTCCCCAGCACCTCCCTACTTCCACACGGGCCTCCATCTTCACCAGACTCTTCATACCACAGCTGGAGCAATAGTGTTAGCACACAGGAGGAGAATCTTGGGATAACATGGTTTCAAGAGTGTTTCTGAGGCAGATGGAGTAAGTAGTACATGCTCGTAATCCCAGAACCTGGGAAGCAGGAGGATTGCCCACAGTTTGAGGCCACTCTGTACAACATAGCCAGACCCTGACTCAAAACAGCAAAGAGGATGGCAGGATGGCTCAGTGGGTACAAGCTGTGTTAGATCCCCGGTTAACGCGATAAAGTCATCTTCTGACTCACACAGACACACAGACACACACACACAGGCATACCATGGGACAAATGCGCCCACCTCATCCCTACTCCCGTTAAACAAATGTAATTTAAAACACTTTCCCAACCAACAAAACAAGACTGTTTCTAAAAACTGTAATAAACTCAGTTGAACAAAATTGCTTTTTGAAGACAAACATAGCTTCCCTCCACTGGGTGGCTTTCTGGGAAATGGCTTCTAGGCCTTTAGGAACATGGTTCCCAGCTGCTCATTGGGCACCCCAGCCCCACTCCTCCTCTGCTGCCAGCCATGACGCCTACTAAAGTTCCTGGGAGTTCCACACACAATTTCAGACCCTGGGGTGGAGCAGGGGGCAGAGGCAGGGTACGGGTGTCTCTCCCCAGCCTGGAATGGTGACTTGTTTTTTTCCCTCACCCTCAGGAAATTTCCCTGACTCTGAGCTACAAGGGTTAACCCTTCCCCACACTCTGTTCCTCCTCTTCACCCAAGTCTACCCACCTGTGCACACTTGGTCACCTCGAGGCTTGTTAGTGCTTTGTTTCCCACTTGCTGAAGGCCTCTGGGCCTGCTATATGTAAAGCTGAAGAGCTATGTCGGATGGATGAACAGAGACCATGGTTTATGTTCTGCCTCAATGAAGAGCGCACCCGACACATCCGGGAAGACACAGACCCCTGAGCACTTGTCCGCAATGAGGCATGTCCTAGTTAGCTACAGCTAGCTTGATGGAGCCTAGAGCCCAGCATCTCATAGAAAAGAAAGGGGTTGTGGAAACTGTTTCCTTTTTCTAAACTAAACTTTTGTTATTACTGGCGAGGGGCATATGTGCCACAGTGTATATGTGGCAGTCAGAGATAACTTGCAGGAGTTGGTTCTTTCCTTGTTACCCTTTGGGTGGGTTCCAGGGGTTGAACAAGGCCATTAATTAGGCTTGTTGGTAAGCTCTTTACCTGCTGATCCGTCTAAACCAGACTTCATAAGATTTGACTTTAAAGATCCACTTTACTTTTAATTATGTCGATAAGCGTGTGTCTGTGTGAAGTTACGTGCATGTGAGTGCCCGAGCCTGCAGAGGCCAGAAGAGGCCATCATGAGGGTCCCTGGAGCTGGAGTTGTGAGCCACCAGACATGGGTGCTGGCAACTCCGGTCCCCTGGGAGAGCAGTGAGCGCTGTGTAATCTTTTTGTTTTACTGTTGTGATTGACTTCTGAGA
This sequence comes from Uromys caudimaculatus, assembly GCA_028551405.1. Lineage (NCBI taxonomy): Eukaryota > Metazoa > Chordata > Mammalia > Rodentia > Muridae > Uromys > Uromys caudimaculatus. The sequence goes on from CM052704.1 coordinate 33,885,170, forward strand.
CAGGGTTTCTCTGTGTAGCCCTGGCTGTCCTGGAACTTGCTCTGTAGACCAGGCTGGCCTTGAACTCAGATCTGTCTTTTCCTCCCAAGTGCCAGGATCAAAGGCCCAACAATTGTGTGATCTTAACCACTGAGTCACCTTGACTCCATCCTGGTATCAGAATTTCTAAACAACTTATAATGTAAAGTTCACTTAGTGATTTAAATACACTGGAAGGCACACCCTATGGGCCGGCGGCTGCTTTTCTTCCCTAGACAACTAAAAAAAAAACACAACAGGTGATTGTATATTTTGTTTAATACTTGCATTGTTTCTATAGCGCAATTATAGCAATCTTTAAGTTTACTTTTCATTACAAATATTTGTCAAGTTTTGTTTCAGAAACATTTTTCCTACTTTCTTGCACATGCGCCCAGACACACTACAAAAAATTCATTCATAACACAGTAAGGGCAAACATTACTCATGTAAACATCTTCCATTGATTTCCCGTAATTTAAAAAAAATCATAGAATTATAGATATTGAATAAGGCTCATAGATTTAGTTCAAATTCCACAAAAGACCAAAGATTTTTTTTTTTAACTGTGATGGGTTGACTTTTGGTTACAATCAAGGCCGAAAGCATAACCCCTGGCTTCTACTCCGTAAACATACCTCACAACCCAAGAAAATGCTTTTTACGATAGAAAGAGAACATAGAAAAACCAGGAGGAAAAAACGTTTGAAGAAAGGAGCTAAGAGTCATGGACGTAACTTCATAACTTTCTTATGCAACCACCAGGTATGACGTACGTAGTCCCTGCAGTAGCAAGAGTAACTATAGTAACCAAGTAGATAGGTAAGGGTGCACTGGCTCAGTGTTCATATTGCTAGTGTACACAGTGAAATTTGTCAGATTACTGTTTCATTATACCCAGGGCCAAAGGTGGGTTGGGGAACGCACTCAAGTGGAGTTTCATTTTGTAAAGGATTTGTTTTGTTTTGTTTTCCTTTCCAGTAACTCAAGAGTCGGAAGAGTTGGGAGGTATGTCTTAGGTACATAAATGGTCTTCATATTAAAATGACATTTAACAACTGCGTGTAAAGTCACAGACAGGAATCAAGGGTTTCCATTATCCACGGAAGTCTCCCTCTCTGGCTGAAGTCGGGTGCTTAGATGCATAGTCTTCCAGAGCTGAGACAGGATAAGGACTGTGCTGAGACTGGCCCCTGCCAGCGGCTGCCCTCCTCCTCCCTCCAGGAGAGGGAGGTCAGAAGGCAAAAAGCATTGGTATATCTGTGAAGTCCCACCCCGGGGTCCAGACCCCAACTCCACTGAGGGTAGCCTCCCTGACATTGTGACTAGGCAGTTAGGGGTGGCGAGAGGGTAGCCGGGAAACCCAGCTCCGAGGTTTACACGGCCAAGTCTGGCTTCTGAATCTGCTGCCCTGCAAAGAAATTGTGCTCGGATAACTGCACCGGTGTCTCTAACGCCTGGATTCACTCTCAGGCCCCTCGGAGGCCTGCAGGAATCACTAAAAGGTAAACACATCTCCTTTAGCACCGAACTTACCACCAGAAAGCGGCTGAGGCACTGGGGAAGCCTACCTCACATCAGACGCCACCCCACCAGGAGGTGGTCACCAGTCAGAGCGGTTTGTAGGCTTTTGATTTCTAAAAATGAAAATTGATCTGCATTATATCTCAATAGACTCAGATAATTCTCACCAAAAATTTTTTGTCATATGTTTAAATAGCACTGGAATAATTCAACTTCATTTAAATATATTCATTCTACCATGAAAATATTTCATACAAACACCTATTTACATACAAACACGTTAAAATTTGTGAAAAGGGCTCCACCCCTGCGGCTTTATGGCTTGAAATAGTTTCATTGCTTTGAATATGTATGCACATGTTTGGCAAAAATAAAACTTATAAAATTTAGTATTTTTGAAAACAAAAATCACCACCCCTGCCCTCCCCTCCCCGACCCTGTCAAACCAAAACCAAAACCGAAACCGAAAAAAGAAACCCCAGAAACCAAAAACAAACCTCCAAAACTAAAATCAAAAACCCCTGACACCAAAGCTTAGTTTTGGAAGGAAAAACAACCCAAGGTGTGCTGGGGAAATCTATCAAGGTACCTCAGGTACCTGTAAATTGAATATATTTGTGAACCTTTGATCTGCAGCAAAGAAACATTACAACTATCCTTCTTGCAACATAGTTTTGCTTGTTTGTCTAAAACAAAAGATGTCTGGATTCTAAATCACTACTTTGAAGACAGAATTTGAGAAGGCTGGTTGAGAATAACCAAGTCCAGAATTCTTGACCTTCTTAAAAGATTTGGAAATGCATTTTGTAGTGAGAAATTTAGATTTAAAAAAAAAAACTAAGTGAAATTAATAAAAGTGCCACATACTGTCTCCCTAAGACAACCTTTTAATTCAGTGTTCATAATCGACCCTGCCACCCCCAGAACTAGGGATGCTACCCAGGGCCTAGTTGCTAGGCAAATGTTGGACACTGGGTTATATCTGCAGTCCAACACAGTTTTAATTGTCACAATTAAATGTTGTAAATGATTACGTGGCCTTGTTGGTGGTATGTGTGTGTGTGTGTGTGTGTGTGTGTGTGTGTGTGTGTGTGTGTGTGTGAGGTTAGTGATAAGGAAATAGTTTTTCAAGTCTGATGAACCCCAAAGGGTAATGAGGCTAGTCCCAGTCAGGTTCAAAGAGGCCTTGAAAAAAAAAAAAAAAAAAAAAAAAAAAAGTTTACTTTTTTTGTTGCTGGGAAGATCAGGAATTGAGAGGGTTAAAATAAGAATCCCTACTAAGAAACTCAAGTCTTCCGCCTGTTACTTTGTAACCTCATCATTCTTTTGTGTCCTAAATTCAGTTCTTACCTTTGCTTTTGTTAGTTCCAGCGAATGCCCCAGTAGGGGGGCATGCTCTGGGGATTAGTTCCTAGTCCTAACTCCTAACTCTAACACAGGTAATAGTAGTTCATCACAGAAACGATGCTCAAGATGAGCCATGCAGGGTTGGACTGACACAGCTCTGAGTGAGCCCCCCAGACCAAGGCGGCAGTCAGGGAAGTGCGGAAGCTCCAGCTGTCGGAAAAACATCAGACAGCTAATTTTTTCCTCTACCACACAGAATCTCAATCATGCCAGTTTGTGATTATGATCCTGGGAGAAGACCAGATTTGTCTGCTTCCTATTGCTTTCTACAGCAGATGTGAAGTAGAAGGTACGATCTGAGGCTTTTCCATTTTGGTTCAAGCAAAGAGCAAACCCCAGTCTCCCTCAGCAGCTCATTCTCCATGCAGTGCCTACACTGTCTGCGTCTCCACCCCATAGTGACATTCTGGCCTCTTTAACAGTTGCAACCTGTGATGATGCTTGGTATTTTGGGGGGGAGGAGGGGGAAGGGAAGGGGAGGGATCAGGGAGAGGGAAGAGGGATGTGGGAGGGGGAAGAGGGAGGGAAGAAGGATAAGGGTGGGAGAGAGGGAGGGATGGGGGGGACAGTGACTGGAATGAGTCACAGTCAGGGAAAGGCACAGAGTCCAGCAAGAGAGGAGAGGAACTTAAGACATAAAGAAAGAGGTGGAACAATCCGCTGGGCTGCCATTCTGCACGCACACCCAGGCTTCTCACACAGCCTAAGAAAAGGGAGCTGAAAGGCACCGGAAACCCACAGGGAGAGGGAGACAGAGAGGCTCAGCTGTGAAAGCTGCTTCCTGGGATTTGTCTAAGGGTCAGAGACACATTGCTGGGTTTGAAGTCCAGCGTGTCTCCCCCGTTTCCCAGCCACGGGTGTGTGTGTGTGTGTGTGTGTGTGTGTGTGTGTGTGTGTGTGTGTGTGTGTGTATGCCACGCTGGGTGGGTGTGGTCAGAGGATAGCTTTCAGGAGCTGGTTCTTTCCCTCTACTATATAGGTCCCAACGCTGAAACTCGGGCCCTAGGCTTGGCAACAAGCACCTTTAACCTGCTAAATGGTTTTGCTGGCTCCCAAAATTGTTGTTGAGTTCCACTTGGGATGAGATTGCTAGAGTAGCCCTTTAAGATAGAGGTTGAGCCTCTACAGCAACTGAGGCTAAGGTTCCATCCCCAGGTGTGAAGTCCTGTGAGCCCAGGCGGTTGGAGGTGGGACCTGCCCTCTCTTCCTCTGTCTCACCAGGCTCTTTCTCCCCAACGCAGCCAACTCTCTCTGGACACATTTACATAAAAGCTCCTCTCAGAATTTGTATCCACAGACTCAGCCTTCTGTCACAGTTTACTGAATGGTCTCTTTCTACAGAATAGAAGCCATCCTATCCTGCTGACTTGCAGTCTAAAAACTATTCAGTCCTTTTTGCAGGAGGCTCCTCACAAGTCCTGAGGATGTTTCTCCTGAGGGAACGGTCTCCTTAAGCTTTCCGACAGGGATGTGACTTGCACTCTAGCAAAGCATGGCCACCCGGGTGCAGAGCCAGGTCTGTCAGGAAGCTTGTGAAGAGCCCAGGTGTGGCTACCATAACTGAGGCTGAGTTCTCCATCTGGGACTGTTTGATGGGCAAGCTGTGTCGCAGCCCCAGATGGAGAAAGCTGTGAAGAGCAAGATGCAAGCCTGTCTCCTCCCTCCATTCCCACCCACTCCCCAAGTTAAGCACCCCTCCCCCTTCCCAGCTCCCTCAAAGCACTATTGCAGCTCGGGAAGCTTTAGCTTTTAAGCCTAAAGGCCACAGGCCACAGGTATCCCTGTTGACAGCTGCAGGTGTCAGCAACTGTTGTTCCCAGGCCTTCCTGGTGATGGGGCGACGCCTTGGGGAGGTGTTCCCCAAACTCGCCATTCATTCAGAGCAATCCGCCATTCATTCAGAGCAATCCGGTTATGTTTACAGATCTAATGTGCTAAACTAAAATAATGGGGTTCTCTCTGTATTTCTGCAGTTGTGATTACTTATGGCCTGTAAGCAGGCTGACGTGCTAGCGGGAGTAACCGCACAGGTGTGAGCGCTTGGCTCCTAGCTCTTGGAAGCAGCTAAGTGCTTTGAAATCACTGTGACAAGACGCTTTAGCTAAAGATCTGGTTTGTACCTAGTGATCAGCATGTCTGCCTTCATGACACTGATTTCAAAGAGAATTCTGCATTCTGCCTTGGAATGCACATTGCCTATTGTGTTTGAATTCAGTGAGCTGTGTCACAAGCCAGACTGCACTAGGTTAGGTACAATTCATGTGTACCCAAGAAGAAAAAAATTACCAACGCTACCGAAGATCCTGCAAAATTACCATAACAACTGCTTAGATATACTAATTTTCCTCTCTTCTTCCTGAAAGTATATCTTACAACTCTTTCATAACTTAATGCAAACAAGGTAAGTTCATTTCTTCTCACATCTGAAAGCAAAGATATCTTTGTTTACATGCGAGAATAGTAAGTCTATAATAACAGTCTGGCCCTATGAGCCAGGACTTTATATCAGGACATAAGAATAAAATGGTAGAGAAAGAACCAGAGAGACCTATATGCTGCTACGAATGCAAAATCCGTTTGGAAGCTTTCTCTTGTAAAGTATAACTAATATAGTGAAGCTAAAGAAATGACTCAAAAGACTGGGCTTCAGTTCACTAGGAGAGGAACAACAAAAACAAAGCCATTCTATTGCAAGAGATACAGATCAAAGGTTAAAAGGCAAATGACCCTACATGTACATAAAGATGTAATCGCTTCCTGCCCTGCGGTTGGCAACATGCAAGGGTGACCGAACACCATTTGCACTGGCCATAGAGAAAACATCATGGAAAAAAAAAAAAAAACCAAACCATTGACCAAAAATAAAAAAAAAAGTGACCGAAGAACCCCATTTCCCCTTTTCAGCCTAATCATTTGGTATCTCTGAACATGGTCCAGATTTAGACTCTAACCATCAAAGAACATCATGCTGTCTGCCGTTGACAGTACCTCTCAGTAGGGCGTTGTTGCAAGGCTAGCTAATTTTAAATCTGGTATGAGTAATACAGTCAAACCTAGTTAGTATGCGAGAGGGTCGTTGCTAACGCAGGGTGAGAGGATGTGATGTCGTGGCACGGTCAGCCCCTGGTTGTCCCGTTGTCAGAAAGGAAGTAGTGCATAGATCCAAGCTTCTATTCCAGGGCTCTGGAACCCAGGGCCAAGCCTCTCACTTTTGCTGGGTGGCCTGGAAGGCCTTCAGCTCCACCTGATACCACTCAGGGGCTTCGGGCCCACTCTTCCCCGGGGGGCTGTGGTCATAGCCGTAGGCAACGGTCAGCTCTTCCTCGGCCTCCACAGCTCGCAGGGTGCGGATGCACTTGATGGGCCCAAAACGGGGGTGGACAAACCTAAACATCAAGATGGGAAAGGTCATTCTTGGGCCAAGCCAGGACCTCAGTGCCAAGGGAGAAAGTCACCCACATGCACCGGCTGGGTGTCACTCCTGTGTTCTCAGAGAATGGGTACCGCTCTGTCAGCTTCAGCCTCAGCAGGACCCAGAGCTGCTGTGTGAGGACACTCTAGGCAGGCTGGGGTAGGGGGCTCAGCTGGTGAATTGTTCATCTAGCACGTGTAAGTTCCAAGGCTCTCTCAGCATATCCTAAACCAGGCATGGTGATCCTAGCACTCAGGAGGTGGAGGAGGGGAATCAGAAACCCAAGGTGGTTCTTGGCTTCATAGTGAGTTTGAGGCCAGACTGGGATTATACAACATTCTGTCTTAAAACTAAACCCCAAATCTCACAGAACACCCCAGGACATGCCGGGGAGGTCAGAGAACAACTTGGAGAAGTTGCTTCTTCAACCATGTGGGTACCAGGCTTGGTGACAAGTGCCTTTAGCTGCTGAGCTAGTTGACTAGAATTCATCCTTCATGTAGGCCCCCATGATGAACAAAGGACAGAGGACACAGCAAACGGGGAAAAGCCAGCCTTAAATCAGATTGGCCTCTAGGGCCCGATGGAGCTAAGTATTCGGCTGGCTCCTCTGTTTGTGGAGAATGGTGTGTGTCTGATGTTTCTTGATCACTGGAGTAGAAGCAGTGACCAGTGCTCTCTCTGGGCTATGCTCCCAGATGTGTGTATGTGGTTTGGGATAACTTTTATGTGGTATAAAAATGAACAACTTCTACCTGACACCAAAGAGGCCTCTACCCATCCTGCTTGGCTGTCAGGCTTCAGGAGAGGGGCACTTAACTTGGGGTCAGGAGTTTTGGTTGGCTGTTAAATTCTGGTTTCATATGTATCTTGTGTGTTCCTGAATTTCACTTTCCCGATCTATAAAATCACGATGGCACTAGTGAGACATTCCCTAGATGGTCTGTGGTCAGAAAATGGGGTCTGATATAGCACAGTGGCTCGCACAAACTGAGACTTTGCTATCAGCTACTATGCATGTAAGCATGCACATGTGTGAATATGTGTATAGCAATGTGTGCATGCAGGTATGTGGATATATGAACAGCACTTATAAGCCACGTGTAGGCATTCATATGAGTTCATGTATGCACATACATGTGCATATGACATGTAGGCATACAGCATTCAGATTATGCTCCTTCACAAAGAAGATATCCAGACCATAGACTCAGAACTCTGTTAAAACTGGCTTTGGGTGGAGGATATACCTAGTGGTAGAGTACTTGCTGGCACACAGATCTCCAACACCATAAGATCACAATTTTGTATGTATATATGTATGTATGTGTAGGGGGTTGGTCTGGTGCTGTGTATTCAAATACTAAACACTGGCTCCGAAATTTGGCTGCTCCTGTCGGGCAGATCCTCACATACACCAAGTGATGCTATGTAAACCTTGCTCCCCAATGTAAAACTATTGGTTAAATAAAGCTGGCTACAGCCAGTTACTGGGAGAGTAGAGGTAGGTGGAGTTTCAGTGCCCGGGCTGGGGAGCTCAGGGAGGGATGATGGAAGGAGGAGTGAAGGAGGAAGAAGACATGAGAATAGGAGCTCTCCATTAGATGTGATGGACCGGCAGCACATGCCCAAGTGAAATGCACTCCCAGGACAGACTGCTGGAGCAGAATTAACTTGGGCAAGACTCAAACAGCAAGTACCATGGGGAGAGCAGCGGGGGAAGTAACCAGGATAGCCTTAGAAAAACTGATTAGGGGTAATCTCCCAGTAATTGTGCAAGAGCTAGTTAAATAAATCCATAGGACTCTGCCTCAGTTATTGGAAGGCTGGCCGGGTCATATTAATAGAGCTTAGACAATTGTGGTGGTTTGCATGAAAACAGCCCCCATAAGCTCACAGGGAGTTGCACTATTGGGAGGTGTGGCCTTGTTGGAGGAAGTGTGTCACTGAGGGTGGGGCTTTGGTGTTTCAGAAACCCAAGCCAGGCCCAGTCACTCTCTCTTCCTACTGCCTATGGATCTGGATGTAGAACTCGCAGCTACTTCTCCAGCACCTCGTCTGCCTGCATGCCACCATGTTTCCCTCCATGATGACAATGGACTAAACCTCTGAACTATAAGCCAGCTCCAAATGAAGTGTTTTCTTTTATATGAGTTGCTGTGGTCATGGTGTCTGTTCACAGTGATAGAAAGCAGACAGAAGTGTATTACTGTGTAGCTCTGGCTTGCTCAGAACTCACTATGTAGACCAGGCTATCTCTGAATTCAGAGAGAACCTCTTGCCTCTACCTACTGAGTGCTAGGATTGAAGACTTGAGCTACCATGCCAGACAATTTTGTCTTTAAGTTGGCATGCTTCATTATAACTTGTGCTATATGATTTCAGTATGAAAATTAAATAATGTTCCTGAAATGGAGCTTTGATTAACCTTCTAGAAGATCTACTGGGGGTGGTGGAGGGGAGCCTGATGTTGAATTTTTGGGCCTAAGACGTCTTTTCCAGTGTTCTTGTAGCTTTACTCTCATGCTCACTGTCTTTGTTGTCTTTTCATTTTGATGTGTTTTTTGGATGGTGTTTGTGTTGAGACGCGGTCTCACTATGTAGCTCATGCTGGCATTAGACTCACAGAGATCCTCCTGCCTCTGCCTCCCGAGTGTTGGGATTAAAGAACTCAGTCTCCTGCCTCAGACTTCCAGGCACTAGAATTATGGGTGGGCACCACCATACCCAGCATGTTCTTTTTTTTTTTTTTAAAGATTTATTTCTTTATTTTATGTATATGAGTACACACAGACACACCAGAAGAGGGCATCAGACCCCATTACAGATGGTTGTGAGCCACCATATGGTTGCTGGGAATTGAACTCAGGACCTCTGAGAGAGCAGTCAGTGCTCTTAACCGCTGAGCCATCTCTCCAGCCCCCCCCCCCCCAGCACGTTCTTAGTTTGGGCAGACAGAATAAAAAGAAAGAACTTGTTTTCAGGTGTTAAGGCATTGGGGGTACACTGCACGGGGCCACTCTACCTCCAGATCTGAGGCCTAACTGAGCAGAAGGTCCTGGGAGGCCTGAATGAGATAAAACATGAAAGGCATCCAGAGTAGGGCTGGGTAAGTGGGCAGAATATGAGTTTAGCATGTGTGAGGGCCTGGGTTCAATCTCTAACATAAGGAGTAAAGAATGGGGGGGGGGGGAGGGACCTGGAATGAATGCTCAGAGGTCATGGCTGCAAATGTAGCAAGGAACCCAAATCTCTGGGGCATATAGCTCTGGACCTTAGCTGAGGGACGTGGTACCGTATTTACTTGTATAATTGTTCCCTGTGCGTTTTTGTGTCAGACTTCAGTAAAGCAGCAGAGGGAAGTGCTCTCTCACTTCTATAAATGTGTAGGTTAATGCCAGTGGCCTGAGGAACACACAGAAGCCAGGAGTTGTAATCTGAAGTTTATACTTGGTTATTATTCAAGGAGTCTTCTCATTCCCCCAGATAACTGACTTTTGGCCACACTAGGCTGGAAAGACAAACACCAGCAACAAACATAAAGAAAACAAACAGAAAACCCCCAAACAAACCTGCTGAGCGGAGAGCAATTATGCACAAACAGAAACTTCCGCTGTTTCCAGTTCTCTATAGCCTTGGGGAGAAAAGCCATCCTTGCAGTGAAGCCATGGAATGGGCTTGATTCAAGCGAGGGGGTCTGAGTGGTATTCGGGACATTAGTTACCATGGTCTTAAGGGGCTGCTGTTATGCCAGCACAGCTGGGAATGAGCTCCAGCCAAATGTACACTAGCCATGAAAGCTCCGCAAGTAATAAAAGTCAGTTTCATTTCACATGATGCATGTCCTCTGCCATTCAGCTAGCCCTTTGGAGGCAGCTGGAGCTCCAGGTACTTGTTACTGGCTGCCAAGGAAAGCCAGTCACTGCCAGGACGATTTCCGAGACATTTTAAGGACAAGTCTTGGGACATTTCTGAGCAAGCCCCAAATCTTGGCAAGGTCTCACAGATGAGATGTCCAGAGTCACGCTCTGGACATGTCTGCTGTGATCAGGCACAGCAGAGGGGCTGCAACTATAGCACCAAAATAGAGAAGGCTATGCTCGACAACCGAGCGACACTGCCATCCCACTGTCCGTGTGCACGTAAGTATGCAGGCGCACATGCGTGTTGAGTTTGGTCTTGAGCACTGTGTATTCAGATGTTGAGTTCTGTGCCCCAAGGTCAGGTGGCAGTGTGGACACGGGCTTTGTACTGACGATGGGCTGTAAAGAATGCTCCCCAGTGATCTCTGATTGGAGAATAAAAGGCTAGAGCCTGTGACTGGGCAGGAGAGAGAGGAAGGCAGGCCTTGAGATTGAGGAGGGGATCTTGGGCAGCGACCATGGGGAAAAGGGAAGAGGGAGGCATATCCATAGGCAGGATGGACCATGAGCATGTGGCCAAGAGAAAATCGCCCTGAAGATACACGTGAGCACAGCAGACAGAGGAAGACTCAGTTGGCAAGTAACACAGGGCCTAGGACTGGGATATAGGTTAGATCGGCTCAGAACCTGCCTGGTTTCAGGCTTACAGCTTGTTAATAAAAATACCAGGGCTGGAGAGATGGCTCAGCGGTTAAGAGCACTGACTGCTCTTCTGGAGGTCCCGAGTTCAATTCCCAGCAACCACATGATGGTTCACAACCATCAGTAATGAGATCTGATGCCTTCTTCTGGTGTGTCTGAAGACAGCTACAGTGTACTCATATAGATAAAATAAATAAATCTTTAAAAAAAAAAAAAACCCAACCAGGTTTCTGTGACTTTTATTGGAGAACTATACAGGCTAGAGTGGGGCAGAAACGCTATTCTATAAGATTACTTCTATACATGCATATGCGGGTGTGTATGTGTATGTGGAAGCCAAAGGACAACTTCAGGTGTGGTCCTCAAATGCCAGCCACCTTGTTTTTGAGTCTGGGTTACTCACTGGCCTGGAACTCCCTGAGTAGGGTACACTGGGTGGCCAGTGAGTCCAGGGGATCCTCCTTTCTCTGCCTCCTCAATGAGGGGATTACAGGTTCCCTCCCCAACACTTAGCTGTCTATGTGGGTGCTGGGTGACGATTGAACTCAGGTCTTCGTGCTTGTGCAGCAAGCCCCTGGATGACTTAACGGCTCCTCCCCGCCCCAGCCCTGTAATGTGATTTTTTAAGTGAGAAAAACCTACGGGCAAATTAGGATAGCAATAAAACAGCCACCGTATTTCTATGATATTTCTACTTTTCAAAGCACATTTCCACCTCATGGCTGGAAGGCAAACTGCTGAGATCTGGAGCCTTAAACTCCAAGGCTGAGGTTAGCCCTCGTTATTCTCCGAGAGGAGAACAGTCACCATCTGGAGCTTAGGGACCTATCCCAAGCCCTCCTCCGCCCTGGGGCCCTTCTGCACAGATCCAAGCAGCCACTGCCTCCTACTTACAGGTCATAGATGCAGTTTGGAGTAAAGGAGTGATTCGCCTTGTGTCCCAAGGAAGCACAGTACTTGGACACGTGGTTATAGGGCTCAGGCACATCAATGACTGTCTCCTCATCCAGGGAGAGAGTGTTCCCATTTAGGGCCCAATCCCTGCTGTCAACCTGCAAAACACAGGGAAGTCATGTTAGAGAGGGCCTTCCTCAGAAGCTCACAGCGTGTCAGAGGCGCTAACTCACTTAGCTTAACACTTCATAGTTAGAGTGCTGCAGACATGCAAGACAGCCAAGACGTCTTCCCACGCAAGGACGGTGCAACCAGACAGCTCAACCCACTGCTTATTGGATTCTCCTCATTTCAGATAGAAGGATTTCCATCCTTTACAAAGACACACAAAAATATCAGATAGACCCGAACTAAAAATAAACGGAGGCGAGGCTGTCGAGATGGCTGGGCTGGTACAGCTGCTTGCGACCATGTGACCACGTGACCACGCCCGCCGACCTGAGTCCCGTCCGCAGAGGCACACAGTTGAATGTGAGAACCTATTCCAGGGACCTGTGCTCTGACCTCCACTCTTGAGCAGCAGTGGCACATGATGCCTCCAAAGAATTTTTTTTTCTTCTAGACAGGGTTTCTCTGTGTAGCCCTGGCTGTCCTGGAACTCACTCTGTAGACCAGGCTGGCCTTGAACAGCTCAGAGATCTTCCTGCCCCTGCTTCCCCAGTGCTGGGATTAAAGGGGTGCACTGACACCATCCGGTCATAAATGTATTTTTAAAACCTTTATTAAAAGGTCCACACTTCTGTTCCAGTGGAGGAATTGGGGACCGGGAAGCAGTCTCTAAGCCTGTGTGCTTCTCTACCAGTGTGTTATCAGATGTGACTTATCCCTGGCAGCACAACCACCGTCAGGTTGGACATTGGGAGGTTGGCAAAACAGCCCTTTGGGGCTTTTTAAAAAAATGGTCATGACACTCTGGTTTATCTTCAGATTGTACAAATCTTTCACCTTTTACTAAAAAAAAGGTCGTGTTCTCATAGGAATGTGTAGATTCTAGAAGGCACGTCCAAGTTTCTGACATTGTGACACAATTGTGGTCTACAATTCATGTTTGTGAGCCACATATTGAGTTAAAAAACAAAACAAGGGGCTGGAGAGATGACTCAGTGGTTAAGAGCCCTGACTGCTCTTCCAGAGGTCCTGAGTTCAATTTCCAGCAACCACATGGTGGTGGCTCACAGCCATCTGTAATGGGACCCGATGCCCTCTTCTGGTGTGTCTGAAGACAGCGACAGTTTACTCACATATACAAAACAAACAAATCTTTAAAAAGAAACTATAAAAAACTATGTCTGCAGTTACCCTGTGAATCACAGGTTGGCCACCCTTGCTAGGTGACCTGACTCTTCCTCCGATACACTGCATTCAGATGTGACATTCAGTCAATGCATGGTCTCATCTCTCATTACTCCCAGCCCGCTGTGGAGCGCATGTGGTGTGGTCTGTGCTACGTTGCCATCAGGTGGGTGTCAGAGTTTCAACTGCACGGGGTGTGAGCGGCATCTCCTGCATTGCTGCAACCATCACACGGTATCAGATACCAGCCTGCTTCGGCTTTCAAAACCTTCCTTGAACTGAGCGGCTCACTGTATTTGTGACCTGGGGCAAACTGTTTAATCTCTCTTAGGTTTTCATTTCCGAATCTGAGAAGTGTTCAAATAAAGAAGCACAGGTTTTAACATTTAAAAATCCAGACTGCTTCCAGATTCAAACCATTTTGAGGCCGCGATGATGTAACTGGAAGAAGCCACACCTGACCTCATTTTTGTCACAGGGCAAAATGTAGATATAATAAGAATACATAATAGCTGCCTCCGGTCTATGTACACCATGCGAACAGGAACATCAAATTTCATATTTTGACCGAGGCCCCGTTCCTAAGATGATATATATATGCAAATATTTAAAAACTCCAAATCCCTAACACTTCTGGTCCCAAGCATTTCAGATAAGGGGTGCTCCACCTGTAATACCCCCTTACCATGTAGAATGTCCTGGACCTTCTAGAGGGCTGGCAAAGGGTGGCCTCCTGTATGGGTGCCAGCTCCTTCTTGCCTTTTGCCTGCCCAGCTGCTTTGAATGTGTGACTAGCTGGACCATTTTGTGAAATGTTCCCTTATTATCCACTGGAATAGTGACGGAGTGGAAACTCAGATGTGAGACACTGGCTGTGAGCCTCAGCTCTGCACACACATCAGAAGTCTGAGTACCGTGGGCTCGAGGACTATGCTCCTGGCCAGACACCCCATGAGCTGAAGACACTTAACCAGAGCCACCTATGGAGTTCTAAAATATGCCAAAGGCTGTGTCTTAAAGGCAAGAGGTGCTGCGTGTTTCACAAATGTGCGAGGAGGCCAGACAACTTCAGTGTCCTTCGCCAAGGATTCTGCCTGCCTGCGTTCTGTCTTCCCTTCCTTCCTTCCTTTTGGTTTTTGGAAACAAGGTTTCTCTGTGTACTCCTGGCTGTCCTGGAAGCTCTTCTTTTTCCTCCCTCCCTCCCTGTACAGGGTCTCTCACTGACTAGAACTCGCCCAGCAGGCTAGGCTGGCCGGCCAGTGAGTCCCAGGGACTACGGTTACAAGCCTATGCTACCATGCTCAGCTTTTAAAGCTGAGGCTCTGGGGATTGGGTGAGTTTCCTCCTACCTGCAAGGCAGACACTGTAATGCCTGCAGCATCTCCCCATCACCCCCAACCCCCAAGACAAGACCTTGACCTATATAGCCCAGGCTTGCCTGGGACTCATGATTCTCCAGTCTCATCCTCACCAATGCTGGGGTTACGGGTACATGCCTTGCCTGACACTCCCTCATGATTTTGAGAGTAGATGATGGACAGATTGGAAGGAACTCATTTTCAGGGCTGAGACTCGTTCAGATGGGGACAGTGCTGTGTCATGGTCATTGACACTGGACCTGCACGACCCTCACACGTTCGGCCTTTCGGGTGCTAAGATTACAGGCATGTACCACCACATCCTGCCTGACTCAACTTTTAGTTTTTGAGTTGAAATTTTTTTGTACTAAAACTCTTCCTGGCAAGATGGAGATCATTGTATAACTGCATTAGCAGGAGTAGGGGGTTTCCCTAAAAACAAACCACATTGGAGGCCCTTAGTTCATTATTGGGAATCTGACTGGATGTTGGATTTCAGATGTTAGCTATGGTCTAGAGGAAACACACGACTGTGTCACTGTCCCACTTTTTGTGACCATGAAAGTGGCTTGCTTAAGCTTAAGCCCTTTAACCGTTAGGTTGAGGTTCACATCTTTCCCACTTACCTCTTGGTGTGTAACTCGGACTCCGTTATAAAATGACATAACAGTATTGGGTCCCACTGCTACCTTGGAAAACAGTCCTTCTCCAGCACTGGAGATGAGCGAGTCGGCAACATAAACCCTAAATATATACATAATAACGAAAATCACAACATGACCTGTCACTTCATGTCAATCACCAAAATTCCATTATGAATCATTCCAATTATTCAACAAAGGAAGGAATCGAGGGCACGAAAGTAAACCACAATAAGTTAGCAACAGGAATGGAAGAAACAACTTTTATCTCTGTGAGAGTTGTATTCAAACTGAACTCCACCCCGCTCCTCTAGATGAAGTATCTGGCTCAGGCTGGCCTCAGGCTTGCTCGAGAGCCAATGACTACAGGAACTGTTTCTTTATTATTTTATCTTGAGGCAGGTTCTCTCTGTGTAGCCCTGGCTGTCCTGGAACTCGCTGTATATAGATCAGGCTGCTCTCAAACTCACAGAGATCCTCCTTCCTCTGCTTCCAGGGCACCTGGTGACAACCACCTGATGGTAATGAGGAGCCTCGAACCTTTCTGCTTCTACCTCTCAAGTGCCCAATTTCTGTGGTGCCAGAGATCAAACCTAGGGCTTTATATGTTCTATTGACTGAGCTATATCCCCAGGCCTCAAACAATGTCTTCCCTAGGGCTGGGTTCCCACATGGCATCTCACAGTTACTTGTATCCACAGTTCCAGGGATCTGATGCCCTCTCTTCTGGCCCCCATGGACAGTGTACACACATGGTACACAGATAAACATGCAGGCAAATGCTCATACACTGACTTTTTAAAAAAGTCTTCTTTAACAAGGAGTAATTATTATAGATTCCTAAAGCCACCCATACCTGATATACCTTTTTGAAAAAAGATGTTTACAGCCAATGATAATTTTAGTTTTACCAGACAAGAAAACAGTCCCCAACTTTTCAAAGCCAGATAAAGGAGAGAGACTGTTTCTTAGTTAAATGCCAAGATGGACTGTTTACACAAAAAAGTGACAACTAATGAGATATAGCCAACAAGAATTTCCCAACAAAGGGGTTAAAGCAGAGGTCAGCTAGCCACAGGTCAAATCTGACTGCTGCTCATTTTTGTTGATAAAGTTTTATTGAGACACAGTTGCCTTCCCCGGTTTGCTTAAGACTGTGTCTGATTGCTGCTGGGCTCAAAGACAGAGCTGAGTCTGTGTAACAGACAACACAAGGCCTCCAAGGTTCACATTGTTACTAGTGTGAAAAAGGTTCCTAAGCCCAGTTTTATAAGAAAAGCACTCTTGGTTGTGGAATGGACGTAATAGAAACCTATGAAATCTTTCATTTCTTCATGTACTGTGATGGATGACCCTGCTAGAGGCTGGGCATTTGTAATTTTGGCTTATTTTATGGACTGGAAATCTGAATTATTGCTTCCAATTCTGCTCCTTCCCTGTGACAGAATGATACATCTCACCCTTTTGCCAGGTGACCTCATGACACTTCCTTCAGCGTAGGAGTGTACATCCCCCACCCTGTTGACTCTGCTGGAAGAACATGGCAGAGGGCCCTGCTGCTGGGTCTCAGGTGTTAAGAGACATGGTGAGCTTCTGCCAGTCTCTTCCATTGTCTCCAGGAAAAAGTATGTCCTGGGGTTGTTTTTTCTTTAGCCAGAGTCTTGGAATGAAGTGATGTGAAACAGACCTGAACCCGACTTGAATCCTGGAACCCAGCCTGGTCCGGCTGAGCCTGGTGAAGCCCAAATAAAAATGGCTGAACCTAAGCCAACCCTCAGAACCATGCATATCACATAAAATGCTCACCCCTGTAAACAGCCAAGCAGTTTGAGAGAATTGTTGTGCAGAATTTCACATCAGCCTAGATTGATAGATACAATTGGCCCTGTAGTCTTTTGGGGCTAACAGAAAACAGTCTGCACCCCTGGCCCTAGGCCAGAACCTTTTGTCAAAAAAAAAAAAAAAAAAGATGACATTTTCTCCCTGCCCATGGCACTGTGGGATCAGCTCTGTCAGGCAGACCAGGAGGAGGCTTGTTTCTCAGATGGGAACAGAAAGTAAACAGGAGATAAACCATGCCCTAGGGGTTGGGGGTTGTCCTTACTCAGAAGTAAACCAGCTGCGGGAGAGCAAGAAGAATACTGAGCACCTAGATTGAGCTAAAGGGCAGCCAGTTGCACAGGTTAGGTGTGAAATGGCCAGACTTCACTTTTGGGGAGCTTTTATGCTCACCATTATTTGCTTTCTTTCTACCCTGTCTTCCCTTATGAATAGAGAAGTTGCTTTCCGGTCAGGCTGCAGAGAACAGGAGTTGTGCTGGAGGTGTAGGCCAGGCTTGAAAGAGCACGAACTGTTCCCCTAGAGGGAGCCCTGACAGGGCCTGGAACATGGCTCTGTGCATAAAAGCTACTGTTTTCAAGCCTGACCCCCTTCCACACGGCGGAAGGAAAGAACTGATTTCAAAAGTTGTTCTCTGATTTCTACATGCTTGTTTCCCTGTCCACCCAGAGTCCTGAGAAAGGGGACATTTGAAAGGGAATGACTGATTACCTGACCCAACACCTTTCCTAGAGAATCCGTTCTAGGACAAGATGAACTGGCCTGACAATGTAGACACTTTCTACGGAATTCAATTGGTCTTCCTCAGGATACCCAAATCCTTACTTGGAAGATGTGCCAAAGAAAAGTGCTCATTATGCAGGGGCTTGGGTTGAGCAGGAGCCCAGCCTGAGCAGAGTGCCACAGAAGCTCAAGAGTGCCCCCCAGCCAGGGCACACACAGTGCAGTGAAAGCCACAAGGAAAGCGTTACCTCTCGGACTCATAAGGGTCTGGAAGGAGGGCATCGCTAGAGATGCAGGAGGAAGTCGATTTATCAAAGTGGTACACGGAACCTAAAAGGCAAAATGCACATGTCAGTTCAGGTGCAGAGCATGGCAGAACATGCATGCTCCTCAGTCATGGGAGGGGCCAACCAGTCACACATGCCAATCTGGTTATGCCAGCTAGAACAGCTAAGTCGACCTCTGCCCTTTCACTCTTTGACTGTGTTTTCGAATCCCCCACCCCCCCCACACACACACAAGGAGACAGGGTTCTACTAAGTTGTTTAGCCTGGCTTTGACCTTGTAATCCTCAAGTTTTTGAGTGGATGGGATTATAGACCTGTATTTACCAGGCCTGGTTTAATTTAAGTCTTAATGCACAGCTATCAGACTTAACTCTTAGGATTCCTAGTTGTTGATTTTCCTTTATTTAATATCTTAAAAATTTGCTTGGGTACTTAAAAATTTAGGTTCTTAAAATTTTCATAGAATTTTCAGATTGCTCTGGTTAGACCAAACTGAATTATGGTTTTTAAATTTCTCTGAGGTTTCTTCATACCAGACAGCCTGTAGAAGCTATGGCAGAGGCCAGCAGTTGACTCCTTTACTGAGAGTGAAGTCACCTCACAGAATTAAGAACAGCGTTGCTCTCTATGCTAGATTAACTGTCATTTGGCCTCTCTCTCGGTGGCTCAGAACCTGGGGAGTGATTATTCCTGAAGATGAGTATGCAACTGTCAACCTTGTATGAAATTGTCAACCTTGGCAATTTCCGAGGGTTCATAAACAAAGAAACAAGATTTGGAACCGGAGGGTAAACTTCTACAAAGCAGATTATTTTTAGCACCAAGATCACACTAGCAATGCCATCAGTCAGGTCTTCAGTAGTTATCATGGTTACCAGACTGCTTTCCTGTTGTTTAAAATTCAATGTTAACCTAAATGAATACCTCAAACTTAAGTTAGAAAATCCAAATCAGCCATCGACGACCTAGGATCAGACCACTTAAAGATTTCAAAAGTGGACTATTTAGGTGGGCAACTTGGTTACACGGGTGGCAGGAGAGCAGGGAACCCGGTGGAATCTAGATATGGGCAGGAGCAGGAAGCTCTGCCTTACTTAGGGGGACATGGAAGAAGAAGAGGAGGCGTGTTCTCCCCAGGCCCACAATGCATCTGTGGCAAGCAGCCTCTTGGGCTTAAACAAACTCAGAAGTCAGATACACAGGAGCCTGGGAAATGGAGCCTGTGAAAGACGCAGGCAGAGGGAGACAAGGGACAGTGTGATGGCTGTCCTTGGTTGTCAACTTCCCTATCTGTAATTAACCAAAATCCAAGTGGCTATGCACACTGTGAGGGATTGTCTTCTTTTTTTTTTAATTCTTTTTTTCTTTAAACATTTATTTTTTTTTTTTATATGGGTTCACTGTTGCTGTCCTCAGATACACCAGAAGGGGGCATCAGATCCCATTACAGATGGTTGTGAGCCACCATGTGGTTGCTGGGAATTGAGCTCAGAACCTCTGGAAGAGCAGCCAGTGCTCTTAACCACTGAGCCATTTCTCCAGCCTGAGGGATTGTTTTCTTGATTAAATCATTTGCAGTGGGAAGCACCACCTTTAATCCAGATCCTCTGAGGTGGGAAGATCCATCTTTAATCTGGACCACATGTCCACCACTTGGTAACCGCTGGAATTTGAGAATCAAATTGGGTGACTTAGAGTTCTGCCTCTTGCCACCAAAAATACGGCCTCTTGGGTAGTTTTAAATTTGTATCGAGGCTAGGGCTGGAGCTCCACTTGAGAACACTTAGCTGCCATGTGTAAGGCCCAAAGTCAAAGCGCACCCCAAGATCCCACTTAAAATGCCGCAATGGAGCTGGGCGTGATGGCTCACGCATTTAATCCCGGAACTGGGGAGACTGAGGCAGGTGCATCTCTGAGTTTGAGGCTGGCTGGTCTATAGAGGAAGTTCCAGGTCAACTGGGGACATAGAGAAATTGTCTCAAAAAAACAAAACAAAGCCCCAAACTACTGTAATGGGCTAGAGAGATGGCTCAGTGGATAAGATTACTGACTGCTCTTGCAGAGGTCCTGGATTCTATTCCCATCACCCACTTGGTAGCTCCCAACTGTGACACCAGTTCCAGGGGATCCAACCCTCTCCTCTGACTTCAGTAAGCACCAGGCATCTTGGATAGCTATGGATCTCTGCACTTGCCACCATTTACCTGCCGAAGAGGTGGGGTGGAGCAGCAGGCATTTAATTTTAAATTTTAAAAACAAACAAATACACAAAAAAACCCACCCTTCATTTTGGGATTAAATGAGCTTATACTTGTGTGTATGTGTGTCCGTATGTTGGTGGCAGTATGTGTGAGGTGACCTGGAGGGCTGGTCCTCAGGTCCCATCCACCTTGGGATTCTGAGATTTTGCTGGCCTGCAGCTGGCCAGCCAGCTCTGGGGATCTTCCTGTCTGCCCTTCCAGTGCCACATGGCTTTCGCACATGGGATTTAGAGCTC
The DNA here is from genome assembly GCA_028551405.1 of Uromys caudimaculatus. Classification (NCBI taxonomy): domain Eukaryota; kingdom Metazoa; phylum Chordata; class Mammalia; order Rodentia; family Muridae; genus Uromys; species Uromys caudimaculatus. The sequence continues at coordinate 33,905,688 of CM052704.1, forward strand.
CAGCTCTGGTCTTTAAGCTTAGGTGGCGAGCACTTTCCTACTGAGCTCTTTCCACAGCTCCTAGGAAAATAATGAATATAAGAAAAGTACAGAGAAAACACAGAATGCTCCCGCTGTTTCTCTCAATGATAACTTTTTAAAAGGATTTTATATATATTTAGCGTGTGTGTGTGTGTGTGTGTGTGTGTGTGTGTGTGTGTGCGCGTGCGCGGGTGCTGTGCATGCATGCTTGTGGGAGGTCCGAGGACAGCTTTCAGGAGTTGACTCTCCATTCACTACACGGGTCCCAGAGACTGAACTCAGGGTTTGGCCTTTGAAACAAGTTCCTTTAGCCGCAGAGCTGTCCCACAGGTTTAATCAGCTCTTCAGTTTATACAGAGTTTGAAGTCTGATTTGATTCTTTAATAGCATAAAAATCATGGCTCAGTGTTGTAGGGCTACAGTCATCTGAGCTGGTTGAAATGGTTGAATCACCACCACTGTCCCTTCTAGAGTCACCCATGGGCGCCTCCTCACGTGACTTCTCGGCATTTCCCACTGACACACACGCTACATTTTCTGTCTCTCTCACACTGGGCTTTGCCACGCCCTGCGTATTATCTGACTATACTCTGACACATCTACGAGCCACTGTGAGACACTATCGCCCAGCGTGGCCACTATGCCTTCAGATTGGGCCCAACCATAAAACACAGATCAAATCTGCCCAGAAGCTCGGAGTCTGGCCTGGCTGAGCCCCTGGGGACACAGCAGACCTATGCTTACTGTCATAAAGCAGAAAGGGGCCGAGGAGTCTGTTTTTTTGCCAAATCCTGACTGACACTCCGTTAAAGAGGGCTACTCAGAGATGGAAAGAAAGCTCTTCAACCTGTCACCCCAGTGGAAGCAGATCCAACTTACTTCCCGACGTCACTTCAAAGTGTGGCCTCCCTTCTTCGGTGGCCATGAGGGTGGCCAGTTTTCCTTCCAGCATCTCCCCATCAATGAACTTCCCATAGAGCGCGGTCCTCTGATCAGGGTACACGTAGGCTATCTTTTCTCCCGTCATCTCCCCATCTTCATTGACTTCCCCGACGAGGCTGCCTCCATCCTGGCAGGAGAAACCAAAACACGGAGAGATTATGTAAAGGATTCCTCTGTAGGGCACGAGCTCAAGACGTTCTCCTCCACACCCCACCGTGAAGAACGCCGACACTGATTTTTAAACCTAAAAATCTAGAGCTTTTGACAAGAGTGAACGCTCTTGATGCCTCTGCAGGCAGCTCCTCTGCCGCATGCAAATGCGCTTCCGGAGTGTTCTATGCACGGGGCATGCATGCCTCGTTTAGAGGAGGAGACTGGAGGGTACTTTGTAACCCTGGACTAGTTACTGGCCCGCTGGCTCGGTGTGTTATCTAAGAAACAAGCATGCTACACTCAGAACATAATGCAAACATTTAAGGGAAATATGAGCTCTATGTTCTTATGGTGCACACCTGTAATCTCAGCATTCTAAAGACTGAGGCAGGGGGACTGTGAGCTTTAGGTTAATCTAGGCTACAAACTATCTCGAATTCCCTAAAAAAAAAAAAAAAAAAAGAGTACAAGTTTATCTATAGCAGGGTAAAATTATCTGCTGGTCTTATGGTCTCACCTTTTAAATTTTATTTTCTTTTAAAAGTAATTTACTTTGTGTGCATGGCTGTTTTACCTGGATTGTATGTCTGTGCACTGTGTGCATGCAGTGGAAGAAGAGGGTAACAGGACTGGAGCTGGGTTACAGACAGTTATGAGCCACCACATGGATGCTAGGACTTGAACTTGGGTCCTCTGGATGAGCACCCAGTGCTCTAACCACTGAACCATCTCTGCAGTCCATCTGTCTTCTTTCCCTTTTCTCTTTCTTTCTGTTTTTTGTTTGTTTGTTTGTTTGTTTTCTGTTTTTTTTAAATTTCAAGAAAAGTTTTTGCTATGTTTTTGAGCCTGGCCTTGAATTCATCATATAGGACAGGCTGACTGTAAAGTCACTGTGATCCCTGTGTCTGCTTCTCAAGTGCTAGGATTGCAGGAGTACCCAACTCAGTTCTCTGCCAAGAAAATCTTAAGTCTGGATGTGGTCTCACACACCTTTGATCTCAGCACTAGGGAGGCAGAGAGGGCAGATCTCTGATCTCTGTGAGTTTGAAGCCAACCCAATCTATTCAGGACAGCCAGGATTATATAGAGAGATCCTGTTTTAAAAATATAACACAACACAATTGTCAGCTAAAATGTACTTAAAAATTATTATTTTTTTGCAGCTCTGGGAGCGAACCAAGGACCCAGGACCTTGTATGCTTGTACATGCTAAACACTCTACCTCTGAGCTAAATCTCTGTTCTTAAGAATTAATTTGGGGAAAAAAAAAAAAAAAAAAAAAGCTGGGCAGTGGTGGTGCACGCCTTTAATTCCAGCACTTGGGAGGCAGAGGCAGGTGGATTTCTGAGTTCGAGGCCAGCCTGGTCTCCAGGACAGCCAGGGCTACACAGAGAAACCCCATCTTGAAAAACCAAAGTTGGAGGTGGAGGGAAAAAAAAAGAAAAAAAGAATTAATTTGGGCTACACGAGTAACAATAGCATTGTCTGTATTTTCTAAGTGATTTAAAAAAAAAGGTCTTGTCTCCTCTACATCACTTCTTTCTTTCCTTCTTCATTGGCAGCTACCCTGCCTCCCTCCAGAAGGGCCAGCTCTGCTTCCTTCCTTAGGACAAAGGCCAGGGTCACAGTAGGTAACCAACACACGGATGGTATTTTTATTCTGTGTGTATCTCCCTGTGTGTGTGTGCGTTTATTTACATGGGTGAGCGTTTGCCATGGTGCATGTGTGGAGGTCAGAGGCCTGCAGAAGTCAGTTCTCAACTTCCAACACGTGGGTCCCAGGGGACCCGTCCTTGTCTGGCTTAGTGGCTGACACCTTTTCTCACCAAGTCATCCCACAAACAAGTTTTAGTTGAGCTGGGCTCACAGTGTTATGGATAACTTCATTTAGGAAGCAAGAGATGGGTCCTCTGCTAGAAGTCCTTACTGCACAACTTATCAACCAAAGTCCTTTGCAAGCTTGCTAAACAATTTGATACCACGGTGCCTCTGGTAGCTGGGTTAATGTCCTCAGCTCAAGTATCTAGGAACAGTTATGCAACGTAGCAACGCACGGTGACACTCATGTGACCCTCAGTGCTGCTTATTGGGACAAGGATAAGTGACATTACCCACACGGATTGCACAGCTCCACACACTCTTCGGTGGGAAGAGATTATAAACTAACACAAATTTCAGAACTTTTGAGGAAAAATGTCCAGCATCATTTTCATCGGCAGAAAATGCAAAAGGGTGACATTTGTTGCTCTTTATCCTTCTGAACTTAATTCTTTTTTTTGTTTTTTTTTTTGTTTTTTTGTTTTTTTGAGACAGGGTTTCTCTGTGTAGCCCTGGCTGTCCTGGAACTCACTCTGTAGACCAGGCTGGCCTTGAACTCAGAAATCCACCTGCCTCTGCCTCCCAAGTGCTGGGATTAAAGGTGTGTGCCACCACCGCCTGGCCTGAACTTAATTCTTACTAATGCAGTGTAAATGGGATGGTCTTTTCTGTGCGATCTGCCTTCAGGCTGCTGCTGAGCCACAGCGTGTTAAAGCATGGTGTGTGTTATTCTTACATGTGTTAACTAACAGGAGTTACCTACCACATTATTGCTTATTTGAAGCAGAAGTCTGTGTTTTAGGGCCTCACACTCTTTCTCTCAGAAGCTGAATTTATTACTTTGCACTTACAAAACAGAAATCCTTTGGTTTTCTAAATAATAAAATAAAATGCATTGGAAGGTAAAAATCAAACCAAACCAAACCAGTTTATTGCGGCCGCACATGGTGCCTCTTGCTAGTGTCCAGCTAGCACAAACTAGGCCCTGGGTTTGAGTCTCAGCTCTGTCTAACATGAGTTGGTGGCACACACCTGTAATTCCAGCCCTTAGGAGACAGAGGCGGGAGAATCAGAGGTTCAAGGTCCTCCACAGCTACACAGAGAATCTGAGGCCAGCCTGGGCTACATAAGACTGTCTGGAAAACCAAAACATCACCAGCAAAACTTTTGTATCATAATTAGAGGGAGATTTTCAAAAGAAGCTGCTCTTAGAGTGATCTCACACAAACAATAGGCAGAATAGTTCGTTTCCTTCCCTTATTCTTGTTATGGCACAGATATTGCCCACCTGCTCTATCAAGGAGTATGGAGAAGAGGCCATTGTCTGGCGTCTTCTGCTCGATGGCTCCCTCTAGTGGGATTGGTGAGAAGACAGGTCAAATGCTTGTTGACAACACATTTTTCTCTTGGGTGGGGATTAACAAGATAAGGCTGCTTGGGATGTCACAGTCCTGTCAATCCCAGGAAGGCCCATGTCCCTCAAGAGACACCACAGTGACTTAGCAGCAGAAGGGACCTAGAACCCTGCAGTGGCTCTGTGTTCCCATCCCACCTTCAGTTACTACAGTGACCACAGCAACAGTCCCTGACACTGACGCCTACTTCTTTACTGACTCAGCCTCCAGACAGCCGCGGGCCTCCCACTCTCAGCAGACACCACTCGAGCTATCCACCATTCTTCGAGCTAGTTATTACTTCCCAGCAGTCTTCTCTTGGTGTTTGATAAGACCACAGGGTAAAATGTTGCTCCAGTCCAGCCGCTGGTCCCACCCATGTACCTGCAGCGGTACTAATTGGACTCGGGATTATGGGGGCTGGGGGAGAGGAGGGAAAGGACACAAAGGTGGGGGCTGACATTTTGGGGGTGTCTGGGTAGACTGGGAGGGGAGCATGCCTATGATAAAGACATGTTATATACACACGTATGAAATCGTCAAAGAACACGTAAAATATTCTCTAAAAATGTAATTTTTAAAGACATTTTTAGGTTTGGCTGCAGCCAGTGAGATGAATGCAGGAAACTGTCTTGGCTGTACTTCCGATCTCATCACAGGACTTCCGTTGATCCTAGTCACAAGTGAAATGACAGGGAGTGGGAGTCTCTGGGAATCCCTGTTTTGGCTCTCTCTCATCCTCAGCCTACATGGGCTCCACTCATTTTTCTGACAAGTCTCTCAGATGTCAGTAGCTCCCCAGCTCCACGCAGCTCCTCAGCCCGGTCACTCAGAAGCCCGCTCTCACCCTTCAGGAACTGCAGGTATCTTGGCCCCAGTATTGGCTTGTCTGCCTCTACCTAGACAGTCACCCAAATAATGTCTGATGGATCAGAGCTGTCCAAGATGCCTAGACATGCTTGGAGAAGTCTTAGACTAAGAATAACCACAGCCTTTCCTTAGCGCACAGTTCTTTTTAAAAATTTTAGTGGGGGGGGGATGGGAGGGGGAGTAGTGGGGAGGGAAGGGTGTTGGATCCCTTGGAACCGCTAATACTGGGATTGAAATTCCAGTCATCAACTGGTATAAGCCCTTCTGTCTGAGGCTCCCCTAGTGTAAGGAGCGGTTAGAATATTCGCCATCACTAGATGGCGCTGTCGTTCTGAGGAAACTTGTGGATAGCCCGCGAAAACCCCGAAATGCATTATGGGTGTACACGTCTAATCACCGCCCACTCCCGGGGCACGCCAACCAATGGGAGACACGCTGCCTCGGAGCTATATAACACCGCCATGTTGGGTCCCGTGCGGTTCTCCTTCTTCCTTCTCTATCAACGGCTAAATAAAGCTGAACTGTAGACGAAGCCTGCTGTGTCCGCACGTCTTCTTGCTGGCGAGAGGCGAGAGGCGCGCCCCACAACTGGTGCCGAAACCCGGGACGCCGGGAGCATTTTCACATCAAGGAGAACCCCCGCCGATCGGTGGGAAGGCTTCACAGATCTACAGTGGCAGGTGAGCTTTCTCATAGTATGCTGGACTCTGAATTTCTAATGGGATCGCTTGCGGGCGACGCACTGCTAGGAATTCTCCTAGCAGCCGTAATTGCTGCCCGCCTCTTTCTGGTCTTATGTAA
>CM052704.1:33912186-33963042 GCA_028551405.1 Uromys caudimaculatus
CCCCCCCCCCCCCCCCCAGGGTCTCTCTACATAGCCCTGGCTGTCCTGGATCTTACTATGTGCCAGGATTAAAGGCATTTGTCACCATACCCAGTCATCCCCCATATGCATTTCAACAATGAAATATCTTTCTGCTTCTTTCTATAGGACAAAGGAATTAAAAGTAACCGTTCTTTTTTTTCCTACTCTACTAATGGTACAATAAAACTAGTTTGTCCTAGTGATGAGTAAATACTCAGGAATACTCAGTATGACTCAGAAGAATTAAGAGCAAATCTAAAGCCTCGTCATCTAAGTCCGAGCGAACAATAGCAGGTAGGCCCGCCTCAGAAACTCTCATCTTTAGCATGGCGTCACAAAGGATACATTTCACTGTCTACTGTGAGGAGTCAAAACGTTGTCTTAAAACAAGTTCCTTCCCTCAGAGGGAACAGGTAGCAGCTTACTGGGTAATGGATCCAACACACTCCGTGTCGATTGTTGTCTTTGTACTGCCCCTTGAAGATCAGCCTCCCGTCGGTGTCATACTCCTGGGCCGGCCCATTCAGCTCCCCATCCACATAGGTGCCCTGTAGAACACCTCCATCCTCGTAGGTATAAACACCCTGGCCCTGCAGGGCATCGTCCACATAATATCCCTCCAGAGTGCTGCAAGACAGGGGGCACAGAGAGGACAGTCTGATGAATGGTGTTCCACTTCCCCTCCCCTCTCTCCCCCTCCTTCCTTTTCCCCCTCCCCCACACCCCTCCCCCAGCGTACATTCAGCAGGTAGAGCCTGTCTTGCTATTGTTGGATCTCTCATTCCAGCCTGTGGGTGAGGCCCAGAGATCAAACTCAGGTTGTCAGGCTTGGTGGCAAGCACCTTAACCTACTGAGCCATTTAAAAGCAAAGGATCGAGTCCGAGGACCCTCAGGCTCAGCTCCGTTTCCACTCTTACATGTATTTAAAACAATGCCTGGAGTTCCCATTGATCAATCAATCTAAGAGTCTTAACTCATAATCTTCTGGTTCTTATGAATCTGTTTCCCCCTCCCTCCTTTTTCTCTGCCAAAGGAAAGAGAGAAGAAAAAAGCCACAGGTTGGGCTGAGAACGAGTCTCACCTCCCCGTGTCTCCATGGCCAGGAAGATGCGCAGCTTACACGGGGCACTGGCGTTTCTGCTGCTACGCCCATCTCACGCTGGCCACCCACTTCCCTCTGAGGGCCAGCACTCACTGATCCTCTTGGCTGGCTCAGATACAGGGGTCTTCAGTCACTCAGGGTTGGCCTAGCTTATGCACCTGTCATCTTACTTTCAAGTCACTAATGTATTCTACAGTAGCAATGACAACGGGCACCCAATCAAAAGGCTCTCCTTTGCCTTCCTTTGGAGACAGGGGAGGCTTGATTTTTGTTTTACAGTCGTGCATTCCCTAACGACAGGCTCTGAAAAGTGTGTCATTAGATGATTTTGTCACTGTGTGAACAACACAAATATATACACACAAATCTAGATGCTATGGATGCTTCAACACCCAGGTCATATGATACTCTTTCGAGACTTTTGTGGCATATGCTGTGTGTGTGTGTGTGTCAGCTGCACACTTGTGTTCGTGTATACAGTCAGTGGTGCAAAGGAGGAAGACTGCAGGCTTAACCCCGCGGGTCTCACTGGCATCCTGATGGAGGCTGAGCCCCATGGTGCTGGACCAGAAGGAAGCTCACAGTATATTTATGGTGTTTTCACCGTTCTTTCTCACCTCTGTCCTCAGAAAATACATTTGGAAGTTCAGAAATACGTTTTGTGTCCAATATCCTTATTAATGGAAGAAAGTTTACCGAAAATTCCATTTAGAATAAAGGAAAGGGCAGTCCAAATCATTTTAAACATTTAAAATGTAAGGGTCAGCAATATGGCTCAATGGATAAAGGTGCTTGCCACCAAACCTAAGGATATGAGTTTGATCCCCTGGGCACACGTCATGGAAGGAGAGAACCCACTGGTGTGCTCTGACTTCCACATGCAGCTCATGGCACCTACACTTCATCCACACACAAAATAAAGATTAAAATATTAAATATAAGATACTCGGAAATCAAGATGGTTTGATTAACACCAGCTTCTATTCACAGATGCAGCAAGCAAGCATTTAAAGGTATCTTACTATGTAGTGAGCGTCGTATGGGGCTCTTGCCAGCATAGTGCACAGAGTATGTACAGCCCAACAGTACTTCACCGTAAGCACACACTGCTCAAGAGGCCATGAAGTATAAGCACACACTGCACACTGGGTAGGCAGGGTAAACATAAACCTTACACTAGGACAAGCGTACACTGTGTACTAGGTTAAATGGGACAAGCAGACATGATGTACACCATGTTCCGGGGCAGGTAGAACAAAGCGCGGCATAGGGACTGAGTGGGCCGTCCCCGCCTCTGCCAAGTAAAGCCTTGTCTTGTGATTGAGAACGATCTGTAATTATTAAATGAAATTCACAGCCCGAGCACTGACAGCTCCTGATTTCATTGTAATTACACTACGTGTGGTCTCCCAAGGGGATAAATAGTTCTCTTTCCCGTTTGTTTGTATTATCAATGACAAATAGGCTTATTAAATTCACGAAAGGAATAAAGTATACTTTAACATCGCTTTTGCATAAATAATCAAAACTCTAAACTCAGCGAAGCTGAATTAATGAGATGCAGCTGTCATTAGAATCGCACAATTAAAAAAAGAGAGCCGCTCACTCAGAGGATTGCTAATCAACTGACGGGAGATGCATAGATGGCAGGAAAGTGAGTCGATCATCTCTCTTCATTTCTGGGAGGGATTGTCAGGTAAGAAACAGGATGCCCAGTGAAGTCTGAATTTTTTTTTTTTTGAGACAGGGTTTCTCTGTATAGCCCTGGCTATCCTGGAACTCATTCTGTAGACCAGGCTGGCCTTGAACTCAGAAATCTGCCTGCCTCTGCCTCCCAAGTGCTGGGATTAAAGGCAAGCCCTACCACTGCCCAGCATGTGAAGTCTGAATTTTAGACAGGTTATGAACTGTAGCAGGCGTAGATCCCAAATATTGAGGGTAAGATATAAATATAAAAACGTTTTGTTGTTGTTGCTGGAACTATTAATCAAAGCAAGTGTTCTAAGTTGTTATTTGCAAGTCCTGTTTGACTTTAGATTCTCAGCAGCATCCAAAATGTTCCCGCATATATTTGGGCATTCTCAACAGACAAGCATCCCAGATTCACCATCAAATCTTAAAGGTATAGGTCTTTTGCACAAGTTAATATTCATGTGACTTGCACATATTTTGAGTTTATGAATGCTATGGCTTGTATCTGGAGGCCCGAGAACAACTTTTGGGAATCAGCTTTTCCTTCCACTGTGGGTCCTGGGAGCTAAGCTCCGGTCATCAGGTGAGAGTTTGTACCCACTGAATCATGTTTGTCTGTTTTTGCCATACAGGGTTGGTCTCGGTTGTCCTGAAACTCACTATATAGACCAGGTTGGCCTCGAACTCACAGAGATCTGCCTCTCGAGTGCTGGCACTAAAGGAGTCTACACCCAACTCCACGGGCTCATCTTGCTTTGCTCTTTATCCCCAGTGTTGCCGCCTCTCTGTGAGTCCAATCTCATTCCACTCTCACGGGAAACAGCCTTGCCCAGCGGGCTTCCCGGGCAGGTCTAGCAGGGCAGGTCTAGCAGTGACGTCCGGTGCGCAGTCCTACTGCCGGACAGGGAACGGTCTATAGCTCAGCCGAGCTCGAGAGCCTTAAGACTGCATCCTTAGGGATGCAAGAAAGACCTTCTCTCTCTGCAGGGATTTATGTGTGACTCAACTGAATGGGGAAAGGAAGAAATAGGCATCTTTTATGCTAAAATTTTAAAGTAGTGTTTTCATTGGAACAAACAAAATAAACCAAGTACCCTCAAGCTACAGACGGTACAGGTTTTCACTATTTCTATCCAAAGTATCTGACTGACCTTTATGTGAACATCATATCAGGCATTTCCATTCTCCTTCCCTGTCCTCTTTCCTTCCTTCCTTCCTCCCTCCCTCCCTCTCTCTCTCTCCTGTGTGTCTGTATGTCTGTGTGTATGTGTGTGTATCAGAAGAAGGTGTTTGATTTCTTGGATCTGGAGTTACAGTTGGGAGCCATCTAATGTGGGTTCTGGGACCTGAACTTGGGACCTCTGGAAAAGCAGCAACATGCTCTTAAACACTGAGCCATCTCTCCAGGCCTAGGTTTAATGTTCTTTTGTTGTTGTTTTGTTTTGTTTTTTGTTGTTGTTTTGTTTTGTTTTTCGAGACAAGGTTTCTCTGTGTAGCCCTAGCTGTCCTGGAACTCACTCTGTAGACCAGGCTGGCCTCGAACTCAGAAATCCACCTGCCTTTGCCTCCCAAGTGCTGGGATCAATGGCGTGCGCCACCACTGCCAGGCTAGGTTTAATGTTCTTAACCTGTGTTTCCTTTTAACATTTTGACAGACTCCTCAGGACATTAAGGAGTAACAGAAATGGTCTTTGGATTGATTGATTTTGTGGTAATGGCACCTGAAGCAGACACTGGACAGCTTAGGGACAACATCAATTTAACTACATATGTTTCTCCTCACATACACAGACCTTTTTATTTTTTAAAACCTGTTTTTGGTGGTGGTGTTTTTACCAAAGCTCATTTTATGAGGTGCTAGCGTTGCAGAAATAATGAAACTAGGAAATATAACTTAAAATAATGGAGAAATTTAGCAATTTCCAACCCCAACGGGTGCGCCTGCATTTTACTCAAATACTACTGTATTTTCATTTGAAAGTCACCTCTATAATATTTAAATACACAAAGATATTTAGAAAGTTTGACTTTTCTTCATGGTTTAGATACTGAGGAATTTCTGTCCTTCTCACTTCGTGGGTCTAACCGTGATTCCTTTTCTCCAGCAGATGCCGACAGCTCTGAATATGCCCAATATTAAATCTCAAACTTGCTTAAAACTTAAGATTGACTTCTTTTTTGAGTAACTATTACTTCATGGCTCTCAAGTCTGAACTTTACAGATAATAACACGGAGCCCCAAAGAGGCTGGACATACCTGCTAGTGTGTTCTCGTCAGTGCAAGATCGAGAAAGAAACTTAAAAATGAATCTGAATTCTACTTTCAAGTCCCGTCTCTCAGAAATTAAACTTGCGGCTCTTAGTTTGAGGACATTGTTCTGGAATGATTTCGTGTGGCTGTACTATTACCTAATACTGCAAGCCAAGGAAGGGGAGGGGACTAGCTAAGGCATCTGCTAAAACTACTTCCGGCTAAAACAAGCTACTTCCGGCTAAGACCTTTAACCTCTGGAGGTGGGAGGGGTAAATGGAATGAATCGCGAGTGGCCATATGCTAGACACCCTCAAAATTGTTTTTGCTTTAACAGAGGGTGCAAGTCTAGAGAATCTGATGATCGCAAAGGCTCAAAATAACAGCAATTAGCAAAATCTAGTTCTTTCTTTAAATAAAACGAACCGCCATGGACTGAATGTTTAGGGCCCTAAAACCTGTGCATTGAAGTCTTATTCCTCAACGGGGTGGTCCTAGGAGATGAGATGGTGCGGAGGTATCAGGTCCCAAAGCTGGAGGCCTCCCTACTGGGCTTACTGCCCTTATACAAAGAAACCAGGGAGCTTGCTTTCTCTGACTTCCTTCTCCACCATGAGAGGACAAAGGGACAGGGTAAGCAAGCATCCATCTGTAAGCAAGGAAGCAGGTCCCTGCCGGACGCCAATCTAACAGCATTTTGATCTCAAAGCTGTCAGCCCTTCAGAATTATGAGAGATGAACACTACCCAAGGTAGACATTGTCAGAAACAAACTGGAATATGTGACACCCGTTGGTGTCTGGTGCTGAATTGCTTGCTTGTTGATGGGGGTGGGGTAGGGCGTTACACTTTTTGGAGTAGTTGATTGTTGTGTGAGTGTACTGACATTGTGACATGTGACACTTTGATGTTTTCCCTAACATAGTAGGGCTCCAAGCCATTGTAATGAACTAAGACTATAGTCACATCATCCACCCCTGCCCCCAGGCACTGGCCAGATGTGCTCTGCCTCTGCCAGGCTCCTAGCAAGTGCTACTCTACCCACAGGGAAAAAGCTATCTAAGGCTCCTGGGAAAGTTTCACAACTTAGTACAGCTAAGAAGTGCTGGGTGGGGCTGGAGAGATGGCTCAGCGGTTAAGAGCACCGACTGCTCTTCTGAAGGTCATGAGTTCAATTCCCAGCAACCACATGGTGGCTCACAACCATCCGTAATGAGATCTGATGCCCTCTTCTGGGGTGTCTGAAGACAGCTACAGTGTACTTACATATAATAAATAAATAAATGAATAAATAAATAAATTGATTAATTAAAAAAATATCTTTAAAAAAAAAAAAAAAAAAAAAAGAAGTGCTGGGTGTAGGTGCACACACCTTTAATCCTGACGCTAGCGTGGCAGAGGCAGGTGGATCTCCACACAGCGAGTTCCAGGACAACCAGGGCTTAAAAAAAACCAAAAAACCAAAAAACAAAACCAAGAAAATGAAAGCTCAGGAAAAAGGAAGCACATTGATTACTATTTTCTCACTGATGGTCAGAATGGAGCAGCAGATGTATTTAAAAAAAAGAAAGAAAGAAAAAAGTTACCTCTAAAAGTGAATTTAGCCAGCGTTTCACACCTGTAATCTCAGCACTTGGGAGGTAAAGGCAGGAGCATCAGGGGTTTAAGGTCATCCTCAGCTACATAGTAAGGTCAAGGCCAGCCTAGGCTACATGAGACCTTGTCTCAAAAAAAAAAAAAAAAAAATGTAAAAGAAAAGGAAAGAAAATATAGGAGTGAATTCACCTTAACTGTAACTCTTACTAACTAGGGAACTCTGGGAAAGGTATCTAGTCTTTCCAAACCTTAGTTTCTTCATAAATGAAATGGGATTGTAAATCCAAATGTACTTATTTGCTGAGCTTGGTTCCCAAAAAAGCCAGAAGATGGTCAGGAACACAGAATGGATTTCGCCTCACACGAGAGGCCGGGATACACGTGACTTCAAAAGTACATTTTCACCTCAGCTTCTCTGAAATGTGACCAAGCACTTTGTAACAACCTGGGAAACCTTATGTGTCCTCATTTCCCCTCAGCCCATAGGGGTCCTCTCAGCAGAACACAGGAGGACAGAAAATCAACATCAGAAATCGCCCCTAGGAGGCTGGGGATGATAGCTCAGCAGGTAAGCCACCTGCCTTGCAAAGGTGAGGCTGTGGTTTAGTCCCTCAGAATCCACTTAAAAAACAAAGAGAGGTGGTGGTGTGGACCTGTAATCTCAGCCTAGCCTGCTTGGTGAGTTTCAAGTCAGTGAGAGGCCCTGTCTAAAAACAAACATTGAACACACTCAGCAGGTATAGGTGCTTGCCACCAACCCTGGTGACATAAGCTCCACCTATGGGACCCACGTGGCAGGAGGAGAGAACGAGCTCCTGCAAGTTGTGCTGTGACCTCCACAAACACTGGCATGTGTAGGCCCTCCCAATAAATAAATCTATGTAATTAAAAAAAAAACCATAAAATCAAGGCTTGTGTCAGTGAGGAACAATAGAGGTTTTTCTTTATATGTCCAGGAACAGTAATGTAAAGAAATATTTACACTCCGGGTTCCAGGGCACACACTGGGACCAGCACACTTGAGGAAGAAGCAGAGGGGCAGCAGGTCTGAGGTAGCCAGGCAGCGTTTAGAGAGCAGGGGTTGAAGCTCGGTGGTAGAGCATTTGCCTGGCATTCATGAGGCCCTGGTTCCCCAGTACCAAAGGGTAACACATATGATAAATTACCTCACTTTTTATCTTGGGCTACAGACCGCAAGACTCCCTAAAATCACCATTCCATGGCTGGAAAGTAGAGGCCTCTGGGTTTCTATGTTATTTCTTTTTCTTCCCCCAGTTCTAGGCTAATAACAAGTTCTGCCTCTATGCTTATAAATTTTGGTGGAACTCAGAACAGTTAAGCTGTACTAAACACCCAGATTAGCCATTTCAGTCGAAATCAAAGAGGCAGATATCAAAGCATTCTTAGCGGCAGAAAAACACACACCCAGTGCCGGGTTCCACCCAGACTGTGCGGCACCAACAGAATCTCAAAATCTTGTTTGCTGCATACATGTCCTTGTCTCAGGATCAGAGAGGTTAAGAGGCCTCAGTTTCTTGAACTAAGTCTCTGTTGCTTTAACTTGGATTCTTTTTTTTTTTGTCCTTTGAAAGGGTAGGGGTGGAGTGGGACGTGTGGGCTGAGGATGTATCTCTATGGTAGTTAGAGGTCGGCTATAGCATGCACCAGGCCCTGGGTTCAAATCCTCAGCACAGGAAAGAAAAAAAAAAAGACGTGAAAAATATCACAATGAAAGACATTAAATCACAGGTGAACTTAAAATTAATTAATTTTACAAAGGGAGAAAAAGTTGAGCATGGTGGCATACCATCATTCTAGCCACCTGGAAGGTGGAGGCAGCAGAGTCAGGAGGTAGTGAGTTTGAGGCCGGCCTGGGTTACCTGAAACCCCATCTCAAGAAAAAAAATAGTGAATAGGCACCTCAAATGGCAAAGAAAAGCCAACGGTGCTGGCCACCGGGCATATGCTTTGACCTCTCCTCCAGATTTACCATTTCATAAAAGACATGCAAATTATTGCACACGTACAGCACAGAGTGACCAGAGAGAGCACTTGAGGTCAGAAGTGGCCAGCAAGGCATTGGGGAAGGTACTCAGGCAGTCTCGCTCCCTCCCTGCCTGCTCAGGATCATGGCCCCGGGCTAACAGGGAACACATTTTAGCACACTGGTTCAAATACTCAGTCTAGCCCATTAATGCTCTAGTCCACCAGGTCTGTAAAGCCGGAACCAGTTTGCTGAGCTGTATACCCTAAGCATTGGTCAATTGTTGGCTAACTACCAAATTCAAAGGATGAACATGCCTATGCGTGTGCGCGCGTGCGTGTGTGGTGCGTGGCCATCTGGATAAACTCTAACTTGTTTCAGTTCCCACATCCGCTTGGCAAGGACTTTACTATCATTATTTTAAACTATCATGTTAAGAGAATGTCTCATAAAGCATAGAAGATATCATAGCCAGAGACTGGGCACTCAAGGAAACTCTCCTTAGGTGGGGAGGAGAAATCAGCCATTTACAAAAAACATACATTGTTGAATGAATACAAAAATAACCTCGGCACAAAGTAAAAATGGACATTTTCCAGAAAGATCTATGATCAAACTACCATGGAAACGAAGCAGGGGTGTTACCTTCTGGAAAGAGGGATTCTGAAAGAGGCGGCGTTGATGCCAACACCTTGAAAGAGACCCCTGGGGACCAAGGAATCAGTGGGTATTGACTTTGTGCCAGTGTATGTGTGTTTATGTGTGTATATATGATGCACACGCCTGTGCACATGGGTATGTGTGAGTGTGGGCAGATACATGCCATGGTCCACGTGGAGGTCGGACTGTGGGCGTCTGTTCCTGCCTTCTACCGTGTGTGATGTCATTAAGCTACTTTATGGTTCCTGGATGGCCATGATATGAATTTGTACAAGACCATTGGGGGGAGGGGGGGCTAAATTTGCCATGGCAGAAATCACTGGACAGACACATCCCAGGCCTGGCACACCATAGGTTGGTTTCTGCACAGTCACCACTGTCATTTCTGGTTACCAAAGCCTTGCATACATGGGTTACTCTCATCTTTGCATGAGCTACACACAAACTTTTAATTGAATTCTTCCATTTGTATCAGTTTTTTAACTTTGGAACAGTTGGGGATCCCCATCCCTCCCCCATAAAACAGAGCAGCGAGGGCTACCTGCCGTCAAAGAAGAAGAATTTCCCACGTCCATTCTTTTCTCCGTGCACAAAGTTGCCCTCAAATCTGTCGGTGGAGGAGTAGGTGACAGTGCAGAACCCGTGTGGCAATCCGTCATCGTCCAGGTGCCCTGGGGAAAGAGACATTGTCAGCTCAGAATGGTAAGACAAAGTCTCAGAAACTGCCCAGGGAGGCCAGAAAGGGGTATCAATCCCCTGCATCTGGAATTACACATGGGTTTAAGCTGCCCAACATGGGTTCCGGGAGCTGAATTCAAAAGTAGCAAGTGCTAACTGCTGAGCCATCGCTCCAGCCCCTACTTCCGAGTCTTGAGGGGACCAAGCCTGTAGAGCTTTTCCACCCCCCATTGATGCTTTGTATTCTTTGTGCACTGACTGGCTTGCCTTTTCCCTGAGACTGGGCTGTATTGTCAGGAGGGCCATCCACAGCCTGCTTACCATGGCCCAAGCTTCCCCGTAGTACTTATGTTTGTAATGAATGTCCCCAGCTTCTTATCTTGAACTGAAATGTGCTCAGATGGCAACGGGCTGTTGTTGTATGGTCACCTGCACTGTCCCTGTGGTCCTAGTATGTTGCAAGCATGTTGCAAGCATGCAATATGAGCTTGTTATTCTCCAGCCCTTGTATTGAGCACTCGTAGAGTCCCGACACCCCGTTTTATGTTCAGATAACAAAGGGGAGGAGCGTGTCTAAAATGTCATGGCTGAGAGGTTTTCTAGGTTTAGACTTAAGCAAACCCAGAGCACTCTACTTTATAAAACCATCTCCGCTTTGAATGGTTCATGGTAGCCTTTCAAGCTCCCTATGCAACAGAGGACTATGTTTCAAGTGGAGACAAACAAGTCCATGTTGCCTCCGAAACAGTGATCTTGGGACTCTAGGAACAGTCCCTACACTCGCCTTTGGCCTGCTGGTGCTGCCTTCCTGTTTACAGACTATACAGCCGAAGGCACACTAGGTTCTTTGTTACCAACTACATGTTTCACAAACCCCAGACCCCTCCTCCCCATTAGTATCCCCCCCACCCCCCCATCATCTGGGTGAAAAGATTTTGCAGAGATGAGTGAAAATAAAGCCAGTCACTACTCTACTGGCTTCTGCCCTGGGTTAACAACCTGACTCACGGGTGAAAACATTAAATACTGTGCAATACAGGGACATTAAATACTCAGTATGGCTTCCAGATGGCCCACTGGCATAAAACACAAAATATGCTACCACATGAATGCCTGAATCTCCTTCCTAACATTTTTGTTTAAGATGATAAAGTCCTAGGCTAAGGATAGAACTTGGGATAGAGGGCTTAGATGGCGTGCCCAAGAACCTAAGCAATACCCAGCCCTGCAAAAGAAAAATGGAAAAAAATAGATAGAAGGCCATGGTCTCTTAGAAGAGATGATGAGTAGTCATAGAGGAAGAAAATGTTCTTTATATTATTGACGACTGAAACATAAAATCAGAGCAAAAAAGACCCTATTTTATCACTCCGACTCTATATGGAATGAGTTACCTGGAACATGGTCCAATATTAACTCATGCTGTTATTTATCTGTGGATCGAGTTACCTAGAACATAGTACAATAACTCGCGTACTATTCTCTATTTGTTTATTATGTGTATGTGGGTGCCAGCTTGAGTTCACGTGCACCACGCGAATGTAGCCTTCAGAGGCCAGATGAGGCCCTTGGACCCCCTGGAGCTGGGTTACGGGTGGACGGGAACCACCATGTGGGTGCTGGGAACCGAACTGGAATCTTCTGCAAGAACAAACAGTGCTCTGAGCGCGGAGCCGTCTCGCCCGGCCCACATGTGGTTACGTAATCACACCACAGACCGGTTAGTTTCTTTCTTTTTGAATACAACATTTTCCTACAAGGTCAGAAAATCAATGGTCAGTGGGGAGCTAGTCCAAACTTGGTTTCTCTTGGTAGAAAAACTAAATTATATGATATAATTCTAATAGTCATATGAAATAATTTGGACAATTATTTTCTGACCATTACTAATGACATTCTTTCATTGAAACAGAAAAAAAAATACCTTTTTTCCCATTTAATAAAAGAATATTCAATAGAGCTAAAAGCTTTCTCTTATGAAACATTGAAATCAATTAAACATAGCCATTAACATTCCTACGAATTTAGTGTCCTACTTTTGATTTGGTGGATATATCAGAATAATTAGGTTAGTCTCTCACGAGAGTAATTACTGATGCGTGGGAATACTCCCACAATGGAGAAAGGTGCACACCCTTCAGACTTTAAAAAGTGATTGTTAATAAAATTGGTTTTCTACTGTAAATTAAGAGAAGCATCATGATGATCACGAACACCAAGGGGAAGAAAAGCCAGTGTCACCCGTCCCGTTCCCTTCCTCCCTGTCCTAGTTCTGAATCAAACACTGAAGGTGCGGGCACCCTCTGCACTGAACTCAGATATTAAAAATGGAAGGTGTCGTATAACTGAAAGCAGGCAGAGGCCAGTTCTGACCCTAGGTGAGGACAATAAAGTCTCACCCCTGCTCCATGACTGACCTGTTTGGACCCTTCTGCAACAGGCCAATGGAGAAGGAACCCCTCCACTCTTTGCTGGAGGATTCTGAGCGACACCCATCTCTCGGAGGACCTTGTGCATCTAGAAGATATGTGGATGGACGGCTGTTTCCTGCTAGTCTGTCTGCACATGAAAGTTCTGAAATCTGTCAGACCACAGAATTCCCCTTGACTTGGTTTGTTTTGCATCCTCGGGTGTAAGCAATGCATAGATTAGAAACTAGAGAATGTCCGAAACTACCACCTTTACCGTACGCATACAACTGCTAAGTAGCTAACCCAAACAGCAAAACCAAACAACCCGGGCGCGGTAGTACAATCTCGCAATTTTACAACAAGGGATTAGGAGTTCAAGGCCAACCTCAGTAGGCAGCAAGTTTGAGGCCAGCCTGGGCTGCGTAACATTCAGTCTCGGACACAAACCACACCAGACCAGAACAGAATGAACAAACAACCCCAATCAAAACAATAGCAACAAAAAGACTTGCAAAGCGGACAAACCTAGGGAAGAGATTAGGGCGTTAAAATCCTGCCGCCTCTGGGCACAAGTACCGGGAGAGGAGAGGTCTTCTCTTTGGACACTTTTTACTCAAATGCTGCTAGCATAACAAGGTGGTGTGGCATCACAGCCTTAGCAGTCAACCTAACATCACTATCCAGAGAAGAAAACAACTATGAAGCTACTGTTTGGGGCAGTGGGGGGCGGGGCTAAGTGCTTTCTTGGTACCTCTTTGAAACCTCAGATGACTAAACACTCCCACGTGACCTGCGAGAGAGAGCCGATGGCTCTAAATGCGTGCGTGCAAGGTTGTGGAAAAACCCCGGCCTCCAACCATCCATTTACTTTCTTTCTAGAGAAAGGCAAACAAGTCGGGAGCTCTTTCTCCTTGCTGATGGCAGGGTAAGAGCTGCAGAGATGGAACAGCAGTTAAAGGGCTTTCTGCTCTGTCCTGAGGACCCTGTGTCAGCGCCACACTAGGCTGCTCACAAATGCCTGCAATTGCAGCTCCAGGGACCCCACACCCTCTCCTGCTCTCCAGCACACACATAAACAACATGAGTAATTAAACTAGAAAGTGAAAGAGAAACTGTTTAGGGGAACCTAGGGGAGGGCAGGGAAGTATGGGGCAATACAATCAAAGTACATGACATACTTGTAAGAAAATAACCTTACATAACCCAGTACCAAGTATGATGAAAAGAAAATACATATTTAAAAAGAAATCAATGTTTCAAGTTTTATGACCATGTAATAACTATGCACTATTGAGCCAAATGGTTTACTGTGATGACGTATCTTCTCGACAAAAACAAAACCAAACTAAAAACAAACAAACAAAATCACCAGTGATGCCCAGGCTCCTTAGAGAGACATGCAAGAGACATCGTGGGCAGGCTGCAGAGGACTGCCAAGATTCTCAACATCATACTCGGTTTGCAGATTCCGAGCCCTTGCCTGTGCTGTTACTCAGGGTGGAAACTCTAGTCCTTGCTGAAGACTACAGAATGCGCAGAGTCAGCCGACCACCTTCCAGGCCAGTTCCCACTACACAGAAGGTGGGCACCAGGCCCAAACGACAGGCCAAATTCACTGGAACGATCGCTTTGTGCTAATAACACAGCCCCAGCAAGCAAGGCACCCAGGATCTGTCTACAGAAAGGCTGAACGGTAGCCAGAGAAAAGAAAAAAGTAATGTGCCTGATTTTTTTCCATTCTATTCTAAATATTTTTTATCCACCAAGCGAATTGAAAGTTAAACATTTTCCCTAGAGTCACCTCTGAGCAGAAGTTTTTTTTTTTTTTTTTTTTCCTTAACTTGATAAGACTGGTCTGTTATGTTGGCCTGGGATCAGAGATGGGTCAATGACTGCTTCCCACTTAGAAGAGATCTCAGAGCTCTGGGTGAATATTTTCCTCAGAACAAGAACCATACCATTAGTTTTACAGACAAAACATGGCTCCTCCCCTCCCCCACAAAAATCATTTAAGAAAAGCAAGTTCACGAATGCCAGGAACACGCCTTCTTCCTGATGGATTCACAGTGGCCGTGAAAGGCACAGGAGCACAGATGTTAGCTGCCAAGGGCTGTGGCTTTCACGTGTGGCTCACAGAGAATGGTGTTCTCAGAACACTTGGCACAGATAAGAGACAGGCAGGGAGTTATTAATAAAAATAACCCTGACTGTTTTGAGGGGACGGGGACACTGGAACATGGAGCTACGTGTTTTCACTTTGGTCCCTTGTTCTAAAGACTCCAACATTTTCCCATTTGGAGCTCTTTCCCTCAGTGCTCTTACGCATTTCCAGGCTTTCTTTGTCTTTTTTTTTCTACCCTCATAACTGCACATCTGATACCACAAGAGAGCCTCAGCTCTTGCTTCATGCCCTCCAACTGCCTAGCGCAGCAGTTTAACTTCCCGAGCAGAGCTTGGACCCTGCACTTCCTGCCACAGCCTCTGTTCCAACATACAACCTATGCTCTCAGCCTGCGGCCCGCTTCCTTTTCTCACCCCCCTCTGTGTGTCGTTTTCTCTTTTCAGCCTCATGTTTCAACTGAAGTAAGAGTATTTTCTGGAGGGGTCACACAATTCCATGCCTCTCACCTATTTGCACCGACCTCTCTCCCAGGTTAATTCTGTCACCTCTTCAGGGAAGGCTCATCCCATGTACTTCCCTGGGTTGCAGGGAATTGTTAGCCTCAAGGTGCATGTATTCGTGTCCCGGTCCTTCCCTCCTTCCCCAGACTATGGGATTTACCAAGAGCCCTGGCTAGCCTCCAACTTGCATCAATCTTCCACCTCAGGCTTCTAAGTGCTGGCATTACAGGTGTGGGTCACCATGTCTAGCTAAGATTTTAGGTTTATTTATTTGTATGTATGTATGTATGTATGTATGTATGTATGTATGTATGTATGTATGTATATTATACATGCACAGGTAAGCACAAGCATGGTGCAAATGTGGAAACTGGAGGACAATAAAAGAGCCAGTTTTCTCCTTCTTCCATGTAGGTACTAGGGATTGAACTCAGAATGGCAGGCTTGGCAGCAAGAGCCTTTTTACCCGTGAGCCATCTTGTTCACCCATGCTTTGTCTCGTTGTGTTGTTCTAAAGCCACGGTGGTGGCCAGGGGAAGGAGCCTATACTTCTAAACTCAGCTTCGTAGGAGAGCGAAGCAGGAGGATCATGCTTTGGAGCCAGCCTGTGCTACAGAGTTCCAAGATAGCCTAGGGTTACAGAATAAGACTCTATCAGGGGTAGGGATGTCAGAGTGAGAACTCAAGTGGAACAGCCAGATGCTAACTGGCTTCCCACAGAAGCAGGGCCGATACTGGAACCCAAACTGCTTCCTCTGACACTGAGTCCTTTCCACGGGGGTGGGGTGAGGTGAGGATTGATCCACCTCATATTCAGAACTCTACTAGGGCAACAGGGCACAATAATCCCAGCACCTGAGGAGGATCATGGCTGGTTTGAGGTTAGCTCAGGTTGCATAATGAGGTCTAGGAAAGCCAATGATGACCGAGTGAGGTGTGCATCCAAGAAAACAATGCATTAATTAAAGAAGAACGTCACCAGGGCTGCAATGCCACCATGAGATCCAAAGTGTGCACCACCCTATAGGACATTTGACCTGAGTCCAGAAGAGGTCAATGTGGAGAGCATTTAGGATCACTTCCAGAAATTAGGCAGAAATTTTTGACATCCGGCTAGGACTCAGGAAATAGGCTCAGATTAAGAACATTTACATCTGAGTTCATGCAAAGCTCAGAGCAGGGCTCCGCTGAGTGAGGCTTGTGTGGCAGTCCTTCTGTCCCGGGCATCACTGACTAGCTCCTAGAAAGGTGTTTCTGGGGTTTTGTTTATTGCCTTGCTTGTTCCTTGACCCAGAACTGACCTTATTATTTTACATGTACTTAAAGTGGCATAAAAGCAGACTGGAAAAAATAAACCCGCTTCAGCCTCAGAACTGGCTGGGGTCGGGCTACAGTGTTGTCTAATTGGCTTTTTTCTTTTTAATCCTTGCTCCTGCCCTGGAGAACCTGTTGACTGACTGAGCTGGTTTGGTCAAGCCACAAGTCAAGACTGTCTCCCTGCTTTGACAGGTGTCCTGCCCTTCACTTGTCTCAGTTTCTCTGTAGAACGAGGATAATGCAGTACCCACCTCCTAGGGATGGGTAATGTCTGAGCCGCACTCAGCGTGGAATCTGCATGTAACGTAAGGAGAGCTGCAGCGACGCTGATAAAACCATCCAAGACGATGTGTGCACAGAGATGAGAAGCCCAGGGTGCACACATCTGTTTAGGAAACGATCACAGCCATTCATACGTGTTCAGAGACGTGTGCTTGGTTTTAAGCGAAGAGCAGTGTGCCGTGCCAAGGCCAACAATACCTGGAGAAAGTGCCAAGGATGCAGGTTCCTGCAAGCACACACTTGCTCCGGGCACACTGAGCTTGAGACGCTTCCTAAAGCTTTTTTCTTTTCTTTCTTGATTTATCTATTTTATTTTATATGTAGGAGTGTCAGTGCCAACAGGACTGGAGTTGCTGAGGGTTCGAAGTTGCCATGTGGGTGCTGGGAACAGAATCCAGGCCCTCTTCCAGAGCAGGCACCAAGCTGTCCCTCTACCGCTTTTTATTTTTTTGAGACTGAATCTACCTATTTTACAGGTCCAAGCTCTGTTAGAACTCTCAGTCTCCCAGTCTTAAAAAACAATCCTCTCCCCTGCCTTCCATGTAACTGAGATTACATATATGCCCTACTATACCTGGCTTTTCTAAGGACTTTAAAATATTAAGTTGCTCTTGGGCTGGGTACATTGTTTGCCCAACACACACAGTGAGAGAGAGAGAGAGAGAGAGAGTTGTTTTGTTGTTGTTCTTTTAAAAATCCAGCTATAGTTGCTCACATCTGTAATCCCAGCACATCATACCAAAGCCAGCCTGGGCCGCAGAGATCTGGTTTCAAAAATCCACAAAAACAAAAATCCACAAAAAGCAAAACATGGAAGTTACTCTACTTGTTTACTCAGCTGTCATAGCATACTTACTAACGGTGACTTTCTTGCTTTAGAGCTGAAAGCAATACTATATAGTAATGCTATATCTATCCATCCTAGATCAAAAGACCTCCCCCCTTACACACACACACACACACACACACACACACACACACACACACACACACACACACACACTTTATGTAAAGAAACTTCAGTGTTTTGAATCCACTGGACTGACATGAAACCTGAAAACATACCTTTAAACATTTGTATTTTTGAGACAGGGTCTCATATAGTTCAGGCTGTGTTGGAATTTGCCTTGCAGCTGAGGATGACCTTGAACTCCTGATCTTCCTGCCTCCACCTCCACCTGCAGGTGTATGCCACTAGGCCTGGTTTTTGTTCCTGTGCCAGTGCAAGGATCATAAATAACAGGGCATATTTTCTAAACATCAGCCCAGGGGAAGGTGGCTTGGGCTGGGGTACTATCTGTGACCAAAGGTTTGTTTTTAAAAATTGCAAAGTAAAGGAACAGGAGGAGGGGCTGGAGAGATGGCTCAGTGGTTAAGAGCTCTGGCTGCTCTTCCAGAAAACCCGGGAACAATTCCCAGTACCCACATGGCAGCTCATAACTATCTGTAACACCAGGGAATATGATACCCTCACACAGACATATATGTAAGCAGAAACACAGTTGCACAAGAAATAAGTAAGTAAAAATCAACAACAACAGTAACCCAAACAAACAAACAAAAAAACTATTAAAAACAAAACAAAATGGGAAGAATGAGAGGGACAGTGGCAATTTGTTAAGAACACTTTTTCTGTCAGAACAGAAATGTACAAGCAGTCAATAACTATGAAAGTTAAGGAAGGCTTCCTATGACTGGCTCAAGTAATGCTCGCTGGGCCTCACTAATTCCAACACTGGGTTTATTTAGAGAAATACAAGCTCTCTGAATCCACAACGTTTTAGTCTCTTCAAAGGTTACAAGCAAAACTATGTGCTTTAAAGCTGTTTTTTAAAAAACTAAAATGAAGAAATAAATTTTACAACTTTTATTAGAATGGATGCAATTCCAGGAATTCAAAATATTATTCTACTTCATCTCACCCTCAGCCTTCAGCAGTCTGCAAAAGTTATATTTATGAACACACCAAAAAGGGATTTCTCCCAAGGTAGCACTAACAAATACATATCCATATGCATTTGTTAAGAACCGCCACTTTGTTTTCCTTTATCGTTTGTCAGACCTGTTTATACAAATTAGATCAAAACCAGATTCAACCATCGACTTAAAATTATTTAGTGAGTTACTGCGTTTAACAAATTCTGGAACAACACTACGCAATCTTGCAAAACATCACTGGAACACTATCTGGAATAGAATAAAATATATACTAAATACGCTTAAGAGTGTTTTCCAGTGTTCATTGTTACAAAATCATAACCTCTCAAGACACACACAACGAGATTGTATAACGTCCCCAAGGCGTCTTTTATAAGTAGGGGGCTAAAAAAAAAAAAAGAGAGAGAGAGAGACGGAGAAACTCAGCAAAACATCGCGGCGACAAGAGTCGGGGGAGGGGTGCGCAAGAAGGGGCGGAGAAACCTGACACCCAGGCGGTGATATCATTCTCAGCCAACATCTCGGAATTCAGAAAGTTAAGTGTCATCCAGCAATTTGGGTCCCGGCTGGAGCGTCCGCACAGGGCGGCTGCACCTCGCTCGGAAGCCAGGGAGGGGGAGGGGGCGGGTGGCTGAGTTCGCCCGGGGGCAGCACAGACCAGGGCCAGCCGCCTCCGGAACGCAGAGCGCTGGAGCCCGGTGGGGAGCGGGCGTGCACTAGTCATGATCCCCCCCCCCCCCCCCCCAGCAGCGGCCAGGGCTGCCATGTGCCTGGTGTGCGGCCGGGTGCGTTGTGATGGGAGACCCACCTAGACCCGGCCCTAGTGGCCACGGGACGCAGCGACTCAGCCAGAAAAAGGGCAGGCGTTGGGAGAGGGGAAGTCGAGGTGGCTGAAATGCCGCTGCTCCGCGGAGATCAGGGGACTCAAGGAACTGCCCTCGGCGCCCTACCATCCTCCATCCCCGCAAGGACTCAGGCCAAGGTGCTAGGCAGCGTCGCAACTCCCAGGGAGGATGCTGCCGTGGCCCGGTGGGAGGCAGGGGCCCCATTCCCCGCCCGTGCCCCGCCGCGCCCCGCGCGCTCCCGGCGGCGTGGCGGAGGCAGTGCAGCCCCCGCCTGAGAAGAGCGACCCGCCATCCGCTTAGGGACCGCGGTGGCCTTCGGCTCGGCCCCGCGCACGTCGCAGACCGCCACTCTTTTGGCGCTTTCGGCCCCAGTCGCCTATCCCTACCCCAGGGCCCTGGAGAAAAGCCTGTCGTACCTTCCACGGCTTCCTCCACCACCTCGTCGTCGCTATCCATGGCGGCTGCGACCCTACCCAGCACGGGGCCGTGCGGCCGGCTCCCGTCCCTCCGGGTGCTCGCGGTGGCTGAGCGAGCGCTGGAGCTAAGCCCTGCGAGTTTGGAAGAGGAGGAGGAAGAGGGGGAGGAAGAGGAGGAGCAGTCGGGGCGGCTCGCGCTGCCTCCCCCTACAGTCCTTTCAATTCCTCCGCCAGCCACGGCTGCCGCAGCCGCCGCCCCCCCTCCCCTCGTCCCCGGTCCCCGAGGCTCCGGGGTGCTGCCGCTGCTGCAACTTTCTCCTGTGATACCCCCTCTTTGTTATGGAGCAGCTGATCCGCTGACATCACCCGGCGCCGGTGCGCTCCCTCCCTCATTGATTGACAGTTCCCTGTCCTTTCCCAGAAGTGAAGATCCTTAGAACCGAAGGCGCTCCCGGGCTGCGCCGCCTCTTCCAGGCTGTGGGCAGGCCCGGCGGCGTTTACCTTTTGGCTTGGTTCACTGTTCGTCAGCCACGCGGTCCAGGTCGCCGCCGGCTGCTCGTTAGCACGGGGGGGTGGGGGGAACTCGAGGGTGGGTGAGGGGCTCGGAGCGCCTGATACCTCGCGATGTGCCACCGGGGACTTGGAAGTGCGTCGGGCTGGATGTTCCTACCACTATCCCACTCCAGGACAACTAGAGCGCGCTCGGATCTAAGGAAGCCTTTCTGCTGCTCCTGAGCCTCGATTTCCACTCGCCCTCGAGCCCCACTTCACTCGGCTTGCTACTGCCCAGAGTTGCAAAGTGCAGCGGGCACAGGAGCGCAGGTGCCCCCTCCCTCTCCACTGCCCGGCGTCGCCTCCGTAAGCCAGTTTCCTAGACTCCAGGGGGCGTCCTGCTCCCCATATTCCTCCCGACTGCACGTCCTACCCAGGAGTCCCCAGTCTCCACCTTCTTTCGCATCTTCAGGCCCCTAGGGAGATCCAGGAATTCACCAAACCCAAATGGCAGCAGGCTGGTAATCAGGCCGCACCCGAGCTTTGGAAGTTTCTCCTCCTTGTCTTGGAGATGGAGCCACCAAGCGGAGAGCCAGAGCCAGGACCCTGTGTCTAGCGCGCCTCCTTTCGCCTCCGGTCCTGTACTTGTGATGTCCCTGGATGTCTCTTTAGTTTCTCCAAGTGCCAACCACTTCACAGACTCAGGCATCTTTGAAGGAAAAAAACCCCCTTCCTAGCCCAGCCACTTAAAGAATTGTCATTATGGCTCTACCTCTTACAGGTGGCAGCAAAGGCTCTCTTTAAATAGCGGGTTAAATGGATGCTCATGTACACAATGTACCGTGGAATTACCGGGTGCTGGTCTGGCCTTCTGCCAAGAACAGTCACCGTGGAGGGTGGGAGGGGGGGGGCAGGAACCAAAGAAAGTTGTTCCTTTTGGTTTTCTGAACAATAAATGAGGCAGGATTTCAAGTCACTTCCAACGCCTGAGAGAGTCAGAACTCCCCCTCCCCCCATTACTTCTTTTCTTAAACGCCGTTTTCTTTCTTTCTTTTTTTTTCTTTCTTTTTTCTTTTTTCTTGTAGGCAGGATCTCCTGTAGCCCGGGTCTCTAACCTCTAACTCACTGTGTAAAGGAGGACGATTTTGAACTAATCATCCCGCCTCCATCTCCACAGCACTGCAATTACAAACCTTGGCCAGCATGCCGAGTTTATAATACTGGAGATCCCATCCAAGTTCTTCCATGTTAGGGAAGCAAGCTCTCTACCAACTGAGCTGCACCCCTGCTGGCTGTTATATGTGAGACAGAAAAAGAAAAGGAAAGTAAAAGAAACGGCGTGGTGCCATTAATCCCAGCACTAGGGATGCAGAGGCAGGCAGATCTCCTAGTTCAAGGCTAGCCTGTTTGGTCTATAGAGTGAGTTCCTGGTCAGCCAGGGCTATATAGAGAAATCCTGTCTCAAAGTAAAAAAGCATTAAGAGAAAAATTATAGAGACACTAGCCCCAAATACTGTCAGAAATTTTAACTCCACTCTGCTTTAGAAAGAGAAAGGTTGTGGGCGGTCAGTTAGAAGGCTTAGGGTCCTGTCTTCCTCACCTGCAAATGTACCGGGGAAACCACTCTGGCAGTATGGGTTCCTCTTCCTGGGCATTAGATGTTCAGGCAACATGGGGAGAGACTTTTCTGGTTTAGGCTGGATTACATTTTGGACCTTTAGCCTAGGCTACACCACTGCACACTCTGGCTCAGGCTACATTGTTCTGAACTCTTCCAGACCCCTTTGAAGTCTGTCTTGGGATTGATCTTAAGGTCTTCCAGGGCAGGTACCTGGGATCTTAGTCCACAGAAATCTATTCCTTCAGGGAAATATGAAAAAATACCTCAGATTATAATTTAAATTTTAATCTTTTTCCTTAAAAAAAGATTTCATATATGTGTGTGCACGCACGTGTACTGCATTCTCTCTCTCTCTCTCTCTCTCTCTCTCTCTCTCTCTCTCTCTCTCTCTCTCTCTCTCTCTCCCTGTGTGTGTGTGTGTGTGTGTCTAAGGAGGCCAGAGAGCATTGGAACCCTGGAGCTGGAGCTACAAGCAGTGGTGAGCTCTTGGATGTGGGTGCTGGGAACCAGATGTGGGTCTTCTGAGTCAACTGCAGCTGCATATAACAGCACTTTAAATCATGAATACAGAACCAGGATTTTACTGAGTGGGTGTGCACATGTCTGTGAGTGTGTGCTAGACAGAGTCTCTCACTTGCCTGGAACTCAGGGAAGGCCAGGCCTCAGATACCCACCTGTTTCTGCCCTCCCAGTGGTTGGATTGCAAGCATACATTTCCAGTTCCACACCTGTCTTTTGTTGGTTTTTGTTTTGTTTTGTTGTAAACCATGGATCCTGGAATGGAAGAATCTCTCCAGCCTTCCTTATTCTGAGTTTTTGAAAAGGCATTTACCATGCTTTATCCCTTTCTGGTTTTGAGCTATATGATATTTCTTTTATTTTCTTGTTATTATTTATTAATTTATTTATTATTAATTTATTTATTTTTATGTATACTGTACACTGTAGCTGTCTTCAGACACACCAGAAGAGGGCATCGGATCCCAGTGCAGATGGTTGTGAGCCACCATGTGGTTGCTGGGAATTGAACTCAGGACCTCTGGCAGAGCAGTCAGTGCTCTTAACCACTCTTAACCACTGAGCCATCTCTCCAGCCCCTATTTCTTTTATTTTCAATCCTTATGGATCACTACTTTCCTTACTCATGATGCTGATGCTCACATGATGAAGACTATCAGATGCTCATCTCCTTCAGTTAGTAGACAATAAAAATGCTGGAAACCGAAGGAAGAGGCAAAAAATAATTCATTTCTTTACTAAAAGAGGGTAACGGCAGGAACAGGAAATGCCCGCTCAGAACACAGACACAGGCTTATGGTGGAGGGTGCATGGGTGCATGTGTGTACTGGGGGAGAGACAGGGCCTGTCACAAGTGTCTTACCTCTGTCTTTGGGTTCAGAGGAGAATGTCCTCTTGGAGGAGTGAGGTTAGCCCAGCCTGTTGTGAGCAGTCTACCTGTGTCAAGATCTTTTCCATGTGCTGCTTTGATAGTGTCTGGAACCAGCACCAATTCCCTGCCCCTACAGAAATGGGTCTTGAATATGCCTAGAAGGGGCTGGGCGGGGAGCTAGGGCCCTTTTGGTATCGTTGCAGGGCCAGGAAGGAACTTACCAGCTCTTTCCATCAGGAAGGCAGCTGTTAGGACGGTCCATCTCAGTCCTTACCATTCGTTCCTCTTGGCTCTAGACCACAAGTTTAGGGGAAATGTTTGCTGGGTCCCCTAAAACAGTGGTCCTCACCCCTCCTAGTGCTGCAACCCTTTAATACAGTTCCTCATATTGTGATGACCTCCCAACTATAAAATTATTTTTGTTGCTACTTCATAGGTGTAATTTTGCTACCGTTATGAACCGTAATGTAAATAATTTTGGAGATAGAGGTTTGCCAAAGCGGTCAAGATCCACAGGTTGAGAACTGCTGCCTTAAAGGGTGCTTGAACCTTTTCAGATGGTTTTTGTGCTAAGTCTCTTGACTGGTGGATCTTTATTTGGAGCCTCAGAACCCAAGAGCGTCCCTAGAGCCAAATGTAGGATGGATACTGACAATGATGGTTTTGCAGAAAGGACTTTTCTGTTTCCTGTAAACAGTGCTGAATTTTTCTCACAGACTTGATCCTCTTCTGTGATTGACCAAATGCGTTGCTTCAGCCCACGTGTCAGTGGCATCCTTTGCATTGTTCCGCAGGCCCCATGTAGGTATCCCTCACGTTGGTCCCTGCAGGACTCTTCTCTGAGAGCTTGTTTTACAAACTCTCCTCTTGGCTTCCCACCAGTTTCCTACCAATGTGGTCATGAGCTAGAAATCAATAAGGCTCTTGGTCAGAGACACTGAACGCCAACAATAGCAGCCGGCTGGTCCTAACTCGTAGATTCCAGTATAGTAGAGTGTGCACACGATAGCCACCGTGGAGCCCTGGGGTGAGACTCTCTTGCACGCCATATGGAGTGCTGACTTCTAAGGTTTTATTTATTAATTTATTTTAATTAGTTCATTATTGCAGTGCTGAGCCTTTGAGCATACTAGGCTACTGCTATTCCCAGTCCCTTGATGGTAGATTTAGGAAGGTTTCTCCTGGCTAAGTATGCCCTCAGACCCTCACTGGTCCAGTCAGACAGGACTTTGTCACAGAGCCACTACTACCCGACCCCCAGCTCCTAGTGAGTATTTTCCTGCTGGCCATGACCCCAGTACATGAAGTGACTGGGCTAAGCATCTGATGTTTAGCTTCCATTGTCTTCACTTATGGTCCCTCTCTCCACACTCAGTGTGGGGAGCACAAGTCCCTCCTCCATTGATATCGCAAAATTGAAATACCCAGCTACTTAAAGTCATTTCCCACCCATGGCTTTCCCCAGAGAACTCACAAGGTTCATCTCCTTGCAAAAATGATGTCACTTTCACAGTAAATATATTTCTACCATCTTCCTGTATCTGAGGCACTTCCTATGTCCTGGGTAAACAAGCTTGTCAGATAGCAGATGTGTGTTCAGGGCACACTGGGAAAACTAAGCCAATGTGGGTTCACTTGTCATGGTTAGTAAAGAAGTATTCCTACCCAGCAGATTAGGGTTGGGAGACCCACAGTTCTCAACTCCCATATCAGGTCCACATGCTCCTGGGATTTTAGGCGCTTCCAAGGGTTGACACAGGGGGCTCTTTTGGAAAAAAAATTAAATTACTTTATGTATGTAAGTGCTTGCTTGCATATGTTATGTGCAGCATATACACGTCTGGTTCGTGTGGAAACCAGAAAAGGCATTGGGTCTTTGGGAACTGGAATGGTGACTGTTGTGAGCTGTTGTGAACTGCACTGTTGTGCGCTGCTATCTAGGTTCTTGGAATTGAGCAGTGATCCTTTAGAAGAGCAGCCAGTGCTCTTAACCACCGCGGTAGCTCTCCACCCCTCATCAGGAGCTCTATTTGCCGCTGATTTTGAGAAAGAGTCTTTTACAGCTGGTTTAGAACTCACTGTGTAGTCCAGGCTGGCCTTTAATTCTCAGTGATCCTCCTGTGGCTAACTCCAGTGTGTTGGGATTATAGGTATGGTGCTACCATATCTGACTCCGTGAAGGGATTTTTTAAATTTTTATTTTATTTTCCTTTTTTTTTTTTTTTTTTAAATTTATTTTTGAGACAGTCTCATGTAGCTCATGTTGGTCTCAAACTACTGGTCCTCCTGTCTTAATCTCCTAAGTGCTAGATCACAGGTCTGTATATTCCCAACCCAAAACATCTTAGATAATAAAGTCCCATTTGACTCTGCTTATTTTTTAAAAAGGCTGGTTTTCTGGGACGGAGAGACGGCTTGGTAGTTAAAAGCATGTACTGCTCCTCCAGAGGATCCAGGTTAGGTTCTCAGCACCCAGAGCAGGCTGATTACAACTGCCTGTAACAGGATCAAATGCCCTCTTCTTGACCTCTGTGTGCACCTCCCCACCTCCCCAGCATAGATTACACAGACACACATACATAAATGACAATCAAATAGTTTGATTGAATTTTCTCCTTGTTACTTTGGTCCAGTTAAGAACTACCAACTAGGTGATGAAATGCTTTGTACAGAGAGAGATAGAATGGGCTACACCACGCTTGCCACTCAAACCTACTCTGTATAGCTTTCAGGTGGAAGAGTCAGATCCGGGCAGTGAGTCGGAGACTCACCATTTAAGCTAAGTAAACCATCAAACTCCAGCACCATAAGAGAAAAAGAAAAAGGATGAATCTAGGTTGACTGATAAGCTGAGTGTTCACTTTCTAATGCTATTTTTTCCTAGTGTGAAGGAAACCCGAAGAGAGGGCTGGAGAGGCCATTTTCTTGACTTTAGGGAGGGAGACATAGGCTTTTATGAGGACCATGGTTCTTGGGTTCTGAGTCACTGAGTCACACTAATCCAGTGTCTAACAGTGTTGATGACAGCTGCAGAAGCTGAAGGGGAGGGCGCAGGGGCAGGGTTAGGAGTGCTGGGGAGAAGGGCATTGTGCACGTGGGGGTGGGGGTGGGGGTGGGGAGATTTCATGAAAGGGGCCATGGTAGAAAGCTCTTGGCCTGAGGTCGGGAAGAACATGAAGGCACCACATGAAAAAGTCAAAGGAGCAAAGGAGGAGAGGAGAAACCTCATGCTGCTGGAATCAGACAGGACTGCAGTTAGACTCATAAATTCAGGGTGACCTGATTTGATGACGGCAACAGGAAGTGCAGGGGGTGAGCAGAATCCTGACCCGAGGAAGTGAATTAAATAATAGCGAAGACTTCACAGTTGCCATGGTGTTAAAATACCTCCGGCCATATTAAACATCTTTCTCCTGTTTTTTCCTGATTCTTATTCTTTCAACAGGCTCGTGTCCCTGCAGCATATCCAGTAAACTAAATTTAGACCCTCTGGGACAACAGAGAAGGAGCCATGTGGCCCAGATCTCTGTGTTCATGTGCTATGGGCCATATGACATGTTTGCCTTCTCAGATCTGAAAACCTAGGTTAGATTTGGGTCTATTGAAGCAACTTGGGAGGGGAGTGAAAGGCCACACCGGAAACTGTGTAGTTCTGTAGCAGTAACCTCAGAAAAAGTAAGATGCAAGGTTTGAAAAATGAATACAATTGCATCAAAACCAAACATGCTTCCTTAAATGCTATTTGGCTTTACTAACTTCTACATTTTACTGTCTTGTGTTGGGTTAATGTAGAGTGAGAGTCCCGAGTTCACCCCTGGGCTTGGACCTCTGAGAGAAGCGGGAAGTTTGTGCTCACCCCAAGGCACCGCCGGGTGGGTGTCAGGCTGTGAGAAGCTGCGGGACACCGCCCAGGGGTGGGGGAGCACAGCCTGGGGGTCCTGGGGACTGCATGAAGCCGGCTCCGTCTGGTTCTCAGGCTCTTGGGCATCCCAGGTGCCGCTGGATGCCACAGAAGAGCTGAGAACAGAGTGGGGGCCACGGGCTGGATCTAGCCCGGGTCTGAGGGGGAAAGGCAGGGAGGAGCCTGGCTGGGTCCCGCCGGGTTGGTTTGGTAGAGGCCATGGCTGGGAGCGCTGAGAGGCCTTCTGCGGGAGACTAGACTCGGCTCTTTAGACGAATGCCTGTTCCATTGTTCCTCATGGCGGACCACCATGAAGAGAGACAGTCCATGGTTTTATTGTCATGACAGAGAGGGGTGATGAGTGAAGCCATATCCCCCAAGCTCAGGGCTGGCCTGAGATTAAAATACCTTTTGCAGGGAGCAGTGGTAGGGAAGGGGAAGGGGAGTTTATTGGCTAAGCCTCTAGGTGCCTCATTGAAATGGGAATATCTTGAGGCTACATATCACGCCTCTACCTGTGGAGGGGCTTGGGGTGTTGCCTTTTTATGACTGATGGTCACACACCTATGGAGAGCTGCTGCCTTGTGTCAGGAGCCTGGGCCCAGGAGCATGACAAAATGCCTATGTCCCTTGTAGGGTTATCCCCTGCTGGGGACCCCCTACTGGGTCCCGGGGGTTTTAAACCTTCGCTCAACCAGAAACCAGGCTTGGGCTATAATTACAGTGGATATAGCTCAGCTGGTAAAGTGCTTGGCTTGGAAACACCTAAGGTTGAGTTTCAGAAATCCATATTCTAAAAAAAACCAAGAAAAACAAACAAAAATATCCAAAACAGGTTTAGTTACACATGCTTATAATCCCAGCACTGGGGGTGGGGAGAGAGATAGGTGAATATCCTGGCTTACTGACCAGCCAGCTAGACCAATTAGTGAGTGCCAGATCCCAGTGAAAACTCAAGATGGACAGCATCTGAGGAATGACACCAGGAGTAGATCTCTGACCTCCATACACATGGGTCTCCCAATTGCCCTGTAGAATCTCAGACATTTCAGGAGACGATCAATCTGTTACATACCCTTGTGTTTATGTGGCACTGGGATTGGAACCCAAGGCGTATACTCTTTTAAGATTAGAAGACTCGGTATGAATAAAAGATCAGTTTGACCTGACTATAGATGTCAACAGTCTCCGAGTGGACTCACGTGAACTACATCTCAGAATAGCTGAATTGTGACTGATAGATAAGGGCATTCTTGTCATGGTTGTCATGGCAAGGGCAATCTCTTTTTGAGTGTGTTTGAGAAGACAAGTTTCTTTTTTCTTTCTTTCTTCCTTTTTTCCTTCTGTCCTTCCTTCCTTCCTTCCTTCCTTCCTTCCTTCCTTCCTTCCTTCCTTCCTTCCTTCCTTCCTTCCTTTCTTTCCTTCTTTATGTGCTTGTTTATTTTGTTTTGTTTTTGGAGACAGGGTTTCTCTGTGTAGCCCTGGCTGTCCTGGAACTCACTGTGTAGACCAGGTTGCTCTCAAACTCAGAAGTCTACCTGCCTCTGCCTCCCGAGTGCTGGGGCTAAAGGCTGAGAAGGCAACTTTTGTATACGTTTGCTTAGGTAGCCGGGAGTTAGGGTAAATGAAAATCACGTGAGCCACAGGAGAGGCAGGGAGGCTTAGAAAAGCACAATCTGCCCTCTCTCTCACCCATTCCTGTGTACGTTGTTCCAGCAACTTCTGAGGATTCGAGTCCCATGCTTTAGGCCTCTGTGGCGAATACAACTGACTGCCATGTTTCTTTCTTTCTTATTTTGGTGAATGGACTCAGGGCCTGGAGCATGCTAAGCATTCCTTCCCACATCATGGGGTTGTACACACAACCTTGGTTTTCATGTTTATTACATTTTATATGCACCAGTGTCTGGCCTGTATGAACATTTATGGACCGCGAGTGTGCCTGCTGCCCAAGAAGGGTCAGAAGAGGGTGACAGATCCTCTGGAACTGGAGTTACAAGTGAGGGGGTTGTAGATGCTGTGAATGGAGCCCAAGCTCTCTCTCCAGCCCCCTAGGTTCAGTTTGTAAAGGCATAACTGCATTTATCTGATACTAGCTATGTCACTTTTAGGGGAATGAGATTAACCTATTCCCTGTTCCTTCACTACCTTGGCCTACTTTGGGCTCCAGTCACATCTCTTTTTTTTTTTTTGTTTTTTTCGAGACAGGGTTTCTCTGTGTAGCCCTGGCTGTCCTGGAACTCACTCTGTAGACCAGGCTGGCCTCGAACTCAGAAATCCGCCTGCCTCTGCCTCCCAAGTGCTGGGATTAAAGGCGTGCGCCACCACCACCCAGCCACATCTCTTACATGTGTGGTTTTTATAGCTGATCGTCTGAGAGCAATGGTCCACCCTATCTCAGTGAAGCATTTTTTTTATGTTTGTTTTATGAGCCACTGCCGGAGGTGTGGCGGTTAACACTGACAACTGGACGAGGGCCTGGCATCACCTGGGAGACAAACCTCTCTGGGCAAGTCTGTGAGAGAGTTGTCAGACTGGGTTAACTGGGCTTGAGTGTGTGTGTGGGGGTGGGTGAGAGCTTGTATATCCCAGTGAGTGTCAGACATCTTGCTGGAGTTGGTTCTCTCCTTCCACCATGTGGGATCAGACTCAGGCTTGGTGGCAAGAACTTTTACCAGAGGAGCCATCACACCAGCCGGGCATAGTTTTGTAACTTCATTGAATAGCTTGAATTTGGTAGAAGACAAAGTCACGTTGCAATGTCAAAAGGCTAGGCACGCCTAGATGTTGTCATTTCTTCCTGGGATGTACTTTGCTGGGAGAATTGCCGACAGCCTCTGAGCAGACAGTGTCCTTTCAGGTTACTTTAAGACCCTATTGATTCTGTTTGCTGACTCTATAGATCCATTCCTAGGGGGAAAAAACTCTCTGACTAGCCTTCTGGAATACCTTTCAGGCAGATTCAAAAAGCTTAGCTCAAATGCTTCTGTGTTCTGGACAGAGGGACGCAAAGCAAGCAGCCCCGAGGCAGGCTTTGCACAGTCTCCTTGGCCAAGGGCCAGTTGATCAGCCCTGCCTTGGGAGTGGGTCTTACACGTCACCAGCACCCTTCCTGACCTGGCATCTGAGGAATGCCTGGGTTTTGTAAACATGAGCCTCCCAGTGGAGTGGGGCACCACGTCACTGCTGGCCTGCAGTTGCCTCCCCCATATGGTCTCACGCTACTGAACTGCCCCCCTTCCAGCCTCTTTCTGGAGTCTTTCTCCTGTACAAATATAGCAAGAGGTTGGATTGAAAACATGGCTGTTCATAGGCAGATGTAGATGAGATAGGAGGCTTATGTGACCGACTCCCTTCCTCTTTCCAGACAGTCCTTCTGAAAATGAGGACCCAGATTATGAACAGGAGGGTTGTCCTGTTCATGAAGTCATTTTATCCCAGGGGGTACCATTTCTATTGCTGCATACGCTTTCATGTATTTGGAGAGATTTGAAACTCATTTGGCGTCTCTGTTTTCCTTTTTAACTCACGGCAGTCTCCTAGGCAAGAGAGCTTTCAAGACTTTACCCAGGATCTCACTACTAAGACATGATCAATGAGGCACAAATTTGTACTCTTTGAGTCTTCAACGGCCCCCTCTTGTACTTCCTGAACAGAACCTGGAGCTCTCAAGGGTTGGCAGGCCAAGCAGCTCTAAAGTGAGGAAGGAATGCACTTAGAGACAGAGTGCAAGGCCCCAGCAGTTTGATTCACAAGACTTACTTAATTCTAAAAATTACCTTCTGAAATCCATTCATAGGTGATCAATGCAGAGACTCAGTGTTAAATAGCTTCCTGGGGTCTTGTACCTAGTGAGAGTGGGATTTTGTAGGTATCGAAACTAGGAGGAGACACAGAGCATACAGAGCAGCATAGCTCTGGAGGGATCATTCTAGAAGATGGGTGAGCAAAGGAAAAGTTCTAGAAGCTTCATTGTGTGTGTGTGTGTGTGTGTGTGTGTGTGTGTGTGTGTGTGTGTTTGCATCTGGAGGCCAGAGCTCCATGTTGGATGTCTTTTTCTACCTGTCTATACCTTATGACTTGAAGCAAGGTTTCTCTCTGAATCTGGAGCTCCCTGATTTGGCAAGACTGGCTGGGCAGTAACCCCCCAAAATCCTCCTGTTTCTGCCCCCTGATTACTTACAGCTTTTTATGTGGGCGCTTGGGAACGTGAGCTCAGGTCCTTGTTGGCTGTAAGCACTTTGCCAAATTGTTTGGCATCTCCATAACTTTTTTTTTTTTTTTTTTTTTTTTTGAGACAGAGTTTCGCTCTGCAGTCCAGGTTGGTCTAGATCTCACCAGGTAAACTGAGGTTGACCTCTAATTTATGGTCGGTCCTCCCAAGTGCTAGGAATATGGGAGTGAGCCACTCACCTGAGGTGTTTTTCTTTTTCACACTCATATTATAGAGCCATAGATTCTGGATTTATGCAGGTAACATGAGCATGAACACCACAGGCTCATACTATGAATGTATTATTCTCTAACAAGTGGTCCTATCTTGAAAGTTCTGGGAACTTTGGGAGGTAGGAGCCTAAGTCGTGGAAGTAGACCATTAGGGGTGGACCTTTGGAGACTGTTTCAGCCTGTTCGTGGCTTCCTGTCTGCCATGGTGTGGACTTCATTGCACACTCTGCCACCATGACCTGAGCGACTCCTTTAGACCTCTGCATCATGACAGAATGACATTTCTGTAACTGTGAGTCAAAGTAGGTCTTTTCTCCCTTAAGCTGCTTCTGACAAGTATTTTGGTCACCGAAATGTGAAAGTAAGATACAGCTATGCAGCTTGCCGCAGCTGTCCACAGCTGGACCAGGAAAAGTGTTGAATGTGGGTACTGCTTCATGGAAGTGTCCCAAGAGACCCTCCTTACTTGAGATGGCCCTCACTTCTTTACGTCTCATACTTTTTGTTGTGCTAAGTGGTTTTTGGGTTGTGATGACCAAGTGGAAAGTAAAAATCCCAGATAGGAATGAGTTATCTTCCACTCTGCCCGGGGCCTGGAGCTATCCTGGACACTCAGGCAAGCACATTGGTGAGTGGAGCCATTCTGCCGACAAGGAGCCTGGCTCACAAACACACCATGAGCAGATGAGAAGTGAATGCTGAGAAGTTTGTTAGTGGTAACTTGGGGACTTCATTCAATTCTGAAACTATCTAGTTCTAACCTATACTTCTGAATGGCAACTTAGTATCACTTTGAGAAGAAAATCGTCGTGGCAGAGGTACTAGAAAGAAAGAATATTAAAAAGAAGTAAACACCCTTCCAGTTCCTAACAGTCTCCACTCTCAATCATGTGGTCTGTGTCCTTCTAGACATGTTTTGTGTGTGACTATAATGTCATGATTTTATTGCCCTCCTAACAAAATTGGCTAGAACTCTACCGATTGGCCCTTTCTCTTCTTGTTACCCCCAGTTCATAATGCTTGTATCTCTCAGCAGCCAACATCCTCTTAGACCTGAAGTTGGGCTCAACATATTCAAATCTCTGCACAGTCTTCTTTGGAGTGCTAGCATTTTTGTGGAAAATGGGCTTCAGCTGCCCACTACAGACACTGTCATAACCTGCTTCCTCTGAGCACCCAGAGAGTCCTGGCCCTTCTTATTCTGTGTCACTTTGTGGGGCGGGGCTTACCACATTTATCGCAGAAGGTCCAGCACATTTTAGGAACACTCCCCGTGTTTCATGGATCACTACCATTAACAAGACCCTTTGTTATTGCTGTTTATGAGACAAGATCTCACCACACTGTGTATCCCAGAGTGGCCTCAAACTCACGGCAATCCTCCAGCCTCCATTTCCCTAGAGCTGGGAGACACCCTGCCTTGCTGATAACAATCTGTATTTTTCAAAATAAACTCTATTCTTAAGTAATATTTCATATAAATTAACTTTCTAAGAGTCCAGCATTGTTTTCATAGTATCATTCAGTTCTCAAAAGTAATAATAAAAATGTAAAAGAAAACTATACTGAGGAATTGTGCATTGAAAGAAGACAAGTGTATACATTTGAAAACAGTAGTCAAGGGCTCAGGTGAGGTGACTCGGAGGGAAAGGCACTTGCTGCCCAGCCTGACATCCTGAGTTTAATGCCTCGACCTTCGTGGTAGGAGAGAAGCAACTCCTGAAAGGTATCCTCTGACCTCTTCATATGTGTAGTGGCATGGCACTGCTGTGTGTGGGTATAAACACACATACACAAACAGAAACACACACACTATATATTTTTTTTTTAAAAGAAAGCAATAGTTAAAATGCCTACTTGGAACACGTTAGAAAATATAAACCAAAATGTTAGCAACGGTTCTATCGGGGTGATGCAATCTTAATTAATTCTATTTCCCTTTTTTATGCTCATTAACAAAGGCTTTCTAAATAATAGCTATCTTGGGCTCATATAACTACAAAAATGGGGTTCTTACAAACCCTCCCAGCTACAGGCAAATCTCTTTACTTTTCTAGGCTTCATTTCCTTTATATATAATATTGAAATTCCAGGAATTTCTGCTCCATAGAGAGATGATTGAGATTAATCAACCAAACACAAGAAAGCACTTCAACCATCCAAGTACAGTAGGAGTGTTCAGGACACGGCAGTTGCTATTATCTTGGCTATCTCCAGGCTCATTTCTTCTTCTTGGAATAGGAAAGTGGTATTTCATAAATCCCTGCCCTGGATAAGGCCTCAGATGTCCTAGTGCTTGGGGTCAAATCTGAATTTGCACCCTGGACCCCTCTTCATCTCTGTGAGCTGCCCTCTGGTACTTGGCCTCTTATCAAATTTTATCCACTAGCCACACTGGCCCTCTGTTCCCTGATTAAACTCAGTCTCTAGCCCACATCGGAGCCTTTGCAGACACTGTTTTTTTCTGCCTGGGATGTCCCCTCTTAGCTTACCATAGTTGGTTTTTGGTTTTAATGTGGGAGGTGCTTCCTCAGATGGCTCTCTGGGTGCCCAACCAACAGTCACACCGCCCTGCCCCGCCCCGCCCCCCACACTAGGTAATCAGTGTTTCCCTTACGGAATTTTCATCACTAAGGACACTTGTCGCGACCTTAGAGGATTTTGTGTGCTTGTTTTATTCTATAACTCACACACTGCTTGACCTGTCAGAGGCGGCACCTGAACAGGGTCAGAGGTGCTCAATCGCTAAAGTTAATGATTAAACTCGACCCCTTTCTATTGCCTTAGAGTGTGACTGCTTTCCCAAGGAAGAGATCAACTAGTGACTTTATCATCGTTATGGCCTGCTTTCCATCTCCCTCCAATTAGGAAGAGGATTCAAAGCAAACCAAATGAAACTGCCTGTTTCTCAGCTCCTCTCTACCATGAAACTGTACTCATAGCCCTGTACCTCAAACTTAGTTTTAAAGGGCCACCCAGATTTGAAAAGAGAACCTTTTAGCCTCGATACTGGCAGGCTGATCAGGCCCCACTCTACAAAGAGAAAAGTTTCCTTGTGCACACTGGGAACAAAGCCTGGGCGGGACGGGTCCACAAAGCCTCCTTAACCCACAATGCAAAGCAGAGAAAAAAATGCCGTGAAGTTTTAGGAAGTGAAACCTGGGAGGCAAATAGGAAGCATATTTGCATGTCTATCTTGAATGTTCTGAGAAGAATGCTTTGAGGTGGTGTGGGGTGAAGGAGCAGGCTGGTGAGGAACCAGAGGGGTGGAAGCAGTCGGCCACCTCAGCCTCAGCGCTGATTCAGCGACTCAGCGCTGTTTGGGGCAAGTCTCAGCTTGCCAAAGGAACTTTCCCTTACATCCACAAGCACCAGGGGCGGCCAGGGGCTGATGCCAATGTCTGTACTCATTGAATCCTAGAAGCTGGAATGAATACAAGAGAATTATTCGGAACACCGACATTTGCTTGTGGAGTGGAGGCGACTCACCAGCTTTTGCAAGGAACGCCTGTGAGGAATTCTCCAAGTATGAACAATCAGACAGCTTTAAAAAAGAACAGGCTCAGGTGTGAGGGCTGTACCTCAGCCGAGGCTCTCTCTGACTTTGATCTGTAGCCCACAATCTAGGAGTGGTGGTCACACACCTGTGATTGGACAGATGGCTGGTCACAAGTTCAAATTTACCCTTCTTTACACAGAATGTTCAAAGCCAGCTTGGGATGAAGGAGCCCTGTCCCACAGCACCCAATTAAAAAACGGTAACAATTACAGGTTTAGTTTGTTTTCATCAAGAACATTGATACAAGGTAATGTCCAGTGGGTTTTTTTGTTTTATTTTGTTTTGTTTTATTTTATTTTTTTAACGCCTTGTTGTTTTTTTCTTAACGCCTTTATTTGATTTTTATACTGTTTCTTTGAGGCAAAAAAGCTTTTATCCCTTGAAAGTCGTCAAAAAGCAAAAGCAATATCCTGATATGGGAGACTAAATAAAAATTATGAAGTCATTTTGAAGAAGGGCTCTTTTGAGAAGAACCTCCTACGAATTTGAAATGATTGCAGGCAATACGTTGGAAGCTTGTATGGAAATGGTCCGAGATAAAGAAAGTGGACTCCGTGGGCCTCTCAATGGTTTTCTTTTTTAAATATATATTTTATTTGTTTTTAATTATGTGCACATGTGTCTGTGTGAGTGGGTGTGTCCATTGGGAGTGCAGGTGCTGGAAGAGGCTATCAGATCGTCTGGAGCTGCAGGCAGTTGGGAGCAGCCTGAGTAGGTGCTGGGAACTGAACTCTGGACCTCTGCCAGCACATGTAACTGTTGAGACATCTCTCCAGGCTCCTCAATTCAGTATTTTAAAGATCACCACAAAGTTGCTGAGTGTGGTGGTATATGGCTTTAATCCCAGCCTTCAGGAGACAGAGACAGGCCCAGTTTAAGATAATGCTATCCTATTTTGAACAGCAATGAAAATGACCAAAACGAAGTGTTGCTAGTTGTGCATTAGGTGTGGCAGGTCTGGATTTA
The DNA here is from genome assembly GCA_028551405.1 of Uromys caudimaculatus. Lineage (NCBI taxonomy): Eukaryota > Metazoa > Chordata > Mammalia > Rodentia > Muridae > Uromys > Uromys caudimaculatus. The sequence goes on from CM052704.1 coordinate 33,948,377, forward strand.
GAGTGCAGGGTGAAGGTGCAGCTCAGTGGTGGGACACCTCCTTAGTACGTGGGAGACCTTCAGTTCTGTCCCCAGTACCACCAAACTAATAAGCAAACAAATTGATTATTTAATGTAGGGGACAAATGCTAAAGTAGGGTAACATTTCTGAGGATATTGTCTTATTTGGAATTTCAAATGCTTGGACAGGGAAAAGAATATTCTCTCAAAAATGGTGTTAAATAAATCCAGAACGGCTGTGTGATAGTTAAGAGATTAAGATGCTAACATTATGGTTGTACATGAAGAAGTTCGAATAAAATTGTCATGAGATGTGAGACTGAAAAATAGCAGTTTGTCTGTCTTTTTTTGGGGGGGTGTCAGCATTAGGAACTGAACCCAGGGTTCTGCATGCTTAGCAAGTGTTCTGCCATTGAGCTACACAACCAGCAAGGTTAGCGATATTTCTTAATTAAAGTATTATTTTACGTAATATGTGTTTTTAAAATGAGTGCAAAAGTAATATCTCAGAGGCAGAAGACAGGACTCTGCAGTCAAGAGCAAGCGTTGTTCTTATAGTGCAGCTCCAGCACCCATGCTAGACAGCTCACAACTGCTTATAACTCCAATTAGAGGGGGATCTCATGTCTGTGACCTCCACAGGCACCCACAGGCATCCACAGGCACATATCCACTCCCCAGACACACACAATAAAAATGTAAAAAACACAAGTTAAAGAAACAATATATCAAATACTAATACGGTTTGAATGAGAAATGTCCCTCCTAGATTCATGTGTTTGAACACTTTGTCCCTGGTTGGTGAATTACTTTGGGAAGGTTGTGAAACTCTGAGGAGGTGGAGCCTTGCCAGAGGAAATGAGTCCCTGGGGGAGGGCCTTGAGGCTTTATAGCCTGGCCCTACTTCCTGTTCGTGCTCTGCTTTCTGAATGTGGACACCAGCCAACCTCTAGCACCTGCCACCATGCCTTGCCTGCCCGCTGCCATGTTTTTCCCACCAGGAGGGACTATATACCTCCAGAATTGTAAGGCAAAATAAATTTTCCCCCTTGATGTTGTTTTGGTCTGGAATTGTATCACAGCAATGACAGTAACTATGACAACTACAGACACTTGACTTTTTCTGTGTACATTCCCCCAAATTAATATTTCCAGCCAGGCAAATTAAGGCAGGATGATGACAGGGGTCAAATTCTATATGTCACCTCTTTGTTTTGGGCACAGATGTCCAGTTTCAATAGCAGTCTTTCGGAAAGATGCAAAGCCCACTGGAGGAGGGCAGGCTCTGGGGCTACCACAGTAGCTATGCCCTCTGGGAAGTCACTTGTCTCTCTCTGTCTCAGTTTTATCAACTGAAAAAAAAAAAAAACCCCAGAAACAATCACATTTCTTTTTTTTTTCTTCATTTTTTCGAGACAGGGTTTCTCTGTGTAGCCCTGGCTGTCCTGGAACTCACTCTGTAGACCAGGCTGGCCTCAAACTCAGAAATTCGCCTGCCTCTGCCTCCCGAGTGCTGGGATTAAAGGCGTGCGCCACCACTGCCCGGCAACAATCACATTTCTTCAAGTCGTTTTAAAACTTATTTTTATTAGAAATATTCAGATTCAACTGCTAATGTATATTCTCAGTGGGAAGCAGAGTCTGGCCGTTCCACACGGATATTACTTCAACATCATTTAGATGTTATTAATAGTTTTGCCTTTACATTTTGTATCTATCTGTAGTTTATTTTATTTTTCAGTTTTATTTGAGATAAGTTCTCTCTGTGTAATTGTGCTGGCCTGGAGCCTCAAACTTTTGGTAATCCCTCTGCCTTAGTTTTCTGGGTTACATATGGTTACCACTGTTGTACATCCTTCAGCTGTAATAAAAAAAAAAAAAAAAAAAAAAGACAAGCCATAAATGTTGGCCTGGTCAGCTGAACTACTGTCAGTTGTCTTTTCAGGATATCCAGTTCTTCCAGAAACCGATTCTACAGAGCTGGCAGCTTCAGGGTCCGGTGGCCAGGGATCACAGCCAAATCTCAAACCCTCTTAAAAGCTGTCTGATTTCTTAAACTTGCTTGGTCATGTCTTTCACTCTGAGATGGAGGTGACTATGATACCTGCTTCACTGGGTGGTGGAGACCATCACGGAAATCCAGAATAAATGGCAGCCATTATTATTGTTAATCATTGTCATTGCTTTTTTATTCCCATTTTTGTGTGACAGGGACTTGTGTATCCCAGGCTAGACTCAAACTCACTTCATAGCTGAGGATAACCTTGATCTCCTCACCCCTACACTCTTCTTCCATACCCAACATGGCTGAGGGCACAGCTGTATGTAACCATGCTTGGCCAGGTTATCACTTGTAAGATGGATGGATCGGAGCTGTCTCAGTCAGGGGTTCTATTCCTGCACAAACATCATGACCAAGAAACAAGTTGGGGAGGAAAGGGTTTATTCAGCTTACACTTCCATGCTGCTGTTCATCACCAAAGGAAGTCAGGACTGGAACTCAAGCAGGTCAGGAAGCAGGGGCTGATGCAGAGGCCATGGAGGGAATGTTCCTTACTGGCTTGCTTCTCCTGGCTTGCTCAGCTGGCTTTCTTATACAGCCCAAGACTAGCAGCCCACAGATGGCACCACCCACAAGGGGCCCTCCCCCCTTGATCACTAGTTGAGAAAATGCCTTACAGCTGGATCTCATGGAGGCATTTCCTCAACTGAAACTCCTTTCTCTGTGATAACTCCAGCTTGTGTCAAGCTGACACACAAAACCAGCCATTACACAAACCAAGGCCTTTCTTATAAACAAGCAACTGCCGGGCAGTGGTGGTGCACACCTTTAATCCCAGCACTTGGGAGGCAGAGACAGGCGGATTTCTGAGTTTGAGGCCAGCCTGGTCTACAGAGTAGGGTCCAGGACAGCCAGGGCTACACAGAGAAACCCTGTTTCGAAAACCAAAAAACCAAAACAAAACAAAAAACAAACAAACAAACAAACAAACAAACAAAAAACCCCCCAAAACCAAGCAACTGTAAGTCTTGATTGGATTTCTTTTTCTGTGTTGGATTTCTTCTCTCTCTCTCTCTCTCTCTCTCTCTCTCTCTCTCTCTGTCTCTCTCTCTCTCTCTGTCTCTCCATGCTTGTGCATATCACTATCCCTGGTTTATGTGGTGCTGGGATTGAACCCAGGTCTTTGAGGAGACTAGACAAACACTCTACCAAGGAGCTACATCTCCACCTTTGACTAAGTTTCTTGAGAGATGTGTTAGGAGACTCTGAGGGTGTGCTCTCTCCCTGGAGCTTTCTGAGGTAGGCTGTAATCCTGGCAGGACTCAGGTGGGATTTGGGGGGCAGAACAGTACTGTCCCTTCCTTCAACAGATTCCCGATTTTCTTTTGGAGTTTGCAGTTGAGTTTAGTAACAGAGGAAAAAAGCTGAACTGCATGTGAGTCTGATCTTCATCCTTCAAAGATGATGCCCAAATGCTATTTATATCCCAAATCCATTATCTGGAAGGCTTCTGAATTCTTAGATGGAGTGATTGTCACTTAATACCTTAGCATATCAACGATGAGTGTTCTAGACCGGGTACAGACTCGGGTCATTACTTCTCTCTGAGCCTGGTTTACTATGTGAAAGAAAACAAAAACAAGAGAATCGTACATTTCCTGGAGCCATGGACGGTGTGAGTTGGGGATTAACGCTGAGCCAGTGTAGTCAGCTGTTAAGTAGCAAGTATACTTGGCTTTTATGTGGGCCAAGCATGCCCTTAAAGGGGATAGTTAATATCTCCTTCAATAAACAAACCCATGTTAGACACCCAGTTGCAGCAAGGGATAAGTGGTGAAGAAACACGGCTTGACAAGGCCCTTCTAATGTCAGGAAGTTTCCTACTCAGGAAGCCCATTGGCTTCTTAGACTGGCATAGTGCTGGCACGGAGCTTGCCCAGGTGGGGACAGGGTCCACCGATGCCCTTCTAGTCTCTCCATAACTGCTCTGCATTTTGAACCCTTATTTTGGATTAAAAAACTTTCACCAAGGTAGCCATGGAGTAATTGAAAATCATGAAAATCACCCTTCCTCGTCCTAAGCTTCCACAGAGTCAAAAGAACAAGCCTAGAGTCAAGTGGCCCAAGTTGCCCTGCCGGTTCCTGTTAACCGCTACCTTATGCATATGCATGAGTTAGGGGGTGGGTCTTTCCAGTGCCAACCACTCTCATCTTTCCAAGTCCAGAGCCAGTAGGTAAAGACCTAACCAAGGCCAGCTTTGTCTGCGGTCTTCTAGCTCATGTGATGACCCCCACCTACCGGTCTGTAAGGGAAGAGAATTGTTATCCTGTCTGTGGCACACACAGGAATATCAAACTGCTAAAATCTTCAGTAATGTTCTGAGGTCACGTGGTGACTCAGTACTTAAGATCAGGGAAAGGAGCCAGGGTTCCGGCTCTTTCAGTTTCACTGCCTTAGCCCAGGTCTTGCTTGCTTCATCTTTAACTCCTCAGATCCAGTTGGAGCAGAAGGCTGTGGGTGTGAACAGGTTAGCTCCCCTCATTAAGGAAAAGGACTAGACGTGGATCACCTTCGTTACCCCCAAAGTCTGCTGCAAACCTGCTGCAAACCTGCTTTTAATTTCAGTGATCAAGGCTCAGAAGGAGGTCACATCCATCCTGTCCCTCAAGCCCACAAATTCGTTTGTTCTATAGGAGGCTGATATTTCACAGTAACTGCTGATGGAAGTCTATATGGGCTAGACCTCCAGCTGCTGGTAAGCAAGTGTATGCTATTTATAGCGCTCTCTCTCTCTCTCTCTCTCTCTCTCTCTCTCTCTGTGTGCTCAAAGGAATGGAATTTTTTAGTTCTGAGAAGTATTGAAGCCACAACAGGATGTGGGCTCTGATGGAGTCAAGGAGATCACTGGAATCATGTCTATTGTTCTTTCGGAGTTGAGAATGAGTCAGAGTCACCTGGAGGGTTTGTTAAAACAGATTACCTGGCACGGAGGCTCATGCTTATGACTCCAGCACTGAGAAGGCACAGGTAGGAATATCACAAGTTCAAGGTCAACGTGGCCTACAGAGAAAGATTATATCTCAACAAAACAACTGGGCAAAATTCCACGCGGACTGGGAAAACTGCTCAGTGGTTAAAGTACTTGTGTGCAGGTGTGAGGGCTGGTACCCACATAAATGTCGAGTGGGGATAGTGACCCCCTATAATCTTAGCACTGAGAAAGCAGGGATGAGATCCCGGGAGTAAGCTGGCCATCCAACCTGGTCAAATCAGTGAGCTCTGCATTCAACTGAGAGACCCTACCCCCACTTATAAGGCAGCGAGGGTTAAAGATGACACTGTTGGCTTCCATATGTCATTACTGGGCCCTACTCCAGTGTCTTTGATCAGTCAGAGTCTTAAGACAGTGCCACACACTGGTGGCTTAAACAGTAGGTATCTGCTTATCACTATTCTGGAGGCTAAAGATCCCAAGATCAAAGTGGTGATGTCACCTGGTTTTTGGACAGTGTCTTTTTGCTGACCTCACTTCTGGGATCTTGGATATGGAACTAATTCCACCACAAGGGTTCCCCTAGTGACATAGTCTCTTCCAAAGGGCCCCAGCTCTGAGCACCATTACTTTAGAAAGTAGGATTTCCACACACTAATTTTATGGGCGCTATAAATCTTCAGCCCATAAGAGCAGGTTTGGCCTTCAACTGAGAATTTCCCACACTGCAGGGAATACTCTGGCTGCTGGTTCTGAACCCACACTCCCGGATCACTGCTTTATTTTACTTTGTTTTTAAGGTAGGGTCGATTATGGCTGGGGGTGGTCTCAAATTCATTATGTAGCCAACAATGACCTTGATCTTCTGAGTTTCCCACTGCTACTTCCCAAGGATTAGGTTTACAGTGTGTACCACTACACCTGGGCTTCATGCACACTAGGCAAGCACTCTCAACTGAGATACACCCGCCGCTCTATTTTAATGGGTGAAGAGTACAGGTATATGAGGAAGGGTTGTCTTTTACGGTAGCAGAGGGGACCAAAGGAATATATTGACATGCACCACTGCTTCCTTGAGGATGGCTTTCTGTCCTTGTCAATCAGGTCAGTGGTTTCTGGGCTAGTATTCAGGACAGAGGTATTATTTTATCAATAACAACAACAATAGAATCAACAACAATAACACGTTCATTAGGAACTGTTGTCTGGCTAATAAAGGTCAAAGTCTACCATTGTCCAGAAAACCTTCTGGGCTCCGAGCAAAATGGAGGACTTCCTGTATCAGCAGAGCTTCCCCTTCTCTGACCTTAACCACCCCATACCTCCACCTGCAGAATGTCACGTAGTCTTGGTTAACATTGCAGGTTCAGCTACTTTTCTCCCAATAAGGACCCATTCAGCTAACACCTGAGATTCCTAGAATGTATCTCCACGTTAACGAGACATCTCTGTACCTTACGCCTTCAGCCAATGACCTTTGCCCCTCCTGGATATTCCTACCTCCAAAACTATATAAGCCTTGAATCACTCCAAGTAAGTTGATCTGTCCTGGTGTCGCCATTACCGTATGTCCCCACAGGGCTTCTGAACCCCCTGTCAATCTTCTCCGCTCCCTTTGACCTCCTGGATCAATCTCAGTCAATGGTGCCCAAGGGCAAGGTGGGTCACAGGATCATAAGAAATGGGTCTGTGCACTATTTAGTAGACCTTATTTTAACTTTTCCTTGTCTTTCTCAAGAGAAAAAAAAAAAAGAAAGGCAATTAACTTAATCACACCTCAGTGTTTACAGCCTAGCAAAGCCAAACACTGCTCATTGATTGAGAGACAAGGACCAGTAAGTTTCTGCCCTGGAAGGGTGTGCCTTAACCTCAGAGTGGTCTAAGATCTCAGCTCTGTTCTTCTGTTCATTTCTTCTGGCTTCTTCCCTTCCTCCCCCCCTCCATTTCTTCCTTCTTTGTTGTGGTATTTCTTTCTTGCATAAGGTTGGTCTGCTTGAGATATCTGCTTCTATTTGAATGAATTTTGATATTTTGCATTGAGCGGGGCTGTCTTCCTCTGTTTCTCTGAGATAGGATCTCTCTCTGGACCTGAAACCCACCAATTGGCTAAACAGGCTGGCCTCAGAGCCTTGAATCCTCCTGTCCCTGCCTCCCAGAGATGGGGAGAGCACTTCCAAACCTAATTTTATACCTGGGGATAAACTCAAGTCCTGGTGCTCGGTGTGGCAAGCACTTTTTATACAGAGCCATCTCTCTAGCCCACAAATGATTCCTTTTGTAAGAACTGTACTTTGCGGGGCTGGTTAGATGGCTCAGTGTGTAAAAGTGCTTGCTAAGACTGAAGACCTCAGTTAATCTACCCTGATCATACGGTAGAGGAAGAGAAATGACTCCTGCTAATTTCCCTGTGATCTCCATTGAGTGGGCCATGGCATTGTGTACTCACACAGATGCATATGAGATTAAAAAATTTAAATGTAATTAAAAAATAAAAAATGATGCTTTCCTATGTGTGTACATCCCAGTGCATTCTCTCTCTCTTTTATAAAAGATTTATTTATTGTATATATATGAGTACACTGCGATGTCTTCAGACACACCAGAAGAGGGCATCAGATCTTACTATAGATGGTTGTGAGCCACCATTTGATTGCTGGGAATTGAACTCAGGACCTCTGGGAGAAGAGCCAGTGCTCTCAACCGCTGAGCCATTTCTCCAGCCCATGTATTTTCTCAGTCTCAGCTTTTCGCATTGTACTTTTCTTTTCTTGATTAGGCTAGCAGATTTTTTAAATTATTATTATTGTTGTTCTTTTGTTTGGTTTGGTTCCGGGGCTCCATCCCTTCCTTCCCTCCTATGCCTAACCCTCTCTTCCCTTTCTTTCTTCTGCCAGCGCCTCATTGAGTGACACTGGCCGGGAACTCACTCTGTAGACCAGACTGGCTTTGAAGTCAGAGATCCTCCTGCCTCTGCCTCCCAAGTGCTGGGATTAAAGGTGTGCGCCACCATTGTCCATCTTAGATTATTTAAGATTTCCAAAAACATTGTAAATGCCATGCAACAGTTGCTCTACTGTAGTGTTGACAGACAGGTGGTGAAGAATCGGGATATGGTCAGCACAAAGGCGTCCCCCAAGCCCTGCCAATCAGAGTTGGATCCACAGATGCAGAACCCATGGGTATAGGTGACTGACTCGATTTCTGTTTTCCTTAGATTTAAAAACTTTTTTGAGTTGAATAGTTTTCTTCAGATTCATTTTCCTTAAATAATTTTTAAGTTAGCGTTATTTATTTACTTGTTCCTTTGTTTGTTGATTTTTCTTGTTCCATGAGGCACATGTGGAGGTCAGAGAACAGCTTATGGGAGTCAGTTCTTTTTATTTAACCATGTGGATCCTGGGAACTGAACCCAGGTTACCGGGCTTGGCAGAATGTGCCTTCACCTGAGCCATCGTGAGTTCAGTTTTTCCTTTTAACACACACACACACACACACACACAATCTCGTATTATATTTCACAGACTTTAATAAGTAGGATTTTCCTTATAATTTGCTAAATGATCTGGCCTTTTGTCTTTACTCATGAAAATGGAAGATTTTAGACCCAAATAATCCATCATCTTTAAGTCTTGCTGTTGGGTGATGTTGGTCTGGATACTACTTCTTTCTCTCTGGGATTCTGCAGATTAAAGCAATAAAGCCTTTTAACAGAATTCCTGTGTCGTGTGTGCTCAATGAGGCTAAATTGCACTTCTCTGCAGTTTGGAAGGAAACGGAATTGGAAGATGGAACTTCAAGTTCCAACTCTGCCACTTTTTATTGGTAACCAAATAAATAACGAGATTTGAGCCTTGCTTCGTGTACAGCCATAAGGCTTCACTGTGTTCTCGTCTGTGCAATTTAGGGCTGCGAGGAACTTGGAATTAGTTTCAATTAGGCTGGCTTAATGATGTCTAGACCCACTTGTTAGTTGAGTCAGCTTGGCCTCGGGACCTGGAGATGCTGAGTACAGCTCTTGTCAAGGTCAAGCTGATATCCTGTTTGACACAGAGGAGAAAAACATCCAGACGACTCTGGGGGCTCATTTTCTCCCTCTTCCCAGGATAGGTCATAGGGTTGGCTGGAAGGGATGACAGCCTAGTGTCAGAGCAGGCTCTGTGGAGACTCTTCCAGGAGGCTGTTTCCTATCACAAAGCTCTCCCCTGCCCAGTTATCTGCATGATCTGGCATTTCCTGTCCACAGACTTAGAGATTGTCTTGGCTGTCTCCCTGGTGTGGCTGCTTTTCTGTGACAGGGACCTTACATCGGCAAGAACATGGCTACTTCTTTGCCTGTAGGTTTTCAACACTGTAACACAGGCTTGTCCTTCTTGTACAGCCAGTATGATTTGATGACCATATACTTTACACATATGATGTCTTATAATCCCATAGAAAATGATGCTATAGAAATAATGGAAACACCTGGTGCTCAGAAACACGGGAAATTGCCCCGAAAGAAGCAGAGAACTAGGTAGAGCTCCAACTGCTTGGTTTGGTCCAGGGCTTCAACTCTGGGGAGCCAGTCCCATGCTAGACTTTACCGTTTTCCTGTAGGTGGCGCTAAAGGGTCTGATTCCACCAGCGTCTGTTTATTATGACAAGATTTCAATGGAGGAAAGTGTAAGGAACACCATTTCTCCTTTGTCTGCTAGTCGCATGAGGGCGAGCAGCAGCCCTGAGGTAACATGACGATGCCACAGGAGAAAAATTAAGACTTGGTGATGAAAATATATTTCTTTGAGGAGAGACATATTCTAGACATATTCTGCTTATGCAGAAAGCCATGTCTCAGAAGAGGGGGGGAGGAAGTGTACAGCCAGCAGTGACAGTGCAGGAAGGCTGTACCTAACCCATGAGGTCCTGGTGTGGAGATGAGGTAGCCCATGGCTTCTCCCTCACCCCCTCAGAGCGCTTTTGATAGTTATTTCCTCGATCTCATAGGGTAATTGTGGGCTCTGGAATGTCTGAAAGTTTCTCAGCGCTTGGTTGATTATAGGAAATGATTTGTTGGTGTCAGGCTGCCGGAAGTCCCCAGCGAGGAACATCTGGGTTTTAAAGGATCTACGGTGCATGAGACTGTCTACTTTTCCTCACAGCAGTTTGCCTTCCCCTGCTTAGTGCCTGCCATTCCTTCAAAATGGGAGCCCACAGCTCCCTGTTCTAGCAACCGTGTCTGCATCTTGACGCCGTGTTTCCCTACCTTGACAGACTCTTACCTTTTTCTTCTATGAGTTGTCTGTTTATGGTGGTGTATCACAGCAATAGAAAAGAGACCGACATACTCCACAGGCTGTCTTCTAAGATCTGCTGGAGCTCACGTTAACACATTCCCCTCTTTTCTTCATAGCTCAGCAAATGAGGGGCTCTCTGGAGTCCAGGTCACTCCTGAACCAACATTCTCCTTGGACTCAACCTTCGTTTGACTTAGATGATTGCCTTAGGGCAGCCAGAGTGATAATGGGTGTCCGGGTGTACACTTCCCAGGGGCTGCAGGGGATGATGCTGAGGGCAAGGTGTCCTTGTAACTATGTGTCAGGTAGCTTCCATTGTAACAAGACTCCTGGGAAAATAATTTAAGAGAGGAAGGACTCCATCCACGTTTCTTGGCTCTGTTGCTTCTTGGCCCCCACATAAGGAGGCAGCATAGCATGTGAGCATGTGGCGGAACAAAGTGGTTTAGCTCACAGGTAGCAGTGTGCATCCGTGAGAGTGCCTGGAGGGGAAGGCATTCCTCCACAGATCTGCTCCCTCCACCCAGGCCCCACCTCCCAGGAATCCGCCCATCTAAGGTCGGTCAGTAGACTAATCGATTGTAGAAGTTACTGCTCTCATGGTGTTTGCAAGCTCCGCTCAGAACTCACTGCCTGGCAGCTTGTTGGAACCCAGACTGAAGGCTGCTCAGGTCGTAGCATGTGCAGCTGTGCCTCTCTCCCCATCTCAGCATGGATTATGTGTACAGGGCCCAGGCTAATAGACTTCAAGCTGTCAGGGTCTACCTGTGCCACACTGCGTGTGATGGAGACATGACAACCAAATGAACCCCTCTTCCTCTACATCCTCCAGATCATACATTTCTTCCTCCGAATACAAAACCTCCCCTCATGACCCTGCCATCCAGCAATGAGAGACAGCCAAACTGCAAGCATCATGAATTACTCATCAGTGAAGTGGCACGGTGTTGTCTGTGCCCTGAACTACTCACTGCCCGACCCTATCTGCCTTGGGGGTTATGTGGAATCAACCACATGGACTCTGGGAGCAGCGAGAAACACTGCAGCAAGCTCCTTTAATACCCTCTACACATGCCCTCATTGGTCCCAAGAAAGCATCTCTTCTAAACAGCAGTTCCCGACTGGCTGGCATTGTCTGTGTCAGCAATCCTTGGTCTCTCAGGAAGTCCTCAATTAGGTCCTCTTGTAGATGCTTTTGTGACTGTATGGCCTCCGGCTTTTTGTTGTTGTTGTTGTTTTGTTTTTTGTTTTTCGAGACAGGGTTTCTCTGTGTAGCCCTGGCTGTCCTGGAACTCATTCTGTAGACCAGGCTGGCCTCGAACTCAGAAATCCGCCTGCCTCTGCCTCCCAAGTGCTGGGATTAAAGGCATGCGCCACACTGTCCGGCTTTTATGCCGTTCTTCCTGCAGCATGGAAGCTGCCCTTCCTTAGGAATCTGTAAGGAGCACCTCACTACCTAACACTGCCACATGGGACCCTGTCCTGTTGTCTCTCTGTGGTATTAACATTGCTTCTAAAGAGATTTACATCTTTTACTCAAATGGCAGTCTGGCTCAGTGCTCCCGGTGAGTCCCAATTCCCAAACTTCCAGCCATCAAGCATTGAACCCTTGAGCCTTTTAAAGGAACATCTTCTACCCAAACCATAATACACTGCAAAGCTCTGCTCCCTGGGCGCCTGAGTTGAAGGGCTGATAGGGACTGAGGAAGCTGATAGAGAAATGAAGCCAAGAAAGATTAACTTCGTGGCAGAAAAGTGATGTAGTTCTGGGGTTTCCCAAGCTTCTTTCTTTTAAAACATTTTTTATTACATTTTATTATTTTGACGGTAGTGGTGGTGTGTGGTGCATACCTGCCCAGGAATTGGTTCTTTTCCTCTACTGTGTGTGTCCACCAGAGATGGAACCCGGGCCCTCGGAACTGGTATCGGGTGCCTTAAACCACTTAGGCATCTTACTTGCCCTTCCTAGATTTCTTAAAACTCTAGTTCACAGTTTGAAATCTAGGGTCTATGACTTGGTACAACTCAAACAAGGGGAGAGCGTTGATCTCACAACTGCCCAACTATGGCAGGAGTTTTATGTCAGCTGCACAAATGCCATTTAAATCTATTCATGTACTGTTGTGGTCATTCCTCGGTCATCCATTTGAGCCTTCTAATATAGCCTGACTCCCCAAGAAACTGCCCCATCCTCTTAACAGAATTTCAGTAATTCCAAAGATAGTTCAATTTGGCATCTTTTGGAGGATGTCTCCCAAGGAAATATTAAGTCAGGTTTATCTCTCACAGCAAAATAATAAATGTTTCCTAGTGTATAAATTAGTCTCCTGACAATTCGGCTATAAATACACACAGTAGAGTTTGAACTAAGAACATTGAGCTCATTTTTAACAGCAGTTCAAATAGTGCTCCCTCAGAACATTTATCTCTAACTTTTCAGAAGTAATTTTATGGCATTCATTCATTCATTCATTCAACAAATATTCATTTAGTGCCTAATATGTACAAGGGCTTCCTGTAGGTTCAGCAGTGTGCAGAGCAACAAAACTCCTGTGGTTCCTGTGTTTTTGTGGAGACAGCATCTTGGAACGTTAGGTGTGTATTTATTTGTTTGGGTGATTAAAAATGCATTAACTGTTTTTTTTTACATTTATGTTTGTGTGTGACAGAGAGAGAGGGGAGGGGGGGGAGAAATTGCTGAGGTACGTGGAGGTCAGAAGACAACTTTCGGGGAGTCAGTTCTCTCCTACCACGAGTTTCAGAGAACAAATATGGTGCATCAGGCTTGATGGAAGGTGACCTTCCCCTCTGAGCCATCTCACAGGTCTTTAAATTATTTTTAAACTACTATCTAAGGACATAAAAGCTGCACATACTAACAGGACACCTAGTCTGATTAATTTGATCATCCCATGTTTCCTTCTTTTGTAAGACTCACGTGGACGGGGCCAGTTTTGCTAACGATTGCCTAGTTCTCACACAGTGCCAGTTCATAAATAGACATTCAAATATTTGAAGAAAAAAAAACCAAACCAAACTCTCAAGGCTTCATAATACGACATTGGACCTCTAGTGACTGATCCACTGAGCCTATAACTAGTGTGCAGGTTTAGAAGGTACTCATGGGCATTACTGTCTTGTTCCAAGGTCTCCGGCAGTCAGTTTTTGAAGGAACAGGAAATGACAGTGTCGGTCAGGCAAAGGGTGTCCCTGAGCTTAGCTTTCTTGAGCTGCTCTAAGAGCTGGATCCTCTATGAACTCTGGGTGAGTGGCATCACAGTAGGGTTTGGGGGGTAACCAGCTGGAGAGCGTGGGAGAAACCTGGGCTATTCTAGTAGAATCAGGATGAGTAGGCAAGGAAAGAGCTTCCCACCCAACTCTGTCTACACCTCTGCATTGTCTGCATTGGACTGGTGAACCAGTAGTTGTCAGTTTTCAAATCTGAGGCTTGGAGCAGCAGCAGGGAGAAGAACATGGTCTAGAGACATCTGAGACAAACCTAGAGCCAAGATCCTACCTTGCACTCAGCTTTCCAAGTGCATGCATGCCAATCAAGTATGGCAGAGACCAGCCCAAGCCTTTGAACTGGCTGGGCCTCTGCTGTGGTTGTGAGGAAGGGCTTGGATAGCAGCAAGGACAGAACTCTAAACCCAGCTCCAGTGGGCGACCCAGGAGCAAAGAACTGCTGGAGTTATCTCAAGTCGGGAAGCTCCCCTACTCCCCTCTAGGGGAGGAAACCACGATTTTGGTTTTGGCCATACTCACAGCTATCCCAGCCATGGGTTAGATACACCTGCTTGTATTATGTTCTTCTTCAGCCAGAGTACTGGCTGCGTTCTATGCTAGACCAGATACGCCTATTACCCAGGCTCTGTCTCAGGAGAGAACAGGGGAGGGAATGTGCGAAAGAATGGAGATTTCTCTCTTTCTTTCTTTCATTCTTTCTCTCTTGACATAGTCTTGCTGTGTAGCACAGGCTGGTGGCAAAGTCCCCATGTCTTGCCTCTGTGTGCTCCCAAAGCCAGGTGCATTGTTTTTTTTTAACATCTTTTTTTTTTTTTTCCTCCTTTTTTATTTTTGTTACTTTATATACATTTCCAATGTTTCCCCTTTTCTGAGTCTCCTCTTTGTATACCCCCCATCCCCTCCCCAACCCGCCTCTAGGAGGGAATTCCACCTCCCACCCCCCCACCCCCCGGCCACCCATCCCCATTTTCCCGCCTTGATATTCCCCTTTACTGAGGCCTCTAACATCCTCAGGCCCAAGGGCCTTTCGTCTCTCCCTGATGGCCATCGAGGTCATCCTCTGCCACATATGTGGTCCAAACCATAAGTCCGTCAATGTGTATTCTTTGGTTGGTGGTCCGAACTCCAGGAGGACCGGGGGAGGGGGAGGAG
>CM052704.1:33963142-34027110 GCA_028551405.1 Uromys caudimaculatus
GCTAATATCCGCTTATCAGGCATTGTTTTTTATAATCAACTTTTACTGAGATATTTACACACGATGGAACCTTAGACCTCCCTTCTCAGAGGAAGCCACGGAGCTGGGATTCAGTGAGTTCTAACTCCAAAGCCAAGTGTTGAATTTGGCGTATTAGTAACTTCAAAATGAGGAGACCACACCAGAGGCTTGCAAAGCTATTTCAAAGGTTTGGTGGCTTAGAGAGCTTTAAACATACAGTTGCTTTTCTCTTCCAAGCTCAGCTTAAATCATATTTCTGACCACATGCTCTTCTTGTCGTACTTCCGTCTGGAGAGGCCCGAGTCTCCCCTTTGTGAACATCTCACAAGAGCTGGTGTTGCAGGATATTTGATCACACTGTGACCCCTACCATAACTCACTGTCTTATGTACTGGAAAAACTTGGTTTTAGTTGTGGTGTGGCTCAGCCTTAGCACATACCTTTAATCCAAGAGCTTTCTGATTGAATATTGTAAATAGGATTAAATAAAGTCAGCCATAGGTCAAGAGGCAGAACAAGCAACCAGTTAACAGAAAGTGAACATAGAATTATTAAGAAAAGCCACAGAGAGTAAGAGGAAGTCAGGAAGAGGAAAGACAGATGCACAGGAAGTAGAAGGAAGAGACAGTTTGAGACTGTGTGGGAGAGGGGCATCCCTGGAGGGACGTCAGTTACGGAGGAAGGTCAGTTGGGTGCTTTCTCTTTCTCTCTGAGCTAGCAGGTTTTTATCCCAGCATCTGGCTCCTGCGTCTTCATTGGTAAAATTGAACAATTGAGATTTTATTAAAAAACAAGCGACAGAAGGGATTTCCTGTGACTTCTGAGGCTGACTGGGGCAAGACATTACAGCTATCACTTGGGTCTCGCTTGAGATGCTAGATGCTTGCCTTTGGAACTTGACCACCATGAGTAAGGAGGAGTCTTTATGTTGTGTGAGAGAGCCCAGAGACTACGCCTATGGTTACTCACTGGAGATCTACAGGGCTCTGTCATTATGACTGACCCAGTACAGCAAAAGATAGAGCCTTGTAAGGAAAGGTAGGTAGAAACAAGGCACAGGCTTCTAAGGCTTCCCCAGTGGGGTCACATGGTGGTTAGTTTCATTGTCAATCACTTTGGAAACAAACCTCTGGGTGCGTCTGTGAGAGTGTTTCTTGAAGGGTTTAACTGAGGAGGAAAACTCACCTTGAATGTGGTCTCCCTGAGCTGGGTTCTTGGGCTGAATGAAGAGAGAGCAAGTGAAGCACAAACCCCCTTCCCTTTCCTGACCACAGATGCAGTGTGACAAGCTGCCTCACGATCCTGCTGTCCGGCCCTGATTTCCCCACCATTATGGACTCCCTCACCCTCAAACACTTAAGTTGTTAATGCCAGGTGTTTTGTCAGAGAAATGAGAATAATCTCTCCAGTAACCACTTGCAACAATAGACATGAAATGCTGTCCACCTGGGAGGTCCATGGCCACCTGTGAGCTCACTGTGAGGACACTTTCTTCCCTGTACTTACCAGATCCTAGGCCAGGAGGGAGGGAGGTTTTTAGCCCTGGCTGTATGATTCCTTCCCCAGTTCTCAATGCCACAAAGCCAACCAAAGGCCACCTTGCACACAGACTATATAGATGGTCAGTCAGGTCTGCTACTCAGTTCTTCTCTACATGTAGTCAGTGCTTCTGGCCTCCATCTACACTACATCTGGCTGACAGTGGGTGACAGTGGGTGTCAGTGCACCATCCTCTTGAGGGACTGCTCTGCTCTCTGTCAAGCCATTCCTACTGCAGGCATGTAAAGTAGAGACAAGCCTTCCCACAGTGCCCTTCTCAAACGACAGCTTTGTGAACAGCATGACTGCAAAGCAAGATAGACAGGAAAACTAGGAGGCAGGGGAAGGAAAGAGTTAATGTGCTCTTCCTTTGGACCAGGTGTTTCCAGATTCTTGGTGTTTGGTTCAAAGAGTCGAAGAGGTGTACATGAACAGCAAAGCAGCAAAGGCGCTCATTCAGAAGCACAACAAAGGTGCAGGTCACCTGCACTGCAGACAGCAGCAGGCTGAGATTTGCTCACACATGCCTGCTTCCTGCTTAGAGCATCTTTTCCTTGGTCCCTTAGGAGGGGTTGGTTGCTAGGGGTGGAGCATAAGAGTCTTTTTGTTCTGATTGACAGGCTTGCGTTACGTAAGCCTTTGCTCCCTGTGCATGGCCTTTCCCATGATGCATCTGATTTTAATCATATGCATATCCAATCATGCAGATGCATGTGATGATAAATAGAGGAGTGTCCTTAAGAAGTTCACTCAGAGGAACCGTTTGCATTCCAAGCCAAGGTAGGTTAGACTGAGCCACAGTCCTCAGTCCCTGGATAGATTGTGGGATGCTTTTGGCCACAAAAGGGAAGTTGCTAAGGGTTGCTAAGTAGTGGTAGGTCCGAGTAACCTCTTGCTTTGTTTAGAGAAGGGGGTATATGTACTAGGTGCAGCTCTGGCTCTGTGATGTGTATATAGTCTAGACCAACCATGGGCCCAGACTGTTAAGATTTCCCCGTGCTAGCTTGCTGAAAAAAGTCCTGATTTCTTGGACTGCTTTTTAAACAGAGGGCCCCGGGTGACCCTTCAGAATATCGCCATCCTGTTCAGGACAGTTACATTTTCCTGCTCCTTGTTTTCATCCCTCAGTCTTGAGATAGAACACATCGGTACCTGAAACAAATGTCATGAGCAAGCCGGGTTTAGCAACTTTTAGAAGGTCTTAGTTAGGGCTCCATTGCTGCAACAAAACACCATGACCAAAAAGCAAGTTGGGGAGGAAAGGGTTTATTCGACTTACACTTCCACATTGCTGTTCATCACCAAAGGAAGTCTGGACAGGAACTCAAGTAGGGAACCTGGAGGCAGGAGCTGATGCAGAGGCCATGGAGGGTGCTGCTTACTGACTTGCTCCCATTTCCTTCTCAGCCTGTTTTTTTGTTTTTGTTTTTTCATTTATTTATTTTATTTTATTTTATAGAACCCAGGACTACCAGTTAGGGATGGTACCACCAACAGTGGGCTGGGCCCTCCCCCATTGATCACTAACTGAGAAAATGCCTTACAGCTGGATCTCATGGAGGCATTTCCTCAACTGAGGTTCCTTCCTCTCTGATGGCTCTACCTTGTATCAGGTGACACAAGACCAGCCAGTACAGAAGGGTTGTCATCTTGGTTTTGACTTCATGACAGGGTTCTCACTACGAAATGCAGAAAGCTACAGTGCTAGGGTGTTTATGCTCATAACTTGTGTAAGACCATAGAGCCCCTCACATATTTTAGGACAACCCCAAATATCTGCACTATAAATGAAAGGACCTGGAGAGGAGGTCACCTTTGGTACAGTAAGTCCTAACTTGAGCGTGCAGGAGGATCACCTGGGACCTTGATGAAGCACAGATGACCTATCCCCAGTCTCTGGTTTCTGCTTTGGCAGGTCTGGGCTGGGACTGAGAATGTGCACTCCTGGAAAATCCCCAGGTAACATCAGAGCAGCTCGCTTGAGAGCTGCTTGCTTAGTGCGTCTAAAATATGGATGTAGTAAAATGAAAATGTCAGATTGCTCTTTTAAATGTTGCTGGTAAATTAAACCTATGGTAGTCTGAGAGACCCTGAGGAGTCTGTTACCAAAACAGGAACAAGCTCTTGTGGATATTGGGAATTTTGTGTTGTTCTTCTTCCTCTCCTTGGATTTTTCTTTCTACACCTCTTCCTAGTAAAAATTTATGCTAATATTATACAACTGTGGCTAACAGAGTTCTGATCATTCTCATATATGTCTCTGCCATGAATATGCACAGAAATTAAAATTTTCTGAGACTCTGAGTGTTTACAAATTTTACTCTGGGTTACATTATCAAGAGACACCTACTGCATCAAACAAAAAGGGTCGTCATCTTGGGTTTGCTGATGCATCACTAAAGATAGGAAGTATTATCTTGTTGAAAAATATCTCCTAATAAAATAGAATTTCCTTTTCAATTACCTCATATATACTTTGAATTGATAAAACCAGCTATTAAAACAAGACAAGCTTGCTTGCGAATTCTATGCTTCTTGATTAGAAAGAGTATTTGAAGAACATTGTAGCACTAAACAGGTAGACGGAGTGTGCCTGGCGTGCTGGTGCAGGCATGAAATCCCACTTGGAAGTCAAGGCATGAGTTTAAGGTCATTCTTGACTGTGTACGGGCTCAAGAGCAGCCTGGACCACATGAGACCATGTCTCGAAAGACCAGAAAAGGGGGCTGGACGGGATGGATGGCTCAGCAGTGATAAACATTGCTCTTCTATTATCAGTTGTGCTTAAATTCTCGACTCTCAGCTGGAGTGAACAAGCAAAGGGCTCTGGGACCAGCCAGAGGGGGAATTTGTCTTCAAAAGAAGTTTCACACTTCTGCATATCTCTTGCCTTCGATTTAAGCCTAATCCTTGTCAGGTCCCCAAAGATAGACATGGGAGTCACTGGAACTTCTTGTTCTTCTTTACAACTGGCAATGTTGAATACATTCACTTCTGCATTTTCCTGTTGTGTCTTTAGGTGACCTATTGAGGATAGGAGACTGAGCCTGGCTTGTTGTGGCTTTGAGGGTCCAGGCTCTGACCCTAACAACATCAGCAGCCTGTATCTCATCACAGATTACACAGAAGTTCCTTCCTTCCTTCCCTCCTTCCTTGGAGGGAGGAGGATTGGGACAGGCATTAAGGTAGGAGTTGGATGGGATTTGAACCCATCACTTGGTTCAAATGAATTACCATCACTGAAGGCAGAGGAACAAGAACGAGGCTTAGCGGTGGAGGAGGATGTGTGTGAATGAAGGGATTGTTGAGCCAGGCTGGACCATAATGCACCAGAGAGGAGCTAGAACTAATTGTGAGTGAAATGTTTTCCTTGGCAGGGGAGAGCTGTGGTCAGAGTTGCATATGGCTGAAATTATAGTGACGCTATTGAAAGAAACCACAGCAGATACCAGGGCAGCACCCTGGAGCCCATCCATGCCCTCAGAAAGATGGCTACTCACTTTGTAGGCTGAGGAGCTCCCTGATGGGCATCACTGAGAAGTGGAGCCTGGCAGACTCTGGAGACGGTGTGGTGGTTTGCATAGGCTTGGCCCAGAGAGCAGCACTATTAGGAGGTATGGCCTTGTTGGAGGAAGTGTGTCACACTGAGAGAGTGGACTTTGAGAAAGCTTCCTCCTGGTGGCCCGAGGAAGCCAGTCTTCTCCTGTCTGCCTTCAGAACAAGGTGTAGAATTCTCAGCCCCTCCAGCGCCATGCCCGATAGACACTGCCATGCTTCCTGCCTTGATGATAATGGACTGAATCTCTGAACCTGTAAGCTAGACCCAATTAAGTGTTGTCCTTCTAAAAGTTGCCTCAGTCATGGTGTCTCTTTACAGCAATGGAAACCCCAACTAAGACAGAAGTTGCACCAGGGACTAGGGTATTGCTGTGACAGGCCTGACAATGTTTTTTTGTTTGGAGGAATGTAGATTTGGGGACTTTGGATTTGGGGAGCAGTGGAATGCTTGAAGTGGGGATTAATGGGCCATTCTAGTAGGAATATGGAAGACATTGGTGCTAAGGGTGATTTTAACTCTGGAGATCATTCTTATGGTGTTTTGGTGAAGAATGTTGCTGCGTTTTGCCCTTGTCTGAAGAGTCTGCCTGAGGCTAAGGTGAAGAGATTTCAATTAATTGTGCTGATAAAAGAAGTCTCAGAAAAGCCCAGCATAGACTGTGTCCTCTGGTTTACGCTCACCAAAAGTGTTTTGATCAAGCATAGCAAGCTTAGAAAGCAAAAATATAAAATGCATGGTTCGAGTACTCAGAGCGAACCAGGAAGTGCGATGGAGCTAAATCCTGGGTTCAAGGAGGTAGACAGATCAAGGGAGTGGTGACTTTTGGACAAGATCCCACCCAGCTAAGTTTATTATTTATGTGTTTGCCACTGGACAAGAAATGTTATGTCATGGCAGGCATTACTATTACTTGGTTATTGTTTTCATTTGGACTTTTAATCTGGAACGTACTACAATCCAGAAATGAGGACACAGGCTTTTGATCTGAATCTCAAGGAATAGCGATCACGAAAAGCTTAGGTCCAGGCATAGTGGCACTCTGCCAGGAGAAAGAGGCAAGCAGGTCTCTGAGTTCAAGGCCAGCCTGGTACAGAGAAAGTTCCAGGTAAAGAAAAGTTTAGGTCTAGGCATCGTAGTACATGCCTTTAATCCCAGCGTTCAGGAGACAGGCGTGCAGATTTCTAAGTTCAGGGTCAGTCTACAGAGCAAGTTCCAGGACAGCCAAGCTTAGGCAGTGAAGGAGTTGGAAAACAGAAAGCGTGTAATGATCTAATAGAACAAGGGGGCCATGTTCCAGTGCTGGCAAGCAGTAGAACTCAGTGGCTTCGGCCATGTGGCTCTGGCTTTAGAGTCAAGAATAGAAGGGACTACTGGGACGGTTGATGCTGGTTAGCTGGAGCTAAGAGATTAATGGTGATTAAGAAGAGACCAGCATCACTGAGGTGAAATCTTCTGGGAAGTGTTTTCTGAGAGCACAAAGAAGCTGTGTTCCAGAGATAGCCAAGGTTGTACCTCATGCTGCAGCTGGACTTGGTAATGTATAAGAGTCACTCAGATGGTACTGGTTTTGAAGGTATGAAGGGACCAATGAAAGCAGCTGAGGCCAGGGGAAGCCATTGGTGAAGGTGCAGCCTCAGTTGCAGTTGAAGGTCCAGGACTGAAGGGGTCATGCAAAGGAGTTGAGGCTTGGCACCGTGAAGGGAGACTGAGAAGCTATTGGTGAAGCCTAGTGGCAGTGGAAGCCCAGCCTATTGGAGCTGCCAGTACCATGGGATGATCACCAAGAACAGCAGCAGCAGTGGTGTGGAGTCAAGCAGAGCCTAGAGTGCTGCAGAGGGCAGAGCTGGCGAAGTGACCCAAGCCCTTTGGAGGAGCCCAGAAACTCATGTGTGGATCCCAGACATTGGAGCAAGAAACTGTAAAATTGAAGTTGCCTTGGAGACCCCAAGTTGTTAGAGATGTCAGCACCATGGAATACCTGCTGAGGAAAGCTGCTAATGGAGTGGAACCAGCCCAAGAGAATGAAGTTTGTTGCTGCTAAATCTGAGTGCCAGATCTGCCAACAGCAGTCAACGAAAGGAGTTGGAGATCTGAGGAACGCTTTGACCTTGCGGACATGGAGATGCAGAGTTTGGAGTTTGCCCAGCTGGCTTTTGGTCTTGCTCTGGTCCAGTATTTCCTCACTATGATATTCTGGGATGGTAATGTACGACCTGGGAGGTTGAAGATATGTGATCTGGATGAATCTCAGAAGAGACTTTGAACTTTGGACTTTTAGCATTGTTGAGACTGTTATAGACTATGGGACTTTTGAAGTTGGATTAAATGTATTTTGCATTATTCTATGACTAGGCATGGCCCCATAGATTCAGGTGTGTGAACAAGCCTATGGGGTCAGAGAGTAGAATGTGATGGTTTGAGTAAGTCTGGCCCAGGGAGCAGCACTACTGGGAGGTATGGCCTTGTTGGAGGAAGTGTGTCACTGTGGGAGTGGGCTTTGAGACCCTCATCCTAGCCACCTGAGGATGCCAGTCTTCTCCTGTTTGCCTTCAGAACAAGATGTAGAACTCACAGCTCCTCCAGTACCGTGCCTGCCTGGATGCTGCCATGCTTTCTACCATGATGGTAATGGACTGATCCTCTCAACCTGTAAGCTAGTCCCAATTAAATGTTGTCCTTGTAAGAGTGGCTTTGGCCATGGTATCTCTTTATAACAATAGAAACCCTAACTAAGACAGCTAGGCTGTTCTGAGGTAGCCACAGTCCACCTGTTGTGTTGAGTTCCAGCCTGGGCCCATGCTCAGATTCTTTCTGTCTTTTAAGTAGAGACCTCATCCATTGAGACCAGTGAGATGGCTGTAAGCTGTGAGAGTTACTTAAGCAGAAAGAACTCACAAATTCCCAGAGAAGAATATTTTTGTTTCTATTTGGCCAAGGACACTCCAGGGAGAAAAGGCATTACATCATCACAGCAGACTCTCATTGGCTGGCTATTTACTTGGCAGTTGCTTAGCTCTGAGTGTTCTGTGCATGGTGGAGGCTTGTTCTGCTGCTTCAGTTTCTGGATTCAAAGCCCCTGACGTCATTAGGTTATGGCCAGCAAGTGAGATAACACAATGATGGGGAGTTTTTGCATAGTGGAAGGAGTGTACCTTCTGCCGACCCACTCTGAGCACTGCCTTAAGGTACTCTGGGCTTTGCATGACTACATTAATTCATAAATGCAATATGCATGAGGGACAGGATAATAGAACCACGATACCCTCTCTTCTTGGTGTCCCATAAAATGGGATGCAAATAAATTGATTTTTTTTTTTTTTTTAAATCACATAGCTTCAATTCACGGCTCCTGATGGATTCCTGTCTTTGTGAGACTCAGGTGCCATTTCCATTCTCATTGTCACTCCTATTTCTTGAAGGTTAATAACAAAACTGATTTCTTTAAAAAAAAAAAAAAAAAGACACAATTATGCTGAGGAAATGGAGGAAATTGTTACAGTTGCTTTTCTCCAAGCTTGAATTTGATGTTCTTTTTGGATGAGAAGAGTTAAAATGAACACCTCATTTTTCTTTCTTTTCTTTCTTTCTTTCTTTCTTTCTTTCTTTCTTTCTTTCTTTCTGCACTTAAAAAAGCAACATAATTCTAAAGTGAAGTTTTACAAAACCCATCAAGCACTTCCAACCATTTGATGAAAAAAAAAAAAAAAAGAACAAATCTTCAAAGGGATTTTATGTGAAAATACCCATTAGGCATGTACTGTAATACAAAAATTTTAATGGCCATTTTATATTTCAGTTCTGAGCTCATTTTTACTGAAATTACTTGGTGGCAAATGGAACCGGAGCGATCACCTGGGGGGCAGAGCTTGTGCTTTCTGGAATAATGGAGTGGGTACTCTCTGGTGACAGAATCCTCCTCAGGATGGGCCCTTGATAGGAGAGCCCCCATCTCCCTCTGGTTCCCTTGGAGCTGGTGATGAGAACATCACCCTTCCGGCTGTGGGGTTCGGCCTTCTCAGTGTGGCTGCCCTGGGTTCCCTGAGAACACTCAGGACCTCGAATCCAGTGAGCTCAGGGACACAGGCTGCAGGGCAGAGCCTGCCCTCCTCGGAGAGTTCACACCAAGGGACTTTGTGTTTCCAGGGCAAGGAAGCCAAGTCTCTGGAGGCCTCTTAGCATCATAGCTTGCAAGGAGCAGAGGATGCAGGGAGCTTCTTTTTCTCTTGGGCTAAATCTCTGAAAGGCAAACCAGGTTGCAATGGTGTCCAAAGAAACCCTTCGGTGACGTTGTGTTTTGTAAAGGTGAGGGCTTTGCAGTGAGGGATGGGGTTTAGAGCTATTATGTGAGGGCTGGAGAGATGGCTCAGTGGTTAAGAACACGGATACCTCCTGCAGAGCACTGGGTTCTACAACCCATGCAGCAGCCTACAACCATCTGTAACTCCAGTTCTAGGAGATATTATGCCCTCTTCTGACCTCTGAGGACACTAGGCACACACATGGTGCACACACATACATGCAAGCAAAACAGTTGTATGCATAAGGTAAAAAGAATATATAGATATATACACGTACATACACATATAAAATTTATTTATATTAAATAATTTTAATTATGTATACATATATATGTATATGTAATTAAACCCTCAGGCCTTTCATTTATTCTGGGTAGGGCTTAGGGCTTCTGGCTTTAATATTTGCAAATCACATATTCTCAATGGCAAAACTTTCTCACCCGTAGGCCTGGTAGATAGATGAAATGAGATTTTTACATATGTACTGATCCCATAGTAAATATTCCAATGAATTAACTTTCTTCATAGGAATACTTATTTTATAAACGTGACCCATTATTGAAAGGCTCTGGATTGCTGAGTTTTTCTCTCTGAAGTTTCTCTTGGCACAACAGACCTGAGGGGATTGGGTAGAGAATAAAATCGTCTGGTGTTTCATTGAAGAAGTCTCTTTCTTTACTTAGATTTTTGAGGCTGGAATAAAGTTGCTGGTGTGCTAGCCCTAGTGAGCAAGCCACGGGTTTCTCTCATCTTGGAGGACATGGATGAAGGACTGAAGAGGGTATTCTCCGAAGGAGTCTAATGGCTGCTGCCACAGCCATAAAATACCTATCTTTTGCTGGAATTGAATGCAACCTTCATGGGCTGTGATTTAGAGAACAGAACATTACCAATCCTTAAAAAAAAAAAAAAAAAACCCAACTATGTAAACTAATGTTTTTGCTGGAGACTCAGATGAACCTGGGTTGTTCCCAGAACTAGGCTGTTTCCCCTCGGGTAGCATTCCTTCCCGGGGCGGGGGCAGGGCTTTGTGTGTGAACTGAAAAGGCTTATGAATGCAGTTTGTGACATTCAAGGCTCCAGAAACCTCAACATGTCAGCCTTTCATCTGAGTGTAACCAGGGAGTGTTCTTTCACATGAGAGACGGTTTCCTTCCCTCATGGAGTTCCAGAGCCGGGTCTACGGATGCCAGAGCTGCTCCAGGGGCATCCCAGGTGGATCCCTGACTCTGAGGAGGCAGAGAGGCAATGAACTTGCACCAGTTCCTTTGGAGACAAGCCTTCTATACTAGGAGACTAGAAATACATACTCTGGGAGGGAGAGGAATTTAAAAAATACTTATAAAAGCTGTGGTGGTTTGACCAGGAATGGCCTTCATAGGCTCACAGATTTGAATTGTTGGCCACCTGGGAGAGGCACTGTTGGGAGGAATGGCCTTATTGTGGGAAGTGTGTCACCGGGGATGGGCTTTGAGATTTCAGAAGCAGAAGCCAGCCCCAGTGTCATTCTGTTCCTGCTGCCTGCTGATCAGGATGTGGAACTCTGGGTTCTCCAGTTAGAGCCTTGAATGACCTGAAACTTTCCAGATAGCTCAGCCTGGCCTTGAACTCAGACATTGGCCTGCTTCTGTCTCCTGAATGCTAGGATGAAGGGTGAGACAGCATGTTCTGGACGGCCCTGGGAGGGGAATTTTGATGTCAAGCTGATGGAGGCTATGGATCATACAGATTTGGCCTTAAAGTCTTTTTGCTGTTGTTATTTCTATTACGTTTACTTATTTCTCTGTGTGTGCTTGCCCGGGCGCTCACCTTCCTGCATGGGGGACTGGGGCTTGGAACTCAGGTTGTCAGACTTGGTGGCAAGTATGTTCCTCCTCTGAGTCATCTCGCTGGCTCTATATCTGGATTTTAATATTGACGAATTGCATTTGTGGTCACAGACTAGTAAAGCCTGAGATAGCTGTCTACAGAGACATAGAAATGATTCCCACAAAAAATATATTTTTAGACTATCTCATTCAACTCTACAATTTACCCACTCATTATCATTGGCTTTCCATCCGTAAAAACTGCTGGAGATTTTTCTGGAAGCCCAGTGAGCCGAAAATCCAGTCACTCACCTCAGACTGCTCTTCATCACCAATGACAAGCAACCCAGTGTGACTGTTTAGCCACACTGACTGATGGTGCAAGATGTTTGGCACTGTGTAACAGACTGTCAATCAAGACGGCCGAAGTTTTCACTTGTCACATTATTGTCCTGGTTCCTGAGGAGACTGTTCTTCAGCAATAGTTTAGAATCTTTTCAAATGGTTTACCTGGGTGATTCTCCTCACTCAGCCACTGGTGTCCGAGTCCTTAAGGACAATAAAATATTGACCTCATAGTTGGGTATAGTGGCTCCCGTCTGAAAGGCTTCTCATGATGAGTCCTGGAAGCCACAGGACCCTTGGCCTGAGCTGAAGGGGGAGAAGATCCTAGAGGGAGGCTTGAGAGACTGAGCCTACAGCCCAGCTCGCAGACGGCAGAGCCTGAAGATGGCAGCCAGGAGAGGGGAAGCCAGGAACTCCGAGGACCTAGACACCAAGAGAAGACGCTGCATCCCAAAGAGAAAGTTAATCCTGCCTGTCTGTCCGTTCTCTGGCTTCTCGGGGAGAAGTTGAAATTAACCCTGCAGCTTCCTAAAATAAGATTCTCTCGTTTTCATGTCTTTTCTTTCCTGACATGGACCAGTGGTGGTATCTGCTGGAAATCACTATAATATCCCTGGGTTACAATAAACTATGCACAGAGGCATAGGGGAGGAAGCAGCTTGAGGTGGTTTGAATATGCTTGGCCCATGGGAAGGGGCACTATTAGGAGATGTGGCCTTGTTGGAGGAAGTGTGGCACTGTGTTGGTGGGCTTTGAAGGCTCCTCTGATCAGGCTCCACCCAGTGTGGAAGAGCGAGCCTCCTCCTGGCTGCCTGCAGAAGTGAGTCTCTCCTGGTTGCCTTCGGATCAAGATGTAGGCCACTCAACTCCTCCAGCACTGTGTCTGCCTGGATGCTGCCTTGCTTCCTGCTATGATGCTAATGGACTGGACCCCTGAAACTGTAAGCCAGCCCCAATGAAATGTTCTCCTTTATAAGAATTATCTTGGTCATAGTGTCTCTTCAGAGCAATGAATCCACTACTAAGACACAGCCCTTACTCCTGGAAGCCAGGATGCATAGCAATTGGGATAAAAGGACATATAAAGCGTGCTTTATAAGAAGCATTCTCTCCCCTCTCTTCCTCCTCTGCCTCTGGTTTCTTTTTCGTTTGTTCGTTCTTTTCTTCCTCCCCCTCCCCCTCCCCCTCTCTCCCTCCCTTTGTCCCTTCTTTCTTTCTATTTTGAGTTGGGGTAGGCTGTTTGCTAAATTGCTCAGATTGACTTTAAATGAACTCTGTATCCAAACTGTCCCGAAATGACAATGCTCCTGCCTCCACTACCCCAGATAGCTGGGGTAGTATACTGTGTCACTGGCTGCTGTGTATGGTTTTTTATGTGCCAGGCACGGTTTCGAGGAGTTTACAACACTGAGCCTTTTAATTCTCATAGGAACATAAAAACATTGTTTTTGTTGTTTTACATTTTAAAATATTTATTTACTTTTTGTGGGGAGGATGGGGTACATGTGCTTTTACATGTATGGAGGTCAGAAGAAAACTTTCTTTCTTTCTTTTTCTTTTTTTTTTCGAGACAGGGTTTCTCTGTGTAGCCCTGGCTGTCCTGGAATTCACTCTGTAGACCAGGCTAGCCTCGAACTCAGAAATCCACCTGCCTCTGCCTCCCAAGTGCTGGGATTAAAGGCGTGCGCCACCACTGCCCGGCTCAGAAGAAAACTTTCAAGAGATGGTTCACTCTTTCTACTATATGGGCTCTGGGGATCAAACTCAGGACCTTAGCCTTGGTGACAAGTGTCCTTACCTGATGACCAGAGACTTTTTTGAGCACAGGTACTATGTTTACAGTTTCCAAATAAGGAATCCAAGGCACAAAGGAAATGACTTTCTCAAGGACACAGAAGAACAAATGGCAAATGTTTATTCTGGCTCAGCCACTCTCATTCTAGAATCCAGCCAGGTCTTTAAATAAGTCACCTCATTCCTGGTCCCGTTGGTTCTATCAGCATCTCCCTGCCCCCAAATGCATCTCTCTCCAGAACACAAACAAAGCAAAGCAAAAAGGCTGGGGCTGTTACTTAGTGTTTAGTGTAGACTACTTACCCAGTACCCCGAGATCCTAGTTCAGTCCCCAGCACCAAGCAGAAAAGCACAAATACAGTATTGGTTGCTGGAGAGTTACTTTGCTAATTGCTGATTGTCGGTCTTCCTGGAAGCCTCCTGGCTATGGTTGGGCACTCAGTGTCCTGCTGGAATTTACAGACCCACGGTGCTGTGAACAAATAGGAAAGTGAAACCGAGGGAATCTGACAAATCAAAAGATGACTGTTTGCATTTTGAAGGATTCTTTCGGGCAGCTGCAGAGACAGCTCAGTGGTTAGGCGCACATGCTGCTCTTGCAGAGGGCCCGGGTTCTGTTCCCGGCACCCACTTTGGGCAGTTCACAACAGCCTGTAACTCCAGTTCCAGGGGACCTGGTTCCCTATCCTTGCCAACATGGGCTCTAAACTTCTGTGCACATAGCCACACACAGACACACATGTATACACAGACACACATGTGTACTTGTAAGTCAAAATTAGAACAGATCTCTTTTTTAAAAAAAGATTTTTTGAGACAGGTGATAGTGTTTGCTTAGCATGCATGAGGCCCTGGGTTTGATCCACATTAATGCATAAATTGGATGTAATGGTATATACCTATAACATCAGCACTCACTGGAGGGTTAGTAGCTCAAGGTCATCCTTGGTTATGTATTGAGTTTGGAGCCACCCTGTGCTACATGTGACCCTGTCTCAAAAAGAAGAAGAAGAAGAAGAAGAAGAAGAAGAAGAAGAAGAAGAAGAAGAAGAAGAAGAGGAGGAGGAGGAGGAGGAGGAGGAGGAGGAGGAGGAGGAGGAGGAGGAGGAGGAGGAGGAGGAGGAGGAGGAGGAAAGACATTTGAAAGATATTTGATTTGGAAAATGATTGAATTCTTATGATAGTTGCTTATTTATTTGACAAAAATGCCTGGGGTGGGTGAGAGAACTCTCCAACTAAAATGTTCGCAGATCAGTGTGGTACGTTGAAGACCAGTCAGAGACTCTGTGGTAAATTATCCCTAAAATGCATGTAAGCAGTGAGAAAAGACATTTGCACTCATGCCACCCTTTCAAACCACTTTGCAGTGACATTTGGCGAAGCTCGTCTTTGGCACGAAGCCTAGGAAGTGCACACGCGGCTGCCGCGTGAACAGTCTGGCATTGAGATTCACAAGACATTAGAATTAGAAGACAGTATGGCTTGGTAGATGAAGCCAGTGTATTTATTGACAGGGGGCCAGACCACAGATTCTCATTTACAAACAGGAAGTGGGCTGTCTTCTTTATGCGTGTGTTTTAAAAAAGTCACCACTTGCTTTTCTTTCAAAAATTTATTTATTTAAAAAACCATTTAAAAGTATTTATTTATTTTATGCACACCATGTTGCATGTATGCTGTTTAGAGGACAGTTTGAAAGAGTGAGCTCTTTCCTTCTTCTGTGTAGAGCCCAGGGACCAAGCTCAGGTCACCAGGCTTGGTGTCTGTGCCCTTCTCTGCTGAACCATCTTGCTATACGGTCACAATAAAGGTTTACAGTCTCTGGAAAACTCTGCAGGTCTCCAGAGACTGTCAGTAGTCACTTGCAATGTTATTCCCCCCCCCCGAACTAAAAATCAGGGCTGTTTACAGAGAAATTTGTAGAAATCAGCACAACCCAAAATTTAGCATTTCATAAGAACATTTTTTAAAATTGAAAATAGATTCTTCTTTCATACAATACATCTTGACCACAGTTTCCCTCCCTCCACTCGCCTCAGCTTTCTCCTCATGCCCGCACCCCAACACCCCAACTCCCCCCTCTCCCCTGAATCCATCTCCCCTTTGTTTCTTTTCAGAAAAAAGCAGGTCTCCAAGAAACAACAAGCAGACATGACAAAACAAGATACAATAAGACAAAGCAAAAGTCCTCATGTTGAAGCTGAGCAAGGCAACCCAACAGGAAGAGTTCCAGGAGCAGGCAATTGAGTCAAAGACACACACACTCACACAGTCAGGAATCCCATAAAAAACCAAGCCAACACCACAACATAGATTCAGATGATCTAGTGCAGACCCATGCAGGCCCTGCGCTTCTTGCTTCAGTGAATCCTGCTTAGTTGGTTCAGTGGACCGTGTTTTCCTGGTGCCCTCCTCCCCTCTTACTCTGACAATCTTTTCTCCCCTCTTCCCAGGGACTCCCCAAGCTCCAAGTGTAGTCACCTGATTCATTGTTGGTATCAGTGCCTGGGCTACCTGTGTTCTATTCAGAAAGTCATCTCCTGTGCCAATGCTTGAACAGTATTGAAGACTATTCCCCACTTCTATCTGGTTCAGTGTATCTGGTTTTATGTTGAAACCTTTGGTTCATGAGTTGAGTTTTGTGCAGAGCAATAAATACGGATCTATTTGCATGCAGACATCCAGTGTACAGCACCATTTGTTGAAGATGCTTTCTCCTTTCCAGCTGTGTATTTCTGGCTTCTTTATTTAAAACCAGTTGTCCATAGGTGTGTGGATTTATGTCTGGGCTTTCAATTTGATCCCTCTGATCAATTGTTTTGCTTTTGTGCCAATACCGTTTAGTATGTATTATGATAGCTCTTTAGTACAACTTGAAATCAGAGATGGTGATCCCGCCAGATGGTCTTGTGTTGTTCACGATGGTTTTTAGCTATCCTGAGTTTTTTTGTTTTTCCATATGAAATTGAGAATTGTCTTTTTCAAGGTCTGTAAAAGAACTGAGCTGGAATTTTGATGGGGGTTGCACTGAGTCTGTAGAAGTTGTAAGAAGGCCATTTTAACTATGTTAAGCCTGCCTAGCTGTGAGCATGGGAGAACTTTCCTCTTTGGATCTTCAATTTCTTTCTAAGATTTGAAGTGTTTATTATATAACTCACTTACTTGGTTAGAGCTATTCCAAGATACTTTATATTATTTGTGGCTATTGTGGAGGGTGTTATTTTCTTGATTTCTTTTTCAGTCCATATGTTATTTGTGTTTAGGAGGCCTAATGATTTTTTTTTTAGTTACTCTTGTATCCAGCCACTTAGCTGAAGGTGTTTATCAGCTGTGGAATAGATTTTTGGGGGGTTGCTTATGTATACTGTCATTTGCAAATAGCAATACTTTGATGTCTCCCTTTTCTATTTGTACCCCCTTGATCTCCTTTAATTGTCTTATTTCTCTAGCTAGAAGTTTAAGTACTACATTGAATAGTCATGGAGAGAGTGGGTAGCCTTTTCTTATCCTTGATTTTAGTGGAATTGCTTTGGGTTTATCTCCATTTAATTTGATGCTGGCCTATTGGCTTACTGTGTGTCGTTTTTATTGTGTTTAGGTATGTGCCTTGTATCCCTCCTCTCTCTAAGACTTTAATTGCAAAGGGGTGTTGGATTTTGTCAAAGACATTTTATGCATTGAGGGAGTTGATCATATTTTTTCTTTCAGTTTGTTTACATGTGAATTACATTTGTAATTTTTTTGTATATTGAACCATCTCTGCATCACTGGAATGAAACCTATTTGATAATGGTTGCTGATCATTTTTAAGTGCTCTGGATTCAGTGATTATGGGTATCAGGGTAACTGTGGCCTCATAAATGAATTGGACAGTGCACCTTCTGTTTCTACTTTGTGGAATAATTTGAGGAGTACTGGAGTTAAATCTTCTCTGAAAGTCTGGTAGAATTCTGCATCAAAACTACCTGGCCCTGACCTTTTTTTGGCTGGGAGACTTTGAATGACTACTTCTGTTCCACTAGGTCTAGTTACATTGTTTATCTGTTCCTGATTTAACTTTGGTAAGAGATATCTATTGAGAAAAGTATCCATTTCTTTTAGACTTTCCAATTGTTAAGTACAGGTTTTTGAAATTTGTCTTTATGATTCTCTGGATTTCCTCAGGGTCTGTTGTTATGTCCTCTCTCCCCATTTTTGTTTCTGATCTTATTATTCTCTCTGTGTCTTAGTTAGTTTGGATAAGGTTTGTCTAGCTTGTTGATTTTCTCAAAGAACCAATTCTTTGTTTCATTGACTCCTTGTAATGTTCCCTGTTTCTATTATCTGTATTTCTGTATCTCTGTTTGATTATTTCTTGCTGTCTACTCCTCTAGGGTGTGTTTACTTCTTTTTGCTCTAGTGCTTTTAGGTGTGCAGTTAAGTTGCTAGTATGAGATATCTCATATATATATATATATATATATATATATATATATATATATGATATATCTGTTTATATATGTATATATACATACATGCACACATATGTAGGCACTTAGTGCTACGAATTTTTCTCTTAGCACCACTTTAATTGTGTTCAGTAGCTTGGGTATATTGTACATTCATTTTCATTAATTTCATTAATTCTAGAAACTCTTTAATTTCTTTCTTATTTTTGTCTTGACTCAGTGGTTATTCTGTAGAGAGTTGTTCAGTTTCCATGAGTTTGTAAGCTTTCTGTTGCTTCTGTTAATGTTTATATTTAGCTTTAATCTATGGTGGTTTGATAGGATGCAGAGTTATTTCAATTTTTTTTTTAATCTGTTGAGGCTCTCTTTGTGTCTGAGTATGTGGTCAATTTTGGAGAAAGTTCCATGAGGTGCCAAGAAGAAGGTTTATTCTCTTGTGTTTGGGTGAAATGTTCCGTAGAATATCTATTAGGTCAATTTGGTTTATAACATTGTTATTAGCTCCAGTATTTCTCTGTTTAGTTTTTGCCCTGATGACCTGACTATTTGTGAGAGTGAGAGTGAAGTCTTCCACTATCAGTGTGTGAAGGTCTATATGTGATTTAAACCATAGTAAAGTTTGTTTTATAGAAGTGGGTGCCCTTGTGTTTGGGGCGAAGATATTAAGGGTTGTTCTCTTGGTAGATTTTTCTTTCAATGGCTATGGGGTGTCCTTCCCCATCTCTTTTGATTACTTTTGGTTTGAAATCTATTTTGTTAGGTATTAAAATGGCTACACCAGCTTGCTTCGTAGGTCCATTTGCTTGGAATATCTTTTTTCAACCCTTTACCTGAGGCGATGTCTATACTTGATGTTGATATGTGTTTCTTGTATGCAGCAGAAGGATTGATCTTATTTTCAAATCCGTTAGTTTGTATTGATATTGCGAGATATCAATGACTGATGATTATTGATTCCTGTTTTGTTTAGTTTTTTTGTGATGTTGGTGGTGTTTTGTTTTGGGAGTTTTTTAGATTTAACATTTTCTTTGACCATTTCTATTGTATCTTTAATGTCTAAGATTCTCTCTTCCATCTCTTGTAGTTTGTTGGTGAAACTTGCCTCTGTAGTTCCTGTTCAGATTCCTACATTGTTTATTTCCAGAATTCCCTCAGCTTATGTTTTCTTTATTGCTTCTATTTCCACTTTCAGGTCTTGAGCAGTTTTATTCACTTCTTTCAACTGCTTGTGTTTTTCTTGACTCTCTTTATGGGATTTATTAATTTCTTTTCTTCCCAGTGTTTGTTTGTGTTTTCTTGGCTTTCTTTAAGGGATTTATTCATTTTATTTTTAAGAACCCCTATCGTCTTTAAAGTCTTTTTCTTGTACTTCAGCTTCATTGGAATATTCCAGCCTTGCTGTCGTAGGATAGCTGGGCTCTGGTGGTACCATGTTGCCCTGGCTGTTGTTGGTGGTTGTGTTCTTACACTGGTGGCTAGGCATCTGGGTTTGGGGTGTGTATAGATCTAGCTGTTGTTTTCTGGGTTTGTCTTTGTTGACTGTGTGTTGCCTGTTTTACTGGCCTGCTCTGCTGATGTGTTCACAGGAAATGCTTGCTGGTGTTGAAGGCTGGGATGCAGTGGTGAGGTGGGGGAGGGGATGGCCTGTGGGACCCACAGGATGCATGGACAGGTGTTAGGGGTGACCCTAAGGATGGGGTCTGGGGGTAGCAAAGATAGCAGAGAAGGTCCTTGGGCAGCCTAAGTGGTCTTCTCAAAAGAACATCTTAATATTCAAAATGAACCCCACTCCCCACGCCAAAGGACACCTGCAGAGTCTTCAGAGGTTACCTGCCCTGTGAAACTTTAAACACTGGTTAGTTACAGAACCCTAGTAGATTTCTTTTAATTGCAAGTACAAAATTCATTTCTCCCATAATGCGAAAATACTATGCACCAAGCCATTGAATGTCTGTTTTTAACAGATTTAGAACAAGGGGCAATCAACTCCTGTCACTAGGGGGCACCAATGCTCGTGTTGCCAGGACAATTGCAAACTATGGGATTACAGCATCTGGGACCACAGAGAGGTCTCCTGGGGTCCGTGGACTGGTCTTGTTTAATCATGCCAGAAGACTGCAAATGCCTTCTTCAGGGAAGATCTTTCCTGCATGCTTTCGTGGCTCTGTCTAGTATCCCACAATGCCCCTGCCTGCCACACATTATCATCAGCAGATCATAGATTCATCCACCTCCATGTGTTTATTGAGCATGTACTGTGTCCCTAGTGAAGCAGCAGTGGACAGCATAGGAAATGTCCCTGACCCCAGGAACTTGCCCTTCAAGGGGTAGAATGATCTTAATAATCCATCCATACAAAACTAGATGGATTCTAGAATGGGCACAGTAAGCATGGGGGGAATACCTGGCTGGACTGAGGTCATGGAAATAGAATTTCCTGGGGACAAATTGTCACACACTGGGTGGCTTAAGACAACCAAAAGGGATTATTCTCTCTCAAGGTCTCATGTAGCCCGGGCTGGCTCCTCTTCTGACTATGTAGCTGAGGATGACCTTCTACTTCTGATTGCACAGAGTGCTGGGGTTTACAGATGTGCACCAACACACCTAGTTAATGCATTTCTGGGGATCAAGCCTAGGGCTGTGTTCATGCTGGGCAGATACTCTACTAACCAAGCTACGTCCCGGCCCTGCATTTTAAATATTGTTTCTATGTTTATTTAATGTGTGTGTGTGGGGAGGCAGGATGACACTGCTGCCACAGTGCTCAAGTTGAGGTTAAAAAAAAAAAGTAGCTTAGAGGAAATAGTTCTCTCCTGTCACAATGTGGGGTTTGGGTCAATAGGCTTGGTGACAGGCATCTAACCCACTGAGACATCCTATCAGTCCCCATTTCCTTCTTTTTAACTAAAAACCAAACTGTTGTTGAGAGTGCATCTCACTATGTAGCCCAGGCTGGCCTAGAACACACAATCCGTCTGCTTCCATTCAGGTATATTGGGATCTCAGGATTGCACCATCATGCCTAGATCTCTTACAGTTCTATGAAGGCCAGTGTCTGAGATGAAACATCCCTGGGCCCATCGCAGAGAGCAGTTTTCTTCCTTTTCTACCTCAAGTGGCTCTCTGTGCTGCATTAGGTCCTTTTGTTCTCTGGTTTCCACCTTACTCGGATGCTGTGTGATTGCAATTAGGACTTGTCACGGGCTGGGCCACAGTCCTCAGTTGTCTTAGTTAGGGTTTTATTGCTGTGAAGAGACACCATGATCAAGGCAACTTTTGGAAAGGAAGAAAACATTTCATTGAGGCTGGCTTACAGTTTCAGAGAGTCAGTCCATTATCAGCCTGGTGGGAAGCATAGCAGCATGCTGGCAGACATGTTGCTGGAGAAGGAGCTGAGAGTTCTACATCTTGATCTGAAGGCAGCAGCAGAAGACTGTGTGTCACAGTGGGCATGGCTTGAACATATATGACCTAAAAGCCCAGCCTCCACAGTGACGCACTTCCTCTAACGAGGCCACACCTCCTCCAATAAGGGCACACCTCCTTATAGTGCCTCTCCCTATGGCCAACCATTCAAATACAGGAGTCTATGGGGGCCGTACCTATTCAAACCTCAACATCAGTGTACCTGGACTTGAGTGGGCTAGAGAAGCCAGGGACATAATTAAGTTTAAATGAGGTCCCAAGGTTGGGGTCCTAATGCTGTTAGGTTGTGTCCTCATGGGATGAGGAAGAGAGACCAGCTCCCTCACCCCCCACACGCTTGTCTCTTCTTGCACACACTTCAGGAGGGGTCATATGAGGACACAGAGGAAAAGCGACTGTCTCTAACCCAGGAAACATTCTCACCTGAACTCATCCTTGATGTTGGATTTCAGAGCTTAGAAATGTGAGGAAATATAAGTCTATTGTTCAAGGCACATAGCCTGTGGTGTTTTGCAGAGCATCCTTGTAGAATCTACGATGTAGATAAAGATAGCTCACTTGACTTCTTTTGTATCGGCTGTTCCTCTCAAAGTCTTTAGCTCACTCTAGTTTATGTCACACAGCTATTGAGGGGTTCTTGGGGTTTGAACACAGAACAGCACTTGAGGTAGGGAGGGGTAATGCTGATTGAATCCACTGCAGAAACTTCTGGAGGAAGTACCATAGAAGCTGAGCCGAAGTGAATATTGGACAGGTCGAAGGGAGCAGGGTACAGGGCAAGGAGGCGGTGTGTGTGTGTGTGTGTGTGTGTGTGTGTGTGTGTGATAGATGGGACGGGAGGGTGAGGAGAGATGGGGGCACGACACAGTGGCGGGAGGATGGGACACTGACAAGATACCAGATACCACCACCTTTCTAAACACTGGGGAAGAGGAAAGGCTCAGAGTAAGCACAAGGAGTAAGGGAGAAAGCAGTGAGTGCAGAGAAGCTGTGCAGAAGTGTGAAGAGCCAGGTCAGAGGAGCCCTGTGAGCCAGGAGTGCCCAGGTCAGTGAACCAAGAGCCCGGTGTGCATCTTCATCTTCAGGCAGTGTGAAGTCTTAGGATGAGCTGAAGCAGACAGAGCCCAGGGGACCAGGGCTATAGCTTGCATCTGGAACATCCTTCAAAGGTTTCTGTATTAAAGGTTTGCTGTCTAGACTACAGTGCTGTTGAGAGGGGGTGAAGCCTTTAGGAGGGGTGCCTAGGAAGGAGCTTAGGCCCTGAGGGCAAGTCTTTGGTTCTACCCACGTCCTCTTGTGATTCTGCCATGATGTGTTGATAAAGCCCCAAATGTACAGGGTCCAGTGACCATGTACTGAAAGTGTGAGCTGAAAATAAACTTTACTCCTTGTAAGTTGATATCTTACCCCAAATAGGGCATCTATATCAATCCCAGGATCTCACAGGGGCCGGGGGGGGGCATCTCAGAAGAGGAGCTGTAAATAGTATAAAAGAATGGTGTGTGTGTGTGTGTGTAGGGGGTGCTGGGAAATGCTGGCTTCTGAATACAATGTGGCTGCTCCCCTAGTGGACTCAGGGTGTGTGTGTAGGGGGAGGTCAGGGGGACGGTTGTTACCTGAACAGAGCACAAGATCAGCCCAAAGTCTGGCTTACATGGGGTAGAGGTGATCTTCAGGACCCACCCCTTTCTGAGGAGCTACTGGCAGTTGATAGTTCCCAGGGGCAGGAGAATCATTGTTTTTAGTGATGTGACCACTGATAGGATTGCTGGTGGCTGGGTCGACATACCCATGCACATGTGGACTGCACTAACTGGACTTAATGGGTTATTTAAAAAAAAAAGACATGAAGTTGGGAAGGGGACATGTTGGAGGGAATACGGACAACTGGAGGAGGAGTGAGGCACACATATCATATTTCATTGTAGACATATTTGTAATTCTGAAGAATAAAGTTTTGTTTTTCTTATTTCTTTTGTTCTTCTTCTTGGTTTTCAAGATAAGATCTCTGTGTAGCCTTGGCTGTCCTAGAACTTGCTCTGTAGACCAGGCTGGCCCCAAACTCACAGAGTTTGTCTCTGCCTCCAACCACTAGGATTAAAGGCATGCACCAACACAGGTTTTTGTTTCTTGTTTTTTTCTTTCTTTTCTTTTTTCTTTTTTTTTAAAGTTTATTATGTTGCGTATTTTGCCACAACAATGCCGAGCGTATTAACAGCATTTTTAAGCTTCTTTTACTGTCCATAGGCTGACCACCCCATTGCCTCTTTCCCTGTCTATAGCTTAGGGTCATTTTAGAAGTCACCAATTCACCAAATTCTTGGCTGATGACCAACAATTTTTAGAGGCAGCAGAGAAGAGAACAGGTATTCAGAGGGAAAGGGTTTTTGGGGAAATGTGTGTCTAAAATGGAGTGAAGAGAATTGGCCATTGAGTGGGTCTGAGAGGGACAAGAAAGCAAGGCTTTGGCAATCGCTCCCGAGGTCCAGCTTAAGGTCTGTGCTGAACAAGTAGATACTGCAAGTGTCGCTGGCACAAGGAGGCAGCACTGAGGCTGAGACAGTCTTAGCCAGGGTTAGGCAAGGACACGAACTGGAGGGCGGGGCTGGGAGGAGGGGCCGAGGGTGAGTCAGTCTGGGGCATGATGGGGCTGAACAGGATGACTTTGCAGGAGCAGCTCCAGGGGAGGTGTCTGGGTGCAGGCTGCTGTCTGAGGCCCAAATGAAGCTGTAGACTGTAGAGAAAGGGGCAGTGGGGTGGTCAGACTTTGGGTAGTAAGAGAAGCTTAGAGCATAAAGAAGCTCGGGTCGTGAGGGTTTAAAGAGTAAGCCAGAGGCCAGACAAAGCTCCAGAAAAAAATGCAAAAGACTCCACTGTAGGAGAGAAACAGAGACATACAGAAAGACAGGCAGAGAGAGAGAGAGATAGGTACACAGATAGAGAGACACAGAGAGAGACAGACAGACAGATGGACACTCACAGATAGACACACAGAGACAGACAGACAAACACACCTACCCACACACATACACACACACAGAGATAGACAGACAGACAGATGGACAGATGGACAGACACACACAGATAGACACACAGAGACAGACAGATAAACACATACACAGATAGACACACAGAGACAGACAGACAGACATACACACACACACACACAAAGATACACACACAGAGATAGAGAGAGAGAGACAGACAGATAAACACACAGATATACACAGAGAGATAGACAGAGAGAGAGAAAGAGAGAGAGAGAGAGAGAGAGAGAGAGAGAGAGAGAGAGATACACACAGAGATAGACAGAGAGAGAGACAGACAGACACAGGTAGACACACAGAGACAGACAGAGAGACAGATAAACACATACACAGATAGAGAGACATACAGAGAGAGAGAGAGAGAGAGAGAGAGAGAGGGAGAGAGAGAGAGAGAGACTATTACGACCAAGATGGGGCACGTGTTACAGAAAGAGAACAGGGAATCATTTGTAGTAGAATGGGTTGCCTGTGGGTAAGACACAGTATTCATTACAGAGCTCCATCCGGGTGGCAGTGGCTTTGGTGACAGCCATTTTGGCATCCATCCTGGCCTGCAGTGGGGGAAGGGGAAGCTGAGGAGAGAAGATAACTATACAGGAGGAAGGGGTGCTGGGCATAGAGGAGAATGGGGAGTGAGTGAGCCCTTTGATGTGTGTGTGTGTGTGTGTGTGTGTGTGTGTGTGTGGTGTGTGTGGTGTGTGTGGTGTGTGTGGTGTGTGGTGTGTGTGTGGTGTGTGTGTGTGTGTGTGTGTGTGGTGTGTGTGTGT
The DNA here is from genome assembly GCA_028551405.1 of Uromys caudimaculatus. Classification (NCBI taxonomy): domain Eukaryota; kingdom Metazoa; phylum Chordata; class Mammalia; order Rodentia; family Muridae; genus Uromys; species Uromys caudimaculatus. The sequence continues at coordinate 33,988,198 of CM052704.1, forward strand.
GTGTGTGTGTGTGTGGTGTGTGTGGTGTGTGTGTGTGTGTGTGTGTGTGTGTGTGTGTGTGCTTGTATATGAAGGTCAAAGGTTGCTGTCATGTGTCACCCTCAGTTGTCCCTGACCTTTGTTTTTTAGACAACCTCTCTCACCTCTTGCTGACCCTGGAGCTCACTAATTCAGCTAGGCAGGCTGGCCAGCAAACCCCAGGTCTTTGTCTCCAGCTCCCCAGCACTGGGATTCTAGGAGCACATAGCTGTGCTCAGCTTTTACATGGGTGCCGGGATCAGACTGAAGTCCTCATGCTGTGTGGCAGGCACTTTCCTGACGGAGCCATTTCCCCAGCCTTTGATTTTACTTTTAAGACAGTCTCTTATCAACCTCTCTCATTCCTGTGGCAAAATATGTGACAAGACACAGCTTAAGGGAAGAATCTAGATTATGGTTTCATTGAGTTCAGTCCAGTGTTTTTGCTTCCATTGATCATGGTAATGGGAGAATATGGAGGAGCCTGCTTGCCTTACGATGGGTAAGAAGTGGGTATTAAAGAAGGGACCAGGGACCTTCGGAGGCATACTCCCAGTGACCATTTCCTTCAGCTAGGCCCTGTTCTCCTAAAACTTCTTCCACCTTCCCAGTTGGCATCACTAGCTGGGGACTCTCATATTCAAGCCTTAGCCAAGGAAACCAAGGAGTGAAATGAAACATGCTTAACGATGGGCAGAGTCTATAGGAAAGAAGAGACTGCAGACAGTGGCAGGGGCTAATCCTCCACAGGAGGGCAATTGAGAAGTCCCCAGCACAGAATGATGGGAAGACCATGGTCTAGTATAAGCTACAGGGGAGCAGGGGGAAGCTGGCAGGCATGCAGATTTGGTGCTGGGTTGTTCCTGGTATTCTCTGCTAGGTGAAGTCATTGGGGTGATCTGCTGTGGGAGGATTGGAGCAACAGAGCTGCAGGGTGGGCGGAGGCACAGGACCAGGGGAGAGCCAATTCCAGAAGCCAGGGAAAGCTGCGGAGGTCAAAGATGATGTCTGAGAAGTTACTGGATGCCGGCCAGTCAGAAGGTAAGAAGCTTCGGACCTGTGATTTCAGAGAGGTGACAATCTGCTGTGACAAGGTCAAGGGTATGTCCTTGAGTGCAGGCTTCTGAAGAAGAGAGAAAAAGCCATGAGGTGACAGTGTGGTGAACACCACTCTCTAAGATTCTGACTGGACTTAGTTCAAATGGAGAAACCTTCCAGGGAAGTCAGAAACTCACATTGTTGGAGAACCCCACCCCTAAGCCTACCTTCAGTAACCTAGCAACAACTGCATGTCACTTACTAAAACGCAACACATTTCCACGGTCTCCAGTCAGTACTATCCCTATGTGCGCTACGCCCCTTTCTGAAAAGGCAGGGCCTTCTCTTAACGCTCCACTTCCCACAGAGGCAGCCTCTGAAAATCCCCCTCCCACAATAAACCTCTCGCTTGAGATCTGATGCATGGTGTGATCTGTGCAGCATACCTTGGCCTAAAACTGCCAAAGGTACTCTGCCACTAAATCGTAACACACACAGAGTAACTATCGGAGTCCTGGAACCAAGGCACTGGACTAAATGTGAGAATGGTTTTCTTCTGGCTCATGAAGGTCTGCACGGTCATTGCAAGGGACTGCTTTCTCCAAACTGTGATGAAGCCTACTTGATGTCTGACAAAGCGCCTACCATGTGATCCAATCAATTGTGCAGTAAATGAAAACAATGTCCGAAACAAAGTGGGCCCACCAGTCTGACTTAGTCAAGGACGCTGCTCCAAGCAGAGCAGTTTCCTTTTTAAATAATTAATGTTTAGGATTGACTTTATATCCTGCTACCTAGCTAAAACTCAGACTCACATGTTAGTGTTGGGGAACCTTGCTATTAGGGTGGCAGTCCCCCATGACCAGATGGTTTTCTGAGCTCAGAGCAAAATGGGGAACTCGCTTTCTTAGCAGGGACTTCCCTGTCTCTGCCTAACTTTGTCTGGAGAGTGTCCCTGAACACAGGGGGCTAGCCTTGTCTTTAAAGTGATCTGGTACAGAGCTGTCCGCAAGGCTTCATGACTCAACACACATGCCCGCTCTGGCTTCCTGTCCACATGATAATTAGGTGGTGTATTATAACCAATCAGGCCTTCCTGCTCAACTGATGCTATGACCAATTAGCCCTTTCCACCCGTACCCCTAAAAAAGCCCTCATATGCCCTATCCCTGGAAAAATAGCGTAGACTTGTCTCGATGCAGTGGTCTCCGGAGGGTATTTTGTGCATACTCACGGCTGCCTGACTCCTGTTCTTTACCTTAGTTCCTTTTACCCCTTCAGGCTGCTAGCCACAGCCTCTGAGGAGAAAAGGAGGGGCCATATGTTACTTCTGGTACACTTTAACTGTTTTTCAGATATTTTATTTCTTTATACATGTTTATACGGACTGGTTCGCATGTATGTGCGTATATATGGAGACCAGAGATAATTAACCTTGGGAGTTTCTTTTACTTTGCTTATTTTTCTCTATAAAAAAGTTTTCTCTGGTTGGAGAGATGGCTCAGTGGTTAAGAGCACTGACTGCTCTTCCAAAGGTCCTGAGTTCAATTCCCAGTAACCACGTGGTGGCTCACAACCATCTGTAATGGGATCTGATGCCCTCTCTGGTGTGTCTGAAGACAGCTACAGTGAACTCATATAAATAAAATAAATCTTTAAAAAGAAAAATTCTCTCTCTCTCTCTCTCTCTCTCTCTCTCTCTCTCTCTCTCTCTCACACACACACACACACACACACACACACACAGACACACACAGAAGACAACTAACTTTTGGGAGTCAATCCTTCAAATGTGTGAGTCTTAGGGATGAACTCAGGCTATTAGCTTTGATAGCAAATGGCTTTACCTGTGGAGCCATCTCACAGATCCACATCTGGGGGTCTCTTGCTTGGCTGGAGTTCACCAAATAGGCTATTCTGGATGGTCATGAGCCTAGAGACACACCCGTGCCCACCTCACCAGCACTGGGACAGGTCACCCTGCCTGGCTTTTTACTTGTGTGGCAAGCAAGCACTTTATTAACTAAGCCATCTCCTGAGTACCTAACAGGGTTTTAACATTATAAATGGGTCTGAAGGGCCTGATACCAGACTCCCTTTTCTGGCATGTGTAATCCAAAACTGGTGGAATCTTTGCCTCAAATGTCACAGCCTCAGAATCCATTTCTGTTTTAGTAGGATTTGACCATAAAAGATTTTAATATCTTTATTGAAGACCACTTCTAATCTCACATTCTCTGCCTTGAATATTTCTCTATTCCTTACTCACTGGAAAATGTAAATCCAAAGACCTCTTTATTAAAAAGGCAACAGACGTGATAGAGCCATGAATTTGCTAGGCGTGTCTATAGATGGACCGTTACTTGAACATTGGAAGTGTTATTCTAGAAAAATTGTCACTGGGACAAACAATTATGATTAGTTGTGACAGATACAGCTGTGGCTGGGTCTCCTCCGGTCCTCAGCAGAACGACCAGGTCCTGGATGAGTTTCAGTCTGTGGATGTCTATGTTGGTTGGCAAGAGGCCGATTTCAAAGTCACTCCAGATCGTCAGGTGAGATTTCACTATTCCTGACTCTGGGTTAACGTTTGATACACACCGAACTTAAACATCACGAAGTCCTCGCGAGGCGTAGTTTGTTATTTTTGTTCAATGGAATAGGAGCTATCTCAGATAGTTTGGGTGCCTGCCTCACGAGCATCAACAAATGAGCAGAACTTGGATCCAAGTTAGATTAGATCAGTCTAAATCCAGAATTCTTGCTTCACTTGTGCATGAGTGTGTGTGAGTGTGTGTGTGTGTGTGGGGGGAGGGTGTTCATAAGACATTTGGGAGCAAAAGAAACAAAGGCATTCTGTGAGACACCATTGTGAATAGATCTGTTTTCTTAACTTAATTTTCAGAAATTTGGATTCTTAGAAACTCACATAAACACTGGGTGGGCTGGGCTGCCTACCTGTACTTCCAGCCCTGGATGGCAGGAATAGGGGACTTCCCCCCTAAGGCTTGCTGAGACTATCAATCAAGAATGATCTTGAACACTAATACCAAGTCTCTACATGCATGCACAATCATACCTGAGCACAACCTGTGCCTGTACACATGCAAAAGCATGTAAACACAATATACGTGCAACACACAGACACACACAGACACACACAGACACACACAGACACACACAGACACACACACACACACACACACGCCAAAAGAAGAATGATGGGGAAAAAGTACATATTGACTGAAACATGCAAGATCTTAAAAAGTCAGCTTCTTAGTTGGTCTGCACAAGGTCATGTCCATCAGCTGCCACATTTTATTCAGTGTTTCTACTTTTCAAAAATTAACATTTGCCGAGCACACTGGTGCACACCTTTAATCTCAGCATTTGTATACTGGCTGGTTTTGTGTCAACTTGACACAAGCTGGCGTTATCACAGAGAAAGGAGCTTCAGTTGAGAAAATGCCTCCATGAGATCCAGCTGTAAGGCATTTTCTCAATTAGTGATCAAGGGAGGAGGGCCTCTTGTGAGTGGTGCCATCCCTGGGGTGGTAGTCTTGGCTATAAGAAAGCCAGCTGAGCAAGCCAGGGGAAGCAAGCCAGTAAGTAGCATCCCTCCATGGCCTCTGCATCAGCTCCTGCTTCCTGCCCTGCTTGAGTTCCAGTCCTGACTTCCTTTCGTGATGAACAGCAATTGGAAGTGTAAGCTGAATAAACCCTTTCCTCTCCAACTTGCTCCTTGGTCATGATGTTTGTGCAGGAATAGAAACCCTGACTAAGACAACTTGGAAGACAGAGGTAGAGGTGGTTGGGCCAGCCTGGTGAGACCTTACCTTAAAAAACCAAAAATATTCCCTAAATGAGCTGCCCTGTCTGGCCTCAGTGGGAGAGGAGGAGCAGAACCCTGCAGAGACTTTATGTGCCAAGTTGGGGAGGGGGTATCTAGGAGGGGCCTCCACCCTCTCAGAGGAGGAGGGGGGAGGATAGGGACAGGGACTGTGTAAAGGGGAAGACCAGGAAGTGGGGGGCAGCAACCGAAATGTAAAGTAAAAAATAAATAAATAAACTAAAAGAAACAAACAAACAAACAAAATGAAAAGGAAGAAATCGAGAGTCCGGCCTACTGTCATGCCATTTGGGGCAGCCAGGGAGAGATGCCCACAGACACCAGGCCTGCCACCACACAAGGTGTGTGTGTGTGGGTGGGGGGAAGACATCCATAGACCTACCTGTTGCCACCCCATACATAGACAACACCTAGGTTCCCACTAGCCGTCACATCATGACAGTCACATGACCAGGCTACAGCAGAGCCACTACAATGTGCAAGTATGTGGCAGACAGATGGGAGAGAGAGAGAAGCAGAACAGTTTGAGGATTATGAAGAGAGATGGAACTGGAGAGGCATGATAGAGAGGAATAGTCTGATGTGACTATCCAGCCCTGAGGCCATGGTGAAATTCTAGGCCGTGCTGCCACTGAGGGCCATGTCTGGTCCATGGCTACACAGTGGAAGGGGTCCATGTTGATATCAGTGGCTAATATTACCCTAGAACCATGAGGATGTCCCTGATCTGGGAAGTCATCTGGAACCACGTGGATGTCTAAGAAGTGTGCAGAACTGGCCCCACCCCTCACTGGCTATGGCATTCTGGAGAGCTGGCCCCATCTCTCACCCACAGCAACACTCAGGAGAGCAGACCTTGAGTTTCAGTGGAGCCTCAGGAAGCACAGTGGAGCTGGTTCTGGAGCATGGGTGAGGGCAGAGAGCAGGAGAACAAACCCTGCCTCCTGACGATGGTAGTACTGGGTGGCCTAGCTGGAGCAGTGCTGGAGAGCTTGCCCTGGTGGGGCACGTAAGGGAGAACCCACAGGATGACCAACTCAGCTAAAACCCAGGCCCAGATCCAGGGCTTTGAAGTAGCCTATCCCAAAATCTACGTCATCTGTGAACTGATGGGGCATGTAAAAGGGCAGGTCCTCCTGATCCAAAGCTACAAGGTCTCCATAACACAGGACAACAATGGGGTAACTGGGAGGAGTCTCAGTGAGGATCCAATATTGATGGTGTCACAGAAGCCAGACACCTCGAACCAGACCAGTGACTCATTGCAGTGAACATTTGCTTGTGAAGATGTGTGGGCAGAGGGGTCCATTGTGGGACACACCGTGACCTGCCACAGCTTCCACAATGAAATGTATTCTATGCTTTTGTTTTGTTTATTTTTTATTTGTCTCTCTGTGTTTGTTTTTTAAAATTTATTTATTTTATGAATATGAGTACAGTGTTGCTGTCTTCTGACACACCAGAAGAAGGCATCGGATCCCATTACAGATGGTTGTGAGCCACCCTGTGGTTGCTGGGACTTGAACTCAGGACCTCTGGAAGAGCAATCAGTGCTCTTAATGGATGAGCCCTGTTTGTGTGTTTTTTTATTTGGGGAGGAGGTTGCAAGGGCAGATACGAGGAGACTGGGAGATGAGTGTGATTGGGGATGCATGGTATGAAACTCACAAAGAATTAATAAAAAATTAAAAAGATAGAATAGACACAGGGTTCGCACTCACCAATCTGCATTTTCTTCATGTATCTACTTAACTGCTTATCTTGTTTGTTCTCTGGAAGCAACGTGGATTTAAAATTCTTTCTAGAGACTGCATAGCCTGTTACACCCTCATTTTCAGCATCTAGTTGCTCTCGAACTTTAGTTTCTGAAGCAGAATGAACTTACATACCATGTAAGTGAGCTGACTGTTCTCCTTCACGTCCAGTGGCACCTGATCTACAAAAGGGGTCCGCAGCTGCTATGCTTAAAAGCTGCTAATCCACAGACCCCATGGAGCTTGCTCCCAGAAGGAATGGAGCACTCTTGTGCACACCTCCACCCACAAGCATGTGTTTTGGAACACCATGAGACCATTTATGAGTCCTGAAACTTCTAAGATGCCTGTAGGAGATGTGGAAACGCTCCATATTTATTGTTGCCTAGAGTAAAGCACAGTATACATACGTATTGGCGTACTGTAGTTCTGACCTTATTAAAGAAGAAATGGTGTTTATGTTACTATAACAAAACAACTTAGTAAAGAACAGGACTTTACAGTTCTGAGAGCTAGCAAGTCAAGGTTAAGGTCATTGTGCTAGCTGATGATTCAATGTTTGGTGAGGGCTTGCTTGCTGTCGACAAGGTGGCACCAGAGGGACTCTACTCACATGGTAGATGACAGAAGGACCTTTCACATGGGTATTGATCCCCTTGATGAGAGTGGGGCCCCTCACGACTTGGTCAGTTATTAATCAGTTACTTAAACTCACACCTTAGCCTTTGGTTTAAAGTCTGGCATACATCCAAACAACAGGGAGTTTTATATACTAGATATATTTCTCCATTTGTGTTTGTGTATGTGTGTGTGCACGTGTGTGTGCATGTGTGTGTTTGTGTGCCCAGGTACATGTACATCCATGTGGAGGTCAGAGGTTGATGCTGGGAACATGCTTTGATCACCTTACGTTTTGAGTCAGGGTCTCTCCCTGGACCTGGAGTCCACCAGTTGGCTAGACTGGTGGGTTGGTTAGCCCTGGGGCCCTCCTTTCTTTATTTCCTCACTATTGGCACTTCACTCAGGGGCTGGGAACCTGGACTCTTAGGGAACCATTTGCCCAGGGCCAAGTCCACTTCCTGACCAAATTAGATAGACAAGTGGTCTATGATATGGGCAAGATACAGCCTCCAAGTTACTCCATCAGATACTAAGAATATACAAGGTCACGTAGATATGAAAGCAGTGACCATGCTGGCTGCTGGAGGCAAGAGATTTGCCTTTTCTGGTTAACCTGATGGATCTAGGTGGCCCAGAGCTATACAATTTGACCATGCCGTTGGTAGCATTTGCCATTTTTTAAAAGATTGTTTTAAAGTTTCCTGATGTCTACAGTTCCTTCAGTGGCCATTTGAGTCACAGGGAAGAAAAAAACAACTCTCCAGAAAGCACAGTATGAATATTGGCAGCCCAGGAGGAGATGCTCATGGTTATGACCCACTCACAGATTTTTGAAATATAGGTCGGATGGAAAGGAAGTGAAACTTCCTGTTGAAGTTTCATTTATAGCGTGTGTCTGGAAATTGCTAAATGTAATTTCTTGGTGTAAAATAAACTGCAGAAATCTGGGCTGTGTCCGTCTGCTGTATGTTTATGGAAGCCATTCTGTCTGAAGCTGAGATGTTGTAAAATTATAAAGTGTCACGAACAGCCACAATTAGTTTAACAGATGTGACCCTTCAGCTGAAAAGCCATCAAGATCTTAGCAACCAGATCCAGAAAATATCTGGGAATTCCTAAAATCCATACAACACTACCCACAGGAAGGACACCAATTGACATTGTATTTGTTACAATTTCTGTGTGAATCTTAGCACTTTCTACCTTTTTTAGTAAGTTCAAAAAAAATAAACACCAAAGACCTATGGGGCTGGAATGACAGTTCAGTTGGTAAATTGCTAGCAATGTGGAGGTAGAGACAAGATAATCCCCAGGGCTCATTGTCCAGTCAGCCTGCCAAATGGATAAGCTCCAAGTCCTGGTGAGAGACCCAATGTCAAAAGTAAGGCAGAAGGAAAAAGAGGGCCAGAGGGAGGTTCACTGGGTGAGACGACCACAGTGTAAGTGTGAGGATGAGAGTTAGGGCATTTCTCAGCCACAGAAAAGACGGGCAGGCATGGTGGCTACTTGTTATCCTAGTACCGGGGCAGGTAGGGACAGAGGATTCTCAGGGCCAGCTGAAGAGCTAGGGTAGCTAGAGTAGCAAGCATCAGTTTCTGTGAGAGATACTGGCTCAATAAACAACAAAACTGACATCAACTGGGGGCTTCAATACACGTGTGCACACGCATCCACACATACGATCCCCCACCTCCTTTTGTCAACACACACACACACACACACACACACACACACACACACACACACACACGCTAAGGTGGAAGAGCTCTTAAGAAACTCTTGTGGCCTCCATGGAAGTGTGTGCACACATGAGTGTGCACCCAGCCATTCACACTCCTCCTACACATATATGTGCCCCCTCCTACAAAGCACTGCCCAAAAAGAATCCAAATAATGTTTTAGAAGAATTGAAGTGGTTGGGACCCTTTGAGGTCTAGAAGTCCCCAACCGTGGTTTTACAATAAAGATGGGTTTGAGGAAAACCGTAGAAATGTCTTCAATTCTGTGTGATAAGCATGGCTATTTAGTTTATCTACAGTCCACTTTGATTTGGGATTTTTATTCTAGCTCAGAATGAGGCATGCAATGTCCTTGTCAACTTGACCAGCCTTAGAATCCCCTAGAAGACACATTCTGGTGGAGGTGTTCCAAGAGAAGTTTAACTGGGAAAGGAAGATTAACCTAGAATGTCGTGGCTCCATCCCACAGGCTATGTTTCTATATGACTAAAAGCTGGAAAAGGAGAAACCCAGATGACTGCCAGAGTTCAGTTCTTTCCGCCTCCTGACGCATAGAGACATAGTGGTCTTGGCCTCACCCTCTGTTGCCATGAACTCTGTAACCCTGTCCCTACCATGATGGACAACTCCCTCTCAGACTGAGATAAAATAATTTCTTCTTCCTTTCTGTACTGGCTGGTTTTGTGTCAACTTGACACAAGCTGGTGTTATCACAGAGAAAGGAGTTTCAGTTGAGAAAATGCCTCCATGAGATCCAGCTGTAAGGCATTTTCTCAACTAGTGATCAAGGGGGGGGGGGCCCTTGTGAGTGGTACCATCTGTGGGCTGGTAGTCTTGGGCTCTATAAGAAAGCAGGCTGAGCAAGCCAGGGGAAGCAAGCCAGTAAGTAACATCCCTCCATGGCCTCTGCATCAGCTCCTGCTTCCTGATCTGCTTGAGTTCCAGTCCTGACTTCCTCTGGTGTTGAACAGCAATTGGAAGTGTAAGCTGAATAAACCCTTTCCTCCCTAACTTGCTTCTTGGTCATGATGTTTGTGCAGGAATAGAAACCCTGACTAAGGCACTTTCTTTGCTTCTTCTTCTTCTTCTTCAGTTTTTTTTTTTTTTGGGGGGGGGTGCAGGGTTTCTCTGTGTTGCCTTGGCTGTCTTGGAACTCACTATGGAGACAAGGCTGGCCTCGAACTCGGAGATCTGCTTGCTTTTGCTTCTGAAGTGCTGAGATTAAAGACGTGAGCTCTGGCTTGGCCTCTCTTAGGCTTCTGTCATGCTTTGTTTTGTTTTGTTTTTGTCAGAGCAAGGAGAGTAACTAATACAATGACCCTTAGCTGTGCAAGTGCTGCTGACAGATGCCACTGGGTGTCTCTTATAAGGGACACCGCTGACTGCCAGGCCACAGCAGATGCTCTGCTTTTATGATGGGCTCATCTTCCATCATGGGGTGACATGCTCTGTGAAAGAGACTTTGGTTCCCATCTGGGCTTAGTTTTGGTTTTTCTGAGGCAACCATAGTGATTCCATTTTCCTTTCCAGTGGTTGGTTTAAATGAGGGCTCTATAGGATGTAGTGTTTAAATCTGAATGCTTCTGAGTGCCAGAATCTCTCACCTGGGAAGCAAGTCTACTTCAGAGCCAGTACTGGTAGCCATGCATCCTGCTTTCCAGCTCCTTTCCTGCCTCCTGACTGGGAAGCAAGAAACCTGACTGCCAAGTCCTTCTTGGTTTGACCATGTGTAAGGGACAGAATGACATGGTTCCTGCCCTGGAACAGAGCCAACAGGACATGAGCCTCCATGAGTGTCGGTGGTTGCTGTGGGCATAAGACTTGTTTGTATACTAATGTACGTATTTTCATGTTCTTCCTTTGAGAGAAATGTCCTCTCTGCCAAGGTTAATGACTCCATGATAATCAGAGACAGCACAAGTCCGGGAGGCAAGGGTGTGTGTGGTTAATGTCTCAGCAACATGGTAGAGTGCTGTAATCTTCAGGACAGGCCTTGAGGCTGTGGGAAAGAATGCTGAAAACATGAGTTCAGAAAAAATACACAACTTGTCAACTATGTAGAATATAGGATGCAATATAAACTATATGGGGGGCTTCTCAGAGCTAGAAGAACAGAGGCAACTGTACTGTGATTGAACTTGTCAGAAAGATGCAGGGGCAGGCAGATACAAGGGCAGGCAGATTCCTGAGTTGAGAGTCAACATGGGACAGAGGGAGTTTAGGTTCAGGCCCAGGTGTGGTAGGAATGGTAATTTCAGGGCAGGGTCCCACCCAGCTAACTTGTTGTCTGTGCTTGTGCTTGCTGTCTCTTTCTAAGAATCAAGGGGGTGGGGTTATGGGATGCTGATTCATAGGTTAATCAAAAGGGAACCTGGGTAATGACTGAATTGTATGTAAATAAAAACTGAGCTTTTGATCTGCAAGAGATGAGCTATCCAGAGAGTTTTTAGAATATTGCACCTGCTTGTGCGTGTGCACGCGCGTCCGCGCGCGCGCACACACACACACACACACACACACACATGCACACTAGTTTCAAGCAAAAACATAGAGAAAGCAATCTAGAAAGCTGTCTCGGACCCACAATTTGACTTTGAGTCATTCATTTAGCTTCTCCCAGACACCCTTTCTCTCTCTCAGAACCCCTCTCCAAGCCAAGATTGTTCCTTGGCACCTGCCTGCAGGCTTGTGCTCTGAAACTTTCTCCATCCTCAGAAAGGTATAAAAGGAGACCACCACTGCTGCCACATAGTTCTGATTCTTTTTCTCTGATTCTTCTTTTCAGAGACTCCACCATGCTGCTCTCTCTAGTGCTGGGACCTGAACGCTCCTCAGAGTCCCCACCTCTGTCTGCTTTGTCTACAGCATTAAATAAGTCTTGTGGAATGATCTCTGTCTCGGTGTTCATATCTGAGACTCTGACTCCTGGAGAGGTTGGAGGTTGCTGTGTTTGCATTGAATACCTTGAAGAATGGTGACCATCTGTGACTCTGGCATAAAAATGACATATTGAAGAAGGCGGATGGAATTAAAATGGGTCCTTCAGGCTTAAACTGTCAAACTGTGGAACAGCTTGTATGGAAACCTTCCAGAGGAGTGTGAGAGAATGAATCTCTCTTAACATCTGAGTCAGAGTCAATGAGCATTGTCTATTCTTTGATCCTCAGGTCATTCCAGCTAATATTGCATTGGGGAAAGTATCTTTAAATGACCATCAGGGATAGAGCTTTCACGGGCCTCAAGGGTTGTTGAATATTAGCTATTTGAAACCTAGTAAAGGCAGCACACTGTTAAACAAAGACCTCTGGGCTTGATGTTAAAATAGCTGGCTGTAAATACCGTCTTTCATTTATTGTTTGTTTGCTTAACTCCTAAGCCAGCACTACCCAATAGAGATTATAATGCTACCCTTGATACAAGTTATATATAATTAAAGTTTATCTAATAGCCATATTTTAAAAAGTAAAAGTAAATCAGTGAAAAGCTAGTATTTGGTTGAACTCAATATATTAAAAATATTAAACATGTCAGAATAAAAATTAGTGAGGTATTTTACACAATTCTATATTTTATTTACATTGTTTTTTAAAAAGATTTATTTTAATTGTATGTGGGTAGGCATTTTGCATGCATGTATGTCTGTGACCCATGTGTGTGCCTGGTGCCCAAGGAGGTCAGAAGAGGTTTCTGATCCCCTGGAAATAGACAGACAGTTGTGAGCCATCATGTAGTGCTAAGAATCAAACTCTAGTCCTCAGGAAGCACAACCTGTGCTCCTAACCACTGACCCATCTTCAGCCCCTAGATTCTTCTTAAATACTAAATCTTTGAAATCCAAGTTTCCACTCATAATGCATCTCATGTTAGGCTAGTTATGTCAGAAATTCTCAACACACATGATTAGGCATTTATTATAGTAGACATCAAACTCTGTGTGATTCACCATCACACAAATTCTAACAGTATGCTCCAATTCTTTAGAAATGTCACGAGAGTCAGAATCTCCATGCGAATGACCTCTGGGCATGTCTGTCAGGGAATTTCTAGATTGTGTTAATAGAGGTGGGAAGGCCTTTTGAATAAAAAGGGAGAAAAAAGAGAGAAAGCAAGAGGAAGGTCAGCATTTATCTCTCCTTGCTTCCTGACTGCAGACGCAGAGTAACCAGCTGCCTCACCCATGCGTCCAAGCCTTCTTTGTTGTGGAAGGGATGGCACTTCAAACTGTGAGCCAAGATAAATCCTCTTTTCTTTCCTTTCTCTGGTCAGGTGTTTTTTCACAGCAGTGATAAAAGTGACTAATTCAATGGTTTCTCAAACTCTCGGATTTTCCCATGAGACATCATGTTAGTCACTTTTCTGTGGCTGTAATAAAACATCAAGACCAAAAGCAACTTATGGAAAAAAGAGTGTACTGACTTACAGTTCCAGAGGAATAAGAATCCATCATGGCAGGGATGCAAGGCAGTGACTGGCAGGCACGGCCAGGAGCAGGAAGCTGAGAGATCACATCTTTAAACTGCAAGCATGCAGCAGAGAGAATGCAATCTGGATGTGGGAAAAGACTATGAAACACTCCAATCCAATGAGTGATATACTTCTTCCAGCAAGACCACACCTCCTACCCCCCAACAGCGCCACCTACTGGGGTAAAACGTTCAAATACCTGAGCCTATGGGGCACATTCTCATTCAAACTCAGCCATGTTGTACATATATTTGCCAGGTATATTTGCATGTTACATGCATTATGCACAATTAATGTATATTTATCCCTGTAATTGCAATAGTCCATTGATGTGGTTGTTTTGTTGCATTCCTATGTAAATTCTGAGTATTAGCATACTGCCATGACTATCTTCTTCTTTAGAGCAGAGTTGTATCCCTTGGTCTCTCACTTCCTTATCTTCAATTCTGTTTCAGGATTATAGAAAGTGAGGTTGAGGAATCTTCTTCCTTAGTTGGTCCAGGAAGGGAGTTCAAGTCTCTTTGATTTCCATGATGCACAGCTCACCTGGGAGCACCTATGTTCTCTGTAATAGAGTCAAAATTATGATTCCAAGGTCCAAAGCAGCGACTCTGAGAATATGCACAGAAGGAATCAAAGACCTCAGTGGGAAGCTTGAAACTGTTAAGAAAGAACTGTTTGCAAAGTTTGTTCCCTTCCCCCACCCCCAAGGAGAAAAGAAAAGAAAACAAAAGCAAAGGACAACCACTCTATTATTTTGGAGGCTAAAGGAAAGGATGTCATTTTGCACACAGTCCCAGTGGCTCTAAGATGACAAGGGAGGTCTACTATGAATCTGATTACAAAGGTGATGGGCTGGATAGAGTTAGGGATTCAGTCTAAAATTACCAGTCCATATCTAAGAATAGAAAACTTGACAAGTGGCCATCCCCCTGAGAACCCTGAAGGAGATCCCTGAAGGTGCATAGCAGCAGGCTGCCTAGGCGAGGGGACCTGCCGACAGCCAGCCAATCATTATAGTGCCAAGGATCAGGGGACCTTCCAAGAGGGAAGCCCAAGGGGTAGCGTTCCTTTCCTTTGTTGTGTGTATCAACTGGCATCTTGCTGGGTGTGGTGACTTGTCAGGAAGCAGACCTGTTGCTAGGCAACCAAAGAGGTGGAGGAAATTCTCCTCCCCAAGGAGACTGAGTGCCAGGAGCTTTCAAGGAGGATCTGGATATTAACAAACAAACAAAAATGTGCTGCCTTAGGGAGTAGTAGCTTAAAAAAATTTTTTTTGTTTGCTTTTGAGAAGACTGATTGGTAGAAAATTATGACCTGGGCATGAAAGGGAAGTGAAAGAAAGGAAGAATAAGAACAAAGAGGAGGAAGGATCAGATTTCACGTGTCTGTGTGTGTGTGTGTGTGTGTGTGTGTGTGTGTGTGTGTGTGTACATATACATATATATGTGTATTTGTGTATTACTTTTCTTGTTGCTGTGACAAAATGCTTGAAGAAAGCAACACAAGGAAAGGCCCACCTGCTCACTGTTCAGGTGGATACAGTCTAGTGTGGCGGTGAAGGTGATGGTGGTTTTAAGGTGGTAGTGGACATGCAACTGGAACTTGTGGTTTCTTTGTATCTTGGAATAATATTCTGAACAGTAAGTGGAGAGATGGATGTTGATGTCCCTTACATTTTATCATTTTCTGTTAATCTCAAAGATTCAGGGAGAAAGACCACTGATCCAAATCATCATGGCCAAATTAATTAGAGCAAGCTTTTTTATTCTTGTACCTGGGCTGTCTTCCCCTAAGGTGGGGTTCAAGAGGTTTTAGCATTGGACATGGTCAAGATAAGGATTTTATAGTTCAAAGGTAGGGGCTTTCCAAATGAGGGATTTGGCAGGCAAATGAGTGAAGTTATGGAGGTAGCAAAACAAGGTGGTCATGACAGTAGACAGTCATAACAGTCTCCTGAAACAAGAGTAGGGTTGCAAGATGGTCATACCAATTCTTTGAAATAAACACATGGTTGTCATTTCCTTGAACAGGTAGTACAGAGCCATTTATAGTTAAAGTTACAGATGGGGCATAGCCCAATCCTTGAGAAACAGAAGTTTAATCACAAACAGGAATTAACTTAGTTTGCCTTTACTATAAGGTGGCTTTTAAGCCCAAGATGGAGGCAGGCTGGTTCATCATTTCCTCCCTTCTATTTGGCCTATGCCTCCAGTTTATGAGATGATGCTACCCAGGTTCAGGGTGCATCTTCCCTCTTCAGCTAAACCTCTCTGGAAACATACTCACAGACATGTCCAACTGATAATAAAAACTAACCATCACAGTCTATCACAGTGGTTCTTAACCTATGGGTTGTGACCCCCCCCCAAGACTATCAGAAAACACAGATATTTACATTATGATTTATAACAGTAGCAAAATTATGAAGTAACAACAAAAATTTTATGGTTGTGGTCACCATGACACGAGGAACTGTATTAAAGGGTCACAGCATTAGGAAGGTTGAGAACCACTAGTCTACGATCAGTGCATGAGCCTGTCCAGGTCAGACGGCAACTTTTAAAAAGATTGATTTATATATTTTATGTATATGAGTGTTTTGTCTGGATGTCCATCTGCATACCAGAAGAAGACACTGGATCCCATGGGACTACAGTTACAGACAGTTGTGAGCCACCATGTGAGTGCTAGAATTGAACCCAGGACCTCTGGAAGTACAGCCAGTGCTCTTAACTGCTGAGCCAACACCCAGATAACAACTTCCTAATTCTCCCCTGTTAAAGGGTCCTTGGAAATCAAACTTAGGTTCTTAGTCTGGGCAGAAAACGTCTTTACCTACTGAGCATTTCAGTGTCCATGGGCTTCCTTAAGGGCTTCCTTTCTACACTGTGGAACTGTGGTGATCCAGGCAATCAGGTACCTGAGTATGAGAATTTGTCCAGAGGGGTTGGCTTTCTGCCCATCCCCATTGTCGGCTCTGGTTGAGAGTTTCCCACATAGCTGGGGACTGGTCCTGCGGCACCAATTGGAGGTGAGCTATCTCAAGGAACAGGCCTTTACCTAGTAAGCCTTTGTGAGTAAGAAAGAAACTCATCTTGAAGCAATCAGTCTAGATGTAGTTTTACCATTGATGAAAGATCAATCAAACTTGTATCCCGAGAAGGGTGTCTGTCACAGTCCTAACACGATGCCTCCCGACTGAGGAATGACAGTTGGTAAATACTAGTATTGAAAGTCTGCTTTCTGCAATTGAACCACTACATTTTTATAAAAACGAGAAGGTTTGTATTCACAGTAAAAACACTGCGATTAATAACATACAGTGAACTTGGATCTGAACTGAGGTGTTTCAGGCAGCGGTCCACGGTGTGCCATGTGGTTATATGTGCAGTGTGTGGAGCAGGCTGTGTGTTAGCAGCCAATGATGCTCTGAAGCCACACGTTGTAAGACGGGTGAGCTCTCCCAGAAATGCCTCAGATTTATTACATATTTTTATTTTGAACTATTGAATTATTTGGTTGTTGCCTGTCTAGAGATCTTTTTCTGTTGCCAATTTTTTGGAAGTCTATGTTCAGTTATAACCTGTGGTTTAAGAAGCTTCATCCTAGGTCTGGCACATCTCTGGTTCTGCCCAGTGAATGCTTGTTGAAGGAGAGAATGAATGAATACCCCAGAATATCCTCTTTTTAAGGGAGGATTCATAAATGCTAAGTTTGTGACAGAAAACTCTGCTTCCTTCTTCATGTTCCAGACTTTGAGGAGTAATGATTCTCCTGCCTCCGTCTCCCAAGTGCTGGGATGACAGGCATAAATTCCCACACCTCACTGAGGTGGTGCTGGGGATCGAAGACAAGGTTTCATGTATGCCAGGCAAACATTCCACCAACTGAGCTATAGCCTCAGCCCCATGGGTGTTAGTTTAATAAGATATGAGCAGAGAAGGACATAGTTCGAATGCCTGGAGAGAGTTTTGGGTTGCACAATGCAACCAATTTAGGAAAAATCACATTTTATGAAATATGATTTTAAAAATGGCCAAACCAACAATTTAGGGGGTGAGTTAAAAGGCAAAGATAAAAAAAATGGATGGTATTACAGCATCAGTAGCTCACCAAAGAAATTGCTTTAGTGTGTCCTCGGCAAGAACCTGTCGAGACATAGAACTTCTGTGTCTAATGTACATCTCACATGTTCAGAAGCCAAGTCCCTTAATGATGAGCAGAGCTTCTGTACAAATAATATTTTCAGGAAATACAGTTGTCAGAGACTGTTTAAGTGGCAATGTTTTAGATAAAATTGTAAACTAAAGTTCTCAGAAATTAAAAAAATATTACCCACATTAAGGATTCTACAAGGCTGATTGATCGGCACTTTATAAACATGGAGAACTGCAATGTTGCAGGTCCAGAATCAAGTTATCTTGCTCCAACTTTAGTTTCCTTAACAGCATTTAGCACCTACCTCCTGTATCTGATCTGACATCCTTCCAGCTATCAGGCAAAACCTCTGGGATACACCGAATCCATAGACTTCCGGTTTCTATCAACTCCAAAGCCAAGACTATCATCCGATGACATGTGAGACCTGAGCACTGGCCTTCACTTTCCAATCACACGCCTCTCTGTTTCCATCATTGCGTCTGATTGATAAGTCTTTGACTTATGACTTATTTGGCTTTATGATGATAATTGATTGCATCTTGGATTATGTTATTTGGGTAACCTGGATCCCTGTTCCTGGGCCATTCGTATTTGATTCAGCCTAAATTCTTCCTGCCTTTGAGGTGAGAAACGCTGTATTTTTGCATTGACAGAAAACTAAGCAAATTGGAAAGTTCCCACGTGGCTTAAATCCTCATTTGAAAACTGACCACCCTGAAGAATAATGTAATTTTTCCTTTTGCTATAGTTTCTGAACACACCTAAACCAAAGGGCAAATCAGGAAATCTTTAGCCACAAGAGGAAGAGGCTGGAAGCAAGGGGAGCAGTATTCTTCTGATAGTGGTGATTCTTCTGACTAACAGTGGTCATTTGCATTCCAGCTGCAAACCAGGCTGGGGATTGGCCTTATTTTAAAGGAATACTTTAGTAAGGCCACTTGTCCCTCTGAGCAGCCCAACCTGCGGCCCCTAAGAAAGACAGCCTCTGAAAGGAGCTGCTCAAGTGTTTATCAGGGCAGGTCTCTTCCCCATGTTCTCTCCACTAGGAATTTGCGAGCACTTGGGCACTTTAGACCACCATGTGCTCAGAGAATAGCAAGGGATCTGCTGGTGTGGTCCTTCCCCTCCTGTGGAAGCTTCTTTAATCTCCAGCATTGCAGGGGCATGGTGGGCTCTTAGGGGGCCGAGCAACAGAGAGCAGGAAAGACCGAAAGCCTTCTTTTGATCCTGCTTTAAGTCAAAGGGATGAAATCCTCAGGGTTTACCGAGGACTTCTAGGAACCTAAGCTGGGATGTTAAAAGTGGATGGGGTTGGGGGCTGGAGAGATGGCTCAATGGTTACCCTAATGTGGTTCCTAACTGCCTCGAACTTCAGTTCCAGGGGATCCAATGCTCTTTTCTGGCCTTCATAAGTGTCTGAATGCACATGGTGCTTATAAATGTATTCAGGCACTTACACACATGCACAAACGTTTAAATCAAACAAACAGAACAAAATGGAAGAATAGACCATGAAGCGACCTAAGGGTATAGAAAAGCCTTGCCTTTGTGCCTTGTATTTGACACATGGGCACAAGGTCCCACTGGGCCATAGTTCTTTTTCCCCTTCTCTTCCCTACTGCTCTAGAGCCAGCTTTGTGAAGAAAAGTACAGCCCCAGTATCCCACATACGCCCTGGGTTTTCTTGTAAGTACCTACGACCCTATAGACTCATTGACTCAGGCTGTATAACAAAATGCCTGGAGTGGGTTTGGTAATCAGCAGCCCTTAATGTTCAGTTCTGAAGGATAGAAGTCAGGATCCCAGTGTCCATGGTGGGTGGTGAGGATCTCCCTGGCTCACACAGGACAGCCTTCCTGTATGTCCTTGAAGGACCTATTTTCTGTTTTTTGTTTACTTTTGGTTTTCCCTGTAAATGTCTATGTGCCAGAGGCCAGCTCCGGCAGTGTGTTCAGTGACTCGAGGAGGAGGAGGCGACTAATGTAAAGTAGGCACACACTCACACACACTGTGGATGAAGCAAGACTCCACTGTGGGAACAATTCAGCGTGGTGGAAAGAAGTCCCGAGTGTCTGTCCCAGGCACTGCGGCTCTGGGAGGGACGTGGGACACAGTCCAATGGGCAAGTGGGGGCTGTGGGAAGCTGCCAGGATGCCGCCCATGGGTAGGGGAGAGGGCCATTCCTGGGGAACGCGGGGCAGCTGTCTCCATGGGTTCTCTAGCCCAAGGAACCACAGAGGCCCCTGAGTCCTGCAGACAGGCTAGCCAGAGTGCAGCTAGGATTCCCACCTGGACCAGGTTTGTGGCTTGAGCTCCAGGCTAGCTGCTTAGGCTTGGGTGAATGGGTACCATCTGGAAGCGCCGAGATGCTGGACACTTTCAGTGAGAGAATAGATGCAGCTCCTTAATCGAAGGCCGGATCCCTCCCTTCCCACTGCGGGTCAAGATGAAAGGACAGTCCATAATTCTAAGACGTTTATTGACATCGTGATGAGTGGCGTGGATGAAATCGTACCCCCTCGCCCTCTGGGAGGGACAAGGCAGATATAGTAACTGGGAAGGGGCGTGGCTAAATCTCTAGGTGTCTCATTAACCTGGGGATGGCTTGGGGCTGCGTGGCCACGCCTCTACCTGAGGAAGGGTGTATGTGACAGACCTCTCTACAGGAGGCTGTGGGGGGTTGTACTTGACAGAAGCCAAAAGCCTCCCGGGAGCATTGGCAAAATGCTTTCTGGTCCCTTGTGGATTGCCCCACGGATCACCCAGAGTTTTAGCCTGTGCTCGACTGGATGCCAGATTGCCTGTCACAGACCACTGCCTCACACTCCACAAGTTTTATTTTTTCTCTTAGTCCTTATATACCTTAATGAAACCCTCCATGCAGGGAAAAAAATCACATTACAATAATTTCTTAATCATGAGTTTTAATTACATATAATGATTACAAGTTCTATATTTTTAAAAACAAGTTATTTTAAATTCCACATCTGATCACTCAGCTGCTCATGTGGTTTCCTCCCAAAATACATCTAGATCCTAAAGTAATAGTTTTTCTATGGCAAATTAACAGAATTTGAGCCAGCCAACTATTTTTAACAGACTTTTAAAGTTTCTCTTGTACTGGCAGGTAGCGGTTTGTGGCTACAAGAAAGGAGACAGACCTCATGTTATTCTAATTAACACAATTCTTACTCATGTAGCACAGTTGACCATCTACCTATACTTATATACCATAGCAAAGTAAATGCATAGTTAACAGAAAAAGACGGATCTATTCAGTCTGCATGCTGCTCAGTACTAAGTCCCCAAGGTGCACCAAAGCTAATCAGCAAATTTACAGCTATAAAACCAGGAAAATCAGGTTTTATAATGGACACTGTCTTAGTTATGGTTTCATTGCTGTGAAGAAACACCATGACCAAGGCAACTCTTAGAAAGGCGAACATTTCATTGGGGCTGGCTTACATTTTCAGAGGTTCGGTCAATTACCATCATAGCAGGAAGCATGGCAGTCTGCAGGCAGACATGGTGCTAGAGGAGCCGAGAGTTCTAGATCTTCAGATCTTGATCCAAAGGCACCCAGAAGGAGACTGTTTCCTGCAGGCAGCCAGGAGGAGGAGGGTGTGAATTACCCTGGCCAGACTTGAGTGCGTGTGTGTATGTGTGTGTGTGTATATATATATATATATATATATATATATATATATATATATATGATCTTGAAATCCCACCTCCACAGTGACACACTTCCTCTAACATGGTTACATCTCCACACCTCCTAATAGTGCCACTTCCCATGGGTCAAGCATCTTCAAACCACCACAGACACGGAAGCTCAATCTAAACAGCGGGTCCTGGAACCCAGTTACTGTCTCTGATCATTAGCCTGTCCCTTGTAGGAGAAACTCTGGATCCCTTAGGAACCAAGCTCACTTTGTTCTTGCCTTTCTTAAGTAACTAAAAATGTGTTTTTTATTTTCACGTTGTGCTGCAGGTTTACTGCTACAAAGCAGCTGGCAAGTACCCTGGCCTAATTTAGTTAATTGCACATAAAAATCACCTTGACCTAATCTTCAACCATACGTATTTTAAAAGTTTTATCAGAAATCTTCAGCTAAATCATTTATCTATCCAAGTGGCATTGCTTTTGGGAAATTACCACTCTTGTTATGCATTGTGATTACATTGCTCAGTGGGGAATTAGAACCCCTCCCCCCCAAGGATATTTATACAAGGCAGAAAACAGGGAGACCGAGGCAGCAACAAGTACAGTCAGGGCTAGCAGTAGTAAGGGGTCTTCAGGAAGCAGGCCCCTCGGGGCTTTGTCTCTCTGAGGTTTACTCATCATGACTCTGCTGACCTGTGAGTTGTCATGCTTCACTACTGAGTGTGGCTCCTCCCACTGCATGGATATTGTCATCTATCAAAGGTAGCAACTTTGTGCTAACAGGCATGAGAGAGAGAGAGAGGGAGAGAGAGAGAGAGAGAGAGAGAGAGAGAGAGAGAGAGAGAGAGAGAGAGAGATAGATGAGGTAAGGGAAGGGGCCCTTCAAACAAAAGTCTGGCTGAAGCCCCTTAGCACGTGGGAGTCAAGAATTCTATCTAGGTCCTCTGCATATGTTATGGCTGAGTCGGTTGGTGTTCTTGTGGGGTTTCTAACAGTGGGAGATGGGGGGCTGTTTCTGACTCTCTTGCCTGCCTGTGGGACCCTTCTCCTCCTAGTGGGTTGCCTTGTTCAGCATCTCCATGTGTGTATGCGCACACACTCACACACACACACACACACACACATCTGCACATGTTAATCCCACAGGTTCAAGGAGAAAGACCACTAACTCAAGTTATGACCAAATCAAAGCAAGCTGTATTTGTGTGCATGGGAGCCAGCCAGCAGTTGTCTCTGCCTAAGACAGGATTCAAGAGATCAGCCCTGGGCCAGTTTTTCAAGCCACAGGGTGTGTGTGTGTGTGGTGGTGGGGTTGCCCTCAAGCAAGCATGTTTGCAGAAGCAAGACCAGGTGGTTAGAAAAATCTCTCTTAGAACAAGGGGTACAGAACATTTCTGGGAATAGATGGCACTGTGGTTGAGGTGGTGGTGGTAGGGAGTGGGTTTACAGTTAAAGGAAAACAGAAATTTAAGTTTTACAGTAATCAGAAACCTAACTTAACTAGAGTATCAAAATGGCTCCCGATTACAAAATGGAGATGGGCTGGTTTCTGAACACTTGTCCGGGCACATTCACGAAGGATTAAAGGAAAGAAAGTCTTTGGAATGATGTAATTTCAGGAACATTCAAAGCTGACAGGGCTTCTATAAAAACACATTAGTGTGACTCTCTTCTGAAAAGTCCATGGCCACCCTTGGTGAGTATAATTTTTTTTCTTGAACATGTCCCTTGCCTGCCTCGGCAACCAGGACTACTCCCTTAGCCATTCAGAATCCCTTGTTTGTTGATGCAGTGGTACAAGGAACCCAAAGCTGTCAGTTGAATAAAGCTGTCACTGTGTCTACAATAGACATCTCTTCCCTGGCGATGAAAATGGTCAGGCTAACAGAACGTGAAGCCAGCCTTTCCATGGGGGACCACTGGGCCTAATAGGAAGTGTAACCCAGTTGAAGGAGAGAAAGGACCACACAGTAGTGGCTATAAAACATCATGCAGCCAGACGGTGGTAGCAGCCGGGTAGCCTAGCTGCTTGGGATGCCGAGGCAGGAAGGTCACAAAATCAAGACCTTCTCAGGCTACAGGGTCCAAGGCCAGCTTGGGCAACTTTATGAGCTTCTGTCTCAAAACAAAAAGTAAAAAGAAGGCTGAGAGATAGTTCAGAAGTCAAGTGCATGTTAGCATGTGTGAAGCCCTAAGTTCAATGCCCAGTACTTCAAATCAACACAACAAAGAAATAATTAAACAGCAGAGCATAGCGATGCACACCTTTAATCTCAGCTCTTAAGAGGCAGAGACTGGTAGATCTCTGTGAGTTCAAAGCCAGCCTGGTCTACACAGTGAGTTCCAAGCTAGCTAGGATACAGAGTATCTCAAAAAGCAAAACAGAACAACAGCAAAACAAATAATCCTCCAACCTAGAGGGTGTTTCCCTGTCCCGTAAGCTAGTTATTTCCATCCGCCAGACACCATCAATCAGCAAGCCATCAAAAGGTTTCCAGACTAGGGGGATGGCTCAGTTGGTCATTTAGTTGCCTCGTGTAAAAGTGGTCCATGAGATCTAGATGCAGGGCGAGAGGTCGCACGGGCGAGTTGTGTTGGATGTGATGCTCCTGATTCTTAGAGGGGAGTAAGAATGTGAATTATGTCATTGGTGCTGGGATTCTGGCCCAATCTGCCTACAGGGGGTGGCGTGGTAGTTTGAATATGCTTGGCCCAGAGAGGTATGGCCTTGTTGGAGGAAGTGTGTCATTGTGTGCATGGGCTTTAAGACCTTCATCCTAACTCCCTGGAAGCCAGTCTTCCCCTGGATGCCTTTGGAACAAGATGTAGAACTCTCAGCTCCTTCTACACGATGCCTGCCGGGATGCTGCCATGCTCCCAGCAAGATAATAGACCGAACCTCTGAACCTATAAGCCAGCCCCAATGAAACATCCTTATACGAGTTGCCTTGGTCACGGTGTCTGTTCACAGCAGCAAACCCTAACTAAGACAGATGGTGATGGTTTGGGGCCTGACTTCTGAGCATATGATTTCCTTTCCTTCTTCCGTACTGCTATCTTAGTGATGGGCGCTGTATTGCTGAAGCCAGTCTCCCTTTGCTCTCAGCCAATGGTTTACTCCGACTGCACACGTCTACCGTGCACTGCCATCAGCCTTTCCTTCTGCTCTCTTCCCATTGCTTGAGCTTGCTCCTGCCTTCCTTCTTTCTCCGTGGATCACGGTGACAACTTTCTCAGTGGCTTCCCTGCCTCAAATCCCACCACCTCCCTAATTCATCAAAACACAAAGCCCTGTGATCTTACTCTTCCCGCATCAATGGCATCTTCTTTCCTGTGCAGTGTCCTTTCCAGCAGGTACCCACACTCACCATTAGCTTCAACTACAGTGAGTCAGTTCTCAGCCCCAGATGCACCACACCTCAACCCCCCCATGCTTTTGGGTGTTTTTTCTTAAAAAAAAAAGAATAAATAAAAACAAAAAACTATGTGTGTGCATATGTGTGTGTGCATGCACGTGTGTGTGTGTGTGTGTGTGTGTGTATGTGTGTGTGTGTGTGTGTGTGTGTGTGTGTGTGTGTGTTTCAGAGGACAACTCAGGGTATCGGTTCCTGCCTTCCACCTTCTCTGAAACAGGGTCTCTTGCTCCCTGCTCTCTATGTTGGACTGGTTGGCTTGTGAACCTCCTGGCTTAGCCTCCTATAATGGGATTTTCAAGGACCCACCAGTTAGAGAAATAATGACACCAGTTTATTAATATTTTAAAGCTGAGGCCTAAACTGGACAGTCCCCTGACTACTCTACCCCTGGTCTAAGGCCCAGACATGGCCAGGTCTACTCTCTGCTTCATTCTGGTCCATATGTCCACCTCTCTGTTCACGGGTGAATCTTCTGCCTCTCAGTTCTTCTTCCAGAATCCCTATGTCTGCCTGGAAGTTGTACTTTCCACCTCTGACCCAACTATTGGCTGTCAGCTCTTTATTAAAACCAATCAGATACAATTCTAAATTGCCTCAGGCAGGTGATGAAGGAAATATTTACAAAATATAAGACTGGAGCTGGAGAGATGGCTCAGTGGTTAAGAGCACTGGCTGCTCTTCCAGAGGTCCTGAGTTCAATTCCCAGCAACCACATGGTGGCTCACTACCATCTGTAATGGGATCCGATGCCCTCTTCTGGTGTGTCTGAAGACAGCAACAGTGTACTCATATAAATGAAATAAATAAATCTTAAAAAAAAAAAATGAGGCCAGTGATGGGCCATAGAAATATAATACCAGGTATTATATTAGCTCTCTGCTGGTGCAGAATTAACAACTGAACATGCAGAGACCCAGTTTCACACAGTGTACCCCAGCAGCCTCGGATTTTGCCAGAGGAGTGTTAAGATTGCAGATGTTTATTAACTGTG
Organism: Uromys caudimaculatus; assembly: GCA_028551405.1. Classification (NCBI taxonomy): domain Eukaryota; kingdom Metazoa; phylum Chordata; class Mammalia; order Rodentia; family Muridae; genus Uromys; species Uromys caudimaculatus. The sequence goes on from CM052704.1 coordinate 34,013,920, forward strand.
GGTTCTGGAGAGATGAACTTAGGTCCTCACACTTGGCAAGGGCCTCATCCTCTGGGCCATCTCCCCAGAATGTCTCCTCTTCTCCTTTTCCTTTGCCCCTCCCCTCTTCCTCGACTCCCAGTGCAATGAGCTCTCACGTCACAGAGGTCCTCTAATAATGGATTTCCTTGCCATCTCTGTCATCAGAATGCGGATTCCGTGTTTCAGCTGTCTTGAATCCTCAGTCCTCAGGACAGATGTTTGACATGTTCTAGGTGCACAATTAAATGTTGCCGTGGATACTGAGGGCTGACCATTTCCTTCGGTGAAAACTCTGTTTAAAGCCTCCGCCCACTTTAAAATTAGGTTGGGTGTAGGTTTTTGAGTCTCGAGCGTTTGTTGGGTACTCTGGACTGGGTCACCTTAGCAGATGCAGTGGTGGAACAGCTGGTATTGAATCCGTTCCTTTCTCCTTGCTGTCACAAAGTGCCTGAGAAAAGCGACGTAAGGCAGGAAGGGTTTGTAGGTTCAGTCCATCGCCATAGGAAGTCGTAGTGGCAAGAAGGTAAGGCATGCACAGTCAGGAAGCCAGGAGAGCCGAATGCTCATGCTTAGCTTGCTCTTCCTTTCTTACCCAGTTTGGAAACCCATGAGATAGACAGTGCAGCCGGCCACAATTATCTTGGATTTCCCCACCCTACTTAACCCAGTCTAGAGACTAACTCACCTTTATGCATGGCAGTTTGTCTCTTAGATGATTCTAGAACCTTTCAAGTTGTTAATAAATATTTAAATTAGAATTTATATGTAGGTGCAGGTGTCAATGTGTAATTATGTGTGTGTGTGTGTGTGTGTGTGTGTGCTCGTGTGTGTGTGACTATAGAGGTCAGAAGAGGTCAGCAGATCAGATCTCCTGGATTTGGAGGTATAGGTATTAGTGAACCACCTTACATGAGTGCTGGAAATTGAACCCAGGTTCTCACAAGAATACCACTTGCTTATGGCCACTGAGCTGTCGTCCCAGCCCCGAGAGTAAACATTAACCAGCTGTGATAGCTAACGACAGTTGTCAGCTTGACATCTAGAGTCACATTTGAGACCGGCTCTGTGCACGCCTGTGTTGATCAGATTCATTAATCTTGATTAGATTAATTGAAGGGGGAAGATCTGCCCACCGTGGGTGGCATCGTGATGGCCTGTACGTCCACCCATGAGCCAAATATAAACCCTTTCTTCTTTCAGTTGCTCTTGTCAAGGTGTTTTGTCACAGGAACAGGAAAAGAAGTGAAGACAGGACTGCAGATGTCTTTATGGCGTGTTGACATTGTTGGGACACGCTGTAGTGATATGTGTCATGTGATGTGTGTGTTGTGACTTACTGTATTGTGGTGTGACGTGTATATTGTGATGTGTTCGTGTTGTGTGTCACACTGTGGTATAGTGTGATATATGCCTCGTGATGTGATCTGTGAGTTGTATGTGTTCAGATACACTGTATTGTTTTATATGTTGTGATGTGTGTATTGTATGTGTTGCCCTGTGATGAGCTTCAGTGCAGTGTGATGTACTGTGATGCGGTGTGTGTCTCCTGATGTGATCCAAGCACGGTGTGTGCTGTATGTGTTGTGATGTGTGTGTGCAGGAAGGGGTGCACCAGAGAAAAGGCTTTCCAATAGCTACAGGAAAGAGCTGCAGCTTAAAGCCTCTCCATCACCCAGCTTGTCGCCGCCCTCTATCTTCAGGACACTCTATTCTCTGACGTGGGTGGGATTAGTGCCCTGCCCTGTGTCAGGAATGGAGAGAAAATAGAATCAGATGTGGGTTAGCAGTAGGCTGCGGAAGGAAGAAAAGCTAATTCACTTATAGCCTGCCGCGAGCCAACCAAGTATCCCGGTGGGAGACAGGGGCAGGCAGAAGGCTTCACTTTCTGAAATAGAACTCTGTTTTGACATTCTCTTGCTGCCGCTCCCCCCACGCGTGTCTGTCTCAAGAGCATTGGTAAGAGGCAGGAGTTTGCCTATCGTTTCCCCATCTGGTGGCGAGCCTGGAGAACTGCAGGCTGGGGGTGCTCTGAGCCAGGTCCACCCTATGCTCAGGCTGCTCCAGGACAAGGAGCAGGGGAGAGGGATGATGCAGTTGAATGCACTGTGAGGACCACAATAGTGCACAGTGCGCTGGGCTGAAGTGAGTGACACGTGGGCTTTGCGTCTCATCAACTGTGTCATCATCGGAGGTTCTTCGTCTTTTTGTTTGTTTTGTGGAAGTTTTTTTTTTTGTTTTTTTTTTTTGTCTTTTTTGTTTGTTTTGTTTTGTGGAAGTTTTTTTTTTTTTTTTTTTGTCTTTTTTGTTTGTTTTGTTTTGTTTTATTTTTGGAGAAGGGGTTTCTCTGTGTAGCCCTGGCTGTCCTGGAACTCAGAGATCTGCCTCCCAAATGCTGGAATTAAAGGCACGTCACTATGCCTGCCTGGAAGTTCTTCGTCTTTTTGTACCTCACTTTTTTCTTGTGAAAAATGTGAGTTCTTACTGTGAGGATCTTGTGAAGACATGTCAAGGTCAAGTCACCCAAAAGAGTAGACAGTGGTCCCTGTCACGAGTCACCCCTCTTCCCTGCTTCACCCCCAGCTTCGGTTTCCCTCCCCGATAGGATTGTATAGCTGTTCAGAAGTCTCTGCTACAGGCACTGTTGTATTGCGATTAGTTGGGAACCAGAGTAAGAAGCAGGTTGGGGGCATGGGGCCCCCTAGATCTGGGACACCGCCAAGGCCCTGCCCTTCTGCAGTGTGAGGTCTTCCTTGGACTTGCTGTCTCCTGGGAGGTCTTATCTGCCTCTAATTGAGTGGGTGTATACTTCCTGTCCAGAAATAGGGAATTGTTCATTTCTAATTTGGGGCTGACATTGGTGATCCAGCCTAGGAGCTTGTGTTTGCTGGGTTGCTCCATACTATTATTATTGTTGTTGTTGCTATTATTATTATTATGACTATTACTATTGATAAGGTCGAGTTATGTAGCCCTCGCTGGCCTGGAGCCCATATCGATTCTGCCTCTCTGCCTCCTGAAAGCGGCCTTAAAGATGTGTACCACCATACCTGGCTACGTTACTAATTTATAAGATCCTCTCCGGCTCCTGAATATTACTAGTTTTATGATGTTAAAGTAACATTTACAAGAGCAAAAATCAAAGGCACTAATGGCAAAATAACTTGCAGAAGTCCACCATTAGCCACACGTAGACTTTGGCATTTGGGTTAAAGGTGAGAGGGAGGACAAATGATTCTTACAGATTGGAAACAAAACATATTAACGTTTTCTTCTTGTGGATTTTCTTAAAACAGTTGGATGGCCTCTCCCCAGCAAGCTTTGGAATCTAGGCCTGTGTCTGCAGAGGGGGCTCCTGCAGGAACCTTGCTCTTCCTGTAGCTTCCCCTTTGTCTCCTTTGACAGAACGTTTTTTAAATACAGGACTCAGCTGGTGAACATTCCCAACCTGGTACATGGAAAATACCACTCAGGAGAAGAGAGTCACACAAACCCTAAATCTTCTCGGGGCCTGAGGGTTAAGATCTGTGACTTTGCCGTGGACTTGATTCTATTAGTCTTGTGGGTTGTGGCACTTAATCTGAGTACTTGGTCAGGGTCCAGTTTTCCTCTCATCAATTAGAGCCACCTAGAAACAAGTCAGAAATGGCATGCCCCACCCTCTTCCCCACTTCCTTCCTTCAGACTTACCAAAGGTATCCTCTCTAAGTTTCTTGACCTCATCTCTGTCCAGAGCACTCAGCTCAGTGTTCAACCTTGACACCACTGTAGCTGACCAGCTTCCTTGAGCTTTGGGGTGTGAGGTGTGGGGTGAAGGTGAGGGAGGGGCTGGGGTGTGCTCTGCAGTTCTGCCACTTGAGAATTATCAACCACACTTCTGATGCTCCTGGCTCCTGCTTGGAGTGCCACTCTGGTGCAGCCGGAGCTGTTAACTTGTAATGAGGCCATTCCAGTGTGACAGACAAATCACACCTAAAACTTAAGGCTAGAAACAACATTTAATCCTGCTCATGGGTTATGTGGGTTAGTGGGACTGGCTTGCGTCTCAGCTGGGGACACCCAATGGCTAGGAGTAACTCCATGTCAGTGAGTCAGAGTCATGGGGAAGCATCTTTAGTAAGGTCTAGCAGGTTATGCTAGCTGTTGGCTGGTGTTTACCACAGCCCTTACACATGGGTTCTTCACGTGGCCTACACGTCATCTCAGCATGGTGGCTTGAGGGAAGCTGACTTCTTATACTGAAGGCTATGCATATGGGTGCATCACTGAGCAGAGCAGATGCTGTCCTACCTTGTCCTGGAAACAACACAGTGGTTACAAGTGAATTGAGGCTGCTTTAGGCTCTCAATAAGGAAGTATCAGCAACCTCAAGCTCACAGTAACAGACGTGTCAAAGCGTGTGTAGATATGTTCTCAAGCTGCTATAGAAAGTAACCAGTGGGAGGCTGGGCATAGAATTCTCTCTCCTTCCTCCCAGGAGGTGGAGACTGTGGCCCTGTAGGTTGAACTGTTTCCCCCCACAGTCTGTCCAGAGATGTCCTAAGATGCTAGCTGGGGATGCCTGTTCAGTGACAGACTCTCACCACAGCTCATCTGAGTATCGGCTGGCCCGGACCCACTCTGCTTGCCCTGTTCTTCCTGGATTCCTGGCTCGCCATTCTTCCTGCTCTGGTGAGATGCTATTCAAACACTTTAAGCTTTGCCTGACTACTGCCTCCCACGAGGACCCTCCACCTCCGTCATGCCTGCCAGTCCTACTGATTGTGGTCCTTCAAACCTTTCTTATCCACTCACTGTGCCTGCCCATACTGACACCCTTGTGGGCTGTCCTGTGCAATACAGGATATTCAGTAGCATCCCTGGCCTCTACCCACTAGGTGCCAGTAGCATCCCACTCCTCCGCTGTGACAAGTTTAAGTCTCTGACATTGTCCACTGTCTTGGGAGGTGAACTAACCCCAGACTGAGCACCTCTGGTATGAGGCAAGCATGTCTAGAATGGCCTGTGGGGGCCACCCTGGCTCCTCATTTGCTCTGCCCTCCCACATCTCCAGAATTCTTTGTTCATGACTTATCCTTTCCCTCCTTAAGCTTTTAACTGCTGTTCCTTCTACACACACATACACACACACACACAGACACATACACACACACACACAGACACAGACACAGACACACAGACACACACACAGACACACAGACACAGACACACAGACACACAGACACACAGACACACAGACACACACAGACACAGACACAGACACACACACAGACACACACACAGACACACACACACACACAGACACACAGACACACACACAGACACACAGACACACACACACACACACACACACACACACACACACACATCTTTTCCCAGACCACTCACCCAGCTGACATTTTGTTGCTAGCTGAATCACCACTCTGCATCTTTCTTGGTGTAGCCTCTCCTTTGTCTACTAAGCCCGACTCTTACTCTAGTGTGAGCCGGATGTCCATTGTCTGCCTGATCCTGGGAACCTCTTCAGAGTTTACCCGACTCTCTGACTTGCTCCTCTTTTAGTGACTTTAGGCAAACTCCAAGCAGAGCTATTTATTTGTATTTTAAAAGTCAAGATACTCTAGAAACCACAGGCCAACATTAACAGCAAGGTGTCAGCGTCCTCAAAACATTTTTTTTAAAAAACATCCAGTACCTAGCACATGGGAGTGGTTTTTTCTGGGGTTTGCCACAGACCAGGGTGGCGGTTTTAAAATCTGAAGCATTTTCTGGATGTGCTGTTCTCAGGCAGCTGTGAATCTGTGTGGTCTTTCTGAGTAGTCATCTGGCCTGGAACTGTTAGTTCTGAGAGGGCCGGGGCTAAGGATTAAGTCCTAACAGTTTTGTATTTTTCTCCCTGTGGTTTTGAGCTATGATGTGTGAGCTATGATGGTTTTGAGCTGCTTCTTTTCAAGCAGTCTTGGAGATGCTCTATTTGTTGATCTCTGAAAAACTTCGTTTTTATAGATCATTTGAAAATGATTCCAGCAGACTCCCCCCCCCCCCACCCACCCATTTCATTTCTAACTGACTTACTTGTTCTAGTTTTGATGACGTGCAGCCTTGGGGTAGTAATACCTGAAAGATCAGAGTGGCTTGCCTCTAAGCGACTGGTACAGTCCTGGTACGCCTGGGACTTTCGCCCCCTTGTGGTTTGACAAAATAGGTTATCAAGACCAGTAGAATTGAAGGCACTGCTTACAATCTGACCGGGTGACTCTTTAGACTCCTCCTCCTGCAAACTAGGAGTGTACCAAATCTGTTGAGAAGAACATGAGAAACAGAATCGGGAGTGAAGGGAAAGGAAGGGTACACTAGGCAGCTTTGTCAGGAATTCTGGCCCCAGCTTTTTTTGTTTTTTTGTTTTTTTTTAAGGTGAAAGCTGTCAGTGACAGAAATTCTGCTAATGTTTTGCCAAAGCCTTAGGAACAAAGGCTAGATAGAACCAGACACAGCCTAAGGGCAGTAGGAAGAAGGAACACACAAAGGGGGAAAAAAAAAACAAACCAAAAAAACAAAAACAAAAACAAATAAAAGCAGGTGCCTGAGCTTTGAGAGCTGCTACAGTCCTGCCCATGCCAGATAACCACCCTTCTGGCCTCATGGTGGTGGGGGGGGGGGGGGCAGGGGGAGGGGAGGGTCCTGCTCAGGCTGGTAGCTTTCTTGTTTTTCAGCGTCACTTTCCTTCTTGGCCTGCGATCTGGTCAGATGAGTGTTTTCCTGAGCCATGTGGCCACAGGCCTGTGCTGCGGTTAACTGCTGCCAGTCCCCTCAGCCCAGATGCAGGCTCAGCGCTGCATTTTAAAGTGAGGGGGAGAGCCTCCTGATCTCACTGTTGGTTCTTAATTGGCCAACCTTTTCTGAGGGCTGGGGATAGCACTCGACCTTTTCCGTTTGCCTTAACAAACCCCCAAGAGACATAGAGGAAAGCCCAGTACTGCACAGTTTCCCAGCGCAAACGCTGTAGGTCATGCACACCGCAGAAGTCTTTGGAGGCGCCATAGGATCCTAATGATAGGACTGGGGTGATGTGTTCACACACAAAGTAACATGGAAGTCTGGATGACTTGCTGCTGAACAAGAGGAACTAAGCAGGGAAGTTTCAGGAAATTCTCTGGCCACTCTTGTGCTGAAAAATCCAAGAGATTTCCGAATTCCATAGATATTTATCCCCCCCCCCCCAACGAACGCACATTCACACACACAGTCATACATACACACTCATACATGCATGCATGTGTACACACTGAGCGCGCGTGTGCGCACACACACACACACACACACACACACACACACTTGACTTTGCATGGGACCCTCCACTCTAGATGTATATCCAAGCCAACTGCTGGGGGGGGGGGATACTGGTGGATGAAGGTGAGACTTAGGTTGGCTACAGTAACACTCATCTGTGTGGTGCCCTCAGGTCTCTCTCCCGAGTCTGTCTGCCGGCTCATCTCCACCAGATATTATCGGGATGTTCCTCCAATAAGTCACAGTCCAAGGTTCCTCCTGACCTCCTCTCTTCCTTTTTGTCTCTGTGGAATCACCGCAGACTTCTCTCCTGCTTCCTGGCCAGCAATGGTGCTCATTTTGGCTAGCAACTTGTTCAACCTCTGCAACTCCACTGCCCAGATCTTCTATCTCTGGAGCGTAGTGAATTTGGTACAGTACAGAGATGATACAGACTAGGAGTCTAGATTGAGCATGTTGTCCCTGCCAGTTAAAGAATTAAAAGATGGGGCTGGAGAGATGGCTCAGCTGTTAAGAGCACTGACTGCTCTTCCAGAGGTCCTGAGTTCAATTCCCAGCAACCACATGGTGGCTCGCAACCATCTGTAATGGAATCTGATGCCCTCATCTAGCGCGTCTGAAAACAGCTACAGTGTACTCATATACATAAAATAAATAAATCTTTAAAATAAAAAAAAAAGAATTAAAAGGCACTGCCAGGCATAGTGGCATACTTCTTTAATCCCAGCACTTGACAGGCAGAGGCAGATAGATCTGTGAGGTCCAGGCTAATCTTATCTACAGAGCAAATTCCTGGACAACCAGGGCTACATGGAGAAAGCTCTCCAGAAAAACAAACGAACAAATAAAAAAATGTGAAGAGCAGCAGGTACCAGCAGGGAAATCTCACTCACTACAGACAGAATTAGCAGTTAAGATTGTCATGTATTGTGGGTTGGGAAACACACACATGCAGCACACACAGAGAAAGAGACCCTCTGTGAAGGAGAGCGGGGACTCAGGAAGCTGAAGTCTTTCCTTGAGGCCTGGGTGCTTTAAGGTCTTGGAAGAGTCTTCCTCTCTTACTTTAGGGTCAGTGAGCTGAAGACAGGTAGGGTGACTGATTGCTACACAAAGACTATTGTGACACACCCTGATCAGGCCTGTACTGTTGAGCCAGTCCACCAGCAGGCTTATGTCGCAAACCAGAAGGGTAAGGAAGAAGCCAGCCATCTTGGGAAATTTGCCACCTTTATTACCTAGCCATGGCTGCTCGCTCTGTCTGTCTGTCTGTCTAGGGAGCCTGTCTAACTCCTATTTTTTTGAACTGAAATAATAAAGCAAGCATTGGAAATTCACTGGTTCTGTAAAATGGGGATATTTTACAACCTCACAGGAGTCTTGTGTGAGTTCCGAGAGGCTGTATGTGGCTCGCTGGTGTGTAGTAAGGGAGCCGGAAAGAAGCCCAGAAATCTGTCCATTGAGGAGTGTCAATTGTTGGCAAACTCAGAGGCTCTGAACTGGGCGGTGCATGAGGGGCGGGGGTTAGAAAAGTCAGGTGCAGGGCTGCAGACATAGCTCAGGAGTTAAGCATGCTTCCTGCCGCTCCAGAGAACCTGGGTTCAGTTGTCTGCACTCACACAAGTTGATTCACAGCGGTCTGTAACCCCAGCTCCAGGGGAGGTCCAACACACTCTTCTGGCCTCCATGGACATGCACAGATATGATTCACACATGCAAATAAGAATAAAAAGAAATCTTTTTTAAAAAAGCTTAAAAAATTCAGTTGCTCAGTTGGAATGGATGCCAACTCAATCAGAAGTTCCATGTGTGTGGAGGAGACCCCATATTGTGGCCAAAGTTAAACAGAAAGGCTTTGCAGGTAGCAGGACTTGGCTGAGTTGCTAACCTCTGAGCCACACTATAGCCGCCTGACACTAGAGAAAAAAATATGTATTTAGCTTTTTACACAGATTCGTGGAGATAACTTTGTGCATGGCTGTCACTGGGTGAAGGTTAATTCCTTGTCTTCAATGTTTTGTTATCTTTAAAAACTATGTTTCGTAAAGATTTATTCACACACACACACACACACACACACACACACACACACACACACACACGACTTCAGAGGGAGGCCAGGGGTGTCAAATCCTCCAAGAGCTGGCTTTGCAAGTGATTAAAGCCATGTGGCACGTGTGCAGGGGAACTGAACTTGGATTCTCTGCAAGACCAGTGTATGCTCTTCGCTGCTACACCGTCTCGCTAGGTCCTTCTTTCTCTTAAGGCAGGGGATCGTGTGCAGCTCAGTCAGGTCTTATGCTGAAGTGCATGGATCACCTAGCCCACGTACATACACTGCCTGCACTATGATCCCCAGCAATTTACTGGGAGCCTCGAGGATGACATCAGGGACCCTGGGCCCACACTGAGCACCTCCAGCGCTTGTCTTGGGCCCCAGACGCTCCATCTCTTGTTTCTCTGAGCCTGGTTGAGTTTATGTATCAGACTCTGAGCGTGGCCTTCAGGGACTAGGGCAGAGTCCTCATCACAACCCTATTTTAATGTAATCCAGCACACTGTTGAGAACAGTCACAAGACTGACTATGACATTACTTAGAAACACACTATTACATTAGTTTCATTTGTTAGTGTTGCTGTCAAACCACCAGCATGCAGCATGCCACCCACTTTCTGAGTCAAGCTTGTGTTTAATGTGTGCTACTGTGGAAACTGGCTACCTTTTATATGCATGAGTTGTGTGCCTGTGTGGGTGAGGGTGCTGAGCAAGCATGTGTGTATAAGCATGAACATGTGCTGGTATGTGTGGCTAAGAGCAGGAAAGGACACGTGTGGCCCTATATGTGTGTGCCTGTGCGTGCGTGCGTGCGTGCGTGCGTGTGTGTGTGTGTGTGTGTGTGTGTGTGTGTGCAGAGCACTGAGGGAGTTGGAAGGAGGATTTCTATTTCTCTTCACTAGCCTCTGGATTCTCTTATCTTATCCTCTCCCAACCCTTAAATAAACTTAGGACGACTCAGGTTGAGACCTTTTACTCCTGTAAAAGTCATTGTGAAGCCATTCAAATGGAATTTCCAGTCTTCTGGGGGAACTGGTGTAGCCTTGGAAATGATGCCTGCATTCTGGAGCCTGTGATATGACATGGTGTGGCCTCATCAACACACAGGGCTGGTCTCTATCCTTACTGGATGCTGGCAGTCACGGGTAATGGTAGCACACGTGGGTGACATGCCTGTGGACAGCATCGAGTTTGCTCCCTTGTGTTATTTCATCTGCATGTCTGAAGGGTCCTAGAAGGTCAGAATTATCACCTGGGCTGTGAGCATAGGTCAGTACTCAAGGATGGTACCTTTCCTTGCTTTGAAGGAGTCACCTTCCGTTTCCTGCATTTTGATCTCTTATCTTTGGGTTTTGGCACAACACTCCGGTGTTGGAGAACGGGCAGCTTCTGCCAAGGCGTGTTCTAACATGACTGAAGCCATCTGCCCTGTGCCTAGGGCAGATGACTCCTCAAAACAGTAAAGTGCCTTTGTCCTCTTTAGCTGGCTTTCCCTCACATAGATGACAGTGCAAAAGACCTCCATTTCTGAAAGGCAAGAAAGATAGTCAGTATTGTTTAGCTTTGTGTTACTGTAACAAAATACAGGAGAAGAATCAGAAGGGAAAGAGGGCATTTTGGTTCATGGTCTGTCACTTTGGGTCCGTGGTCGCACAGTACCTCATGGCAGGAGGCTGTTACAGGGAAAGCCTGCTGGTCTCCCGATGGCTAGAAAGTAAGGGGGGAGGGCAAGGTCTCAATCTCTCTTGTAAGGACACTCTCAAAGTGGCCTAACTTCTTCCCAATATGCCCCCCATCCCCAACCTCCAGACAGGGTTTCTCTATGTAGTCCTGGTTGTCCTAGAACTCACTCTGTAGACCAGGCTGGCCTTCAACTCAGAGAACTGCCTGCCTCTGCCTCTGGCGTGCTGGGCTTAAAGATGTGCACCACCCACTCCAGATTAGACTCCACTCATTAAGATTTGCCCAGCACTGCCAATGTTTTGGAGGCTTAGCCATCAACACACAGGCCCTTGGAAAACACATAAGCAATGGACAGTCTATCCTACTGTATCCTACTGTATCCTATTGTATCACATTGTATCCTATGGATCAGATTGTATCCTATTGTATCCTATGGATCAGATTGTATCCTATTGTATCCTGTTGTTGCTGTTTCCCAGATCTTTGCAGCACCTGAGAAATGGACACCATTCCTAGTTCAGTTATCTGAGTTTTTCTTTAAAACATGCGGAGTCAGTATGGGCCTTTCAGCTGGCCAGAACACCCTCGGGATCACACTGTAAACTTGAGGCGTGTGGAGAGTATCCATGATCCACTTTTCAATCAAGACCATTCGGGTCATCAAGAGAACTGCCTTCTTGATTACTTCTGGGCAACTCCGGGAAGGAGATGTATTTTCTGTCTCGTTCTTCCTCTGCCACACAGCATGCTGGCAGCTGGGAGAGTTCTGCCACAGTGCCTTGCACCCTCCAGGATGATGGACAAGCTGTCATCATTTAGAAGCTGTTATTATTTTTGAAGGACAGGGAGGAGAGGGAGAGGGTGGGCCAGAGAACAACTGGGGGTTGTGAAATAGAGAATGTTTGAGAGAAAACATTTATTTCATTATAGATATCATTTCTTTACATCAGTGAGCAGAATTATGCAGAACTAACCACATTTGCTTTGAGACTTGTCCTACCACGTTGCCCAGGCAGAACTCCATTGATAGTGCTGGGGGCCATTCCAGGGCCCAGTCTGGGCTGAGCAGGTGCTAGTCTTTGAAGCTCCATTCCCAGGGCAGAGTCTAGAGCTTCCAGAATAGTTATATTTATGTTTCCATCGTAAAAATAATTCATCCCCATAGTTCAGAAGCATTTTTCTGTTACCAGCCCCTGACCTGCCTCACCCAGAGAATGGATTTGGGGAGAAGGTGAGTAGTCAGTACCGAGATGTTCCGAGTTCTTACAGAGTCCTTTGCAGATGACACACTATAAGTGTACTTACTACTATTGCAAACGTGTTGCTTACTCTCTTAGTTCCCTCTTCTTAGACAGCTGTGAGGAAAGTCTAAGGTTGCCTCTCAGTGGCAGGTAGTTAGCATCCACAGGTCCTGGTTTCTGCTCTGTGGTGCATGGCTGGCATGTACAAGGCCCTGGATTTAATCCTTAGTGCTGAGGAAGGCAAAGAGAAGAAAGGGACATTCTAAACGAGGTGATGTGTTCCGCAGAGAAATGTCTTCTCTTCTTCAGTCCAGGGGATCTTACAGCAAACCTCTATGAGTCAGTAGGAAAAAGTGTTCTTAGTTCAAGCCCAAAGACCCGAGCTCACTCCCTGTACTCCACAGTGGGAGGAGACAATCAGTTCTGATCTCCACATGTGGGGTGTGGTACACACACGCCTGTCCACACACACGCCTGTCCACACACACGCCTGTCCACACACACGCCTGTCCACACACATGCCTGTCCACACACACGCCTGTCCACACACACGCCTGTCCACACACACGCCTGTTCACACACATGCCTGTCCACACACATGCCTGTTCACACACATACCTGTACACGCATACACCTGTCCACACACACGCCTGTCCACACACACGCCTGTCCACACACATGCCTGTCCATACACACGCCTGTCCACACACATGCCTGTCCACACACATACCTGTCCACACACATGCCTGTCCACACATGTACCTGACCCCACACACACTTGTCCACACACATACCTGTCCACACACATACCTGTCCACATACACGCCTGTCCACACACATGCCTGTCCACACACATGCCTGTTCACACACATACCTGTACACGCATACACCTGTCCACACACA
>CM052704.1:34027210-34080904 GCA_028551405.1 Uromys caudimaculatus
CTAATCCAAGACTTTTAGGTCCGGATAAAAAGGACAAAAGGAACATTAGTTCAGAAATGGACTTGGCAAAACCTGCCTCATCCTGGAGCCAGTGCTCTGAAGGAGTCAAGGTGGCTGCAGGCTTTTATTTATTTTTAATTTGCCTCTTAGGAGCTGGGGTTGAGGACTTGGGAGAGATCTGCGTGTGTGTGTGTGTGTGTGTGTGTGTGTGTGTGTGTGTGTGTGTGTGTGTCTGTGTGTCTGTGTGTGTCTGTGTCTGTGTGTGTCTGTGTAGGGCGTGTGTCTGGGGTGTGTTCAGAAAGGAACAGTTTCGGATCTGTGCCAGCAGATCAGCCTTGCCTGCTTCTGTGGTTTTCTTTTCCAGTGCAAAGGTTGTTACTCAACCTTGAATCCTGCTCTATTTTTCTTTCCGAACTCTGTTGACTCAACTCTGTTGCCTTTATAAGGAAGAAGATCAGTCCCTCAGGGTCCTAAAGCACCTGTGCTCTTCAGCTGCCTTCCTACAAACAGTTCTGTGAAACAGACCAGAGAGGGAAAGAAAGATGGCGGGGGATTCAAGCCTGCTGGCTGCAGTCTCTCTTCTCTCAGCCTTTCAGCAAAGTAAGAACACGGGAACTCTGTGTATGTCTGTCTGTGTGTGTGTGTGTGTGTGTGTGTGTGTGTGTGTGTGTGTGTGTGTGTGTGTGTGTGTGTGTGTGTGTGTATGAGAGAGAGAGAGAGAGAGAGAGAGAGAGAGAGAGAGAGAGAGCGCGCGCTTCAGTGGTTTTTGGGTTTCATGGCTGCATTTCTTTGGTAGTCCTCGGTGCCTAGCAGAGATTGCTCAGGGTGGCCCTTCCCCTCCTTCCCTGAGTTGGGTAGAATTTGGGAATGTTGCAGAGATTAGTTCTCTCAGGGATGTTGTGGGCCTCTGAGTCTAGTGACTCTGTATCATTTATGGCGACAGTTCATATCTCAGTGCAGGGAGCACAGGAGTCTCAGGCAGGGCCGTAAGGACATGAAAATAGCACAGATATCCATTAGGCACGTTCACCAGGAAGCTATTCCTATTCCTAAAGTTGGTTGTAAACATTTAGCATTTTCGTGTTTTTTTTTTTTTTTTAAGAAAAACTGCCCATGGCAGATATAATCACCAGGGTAAAATTCTGCAGAAATATGCAGTTTAGATTAAGTAATGAATTCTAAACATTACAAGATTTCTCAACTAGGATGACTCCACACCCACCTCTGCCTGGATAAATGGAGGCTCTGTATCCCCAGGAGCAGAGTTACTCAACTCACGCTCTCTCCTTACATGCTCAGTGAACAGAGTTTCTTACCAACAATGCTTATTTATTCTTTCTGGGGTGCATCTTCCAGAAACCTGGGCTGAGAGCTGGGGACAGTGCAGGCCGCACACTACCGGAAGCAAAAGACTTTTCTGCTTAGTGGCAGAGCAGGGTCTTCACACTCACCCAGTGGCTAGCCTAGCCAGTATGCTTTGTGGGTAAGGGAAAATATTAAACCTTCAAATACATGTTCTGTTTAGCAGCCTTTGTAGAATAGAGCAGGAATTTGCTACCAACTCCTGAAAAATTTGGGTCTAAGCACACAGTGTGCCCTGGTCTTGCAGTTGCAGAGCAGGCAGGGACAAGTGCTACATGTCCCTTCCCACAGAGGCTCTTTCCCCACAGAGAGCCTTTTGTGTACTGGCTCATGCCGAAGACACTGTGTACTGGGACCAGAAGTGAGGCAGTTCAATGGTGATAGAAGAAGAGAACAGGAAGAGAAGAGACCAGAAAAATGGTGTTTGTGGCCGAAAAAAAAAAAAGTTAATTGTTGGGGGTGGATCACAGAGAGAAACAGACACAAAGAGACAGAGAGATACTGTGTAGCTAGCCACTTCAACAGAAGTTTGCTGTCCACAGAATTAGGATACCTTGTGCCAAGGTACAAACAGCTCAGGCTTTTCTGACAGACTAACCGGGACCTGTGTGGTCCAGTCTTCCGGAAGCTGATGGCTCCAGGCCAGGATATTCTGCTCTTCCGTGAATTCAGCACAGAAAGTTAAACAGGATCCTGAGTAGGAAGTACCTCCATGGTGACTGGCCCAGAACAGGTCCTTACCCCCGTTCCTGTCCTAAACTCCTTATCTGCAAAGAGAAGCTGCCAAATAGAGAAGTGACTTCCCTGGGGAAGGCTCTGTGACTGAGCGGTCCTCAGTGGAAGAACCCCCCTTTACTGTCCCTAGCACACAAGCATGGGCCAGCCCCAGGAAAGAGGAAAGAAGAGAAACTCAGTTTCCCTACAGAAGGGATGGAATAGTTTGTTCACACCTACTGTGTGCCATCTGCAGCTGTGTTCTTCCTGAGGCACTGAGCTCAGAGTCTAGATTGGGGCTTTGACTCCAGAACCTGACCCCAAGCCCGAATGTCCCTTCCTTTGCGGATGCTCCCACACCTGTTGCATTTCCTGAGCTAGGTTCTTACATGGGCTGGTGTGGCAGACAGGTGCATACTGGCTGCAGTCCACAGACTTGGGAGAAAGTTATCTCTTAGAATATTCAGTCACTCACAAGCCCTTCAGAAGCCCTGTGTTCTTGTGCTACTGCTCATTGGTCAATCCAGGAGAACACAGCCATCAAAGCTAATTAGGAGAAATGGTAACAGTACAGGGGTGGGGGTACTGGGGACCAGAAAGGCCAAGTTCCAATTTCTCCATAATAGGTTGGTCCTATGAGTTACTGGCTCGCCCACAGTTATTTTGTCCAGCAAGAGTATAGTGGAGGGTTGGACAGTACCCATCGCTCTCTTTCAGATCACTTCAGCCCTAAACATTACATACTTAGCTTGTTCACTTCCTCTGTTTAACTCCTAAGCAACAGCCCACAGGGAGCCAAAGGGAAGGGAAGGAGCCTGCTCCGGGAGTCCTTCCTAAGCCAGGCTCAGTTCTGACTGACTTCCTGTCAAAGGGCAAGTTCAGCAGAAAAATATCTCCCTGAATACTCACAGAGAAGAGACGGAAGCCACAAACTTGGTGTGGGATTTTACAAGAGGAAGGTATTCCTTTTAAAACACCAGGGCGTCAGAAGTGGATGTTGAGATATTAAAGTGAGACCAACGCATGTTTGAGGCAATGACCAAGGACATGAAACTGGGGGAGATAGTGGGAAGGGAAATGACAGACACCAGGAGGTGATTATGAAGTAAGAAGGAGATGAGGGAGCTGGGAGATAATTCAGATGGTAAAGAACTTACTTTATAAATGCAAGGACTTGAGTTCGATCCCCAGAACTCCTATAAAAACAAAACCAACCAACCAACCAACCAAACAAACAACAACAGCAACAACAACGAACCTCCCAAACTGGTGGTGCAGGCCTGCAATCCCAGTGCTAGAGAGACAGAGACAGATAGGTCCCTGGGGCTCACTGGCCAGTCTGTTTTAATTTGATGATTTCTAGTAGGGAGCCCTGGTACCTAACTGTACTCACACTTCACTGGTGACCAGTGATGTGCCAGACTGTAACACGACATTCTGTTCCCTTGCAGCTTATTTTGCTTTGCAGGTCGGACGAGTAAGATTAAAACACAAGATTGCACCTCCAGCAGTCACCGGCCCTCTGGAGTTTGAGAGAATTTTTCGTGCACAGTAAGTAACACTTTTCACAGAGATAGTCCTGCCACAGACAGAGTCTGGTTAGGGGAAAGCATAATACAGGAGGCCCCGAATTCATTTTCAGGTACCAGCCTCAAGTCACTCTGCCTCATCCTCAGGCTCCACTATCATGAAACGTCCAATGGGTGATGTTTACCCAATTTTAGTTCAGCTCTAAAAGGGTCTATTTACTCAAAACGCTGCAACTTAGGAAGAAGAGTGTCCTTGTCTCTTAAGCATGGTGACTGATCACAGAGACCTCTCTAGCCCTCATGAAGGTTCAGTAGACTCAGGTGGAACTAACAATTTCATAATTTCTTTTCTTCAGCTGTTAATTTCTCCAAGAACTATTTCCTAAAACCTGAAACATGTAAGGATGAGATGTCCGAATCATGAGTTCTCAAAGACTCTGATCATCCTGTGTTCCCTGCCTTTCCAGACACACACAGAACCTTTCTGTCACAGACACCGTGCACTTGCCTGTAGACATTAGGGTGACCTTTATATTTCACACCCAGAGCCCAGTGCTTTGGAAAGCATCACCGTTATCAATACCTATTTGTCAGTGGATTCTTTTGTTAGTTTTTAGGATTTTTCTTTTATGTCCAGGAGTAAGGTTCACCTATATTTTTCCTTGTATAGTTCTTGTCTCATTTTGGCTATTAAAATAAAAATTATACACCTTAAATTTGGTTTTGTTAAGGCAAGACCCTTGGGCTGACAGCATGGTCTCTTGCTTCCCGAGGGCTTTTATGGGTCTTTCTTTCCCTCAGCTTCAAAATGTATAGGGAATGCCACTTCCAGGACTCAATACAAATTTAAGTGACATCAAGCGGTACAAGGAGAAGTCATTCCTGTCCTAGCCATCTTTAAATACTTTTGGTATGTCAAGTAGCAAGTATTGGTTTGATGCCAGCGTGATTGACACCTGGAAGTAAACGTTTATTTTATCAGGGTAATACATGTGCACAGCCTGGGAACAAAGCGGGGTGACGAGTCTTTACAAGTCACTGTCTTTTGTGCTTGCTCCTCACACGCTCTCCTGTCCCCCACATAGCCACCGGCATCCATTTTGTAACATTTGTATTTCTAAACACTGTGATCTCACAGCTGCTTTATTGGTAGACCGTTTTAAGCCTTGTAGTTGAGGTCCTTCTACGAAAGGACATCACACTCTTCTCTCTTCGTAGTCTTGTAATTGGGTCACTATGTCACACTAAACCCCGAGCCAGTGTTTGTACATTGTGATGAAGTAAACAACCTTCGGAGTGCAGCAACACAGTGTTCTGTGATTTCGTCTCCTTCTTGCACAGGTTTTATTTTTCTTATGGTTAATTTGCTTGTTAGTTTAGTTGTCTTAGTTTCATTCCTGATTCTTCTACAGATTCTTCTGAACACGGTGAGAAGTGCTAGCAGTTCTGTTTTTTGAGCCTGTTTTGAGCCAGGTCTGCCTGAATCGTCCCCTTTCTGCTCTTTAGAGCTACTGCATGGCTGTTATTCTGGGTCTTCCTCTCGCCACCCTAGGATTTTCTTATACTCTCTGGTTTGGATCATCTGGCACCTGGACTACATTTTTATTTTATTTTATTTTATTTTATTTTATTTTATTTTATTTTATTTTATTTTATTTTATTTTTTGCATTACTTCTGTCTCTTATTTTCAAGGAGCGCATTTGCTAGCTGTCTGTTACAGTGATGAATGCCCAAGATAAGCAACCTGCGGAGTAGAAGGATTTATTTTGGTTCAGGGTTTTAGATATCCTCCTTTGCTGGCAGTATCGTGAGGCACATACACCATGGTGGAAGCATGAGGTGGGACAAACCCCCTTCACCTTATGGGCAATGCAAAAAAGAAAAAGTCTAGGCCCCAGAATCCCCTTCAAGGGTCTACCCAGTGACCTACACTCTCCTACTACCTCCACTCTCTGAAAAGTACACACCAACTCTGTATCACATAGGGGCCTGTGGGAGAACTTTCCAGATCCGATCTAGGAAACCTGTCTGAATGCTTCCTTAGAGGAGCTCAGGTCGGTATAATTTGGGGATATATTCTATTTAAATATAGAGCAGCCCGTCACAGCCTGACCATTGCTGATGGCCTGGTGAGGTATTTATCTTCCACGTGAGAAATTCTATCTGTTCAGAATTGTGAGACAATTGTCCCATCACTCTCTAGTGTTTTTGGATACTGTTGACATTTGTCTTCTAGACCTTGCCACGTGGTATGGGAATCGTGAGAGACTCTGGGGTACTCTGTGCCCCGTAGATCTCTTCTGCATTACATCATACTGAACCCCAGAGCAGGCCTCCTTATGGTCCAGAAACTCATGTCCTTCTGTCCCGGGAAACTAAAAAAAAAAAAATTCTCCCTCAATTTCTTCTTCATGTTTTCGTTCTTTTTTTGAAACCTGCTAGTTGCTCTTGACCTGGTCTTTTAGTTTCCTTTATTTTCAGTTCCAGTATTTTGGGGCTTTCGTTCTTTTTGGGGAATTTCCCCACTGCCTACTGTTTATCAGCTGAAGGATTCTCGCTGATCATTATTCCGACTCCGCCAGCTTCTTGTCATCCCCTGCTCTTCCATGGCTGTTGTCAGTGATGTCAAACCATTATGTCTTTGGGTCTCACAGATATGATTTGTTCTTTGCAATTTGAGAATTTCATTGATCACTTAAAAAATTCTCTAGCGTCATTCCTGTTTAAATAATATTTAGCAAATTTTAATACTATCAAAGCACACAAGTTAAATCCTACCTATTTCAATTTCCCAGGCTCTTATGGTCTCTGTGTTCAAATTATTATTTTGAACTTTGTCTTTCATTTTCACACATTAAAAAAAAACACATTAAAAACCTTAAATATGTATGATTATCTCCATATATGATGGCTTGGCCTGTATCAGTGAACAAACCAAGAGTCCTTGTGGCATATACAGCCAAGGAAGACCAAAGGTCAACACCAGTCACAACTGCATGACAAAGGTTTGTTCTCTGGAAATTCCTCCTGAGAAGCCCAGGAGGGGATTCGGCCACATGAGTTGGGGTGGACTGCTAGCTGAACTAAGCTGGCTGATGTAAACAAGACCAGCCTGAGTTACATAGTGAGACCCTGTAACCAAGAGCTGGAGACACAGCTCAGTGGTAGAGTGACTGTCTTGTGTACTGATTGTCTTGGGTTTAGCACCATAACCCCTCCCCAAGTGTGAGGTTCATTTTGGCCCGACTGCACTGAGAACTCCTGTTGGGAAGGATGAGGCGTCTGGCAGGTCCGACTCGAGGCCACATCTTGGTTCTGTGTTCCTTCTCCCGGTTTGCACACATTTGCTTCTCTGTTTCCTCCTGCTCCTTCTATAACCAGACTCCTTTGGTCCTAGAAATAAAGCTGGACACCATCCTAAACATTTCTCTGGAGTTGTTGTTTATAAAATAAGTGCCCGAGCTCAACTCGTTTGTCAGAACTCAGTTTGTTTGCTTAACCACAGTGGAAGAGACGGAGGTTAAAATAATAAAACAAAAGAATACCCTCATAATTCAAGGTGGATTGGGAGCCAAGAGAGCTTGACTGGTTCAGTGGCAGCTCTTCTGCTTCCTTGAGAAGAAAAAGGGGCAGTCCTGCCCAACTCCCTGTATTTCTTCTTGAGTATTCTATAGCACTAGTCAAGTTCTTGCCTTAAATTCTAATATTTGGGACAAATCTGGCTAATTCAGATTCCATTTGTCAGGAGTATGGCGTGTAGACTTTAATGTGAGGTGTCTGGAAAAACTACCTGGGTCAGAAAGTCATTGCAGGCTTTTTCTCTGTCTCTCCCACACTGGCTTCCATAGTTCTGAGGAAGGGATACATTTTGTTTTCTCCCTGTCCTGGCTGAAGCTATCCTTGACTTTCATAGACAAGCTGCTTGCTCCCACTCTTTTCTCTGTTGCACAGCCCTCAGCAGGGCCAGAGTCACTGCTCAGCCTGTCTCTGAGTAGACTCACGTCTCAGCAGCCTCACTTCACCGTCCTCTAAGCCCTGCCCAGGCGCCTGCCTCTTGCAGAGGCTGGGGCAATCATCTGGTAAGCTGAATGGTGGTCGTTAACTCTTCACACTCATTTCAAATTTGAAGCCTGGAATTTTATAAATGAAAAATAATGGTCCTAATTTATGTTCAAATCCCACAAAACAAACCAAGAACAAAAACAAAAAAACTAAAGGTAAATTCACAAAGATAGGAGTTTTCAAACATTCTATAACTTTAGAGTGATGCAGGCCATTACATTTTGTAGTATGTGAGGGAGGAAGAGATGGAGGGAGGAGGGAAGAGAAGGGGACAGAGAGAGCATCTTCTCTTTCTTTCTCTCTCTCTCTCTTTCTCTCTCTCTCTCTCTCTCTCTCTCTCTCTCTCTCTCTCTGTTTGTGTGTGCATGTGTGTGTGTGTGTGTGTGTGTGTGTGTGTTATAATATGCACCCATGGGGGCAGAGGACATCTGGAATCCTTCTCTATCTGTTATATTTCTGTGTGTGCATGTGTGTATTGTATGGTATATGATATGCACATACATATACATATAAGAACAGGAGGACAATGGTATCCTGCTCTCTATGTGTGTCTGGTATATAATATATGTGTGTGTGCTTATGTGTGGTATAGAATATGTGTGTGTGTGTGTGTGTGTGTGTGTGTGTGTGTGTGTGTGTGTGTGTGTACAGGGCCAGAGGAGGACATCAGGTATCCAGCTCTATCACTCTTTACTGTATCCCTTTAAGACAGAGCATGTCACTGACCCCAGACCTGAGCCGGCAGCAGCAAGCCCAAGTAGACCACATCTCTGGCCTTCACAGTGCTGAAGGTTAAGGTATACACACAGCCACAGCAGGTTTTCTACACAGGTGCTGGGATCTGAACCTGGGTCGTTGTGCTTGTGTACTCTTACCCAATGAGCAATCTCTCTGGCCCGGAGCATTTCTAAGGAAGCTTACTGCTGGTCTGTATACCAGGCACTATCTGTGGAGATCTGTGGAGCTGTGGCCTGGCCAGAGCAGCCAATGAGTTGCACTTTCGGAGGGGGAGGGGGAATCTATCTTCTAAGGCTGCTGGTGCTCTGGAGTGGTAAGATGCTATGCTATGCGTGGGCCGAGGAGGAATCCACACAGGCGGCTAGGAGCCAAGGTCCGGGCCACCAAGCAGGAAGTGACCACTGGAGGCTGGAGCAATTTCCAGTGGCGAAAGCTTCGGGAGAGAACTCTCTTCCCCAAAAGTGTTACAGCTCTTATATGACAGAAGCTCTCAGACAATCTTTGATGAAGTAACTCTCTGTGCACCTTTATTCCTCGTGGACAAGGTCTTTTATACATTTTGGAGTGGATTGGGGTCTAAAAGCAGATTCTTTCTATTGGCTTGGTCTGAGATGTTAGGGATGCCTCATCTGGATGTGGAGGCCTTCGGATGCTGCCCCTACATCACGGTCCTCTTCATGGGGTGCTGTGGTCATGTGACAGGAACCTGGTCGGGAGTAGGTGAAACACCTACCGTCCTCAGGTATGGGGTACTGGGGTTTCTGAACCCACTCGACCTTACCGCGTTTCCTGGCATGGTCCACGGACCCACAGCTCACCATCAGGGCATTAACTGGAAGCACTGTATGCCCTTTATCCATTGAGTTGGATAAAGAGGATGCCCAAGATGGTGACTGATTCAGTGGAGAGGTGAGTGACAGGCAGGAGGGGTCTGGAGCAGAGCTGTAGGTCATGGCTCCTCGTGTGTTCATCCTGCGTCTGTCAGCGGTTCAGTTGCTGTGTAGTAGTTAGAATTAGGCCCTGCTGCCACCAGGATATACCTCCTGCTGTATTCCTACAGGCGACTTACCCAATAAGGAACAATTAAGTTAATTAATTAATTCTTATTTTTGAGGTGCTCATTGTTAGGATTGGTATTGGTTCAGAACCCCCAAGACCAAGTTCTCAGCACAAAGGGGATTTATTTGCCCCAGAGGGACAGAGGGCGTGGAATAAGAGACAAGGACAGGAGCTAGAGGAGAAGGGAGCAGAAAGAGGGGGAAGGAGTATTGTCCCAGAGGGGGACAAAGGACTGCCTCTGGACAGAGAGGAGACAGAGGCATGGAGCATGGGAAAATGGCAGTTTAGAAAGCTAAAGTGGGAAACCCCAGGTCAGGATGAGGTGTTTAACTTTAGTGGGGCATGTCAATTAGGTGAGCCCCCAAAAGGGGGCTTTTGATTGCTGGACTTTGATATTTTGATAGCTGGACCTTGGTAGTTGGCCTCAGGAGGAGGGAGTGGCCAAATAAGGGATGGATCTTGGTGGTCGGCTTTAGGAATGGAATCTAATGGATTTTTTAGCAAGGAGAGGGAATGGGAAGAAGGGTAAGGCCTGCCAGAGTCATGCTCACCACGCACGCATGAGCTGGTCAGAGTCCCTTCACTTACTATGTAGCTCAGGTTGGCCTGGAATTCCTGCTTCAGCCTCCCGAGTGCTGGGACTCCAGTTCTGGATCACCACATAAACTGTCCTATAAGGAGCAATTTAGATATGCCTCCACTTATACATGAACTCTTGTAATCCTTTTCTCACCCAGAGGCCTTCTCCGGGCACGATAAACTGTCGCTGTGACCCTTCTGATAAGAGTCATAATTCACAGGACTTCTTGCTTCCCAAAGTTCACAGACCAGGACCTGAGGCCTGTGAATTTGCAGCTGCTGAGTCAGAGTGAGTCAGCAAAAGCAGAGGAGGGAGGAAAGATCTTTAAAAGCCTCGTTGAAATGCCTGGCCTGTTTTTATTTTTAAAAGCTTTCCTATCTACAGTGACTCGGGGTTAGGGCCTAAGGCTGGCCAGTTTTGAGAATGTTCCCCTCCCCAGCTTTCAGAATGAGGTTGATGCATGCAGAGTTCATGCTGTATGTTCAGGAGTCCATTAACTACAAGAGATGCTGAGAAAAGTTCCACGTCAGAGGCTTCCCTCCCACCAAGAGGGTCGCCCTCAGTCATGAGTTTTTTGAGAACGGCAGGAACTTTCTTGGTCCAAGTGTGCGTGACTCAGGGACTTAGGGTGTTCTATTGCTGTGATAAGACACCATAATCAAGGCAATGTATAGAAGAGAGGATTTATTGGGTCTCCAAGTTCCAGAAGGTTAAGTCCATGACAATTTTCTTAGGGCTTTACTGCTGTGAACAGACACCATGACCAAGGCGAGTCTTATAAGGACAACATTTAATTGGGGCTGGCTTACAGGTTCAAAGGTTCAATCCATTATCATCAAGGTGGGAACATGGCAACATCCAGGCAGGCATGGTGCAGGAGGAGCTGAGAGTTCTACATCTTCATCTGAAGGCTGCTAGCAGAATCCTGGCTTCCAGGCAGCTAGGATGAGGGTCTTAAGCCCACACCCACAGTGACACACCTACTCCAACAAGGCCACACCTCCAAATAGTGCCACTCCCTTGGCCAAGCATATTCAAACCATAACAACAATCCTGGTTGGGATCTTGGCAGGCAGGTAAGGTGCTAGAGCAGCACCTGAGAGCTTACGCCTTAGTCCACAAGTAGGAAGCAGAGAGAGCTAACTGGCCTGACATGGGCTTTTAAACCTCAACGCCCACCCTCAGTGACATACCACCTCCAACTAGGCCACACCCCCTAATTCATCCTAAACACTCAACCAAACTGGGGACTAAGCATTTAAACAGATGAGCCTGTGGGGGTGTGGATGGGTGGGCGTGTATTCTCTTTAAACTACCACAGTGGGTGTTGGAAAATCCATGGTCACCAAAAGTCGACCCAAGACAGTGGTTCTTGAGTTCCAGATGGGAGCAAGCGAAGGGCTTTATTGAGGGTCAGTTAAGACAAAATGAGAGAAATTCCTGAGAGTGGGAGGGGTTCTCAGAGAGGGGGAAAATCATCAAATTGTTTTGGGTAGGAGTTTTTATAGGACTTATGGTAGAAATGAGGCCATGACTAATGTAATTTCTGTTGCATTGGCTTTCTGGGCTGTCATAGGCGGAGCCAATAGAAACCCCCATACTCTGTGCATGCCCCCCTGACCCAAAGGGGGAGATGCTAATGCTGTTTGCTCACTGCCTACCCAGTCAAGGGTGGTGGAAGCCCTCCCACCCTTTGCCTGTCTCTGACTTACTCCTTATTAGCTTGCTGACCTTGACTGTCTGATGGCCCTTAGCCTGCTAGCCACTGGCCTTGCAGGTGTCTTGGTGGCTGTTAACTAAACTATGCTTTCGTTGTTCCCTATTTACACGAGCAGGCTTGTATCACAGCTGCTACGATGAATCTGCAGTCTTTCTTCTCTCTCAGGGGTGAGGCTGTATCTTGTATATGGAGTGATCTGGGGTGGTCTCCTTTCTAGACTAGGTGGATGTTTCCGGTTAGAAGCCATTGTTACCTAATAGTAGACTATTTGTCATATGACAGAGCAGCCACGCCTTGTGTATATTCTCCAAAGAATGGAGGGGGTTTGGGGCTTCAGGGAAGCCAGCTGGCCTGCTGACACCGGCTCAGAGCTCTGAGCTCTGGCCTCCCTCTCTCCTTATCTACTTGGTTGTCTCTTAGCTGCTAGCCCTCGTATTTATCTTCCTTGGCGTTCCTGACTTTATTGTTTCAACACTAACCTTCCTCTTCGTCGGTATCTGTTATCTGTTCTCACAGTACTATTTGTTATCAGAATGTATTCTTCCCTGTCCCTTATGTCTTGCTGTGGGCAGCTCCCACATCTGGGTAGCCCACAGAGAGGGGAGGGCCATGTTGCAGCTTCTGTCCATGTTCATTCTTAGAATCCCATCTTTTTCTATTACTCATACTGGATTGTTTTCTAGTTGAGTGTCCCCAATTCTCAGAGGCTTAACACAATGGAAGTTATGCCACACGGAGTCACAGGGCGAGCCCCAGAGGTGTAGGGCAGTAGAGGTGACACACAGGACTGACTACAGCAACTGGAGTGGCCATGGACTGTCTGATGTAATAGGAATCATGGCTAGCTGAAGTCCAGGAAGCGGCTGGAGTTCTTGCTTGTGGGTCCCTAGATGCACACAGCAGATCGCTGGATGACTGCTGGTCCTAGCAGTGGAAGGGCTCCTTCTTTATGGGGTCCAGGAAAGAGTGTTACCTATTTCAGTGTTCCAGTGTGATTGACAAGTCTTGGGCCTGTGTTTTATAATATGGTTTGCTCTGCCCCCCCCACACATGCCCCTGCTCTAGTTTGAGAAAAGTGCTACCTTTGTACTTGTGGGGATGGATTTGCTCTCGGTCTGTGCACATGGGCGGTGCTGAACAGCTGGTGGTGTCTGTGGATGGATCCAGGGCTACTTTCCTTTGCGTGTGCATTAGACATGGAGCCAAAGGCTGCTTGCACACTGGAGTCACCCTGGGCAAGGCACAGGCTGCAGCCACTGCTCCACACACTGTGGAGGAACGCTGAGCACAGGTGATCACCACAGTACCCAGCGTTTTCAGCTTTTCTCAGGCATTTATCATTTTCTCCCTTAACCCTCATGTCTCCTAAAACATTTTGGTACCAGACAAACCAGGGCAATGTATCAGGGCTGTACTGGTTTCAAAACTTGAAGTTCCACCTTCTAGATAATAGCTCAAGTCCAGGCCAAGCGGGACACTTGCTCCCCCTACTGGTCTAGCAAAGACCTTTTCAGTTACTCTCCCTGGTGAGGAATTCCAGGCCCCTGGTGACATCTGCTTATAACAGTGCCTGCACCTTCCACCCCCATATTTCTATACGGGGTGTCAGTGTACCAAAAAAAACTCAGGGCTATTGCACCATGGGGGCTGTGATCAGAAAACGACTAGGCCTAGACACAGCCTGCCCCCCTGGGGTAGATATACAGGGGAGGGAATACTTGACTGGTGATTGTCACTAACTGTTCATGAAGGGCATTTGACACAGGAATTTTTCTACGGAACCTTTTAACGAGAGTATAGAGTGTAGCTGTTTAGGTAGCCAGAAAGAGGCTAAAATTGTTTCCATATTGGTTTGCCCTGTCCGTGAAAAGAATTAGCTGCTGATAGCTTAGTGGAGGGGTTTTCAGAATTGTTCCCCTTAACTTGAGTGTATCTGTTTACAGCGGTGGTTATCTTGAGGCACGCCACACTTCATCATCATTGTGCTGTGGAGGCTTTCAGGAGCTCGGGGGTGCTGCTGGTGGGAGAGGGTGTGGTCACAGGGTGGAGCAGTGGAGGCGGTGATAACGAGCAGGCTGCACGGGACTCCAGGTGTTTCAAGGTAAAGCAATACTCCCAGATAGACAGCTGCAAATAGCAGAGACCCCAACTGGCAGCCAGAGAATTATTTCTGATGTCTGAAAGATGAAAATGAGAAACAGAGACGCAGGCGATGGCAAATCATTGTAAATGGGCTGGATTTGAAACCACTTAGGAGACATACCTCTGAGAGGTTTAACTGAGGAGGAAAGACCCATCCCACAGGCTGCGGGCTCAGACTAAATTAAAGGTATAAAAAGAAGAAGCCAGCCAAACGCCAGCAGCCATCTCTTTCTGCTTATCGACTGTGGAGGGGGTGTGGCCACTTGCTCCACACCGGTCACCAAGCCTTCCCTGCTGTGGCAGACTGTGAACCATACACTGCATCTCAGAGGAACCAAGTTTGAGGCACGTCTGCAAAGATCTGAGGTTGGGCGAGTCCAGGAGTGACTCTTGCTTGTAATAAGACAAGGGACCCATTTCTTGGGGGATAAAGATGAAGAAATTCAAAGTAACCTGCCCTTGCACTCTGGGCTGTGCCTTTCCACAAGCATACACGGAGCTACAACCAATTCTTGCCTGATCTCAGTGGCCCTTAGCTACCCTCTGCTCGTACCTCGTCTTAGCACAATGTTCGTGTTTTCTTGATTACTTCTGGGAGTTGGGGTGTTCCCAGTGACACAGAACCAGCTTCAAGCAGCTGGCTGGCCTCAGTGCACTTGGTATTATCCTTGGGGTCTAGAGCATTGTTCATACCTGGGGGTCCTGGCCAGTTTTATGTCAGCTTGACACGAGCTGGAGTTATCTGAAGAGAAGGTAGTTCAGTTGAGAAAATGCCTCCACAAGATCCAGCTGTAAGGCATTTTCTTAATTGGTGACTGATGGGGAAGGGCCCAGCCCATTGTGAGTGCTGCTATCTGTGGGCTGTAGTCCAGAGTTCTATAAGAAAGCAGGCTGGGCAAGCCAGTCAGCAGCACCCTTCTATGGACCCTGCATCAGCTCCTGCCTCCAGGTTCCTGCCCTGTTTGAGTTCCTGTCCTGGCTTCCTTCAGTGATGACCATGCTGTGGAAGTGTAGGCTGAATAAACCCTTTCCTCCCCAACTTGGTTTTTGGTCATAATGTTTCATCACAGCACTGGAACTGTGGACCTAACTAATCAGCAGACCAAATCCTGCGGCTGCTTTGGGGGCTCCACAGGAGAGAGCTGAGATTTCAGGGCTCTCTCCATTGAAGCTTTGTTACCTGAGGCTTGGTATTGTCTTTCTGGTCTGGAGTCTGTCTAAGCCTTTCACGAAGATGATCCATCCACACCAGGCTGTTCTCCATTAAGGAGTTCTCCAGCTTGAGCTGCACGGAAAGACACACACCAGCCCTCATTCTCGTCTCTCTTTTCTTCCAAGAAACTTCCTTCCTCTTTCATGCAAAACACATATGTGTGTCAGCCTCTGTGGACAGACCCCCCCCCCCAAAGAGACCACAGGCTCCCAGACTCTTCCCTATGATGAAATTGGCCGTGGCTAGGAGGCTCTGTATAGTTTCTCTTTGTTCCTCAAAATACAACACCAAGGTCATTAATTCACTGTAAAGAAAAGTCTGAAAATAGATTTTTGTGAATGATGCTTCTGAAGTGTTTAAAACGTCACAGCTAATTTTGAATAAGGAGATGTGGGAAAACTCAGTCCTTACGTCCAGAGTAATTTAGGATGTATCATGAAATCTAATAAAGGATAGACCAGTTGGGTGATGTTTCCAAAAAGGGCCAGGAAATTGCCCTGACTGTGGAAAGGATTACAACCCTCCTGTGCTGTTCTTCTCTTTTGTTCTCTGGAGAAGATTCTATGGAAAGGGGAATGCTGGGAAGCAGGTTATTAATTTTAGCTAACTTGTTATTCTTCCTATGAAACATATCAAACATCTTTTCACTTAACCTACCATGGCTACTTATAAACTTATAAACCCATCACATGCAAAAACATGCCAGGGACATGCCAGGGCCGCAGAGAAAACCATCTTTGTCACTTCTCTGAGTACTAGAGAGCTGAGCCTGTGCTTAGGTTCCTGAGGAGAGCTTCCTGGCCACTGGTGCCCTTCTGGGCCTTAAAGAAATGACAAGAAGAGAGAGAAGGAAGTATTTTGATATCAACACTGCCCACTTCCCATTTTTTCAGGCCCCTAGAGTGCAGAAGGTCCTCACTGGCTTTTTTGGTGAGGTTAGGACTTTCCATGTGTGCCTCAGGATTCAGCAGCTGCCATGGCTTTTTGTGTGAATGTGGAATTTGTTCATTGATTACCTTTCTCTCTTCTATTGAGGACAAGGTTTAAATTTAGACCTTTGCACATGCTAGGAAAACACCCCAACACTAAGAAACATCCCAGCACTTAAAAAATATTTTTTTAAATTATTTTTGTGTATGTGTGTGTCTGTGCACATGTGTATGGGGGCCTGCAGAGGCCAGAAGAGGGCACTGAGTGTCCTGGATCTGGAGTTACAAGTGGTTGTGAGCCATTGGGCATGGGAACTGAGCTCAGGTCCTCTACAAGTGCTGAAGGTCTCCTCCAACTCCACTCCACTGAAGTTTTTGTTTTGAGACAAGGTCTCATTAAGTAGCTCAGGGAGACCTTGAACTCACTCTATAGCAGGCAGGGAGTAAATGTAAAAATTGCCTGCCTTAACCCCCCAAATGGCTGAGATGACAGATATGTGTCACCAGGCTCAGAAATGACAAATTATTCTTGCTTAACTTTGCTCAGATGAGCACTGAGAACACTGTCTTCTCTAGCTGAGCTATCTGCTAATAAATTAGAGCTAACCTGGTCACTACTGCGACTCATCTTCCCCTTCTCTTCTAGGTACAGATGAGTTAACTGTAGTTCCTGTAGAACTATTTGCCTTGTGCTTAAAATAGTATCAGAATCTCCATCGGACTTACCCACAAATAGAGGCAATGGAGCGCTATTGTCCACTAATTTTAATTTTTACTGTGATTGTTTTGCTTGCATGATATCTGTGCAGCACTTGTGTGCCTGGTGCACACAGAGACTAGAAGAGAGGATCAGATCTCCGGAAACTGGAGTTACGGATGCATGGGTGCTTAGGATTGAACTCGTATCCCCTGCAAGAACTATCAGTGCTCTTAAAAGGATGTCAGTCAACTGACTACCTTCCCACTGCATAGAATGGGAATTAAATGTATTCATTTCTTTACTTCAGAAGCTTTTAGGGGAATTATGTAAAGACTCAAGTGGAAAGCTAAGGGTGTGAGAGAATTTTTAAGAAGAAAAATGTTTAATGTGAATTGAGTCGTCTCTTGGGCTACTTGGATAAGGTTTGGAAATCTATTTAGGCTCTGGAGGCCTGTCTCTTGAAAAGAGCCATGGTGCACTTCACTAATGACAGTTTGTGTATAGGAGAATGGTTCTTGGCCTGCTCTGTGGTTTGAGCAATATCTGACTCTCACTTTGAAAGATTCTTTTTAAGTGGAAGGAGCCTTTCAGTTTCTGATGTAAGTTTTTGTATTATTTTTGCTTGAGTTGATGGAACACTCACCTGCAGATGGAAAATCAATACATTAGTGTGTGTTTCTTCATGAATTAAGTTGCATCTTTATTTTTCCCCCTGCAGGCAAAATTCTTTGGAGTCTTATTCCGTATTCATTGTAACGTTGTGGATGGCTGGATGGTACTTCAATCAAGGTAATTAGAAGAACGTGTCAACTCATTCCAAAGATGACTATGGTGTTTAAACACAATTAAGGGGCAGATAGATGACCATATGGCTACTGACGCTAGAAATGACTTTAACCATAAGAAGCAATGCCTGTATACATCCAAATTCTAGGTGTGCTCAGACGACCTCAATGTGATTTAGCTGGAGAATTAAAAAATAAAACCAAACACTAGCAGTTTGACTATAGGGATAAATACCTGAGACTTCAGGAGTCAGACAGAGGCAGAGCTGCACCATGAGACTGTCTCAGAAAGCAAGCACTGATGACGTAGCTCAGTGGGAGAATACTTGCTTGACATGTACAGGGCCGAGAGTCTGGGTCCGAGTGTATTCATACTCTCCACCATAAGCATCCTGGCTGAGATAGGGCTCATTCAAGGTTGTCTGCCTACAGACCATACACAACTTGAAACAAACAACATGCTAGATACTCAGGGATAAAAATGACATGAGCCTTATCTTTAAATCCAATAATCTAATTGAACTGGATGATCAGAACACAGAAAACAATTCACTTTTACAACAGCAGTGTTCATGGCGCACTCGCTGTATGGCTGGTCAGTTTCTGAAGTTCATAGATTTGTAGGATTTAAAACTTTTAAATGATATACTCATTCATTGATTCCTGTTTTACATATGAGGAAACTGAGGCACACAGGTGTTAGTAAGTTGTCCAGCCTGATATTCACCAACGTGGAGAAATCTTCCATTCAAGGACATAGCAGGGCTATTGATGTTTATCCCAACAACCCATGTTTGGAAGGTCCACAAGGACCTGCATCTTGGATGCCACATGTTTGCAAGCATGACTTTCTATTTGGCTGAAGTTTCCTTGGTGAGCTGAGGGCTTTGCGTGCCCATGGGTTGGAGCTGTATAGATACACCAGCTGGAGAAATAGAATCCCCTTTGATTCCTGGCGACTGCAATGGCCTCATTTGGGTATGCATTTGATTGGTAAGATTTAAATCCACTAAAATCCAGCTGCTTCCAAGGAACCTTCATCAATTTCATTCTTGCGATTTTTCCTGTCCAAGGAATTTCAGATACAGTGACCTTTAGAGAATAATTTTTAACTTTACTCAACTCCTCCTTTTTGTTCCTTAATGGCACAGGTGGAAGTGGCTGTTCCTCTTCATCTAAGGACATATTAACAATGAATAAGGGACGTGCCATTAGATAATGGGATTCTGTCTCTGTCTCTTGACTCTTCAGATTTTCCCATGGTGGGCTGAATGAGGCTGACTGCCTAGAAGGAAAGGTTCTTGGGTAACTTGTCATTCTTTTCTCTCCTGAAGTAAGCTGCCTACTAAGGTACCTCTGACTGTTCATTGGCTTTGGGGGAATAATTCAGGAGGTTGGGATAGTAGATCTCAACAGCGAGCATGCCTAGAATCTTTAACATCCTGAGATGCCAGGGAGCTCTGCCTCTACTCTGGGTTCCCATGTTCTGATCCTTTGGTGCCTTCTCCCTCCAACAGCCTCCCCCAGAGCCCTTTCTGAGAGGACAGAGCTCCTCCTGTTCCCTTTGTCCCACAGCTTCTTCACAACACCGTCAAGCCTGCAATTTCCCTCTCTCCTTCCCTTGTCTTCTTTATTGATAGAATAAAGGTGCTGAGGAAATGGCTCAGTCCTTAGCGTGCCATCCGTAAAGACTTCAGTTCTGATCCCAGCATCCACACAGAGAGCCTGGTGCAGAGAGGCACATGCTTCTGTAACCCAGCGATGAGAAAGGACGCCGGAGACAGGCTCTAGCCAATGAGCTACAAGCTCAACAAGAGACCGCTGACTAAAAAATTGGGAGGTTGGGAATAGTGACTGAGGAAGATACCTCCTATCTGATATGAGGAAGATATCTGCTATCAGATGCAAACACGTCCATATGCACAAATGCCTACATGGACATGTATATCATGCAACACATACACACACACACACACACACACACACACACACACACACACTTCTCTATCACATAAAGGATCAGCTATGGGTAAAAAAGAACGTTTTTTCCCTCATTTTATCTGCTTGGGGTGCTGAAGATCAAATCCAAAGAACTGAGCATGCTTGCCAAGTACCGTACTGAGCCTACAGCCCTGGTCCTAGAATAATAATGTCGCAAAGGTAGAGCTGGTAACCAAATCTTTAGAAAAACACCTGGCATATGCTGAAAATTAAAAAAAAAATCTCAGTGACCAAGTAAAATAGTGAATTTAATTATTCAGCATGTCACAGGCCCAGACAGGCTCTGCACTGGTGGTTCTCAGCCTTCCTGCTGCTGCGACCCTTCAATACAGTTCCTCAGGTTGTGGTGACTCCCAACCACAAAATTATTTTCTTTGCTACTCCATTAGTGTAATTTTGCTCCTGTTATAAATTGTAATGCAAATATTTGCGTTTTCTGGTGGTCTTAGGTGACCCCTGTGAAAAGGTCATTCATCCTCAAAGTAGCTCCACCCACGGGTTGAGATCTGCAGTTCTAGACGTTCAGTTTGCATCTGTGAGGTGCTGAGGAAGGGGCCTGATTTAGAGAAGAAATCCATATTTTGACTGGTCAGAATGACGTCACAGTTTATTGTGCTTTGCATATTTGGGGGATAGCACTTAGATGTGGTAAAATGTATAGATCTTAGGTGTTCAGTGAAGTTTCACAGAGGAATACACCTGTTGGACTCAGATCTATCAATGTGTGTAACACGGCCGCCACTCAGGAAGTCTACTCCTGCCCCCGCACCCATCTAGTTCTGTCCCTTCCACTGCTCTGAGTTTTCCACAGCTTGTTTTTTCCCGTCCTAGAGCTTCACGTGATTGGAACAACACAGTACGCTCTGAGGTGCAGTGCCTCAGCTACAGCTCAGTTCTGCTGAGACTCCGAGTGCTGCTGCAAACGCTGCTTTTTTTATTCTCTGTGGAGTAGCGGGGGCACAGAGGATGACACCATTTGGTTATCAAGTCTCCCGAAGACAAACTCCCAGACTAGTTCATTTTTTGATGACCATGAATACAAAACTCATAGTTATGATGACCAATCATAGCTCTCATGAATGTTGTCCAATGGGTCTTCTTATGGACATGTGCCTTCCTGTTTCTAGAGTAAATGCATAGGACTAGAATAGTTGGTTAAATGATATTTTACTCTTACGAGAAACTTCCAGAACTTCCCCTAAAGGGGCTGTGTGATTTTGCATCCCACCATTGATGTGTGTGGATTCCACTTGTTCTGTATCCATTCTGTTTTATATTGTTGGTCTTTAAAATTCTAGCTATGCTGGGAATGGTAGCACATGCCTTTGATTCCAGCACTCAGGAGGCAGAGGCAGGTGGATGTCTGAGTTCAAGGCCAGCCTTATCTACAAAATTCTAGGAAAGCCAGGGCTATACAGAGAAACTCTGTCTCAAAAACATACATACATACATACATACATACATACATACATACATACATAAATAAATAAATGATCCTAGCCATTCTTTTGGGTACTTGAAGGTTGCATCTCACTGTAGTATAAAAGCGTTTAAAATGAATTACGTTTTACTTATAACTATTGCTTGTGTGTGTGCATGCTAGGTATATGTTGGAGCATGTTCCACAGAGCCCACACGGGGATCAAAGGACAATGCTGTGGAGTCGGGTCTCTCCTTCCTGCTTTCCTGACTGCTGGAGACAGAATTCAGCAGGCAGGCTTGAGCTGCGGGCTGGCCTCTACCCACTGGGCCATCTCTCTGGCTCTCCCTGCCTGCCATTTTAACTAGCAGTGTGCTGACCTTGCATTGTCTGGAAACATTTTTTATGTGACGACTAGCGCACTTATTTATCATATTGTGTGAACTGTGTACTCAAATATTTTACTTATTTAGAAAAGTTGTTTTTTCTTTTATTATCTTAAGGATTCTTTATATAATCTGGGCACATTTATTTTGTCAGGAAAATATTTTAAAAAATACATTCTCACTCTCCACACTTTTATTTTGAGAGACATTCGTTAAGTTCTCTAACTTTTCTTGATTTCATTTCTTCCACAGTCTTTGCAGCCTGTCTGGGTCTTCTGTACATTTACGCCCGTCACAAGTATTTCTGGGGCTACGCAGAAGCCGCTGAGAAAAGGTAAAGAGAGCCCAATTGTGGTGTGTTTGTGCAATAAGGCCAGGCCAGTTTGCTGTTCCTCAGAGGTACTAAGAACACGTGCAATATTAGTGACCAAAATAACCTGTGTTGCCTGAGTCCAGTCTTGCCAAGCCACACGATTAGGCGTGAGATGAGAAAATGGAAGTGCTGATCGCCCAGGAGCTTTGTTTGTCTGTTTGTTTGTTTGTTTTGGAGATAAGGTTTCTCTGTATAGCCCTGGCTGTCCTGGAACTAGCTTTGTAGACTAAGTGGGCCTCGAACTCATAGAGATCACCTGGTTCTGCCTGAGTGCTGGGATTAAAGACACGTGCCCGTGGCACCAGCAGAAGTTGACTCTATCCCAGCAAGACTTCAGCATTGTTTCTAGCGTGCTTAGGCAGGTCACTGCTGTGCAGGGGCCAGTTGACCTCAGTGCTCGGCATCCTCTTTACATTTCGTGGAAGTTCTGAGCAGTCCAGCAGCGGGCAGCCTTTACCAGAACCCTAAGCCCAGTTTGACACCCTTCTCCCTCACGTTCTCCCTGCAGGGTCACTGGTTTCCGGCTGAGCCTCGGGATTTTGGCCTTGCTGACTGTCCTCGCTGTCCTGGGGGTAGCAAGCAGATTGCTGGATGAATACCTGGACTTTCATGTTGCCAAGAAACTGAGGAAGCCCTTCTAAGTGTTTCTCTTCCCTTTCATGCTTGTAGAGGCTGTCACCACTCTGAAAACAATATGGTGTCATCTGTTAAATAAAAATTTTAAAACTTTTATTTGTCTTGTTGTTGTGGCTTTGTGGAAACGTTCCCTTTTGCAGACCCAGCCCTGCTTGAGAAGTGAGTTTCCCAAAGTGGGCTCACCCACACCGGGTGTGTCAGTCCTGGGCTCTTAGGATGCATGTTGAGGGTGGAATTGTTTTAGTGAGGACAAAGCTTGACCCATGTGCTGGCTTCTGTCCTGATGAAGAGTCCCAGGTAGAAGCAGGCCAGGCAGATGGACCCTCAGCACTGGCTATAGGAGAGCAACAAATGCCAGAAGATGTCAAGCACATGAAATAGCCAGACTAGAGAGTCATCAACTAGTCACAACTCTGCCTGTGAAGGTGCATTTCATGAAGAACAAAGGAAAAAGAGAGACACTGCATCATTTTAAGGTTCCCCAAGGGGAAGTGTTCATTCCCCTTGACAGAAGATCTTGGGTCCCTGCTGACAGTGGCGGAGTCTGACCTGGCTTCTATGGCAGCTCTGTATCTTGTGGGGCTTGTGGCATAATTGAGGACACAGGGGAAGCTGGGTGACTGTCCTGTCTTGGTGTGCAGTCACTACCTGGCACTATTCATTTGATATTTCAGCTTCTCTTCTGACAATTGGGAGTGATTCTGGCTTCTGGCCTCAAAGACTGTAGGGAAAAGGATCTAGGTTCACCTCTGTCAGCCGGGTGTAGACACATTCTAGATGCTCTTTAGTGTTACTAGAATAAGAATAGTAGAAAAGAAAACAAGAAATAACCATGCTTCCAGAATAGCAAGAGAAGATAACAGCCTCCTGGACAGCGCCGGACACCCCAATGAACGATGGTAAAACACTGGTTTGGAAAGGGGACATTTGGACTTGTTGAATTCCACCACTGGTAGGTGATTGACTTTGGACAAGGTACCCCTCAACAGGAAGTTGTATGGAAGAAACAGAACTCCAGAATCATAAGACCATTGTCTGCCGGTCACCTCCTGGGCACAGCACAGGACCCCAGCACTCTAGCTCTGACCTTTGCTTTCTCTTAGGTAAAAACAGAGCTAAATGCCACACTAAATGTAGTTAGGTTTTGTTGTTGGTGCTGGTGTTTTGGTTTTGCCCTACGGCATATCTACCACATCCAAATGTCATTTGGAAGAATAAGAAAAGAAAACTTTCAAAATTTCTAAGATCTTAAAATAACTTCTAGTTTGATTTAGTTACACACACGCTTATGCACACACGTGCCCTCACACACATGCGCACAGATGGTTAAACGCATGTGGAAACAGGCAAAGCATGTACCAGGCTTTCAAAACATCTGTCTTCAGCTACTAGCATGGAATTAGTTTTTGTTCTAGTTGCCACCAGCCTCTGTACTATTTTAATGACTATTAAGTTGGGCTATAAGACACTGGATAGAGCTAGCCTCCTCCAGTGGATTTCCTTCTCCCTGGCCAAACAGATGTTGTTTTTGAGACAGGGTCTCAGGATGTGCTTGATGTCACAATTCTTCTGCCCCAACCTTCCCGGTGCCTGGCAGGTTGTAAGTCTCTGCTTGGCCTGACAGTTGTATGTATATGTCTTTATTGTTAAATCAGACACTTTTTACACTAAGAAATCAGATTCATTACTTGGAAACAAAGTCATGAGAAGAGGGACCAAGGATTTCCTTTTGTCTACTAATGAAGCCTCGGAAGGCATGAGGACCAAAGGGTGGCAAGATACTTGATAAATCCCATGTGGGGAAAAGGGACAGCTGTGGAAGATCTTTGTGAGACTGCAACAACTTGGATATGGAGTAAGAACTAGAAGCTATGAGGGGACACGTTAGGGACGCATGTTAGGTGTTGTAGGTCTTTTAATGACACCGTGGTTAGGGTAGAGAATGAATGCTCTCTGCCACTGTACATTGAGGTGGTGGGTGGGGATGTGGTCACAGGCACACGTTTTGCTCTGAAATGGCTTTCAAATTACGCATAACGAGTACTCAGGGTAAAGTAGTCTGGCCCCAGTGGTCTGTGCATGGGCAGAGACATGAGGACTTCCGTGTATGTGGAAGCTGCTGTCATTCCTGCTGCTTGTTATCGGAAGTGAGACGGGCACCTGTGGCAGCGGGCCGTAGAATCAGTGTACCTCATGCCCTTTGAACTGAACAATATCGACCAAAGAGAATGGGAGTGTGTGTGTGTGAAAGAACACAACAAATCAGGAAGCAGCTGAGCAGTTCAAACGCGCTCTCCTGTAGTCGTGTTCCTGTCCAGAAAACCTTCTACTGCTTGCTTCCGTGCCTGGACATCAAAACATGTCCGAAACATCATTAATAAGAAAAATATTCCATCATTTGTCCCCCACCCCCCAGCTCCCTCTTTCTCAGGCACTTGAATCTGGGAGCGGTCCTTAATCCATGAAGTCCCATATGTCTCATATGCCCAGAGACAACCTAGGAATCTAGAAGTGTTGTCTCTTCCTCCCCTCAGGGCACACCAACTGCTCTAGGACATCATAGCATCATAAGTTCACACTCGGAAAACTTTTTTTTTTTTTTTTTGAGATAAGGTTTTACTACAGGCTAGCCTCACACTCACAGAGATCCACTTGCTTCTGCTGGGATTCAAGGTGTGTGCCACCATGCCCAGCAAGGCAACAAAAATCTTATCTGGACAGTGCTGCCATGACTTTGATATGAACCACACACAGGAAAGGAGAAAGGTAGAATCTAAGTCATGCCCAGGGTGGTTGCTGCTACAGCAAGGGGTTGGTTGGCAACCATGGCTTGTCACTGTCCTCCAGACAAATGATTTCAAAAGTCCTGGTCTCCAGGGACTAACTTTCACACTGAGCCTTGAAATGCAAAAATCTTACAACTCAGCTGGTGCCTCGGCCCCACCCCCAATCCTATCTTGACTCATAGGACTCATCAGCTCTTGACATTTTCTAGAGATTCTTGTAGAATCCTCTAAGGCACATGGTAGATGGTTGTGAAGTGTTTAAACATGAACTTCATACCACACATTCAGTTTTATCTTAATAAAACTATAGATTTATTTTTTTAAGAAGAAAGGTATTCCACTCATCCAGTGCCCAACAGATTTTAGTATAACTTTTAAAGGTTGGAGCCATTACTTTTAGAGTGTCATGTTTTGACCCTGTTGTTAACTCTCTCTCATTCTCCCTCTGACCAAAACAGATTCACATTTACCATCCTGCTATCTGGTAGAGCCTGAGCTCGTATAGGGGCTAGTCCACTGTCAGCCAACCTGTAAGTATAGCCCACTGTGGGTAGGGCTAGCCTCTTCTTCCACAGTCACATTCATTCTTTCTCTTGGCTTATGCGTGTTAAAACTCACCTTTGTTTTGGAACCGTTTCTACTGACGACTTCTTCTGTGATCTATTTTGCTGCTTGACTCCGGGTTTTGACATGTTTTATTTTACTGTGTTTATTTTACTGTGTGTAGTTTACTGGGGTGTCTTAGGGCAGGTCTCCTGAAAGTGGAGAAATGAATTCCCATGTATGGGTTTATTGATAAAGGACTTGAAGGAGGAGGAAAAAAAAAAAGAGTGGGGCAGCAGATGGAGAACAAGAAGAACCCAAGCGGAGGGGCGAGTGTGGGCCAAGCCCCAGCCTCTGCCCCATCCTGCCGACAGCTTGGAGCATCATCCAATCTCAGAGTTTGTCCAGACAAGCTACCTGGCCTGTTATGATCCTGCAGCAGTGCGTTATTGGCTACAGTTAGCAGAAGAGTGTAAAGATGAAGCATTTTCAGCTCAGGGTGAGTACAGGAAAAGCACGGTCAGGCCCTGCCTTGATGGAGAAACAAGGAACACCGGGAAGGGGAGATGTCAAAGTGCCCACCTCCGTGACAGCACCACTAACTGTTCTTCCTAATACATTCCTACAATCTTTATCCATCATATTTTCACTATCCATTTTCTCTTCAATATATTTTTATACATTTATTTGTGTGTGTGTGTGTGTGTGTGTGTGTGTGTGTGTGTGTGCGCGTGCGCGTGCACACGCGCGCACGTACATGAACCATGGGGCTCATATAAAGGTCAAAGGACAACTCCTTCCACCATGTTGGTTCCAGGGATTGAACTCAAGTTACCAGGCTTGGTGGCAAGCCCCTTTACCCACTGAGCTATCTCGCTGGCCCTGCCACTTTCTGAACGCTCTGGCTGAGCCGGTTTTGAATTGTTCTGGTCCTGGATCTAGAAACAGACTTATGTTAGACCTTCTTTCTCCCTCCCTTTCGACATATCCCTCTGGGTGCTCCAGTAAATTTAGAAAATGTCTGTTGTGTGGTTGAATTAGAAAGGCTGAGAGTGATTGATTTCTACTGTTAAATACTCATTTAAATAACAACACCACAGTTCTGAGAAGGGAATCTGCAGTCAGTCCACTAAAACCCAGGCATGATACATCTGCCTATCTGACAGTGGGACACAGAGAGGACCCTAAATCGAACTGGGCTATGGATTGATTCAGATAATGACATTTTATTGGTTGGTTTTTTCTTTAAAAGCGGTGTGTTAACATTGCTTCACTTCTACATATCAGAGTGTGTACATTCCATAAAGGAAATAAGCAATGCTCGATGTACAAAGTAAGAACAAAATAGAAACATCTGAATAAAATGGAGGAAGTTGCCATAGGTCATACAGTAGAAATCAGCAGTTAGATGTCATCTGAAGTGTAATATCGCCTCTTCAATGATGAGTTAGGGAGGAAATAAAAATACTCTATTTTAAACAAACATTATATATATATATATATTTTATATGTATACTTTTTACATATAGTAGACCCAGTGATATCTGTAGCATTGTAAAAACTTATTTACAAATAGCTTTTTTTTTAGACATTACATATACATCAGCACCGTAGTAAAAACAAAAACAAAATGAGCTCATTAAAATCTACCACTCTATTAGTTGGTCCTCAGACTGGGCACTTGCAGGAGGCTTTTAAAAGACAGCGAGCCCCCTCTCTCCACCTCCGGCTTCTCATCATTGCTTGTATATTTCTTTCCTGTACCTGGCAGGAAAAGTGATAAATTTGTATTCTATGCTTTCTTGATTTACTTTTTTTTTTTTACTTTTTATTTTTTGGTTTTCATGTGTCTCCACTCAGTTTCCCTAGTGGCAGTTCCTCCCCATTCTGGGAGGTCACAGTCACCTTGCCACCATCTCTTTGGAGAGGCACACAGCTCCTCACCCTGGTACCTCTGGCTTTACTTCCTGTCTGAGCAGGTCTGGAACTCTGGGGATATGGAGAACAAATCAAGGGTTACCCTCTCCCTCCCCCTGGCACCCCACCTCAGCTTTCTACTGCAATGCACCCTGTCTGGACTCTCTTGGGTATGGCCACTGAAGTCCCCACAGGCTCTGGTCTTCTGTAATAAGATGTATGTGAGGACATAGAAGGAAGCCAGTTTGTAGAATATATGTGTGTGTGTGCTCATGTGCATGTGTGTGTGGTCAGGAGGAAAGTAAACAACATGGACAAATGTCACATGACCTCCAAGATGGGACTGTGGGAGGGGAGGTAAAGACCAAGAGACACGGCTTGTGACCAGGGAGGCTGTTCACTCCTTAGTTTTCATTCCGAGCACACATGTTTGAGTTCCAATGAGGCTGCACACCCTGAAGTGGAGTGAGTGCCTTTAGGATAGCGACCACACCTCCCTCTCCTCTCTTCGGCATCCGGATCTACCGGTAAGATGGAGTTACGTGGCTCAGCTTTTCCGTCTCTAGCATTTGACATTTATCTTCCTGACGCTGGAGTTGATGAGCAAGGCTGATTCTGGAGTGTCATCGATGACACCATCTGAGAGAACTGGGCATCTTCAGGCCGTTCTTCCCTGGGGACAGCAGAAGTATGGGTGTGGCTCTTATAAACCTGTAGCTTCTATCAGTGTGGCCCACTCTGCTCCAGCGGAGACAGTTGACTTTCCACATGGTGGAAGAACATGCCGGTGTCGCCTTCGCATGCCAGGCACTGGCTGTATTCTTGCATATACGCTGACTGCCTCAGTGCTTCACTTCCTGGATAGCTGTAGGGAGAAGTAAAGGCAGGCTGGCATAGAGCCTGGGAGGGGTGGAGGCAGGGGTGAGGGTGGAAGGGGCCAGTGAGGCAGACACTGAATTCAGCAGGAGTCTTTCCACCCTGTGGCCATACGCATATGAAAACCAGATAGATGTGTCAAATTGGATGGGAGCCCAACTAGGGTGATGGCCACCATGGCCTCCAGCTGAAGCTGACCATCAGGGCTACTAGCTGGGCCCTTCTCAAGCATAGGTGGCTATCCTGGTGAGGTGGCTGGCAGCAATGCTTTACCATTCCTGAGGGTCATCGCTGGGCAGGAGACAGGGCCAGCTCAGGAGAGCTCACGGTTCTTCGTTCTTGCCTCCAAATCCAGGAACAGGTCTGGAAGCATACATCTCTTTCTGACCTATGTAAATGGCATGTGTGCGTCCTCTGCTGGGCCTTTTCTGGCTGAGGCTCCATCTCTCATCTCCAACGCTGAGGTCTCGGGACCCGAGGCAGGAAGGCCTACGGGGACCTCATCTTGGGCCATAGTCCCTCTGGGGCGGAACAGCTCCTTCTGGACCAGAAGATCCCAGGGGTGCTTAGCAGAGGAGCTCTTGTTGCCTCGACTTCCCTACCTGCTCTCTATACCCCTTCTCTGCAGGCAGGTATGGGCACGCCCTCTCTACTTGATTGCTCCGTGGAAGTCAGGTGGAACGATGCCCCACAGCTGGGGGTGGACACCTGTGCCTTCTTCTGTCAGCCCAGTGTCATGTTCTCAGTTTACGTGGGTCAAAAAAACAAAAAACAAGGATGGGTCGCCATCTTGTTTCCTTTTTACTTGTGAGGCTTCTAGCAGAACAGCTCTTGGGCCTCTCCTGACTAGGGGTTACCAAAGAGTTCATCAAGCTCTTGCATCCACTCATCCCCTGGGCCACTTTTGATGATGGAGTCCACGAGGTCTGTACTGTCTGGGAGGCCAGGAAAGGAAGCCCCGGCACCCTCGCTGCTATAATTGTATGACATGTCCTGAGCAGGGGTTCGCTCATAGGCCTGGCCCTGGTTGCTCGCAGCAAAGCTGCCGCCTGCTATCTGCTGCTGTGCTGGGGGCTGGCTGAAGGTCGGCATGCCAGGGACACCCTGGCTCAGTCCAGGCATGACCAATGGCCTCACCTGGCTGGCACTTTGCTGTCCTGCCAGGGGTGGCATCATCTGACGTCCCATAGCTGCTGGGTTGAGGGTTCTCACTGCGCCAGTATTAGCATCCATGACTGGCTGGCTCAGTCCCTGTGGGAAGTGTTGTTTGGTCAGTCTTGGCTGAGCAGCTTGCAGTGGGTAGCTGGCA
The DNA here is from genome assembly GCA_028551405.1 of Uromys caudimaculatus. Classification (NCBI taxonomy): domain Eukaryota; kingdom Metazoa; phylum Chordata; class Mammalia; order Rodentia; family Muridae; genus Uromys; species Uromys caudimaculatus. The sequence continues at coordinate 34,056,992 of CM052704.1, forward strand.
CCATTGTTGAATGGTCCCAACTCGCCACTAGTCCTCCCGGGCACTCCCTGTAAGCTCCTCTGTTGCCAGTTTTGTGCTCCTTGCTGGACAGTTCCCATGACACTCTGAAGCCTTGGCGGGCCTTGGGGCCTAGGCAAGGCCTGGCCTACAGGTCCTTTCATCTGCTGGTGCTGCTGGGAAAGCGCCGAGTTCACCAGCATGCTCTGACCGAAGCCGCTCACCATGCCTACCCCTTGGCTGGAGGCTGGCTGCCGGGGCCCCTGGGGTGGGTTGTGTGGGATGCCCATGCCACTTTGGTTGGGGTGCTGCAACATCTGGGTCATTCCTGTGTTCATGGTGTACATTCCTTGTTGGCTGGTTGGAGGGGCACTGTAAGGGGCCAGTCCTATCTCGGACTGCGCTGCTGCTGTACCCATCGTCCCTGGGTTCTGGGAGGGTCCCATTCCCATCATGCCTGCGTTCTGTGCCATCAGCCTTGACGTTCGCATGCTCTGGAGAGCCGCCTGGTTTCTCACAGCTGCTATGTCCTGGGGTGAACCTACAGAGAGAGAAAGGACAGCCATCACCCACTGTCCTCCATATCAACATATTAGACGTTGCTGAATCTTCCTTGGGAATGACAATCCTGCATATGAAAGGATCTACGGCGGTAATAAATCTTCAGAGAAAAGGTCATTACTTTTAATGATTATAACACACAAGTTGTGAACATTTTGCAAAATAGTGAAAAGTACAAAGTCAAAACTGAAAGTCACCCGATTCCCAGCATCCAGAGAAGATCCCTGCCAACTCTTATTTATATTTAAATAGACAGAGAAAATTGAGGTCATACCCCCGTGTTCCATTTGTTCACGTTTCAGATGTAAGCTATTTCCTTTTCTGGGTATTATGCCATCAAGTCAGTGGGATGCCAACTCGTTGGGCTCTGCTGAGTGTGGTGGTATATGCCTGTAAGCCTATCAACTTGGAAGATAGGGAGGCAGAAAGATTGTGAGCTCCGGAATGGGCTACATACTGAAGTCCAGGCTGGCCTGAAGTACATAGTGGGATTCTGTCTCAGGAAGGAGGAGGAAGAGGACGAAAGGAGAGGCCGAAGACGGAGAATAGATCTGCTCCCTGCGCATTCTCTTTGCGGACTTCATTCAGCTCAGTAGAGAACCCATTCAGTGACTCTCCATTCAACTGTTTCTTTTTCTCTTTTAGCCTTGAGTAGGACTCGAGGCAAAAGGTCATTACCACTGCCTTCAAGCTGCTTGACCAATGAGCCATGTTTTAGATCCACCCTGTAGCCCTCTGACTCACCACTGGCTAGTGCAAACGGGCAAGTGTCTGCAGCTAGATAAAGAAACCGTCCTGTCTCTCTTTCCTTGGCAAAGATCCTCAAGTCTTTCTGTAGCAAAGCCCACCCTTTTGGACCGGTAACCACTCTGGACCTCCCCTCCTCTCCCCCTGCACCCCTCTACTCTCCCCCACCGCCCTTCTCCTTTTTCTCTTCCCTCTGGACTAGGATGGCTGTCTCGCCATGGGAACAAGACTGCTATTGGGGCCAACGAGCACTAGCTTGCCCTTACAAGTTGTTCAACTATCAAAATACTCTATAGCCTTGAGAAAGGAAAGCGGTCTGAGTCTCCACTCCACCCAGGGCTGGCTAGAACTTCTCTGTGACCACCAAGAATCAGTGGGCCTAACCGAGGGCCCTCCAGGGATCCTTTGTTGTTGCTTTCTTCCATTTGCTGCTTGTTAAGTTCATCGGTTATGACCCGAATATAAATACACGGAGAACAACGCATCGGTGGCCTCACCTTGGAACTGATTGACCTGCTGCACTGGGTATGGATTCCGCTGTTGCTGGAGGTGCTGGCGGGGCAGGTGCGGCTGCTGTAACTGCTGGAAGAGACAAGAGGAGCCGGAGGTGAGACAGGGGGCCCATGAAGTTGGGGACCTGCTAGCTTTGATGAAGCCCAGAGGCAAAGGCTGCATGAAGTCAACAGTGGGTGTGGGTGGATTTTCACAAAGTGGACCCAGACTCAGACACTTGTTAGAAGCCCCCCTTTTCCAGTCATTCCTCTCCCAGAGCACCCTTAACTTAACTTTGACCCACACAGACAGACTACGTCTTGCTGCCACTGCCTTCATTAAAAGGGACTCATACAATGTGTATCCTGAGCCTGGTGTCTTACATATCCCCTAAGACTGGCGAGGTTCCTTCCTGCCGAGGTATATGCTTCCCTTTCACTACCGACTAGTATTCTATTGTATGGACATACCACAGTATACTCATTCTACTACAGACAGTCATCTTGGGTGTCCTAGGCTGGGGCTGTTGCAGTTGTCACTGTTCTGACATGTCTTCTCCTGATATTTCCTTGTGCTTGATGCTGGACTTGCTGGCTCATGTACCGAGTAAAGTAATTTTAACTTTGATTTTCCAACATCAGCCAGAGGACTGCTTTCCTTGGCACTATGGGGATCTGGCTCAAAGGGACAAGCAACTGCTTTTTAATGACCTAAGTAGATGCTGTGAGTACAGAAACATAGGCTCCTCAGGGGCCATGTTAAAGAAAAAAAAAAGGGCTAATCTTATTCCCATGAAGTCACACCACCTGTACAATACATGTCTACAAGTAAAATACTCTGATTTTGCTGTTCTGAAGCAACCATGTGGGATTCCACCTACTCTGGGAGTCCAAGGCCTGCCTTTTTGTCTTTCTTCTTTGACTTGCGTGGGATTCTGTGCCACAAGCATCATTACCAACCTGCTGGGCAGGCGGTGACAGTCATGATAATGTGCCAAGGACACGGGGAAAGCACAGGGAACCAGGCTTTGAGTTCTTGGTGGGCCATCACGTAGTCACGTGACCTCTGAGGCCACTTAACCCTTTCCTGCAGCTGCTGAATAGTCATTAAGTACTTCTCATCTGCGAGAGCCCAAAAGAACATGCAACCAGATCCCCGCACTTCAGAATGTTCATTATAAAAAGAACACCCACTGGCTACTTCTTCTTTTTTTTTAAATTTATTTATTCATTTATTTATTTATTATATGTAAGTACACTGTAGCTGTCTTCAGACACCCCAGAAGAGGGCATCAGATCTCATTACGGATGGTTGTGAGCCACCATGTGGTTGCTGGGATTTGAACTCATGACCTTTGGAAGAGCAGTCAGAGCTCTTAACCGCTGAGCCATCTCTCCAGTTCCCCACTGGCTACTTCTTAACACATGTGTTTACTGCCATTTTCTCTCTCATGTTTGTTCCTAGGCAGGACTGTCGTTTTCTGAGTTTCTTTCTTTTCCCCTAAAAGGTCAGCCAGCATTCTGGCATCCAAAGGAAAGAAACAACAACAACAAAAAACCCCAAAACAGCTTCTGCCCTGTTGGCCCAGCCTGTGTGTCTACCACGGGACTCTACAGAAAAAAGAGATCAATCAATGTGTAGAGCATTAGGAGTGTAGGCCAGAAACCAAGCAAACCTCTCAGGCAAGGATGCAAGGATGTTATTGGGAATAAGTGGGGCTTTTAAAAGATTTTCCTGGCCTGCCGAGATAGCGGAGTCAGGAAAGTCGTTAACTGCCTCAAGAGCATGAAGCTCCGGGTTTGAGTCCTACAGTCCAGGTTAAAAGAGAAAAAGAAAAAAGTCAGGTGTGGTAAAATCCCAGGGCTGAGGAGGCAGAAGCAGGCATCTCTCTCTGGACACTCTAACTCCAGGACAGTGAGACACCCTGTCTTATTAAACAAGGTGGACAGTGCCAGAATAATGCTACCCGAGGGTCATCTATAGCCTCTATAGGCGTGCATGAGCGCGTACACACACACACACACACACACACATGGATACACAAACATGGATACACACACACAGATACACACACACACGGATACACACACACACACACACACACGGATACACACACACAGGGATACACACACACACAGATACACACACACACGGATACACACACATACACACACATGGATACACACACACACACACACACACATGGATACACACACACACACACACACACACACACACACACACACACACACACACACAGAGACATGTTTCTCCTCGTCAAACTTCCTATACAGCACCCAAGTTTAGCTGCCTCATTTACAGGGGTAAATAAGTCTGTGGTAGTGGTGGGCTGGGTGTGGCCCAGAGCCAGGATTCTCTACTTTCCTTCCCTGCTCTACCTTTTTCTAAGCTTGTGTTCTCAAACCACAGAAGTTCCTTCCCACTTCAGTCTTCCCGCCTGTAAGCTATGGGACTTCAGAATCTTGACTGTTTATCTGAGACCTCGGGAAGCTCTGTTCAATCTGTGTGAGTGGACGAGAGGGGACATGCTATGTGCTTGTTGAGAACAAGGCATTAGCCTCAGTTCCCATCTGCTTTTAACCTTTGTGGCTCTGACTGCAGGATCAACTGAGGTCCCGGAGATAGGCAGGATCTCAAACCTGTCAGTTTTCCATCACGTAGTCCCTCAGGAAACACAAGTGTTTCCAATATTTTGTTTCCAGAACTGAAAGTGGCGGGGCATGTTCAATGCTGCTGAGACTGAGAAAATCACAGAGTCAGCGTGGTGCTGATGTGACGATCAATATTTACTCTCAGGGCTGGGGTGCAGCCCAGAAGCAGAGCACTTGCCTAACATGTGTGAGGCCCTGGGATCCATCCCCGGCATGGCCAATGAAAGCATAGCAAAGAAAGCTGAGAGCATCCCGCTGTGGAGGCCCTGAGTCACCCGAAGTCTGAGCATCACACAGGCAGGCAAGACATTACATTGCCATGGACGACACATGGGCTGTAGCTTTTCTACAACAAGCCCTAATATTGTCGTGTGTCCTAGGAGTCATTTCCATACACATTTGTGCAAAGCATAGTTTTCTAGGGACTTTGACATTCTTTATCTCAAACAAACCTTAACATGGGAAAATTATACAAACCTAACCTGCTAGATGAAGACAGACTGGTTTCTAAAAAATGCATGCATGTGTGATTGGTGTGGTGTGGTGTGTGTGTGTGTGTGTGTGTGTGTGTGTGTGTGGTGTGTCAAGGGTACAGGCAACCTCTGGTATTTTCTCACTTTCTATTTTGTTTGAGATAGGGTGTCTGGCTTGCCTCTGTATATGCCAGCTAGCTGGCCTGGTATCTTCTGAGGGTGACCTGTGCTCCCCCATCTCATGGTAGGTGCTTGGATTCCTGATGGGCATTGCTGCACCTGAGATTAAATTCAGACCTTCATGCTTATAAAAAGCAAGCACTTTACCCATCTCTCCAGGCTTCCATGATCTACTTATTTATTCAAAATCATATTAAAAGTGAGAAGGATAGACAAGTCCCAACCCTGAGCTGGGTGATTTCAACTTGGCCCTTATAAATTGTATATACGGTTGCTAGGGCAATTCAGACAGTTTTTTGTTTCCTCCATGTTTTCTAGGTAGTCCCATCTCATCATGATTCTTGGGGGCTTTCTATCTTGTCTTCTCGTCCAAAGGCATGGGCTGGACACACCTCTTCCAGCAATCTTCTACCTCCCTTTTGGCTCCTCAGGGCATGGCTGACCAGGCTGTGGAGTGGCATGAGAGCATACCCCTGGGTGGGCACAGATGCGTTCTGCCTGGCTACTCTGACTCTTTCTGTGTCTCCGTTGCAGCACATGTATCAGACATAATCTCTCAGGGCATCAGGCACAACTGAAAATGTCCTGGGCTTGGTGGAGGAGAGATTTACAAAGCCCAGAGCCCCTTAGCAGTTCCATTTATCACTACCGGAGAGATATTAGCACAGCTCCTTGTCACACGCCTTATGCAGGGTGAGAGGGATGGAGGTTTGTTTGTACATTAGCTGCCAGGTGGCTGACTGACCTTGGTAAGGAGGGAGATAATTACATGGCTGCTCAGGAGCATAAGACAGGTATGCTCGACAGTACACGTTTTCTCTTTGGAGGGTGACTGGTATTATTTGTATCTGCTGTTCTGGATGGGTAGGGGCCTTGCTGTGCCTATAGCCTACTCAGTACTTTGAAGAGGAAATTCCAAAATTCTAATTCTATTAGGAACAAAGTATGAGCAAGAGTCAAAGCTTTGCTGGACTTTTCAGCCCACCCGTGATACAGGGCCAGGATGCCCTATGCAGGCCCCATAGGGGCCATCAGAGGCTCTCTTATGGACAGATTTAGGCATTTCCTTGGGATACCACTAAAGTAGGCACCAGCATCTAAAAATGGAACAAATCAAAGGCAAGAGGGGTGGTCTGCAGGGAAGGCTTTTTTCCAGAGCTGGAGGTTTATATGGCTGGGGCGGATGAGTATGCTTAGGGTAAAGGCGTGTTTGTGCTATGCCTTCCTTTGACTCACAGATTTCCTGAGTTGTAGGAAAAGGTGTCAGGGACCTTCTCCAGTTATACTCTCTCTGTGACCCCTGTTCAAGTTCCCTGATAGTTCTGTGTGCCTTACTGTGTTGTTCCCATTGTCTTAGTTAGGGTTGTATTGCTGTGAGGAGATACCATGACCACAGCAACTCTTATAAACACAAATATTTAATTGGGGCTGGCTTACAGTTCAGAGGTTTAGTCCATTATTTGTCATGGTGGGAAGCATGGTGGCATGTAGGCAGACATGGTGCTGGAAAGGAGCTGAGAGTTCTACATCTTGATCCAAAGACAGCAGGATACTATGTGCCTTACTAGGCATAACTTGAGCATAGGAGACTCAAAGCTTGCCCCTACAGTAATACACTTCTTCCAACAAGGCCACACCTACTTCAACAAGGCCATACCTCCTAATAGTGTCATTCCCTATAGCTAAGAATTCAAACACAGAAATCTATGGGGGCCATTCCTACTCAAACCACCACACCAGTCTAACATAACCAACTCTGTTGAATTCTCTAGTCTTTCCTTTTGATTTTTTTTTCTTCTTCTATGTCCTATGAAGGGCAGGTCTATGAGCATCTTGACAGGGACAATGGTGATTTTCTTACCAATAGGAGGTGCCAAATAAGTGCTTACTGAATTGATGGCTTAAACTGTGGGGCATGTCACCTACCTGCTCAGCCAGGATCTGCTGCTGCTGCTGCTGCTGCTGCTGCTGTTGCTGCTGCTGCTGCTGCTGCCTCTGCTCCCGAAGGAACTGTTGCTTCTGATGCTCCATCAGCTGGGCTCGTTGGTCCATTAGCATCTGCTTCATGATGGCTGCCTGTGGCTGGCTGCCTAGAAATCCAAGACCCCCAGGACTGGCTCCGGAGACCATGCTGCCTGACCCTGGGGGCACAGAGTTCTGCATAGGGCCCGTGGTCCGGGGAATACCAACTGAATGCTGCTCCTAGAGGGACCAAAAGAAAGCAATTTAGAAATTCTGCTGGAACACTTCCTGACATTTCAGGGGAAACTTCTGGGGAGAGGAATGGGGCAGAGGTCTAGCTTGGGGATTCCATGGGTCCAGAGTGGTACCGGTTTCACTTCCAGAAAAGCATCTTGTGGCTCACCATAAATCTCAAAGGCAACGCCACCCTTACCGTTCTTCATAATCCTAGCACTTACTGTCTACTTTGCTAAAATGGGCATCTTAGTAAATAGGAGAGACGTTCACGGAAGCCGTATACTGCTGCAGTGTGTCAACAAATAGACCCAATGCTTGATGTTAGTCCAACTAATCAAAGCACTTGCTTGTGTGTGTGTGTGTGTGTGTTACTTTATTTTGTGTGTGTGCATTTTAATTCTGCCAGGCAGAGGTTGGACAGTAGGAACTGAAAGTATTTTATTTTGACCAAAGCTATATAATCTCAAGAGAGGGAGTTTTTGGGATGAGCAAGGGGTTCAGTCGGAGGGGGAAGGGCATGAGAAGGTAACGGGAAGGAAATATGATCCAAGCGAGTTATATATATGAAATGAGAAATAATACATTTTTAAAAGCTATGTAATCTCCTAATCTCTTTAAAAATAGAATTGCATCTCATGTGTCTGGGATAATTTCAGCACTAGGGACTGGATTGGGACTCTTGGTTCTGTAATTATTTGTCAGAGAGTTGACAGCAACTTATAAGGACTGACCCCCAGGGAACAGAGGTAATGTGTTAAATAGCTGACCCCACAGAGCACAAGGGATATCTGGGAGAACGCCCTCATAGGGTGCCTGTGCAGCTGGACAGTGGAGGCTACCAGGGACAATGCTAATGGGCACAGAAGGTATGTAGACACAAAAGTGCGATTCTAGACACTCCTTTCTACAAAGTGGCAATGGCAAATGCTGTCCGAATGTCCTGTGGAAGTAGCCCTTCCTTCTGGTTCACTGGTATCAAGCAATTAACCTGAGCACAGAGGCAATGGACTTAAATGGCACTCCCATGAGGACAGGCAGAGCCGTACCCGTGAGGCGTCCTCATGAGGCCTAACAAGAAGAATCAATACAATAAAATATCTACTATTATTTTAAATTATAATCCAAGCTGAATTTTAAATATAGCCTCCCCTGAGTGGCTACTGTTTTGATGCAGATGTGGTTGATTGAGCAGGCAATCTTCTCTCAAAATACAGAAATAAGATTCTGTCTGCCTCTCCAGGACCAGTTTGGGATCTATTCCCCCACAAACCTGGGCTTGATGGCCTCCAGCTTCTCTCTTTGCCTGGTGCTGACCCAGGCTGGCAGTCCTTTCTGGTGAAGTTCAACCTAATGCTACATCCGTATTCACTCCACACACACACACACACACACACACCCCGCACAAACAAAACTGAATAAGCAAAACAAAGCATATCGCCTCTATCGACCCAGAAACAGTAGCTGAGGGAGATATGCTTGGTTTGTGAACTTGTTCAGATCACAACAGAATGGTCCCTAAGAGAACCGGGGTACTGACACTGAGTCTACTTCAGTATATTTCCACTTACTCTGGCCTTCCCTGAACTTAAGTCCACAGTGCCAAACACACGTATCACAACAGCCTGTAGTCTAAATATGAGTTATGCTTTTTTGGTGTAAGTGCTGGCTAAATTGTGTGTGTGTGTGTGTGTGTGTGTGTGTGTGTGTGTGTGTGTGTGTGTGTGCGCGCGCGCGCGCTCAGTTGCCTACAGAGGTTAGAAGAGGGCATTGAATCCCTTGGAGCTGGAGTTCCAGGCAGTTGTGAGCCTCTTGGCATGGGGGCTGGGAACTGAACTCAGTCGAGAGGGGCAGTTTGCAATCTTAACTGCTGAGCCATCTCCATAGTCTACAATAAAGGCTTTTATTTATGCACATTCTCTGCAATCAGGTGGAGAGCTATGAAATATTTTTAACGTTAATAAAGGGTTATGGCTGCAGGTATCTAGGTACACAAGAGACTTCCCTTATCTTCTTGTTCTGCTTGCTACCAGTTTCTAAGCCCCTCCTTCCTACAGGTTCAAGCTGGTTCTTGCCTCTTTGAGAGACAAATGGCTGATCAACTTAACACTTCACGCTAGGGCTAGCCAACCAGCAGAAGGACAGATGATAGTTTTTCTCCTACGCATTTCAGTCTGTTTAATATTTCCCGGTTTTGATGAAGAGAGATTTGAAGGGAAAATAAGATCCAAGAAAAGACAACACTTTCTGTCGATTGCTTTTGAAAGGGCTGTTCTTTCTGGCCTTGTTTCTCTCCATGCACTTTGGGATTTTATTGCCCATGTGACCCTCTGCATAGCTGAGGAATGTAGCCAGGAGCGAAGGGCTGCTTCTCTCCCCCGGGAAGAGAAGAGAGGCAAACGAGGTGACGATGTTCATACACCTAGCCACATTTTGTCCCTGTGGATACAGCCAAGCCATTACCTCTGGGGTTACTTTCATTCCTCAAATGGTCCTGTCCTCAAAGTTGTTAAGGTTCTCAGTGCAGACTACAGGACCCAATATGGCTACAATGTTGCCTTCCAAATACAGCATCTTTAAGGGGCTTCCCCCGCAAGTACACAGGTGTGTCCTAAAGTGTGAAAGCGCTCCATGACTGGCTTTACAAATGAAGCTGGTGCAGGCGGCTGTTTATGTCACTGGGTGTCTTTTAACCTCAAATCTAAGAGGGCTTAATGAGAAATAGTCTGTCAATTCTAGGATTCCAAGTCCCTGCTCTTGTTTCTATGGAGGGCACACACTGGGTTGTGCAATTAGAGAAAACCAGAGTGAGCTTTCGTCATGCGACATGTAATGCTCGGAGCCAAATGATGCAGTATTTTTAGTTTTAATTACGGGTTTGTTCTCCACTCCCAGCCCAGCGACCTCCCCTCGCTTTCCACCCAGAATCTTAATACATTCTCCTCTCCTTGAATCCAATTTGCTACGCAGATCTTCGAGGCTCTCCAAACACTCTCACTTTTCAGTAAAATAAGGGGAGGAAAAAAAGAGATCAAAACCAAAGAACCTGTCTTACACGTTCACCTTCCGCTCCGGGGACAAGAGCTTAACAATTTTTTAATGGCTAGAGTGAGGTAGGAGGGTGTAAACAACACTCTAGCCCCCCTCCAAAGAGGCAGTTTCCGACTTCAAAAATCAGAGGCGATAAAAATATCTTCCGAGAACAGCCAGCTGTTTATTTATAAACCCACTTGTGGGGAAACTTGCTTTCTCTGGAGGGATTTTTTTGCCCCCAAGAACATGCAGCATTTGGGTGATAGGGGCCAGAAATGCGGCGGGTATGGAAGATCATTGGTTCCTGGGAGGAACAGGAGGCGACATCCTGTGTACTTGGATACAGTAGACCCTGGGCTTCATCCTTTTCTAGGTGGCCCCGAGGGGACCCTCTTGAGCAGCTGTTGTTCTGCCGGTAGCCCAGCAGAGGGTGGTGTGAGCCCGGGACCGCACTCCAGGCCTCGCGCTGAGTCCCCCCCACCCCGCTTCCCTCCCCCCCGCCCTCCCCATCGCAGATGGCTTAATCAGGGCTGGGTCCCCCGCCCCGCCCGGGCCGCCGCTGCGGACGTGGAGCCAGGCAGTCAAGTGTTCCTGCATACAGCAGGTAGCCTGGCAACTGCGAGCATAATACGGAGCAGATGGTGTTCGCACGGCGTGATGGACATCACACACAACAGCCTGAGACAATCCAGGAATTCCCTGGTGGCTCGAGGCCCTCTTTGCACAAAATGAGTTCTCTCACCATGGCGGTGCATCTTAAGGGGTGGAGGTCTCTCCCTTCCCCACGCCCTGACACCGAACGGGTTTCTTATTACCGACTTTTCTCCAGTCAGAGGGAAGAGGGACTTGGCGGGGTGGGGTGAGGGGTAGGAAGAGGACATGGAAGGAAAGCGAAGGATGGGGAGTCGGAAGAGATGCAGGGGGCAGTGGCGGCCAGACCCAGGGGCACCTCGCTGTTGGAAGGAACAGGGTTCCTGGAGCCAGAGAGGCACAAAGCCTGTGCAGGGAGAAGGGACCTCCGCTCACCCTGCAACCGCGTGGCCTACCAGTCGCCCAAATGAAATTTAGGGTTTTGTTAAAAAGTCCCCTGGGGCGTAATTTAGCCTCTTCAGCTCCAGCCCTATCTGCTTACAAGTCTTCAGGGGGCTCGGGCAAAGCACGCAGGAGTGGGGCCAGGAGCTGCACGCAGGCTGACCTGAGAGCGCCTCACTGCTTGGTGATCCTAACAAAGACCAGGAGCTCACGAGTAGGGCGGGTGCCCTGGGGCCCCTGAGAAACAGCCTGACTCTCTGGGCGTGGGCATATTGCCCAGTGCCACCACTCCACGTGTTCCTGTAGCCTGGAGAATACCGGAAGAAAAGACATGTATGCAGAAAGATGGGTAAGAAAGAGTTGGAATAAATCAATAAGCAAACAGAAAGGATACCTAGAAAACAAATCCCCCCCCCTCCCCCCCGTCTCTGTCTCTGTGTCTGTCTCTCTCTCTCAACTGGGTCAAGTAATAGGAAAAGAAAGTCCAACCAATCTCAGGCCAAATAAAATTTTGACTAAATTCTATGTATCAAAAGACTTCATATCCAGTATTTAGAGGCTGTCTACAAAGGCAAGCTTTAAGTTTCAGAGGGTCTATGGAAGGTGACAGCTAAGGTCACACCTGCCCAGCAAGAGTTTAGTGCTTTCATGTCCTTGAGCAGCAGGCAGGAGGAATCCACCCAAAGGACCCCTGTTGTGACTCCCAGAGGCCTGGGCAGGCCATCTTGTCTCCATCCAGAGTCCCTTGGAAATGTGAAAATCACGTTTAAAAGTGGGCAGTGACAATGAAAACTTTGGAGATGAAAAAGGCTAAGAAGATGTGAAAACCTCCCCCTCATTCCATAAGAGCAATCTGTGTACAGCAATGGCTCAACTTTCATTAGCATTCCCCAGGAGCATGGCAAAAACGCAGATTCTCTGGCTCCACCAGGCCTACCAAATCAGACCAAGTTCTCCAGGTGATGGGATATCCTGTAGTAGTTTGAGAATTACTGGAGCGAGTAATTCTGGCTGATTGCAGCCTGGCCCTGATTTTTTTTTTTTTTTTTTTTTTTTCTTTTTGGTTTTTCGAGACAGGGTTTCTCTGTGTAGCCCTGGCTGTCCTGGAACTCACTCTGTAGACCAGGCTGGCCTCGAACTCAGAAATCCATCTGCCTCTGCCTTCCAAGTGCTGGGATTAAAGGTGTGTGCCACCACTGCCCAGCCTCCTGGCCCTGATTTGCTTGCAAAATTGCATTTTCAAAATCAAGCCTGGGTGCAGGCTTGCTCTGGCTTTAGTGTGAAATCTGCTGCATTAGGAATAAAACTCCCCCTCCCTGCTCAGTGCTGCTAGGCTCAGTGACATTTGTCATGAAGACCAGAGAATTCTCAAGGGAACCAGGGACCATAACTCTTTCTAGAAGGATGGTATTTCAGTTGCAACTGATCTCTGGACGATGAAAGGTAGCCAAGACCAAGGGAGGGAAGTGGGAGTTGGGGGAGGGGAGTGGGAGTTGGGGGGTTCCTTGCTAAGGGAGAGCACCAGGCATGCCCTGAATTTCCCTAGGGTAGCATGACAGAAAGCTATGGTTTGACTAATATTCCCACTGGTTGGAAAGGATTCTTTAAATATAGAGGAGACCACAGGGCCACACTAGAAGATAACAGACTTGCATGAGGTACTTGGCATAGGCAAAGGCTCTGCTAGGTGCCTTTACCTATGTAATCAAACTCATTCCGTTGATTAGAAAGCGCAAGTCTCTGAGAGATTAGGGAACTTGTCTGATTGTCCCACAGCTGGCGGCAGCATTTTTGGGATTTGAACTTTCCTACCAAAGCAGACATCTGGTCTCAGTGAGCAGACTGCCAACACTCTGGAATAAAGAACAAGTCACGGAGTGGGGGAGGAACGGACATAGAATAAAAAGGTAGAAACTGCTAGAATTGAAAAAAAATCAAAGAATGAAACTAAATGTGAACAACAACAACAAAAACTGACCTTTTTTAAAAAAATTGTTTTCTGAGACTCCAAATCAGGATGTCTCTGTGTTATCAACGTCTGACTTTTTTTTTAAAGGGCAGGAGACTAGGCTATCCAACCGTAAGAGGAAAGATGAAACAAAGTAAATTAAAATCAGAGTTCCTTCTGAAGTCTACCAAGTATCAGGGCATAAGCATGGCCTGGGGATGGTGGCAATCCTGTACAAATTTCATTTTTTAACGAGCTTTTTTCCCACTGTGGGGTTGGAAAGCAGCTTACAACAAACTCCCACCAGAGCCCCAACAGTCACCCCAAATCCCTCTGCTTCATAAGATGATTCGAGAAGATGGCACTAAAAAGTTTGTTTTCAGTTGGGTGCACTGGCACATGCTTATAACAGTAGCACTTAGGAGGCAGAGACAGTTGAGAGCTAGCCTGGACTACAAAGTAAGCCCCTCCTATTGTTTGTGTGATGATATGCCCCAAATAGTTGAGTTTAAAGGCTGTGACTAACAATTTAGGAAGTGTTTCACTCAAACAGTAGTAACTAAAGGCCAGTTCTACTACCAAGAAGCTCTTTTCCTCATGGGGACCCAGGGACCCGACTAGGAACTCAGCTCCTCTATGGGACCACGATTGAGACACTCTGATGGCATAAAAAGCATCTTCAGGTTATTACTGTTATTGCTGGAGTTCTCTCTTTCTCTCTCTCTCTCTCTACACACACACACACACACACACACACACACACAGAGAGAGAGAGAGAGAGAGAGAGAGAGAGAGAGAGAGAGAGAGAGACAGACATACACATACAGAGAAACAGAGAGGCCAGGCAGTGGTGGCGCACGCCTTTAATCCCAGCACTTGGGAGGCAGAGGCAGGCGGATTTCTGAGTTCGAGGCCAGCCTGGTCTATAGAGTGAGTTCCAGGACAGCCAGGGCTATACAGAGAAACCCTGTCTCGAAAAACAAAAACAAAAAACAAACAAAAAAAAGAAACAGAGAGACAGAAAAAGGGGGAGACAAAGGTTGATGTAGCCTGTCTCACTCTTTTGTTCTCTACATTATCCTTTGAGCTGGGATTCTCACTGAGCCTGGAACTCACGGGTTTGGCCGACTGGCTGAGCAGCAAGGCCTTCCTGTCTCTGCCTCTCCAAACCTGAGATTACAAGCTCTTTGTTACCTGGGTGCTGAGGATGGAACTTGGGTTCTCAGGTTTGCTTTGCAAGCATTTTATCCCTTGAGTCATCTCCCCAGCTCCTGCAAAAGCTTCCTGACTGTGGGGTACATCTCTAAAGAATACAATATTAACAACTATTTACATAGCATTTACATTTTCTAAGGTATTACAAGTGGTCTAGAGATGATTCAAAGTATACGGGAGGTTTGTGTAGGTCATATGTATATCCCATGATAACTCAGATCAGACTTGAGCATCTTTGGTGTATTGGGATGCTTGCCCTAGACCCAATCCCCCCAGATTCTGAGGGATGGCTGTATTGAAAGCATGCACGCTGGGCTAGAGAGTTAGCTCAGTTCCTAAGAGTGAGTACCACTCTTGTAGAGGACCCACACCCATACCAGGCAGCTCACAGCCACTAGTAACTCCAGATACATGATCCAGCGCCCTCTTCTGGCCACCACAGGCACCCGACACATGACAGATGTGCATTTATCTATGTGACTAAAAACAAAGCTTTAAAAAAGGCATGTTGTCGGCTTTCCTGCTCTCACCCACTCAATCACAGAAGTTTTAAGAGCAATGTAGGGAAGTAGGGGAAAAGGGGCAACACTTGTTTATAGCACTCCAAGATAACCATTGTTAATCTTATAATTGCAATCACACACACTCCTCCTTTCCTTAGCAGGCAAAAAACGGGAGAACGAAAAGTTCCAACTTTTGAAATGCTTAAATACAAGCTACAATTTACTGGCAGTTTATCTTAGTGGCTCATTCCTGGCAGTGTATTTTGTTCCTTGAGGACAGAGGTTTGTGTTTTTTGCCCCTAGCATCCAGCAGTTGGAAGCACAGTTGCAACAAGCTACATGTTTGTGGAATTCAGCTAACTAGGCAAGATGAATTCTAGCCTGGGCCAGTACAGGGTGTGGGGAAAAGATGTCTGTACCAACAGACTGCTTCTTTGAGGGCCCTCTGTGAGTATTAAGGAAAGGGTTAAAGTTGGCAGTACCCTGTGAGAGAGCAACCAAGGGAAAGGTCAGGTTTTCAAGGACTTTCTTGGGCATAAAAATACAACAGAAGATACCAGCGTTTCTTAGCAGTGCTTGGACCAAAGTCACAATCCCACCCAGCAGCAGAAACACAACTTTGAGAGTTGTGCTTTTCCTCTGCCTCTGATGTAAATTATAGACTTCCTCCCATCCTTTCGTTGCATTTAATTCCACCACCAAAGCAACGCTAAATTGGTTAAAAGTTCATTAGTGCGAAACAATAGCACCTCGATTAAATAAATTATGGCACATCCATACCATGAATGTGAGGCAATCAATAAAAATCATGCCTTCTTCGATGGTCTAATCACATGGAAGGAAGCTTACTTACTATGTGCAGCTGATAGAGAAAAAAATAAAACATACACACTAGTCACAGGAAATATTATATAGTCACACACATACAAACACACACATCCCTGTCTGACAATATATAATATTGGAGACAGGTTTCACTGTGTAGGCCTGGCTGGCCTGGAACTCACTATGTAGACCAGGCTGGCTCCGAGCTCACAGAGATCTTCTTGCCTCTGCCTCCTGAGCAGGGATTAAAGATGAGCTTCACCAGTTTCAGTTCTAGTTTTTGTACTTTAATATTTTTCTATTATGAACGCATGGTAGGTGCAGTGGTATTTGTAAGGCCAGGCATGCAAAGGAAGCACAGAAAATAATTCTCAGGAGTGAGTTCTCTCCTACCACCACGCGGGCCCTGGGGGCTAAATTCGTTGTTAGCGCTGGCAGCACTGGCTTGCTGAGCACGGATGTACTAGACTTTTACATACAGGTTACTTTTTCATTGATTGTGTTTTTGTTTTGGGACAAGATCCCACGTAGCCTAGGTTGGCCTCAAACCTGCTGTGTAGCCTAGGATCATCCTTTGGCCTCCACCTCCCAAGTACTGAGATCATAGACTTATGTCTCCATGACCACTTAAGTACTTTGAGTCTAAGAGTGAGTCTAAACTGACATGGGACAGAACATAGTTCATGAAGGACCCAGGACACGTCTGGCATGTGGCTACTTCCCTCGGAGTCTACTTCCTATTCTACTCTATGCAATAGAAAGTGCTCAAGGCCTAGAACGTATGAGCACTGGGTTTGCTCATCGCTGGTACCACATCCGTCTTGACTTTTGCTGCTTCAGTGGAAAGCCCTTGAGTACAGCCAGGAATGGCTTGGAGTACAGCGAAAACCTTCTAAATCTCATGTCGCCTTCAGTGGAACTAATCTGCTCTCTGTGGCGTTTCTTATTCTAGGCTGGGAACCACAGAGATGTGACTAAGGCTGCACGGTGCGTGCTTAAAATCCTAGAGCCCTGGGGAGGCTGAGGGTCTCTAAAAGCTCCAGGCTGTATCTGTTGCTCAAACACAATACTTGACAGAAACAACTTAAGGGAAGGAAGGAAGGAAGGAAGGAAGGAAGGAAGGAAGGAAGGAAGGAAGGAAGGAAGGAAGGAAGGAAGGAAAGAATGAGTCCTAGTTACTCTACAACTACCATGAGAAAACAATCTGATCAAGGCAACTTATAAGAGAAACATTTAACTGGAGCCTTGCTTACAGTTTAAGCCGGCTACCCTGCGCTCATTACAGTAGGAAGGGAGGACAGGCAGGGAGCTGGAGCAGTAGCTGAGAGTTTTACATCCTGATCCACAGGCAGAAGGCAAAGCTGCGCACTAGGTGGGGCTGAGGGGGCAGGGAGGGCTTGGTCTTTTGAAACCTCAAAGCCCACTCCTAGTGACACACTCCTTCTATAAAGCCACACCTCCTGATTCTTCTCAAAGGGTTCTACTCTCTGGTGACTAAGCATTTAAATATGTGAGCCCATGGGGGCCACCCTCATTCAAACCACCAGGGAAGGGTTTATTCTGCTCATAGCCTGAGGGTACAGCCCTTCACGGTGGGGACATCACTGCAGCTGGAGCTTGAGGCAGCTGGTCACATCCGTAGTGGGCAGGCAGAGAGATAAATACTGGTGCTCATCTTGTCGACCCCCCCCCTTTTTTTTTTTTAACAAAGTCAGGGATCTCTGTCCAAATTCAGGGTGTGTTTTCCCATATCAACTAACACAATCTAAGAACACCCTCTCAGATGTTCTCAGAAGTTTGCATCCTTAGTAATTCTAAAGTGTGTCAAATTGGCAACATTAACTATCTCGCAGGTCAACCTGGGATCCACAAGTCTTTTCTGTAGGCTGTAAGACCTGTTGAGAACAATGTAGCAAAGGAGGGCAGCGAGATTTTGTCGCCATCCAAGAGGCTGCCCTGGGGCATCAGAATACACAGACTGGAAATCAGCTGCTGTTAGTGTCTCCACCCATCGGACTTTTACTTCCTTTCTTTGATTTACAAACTGAGGGTAGAATGGTCTCAGCTGTTGTCTACAACTAGGATATTTTTTTCTTGGGCTTTCTCCCCTAGTCCAGAGCTTCCTCTCCCGGCCTCCAGTCTTCTGAGGAAGTTCTCAAAGCCAAGGTTGCGTAACCGATACACAAGCCTATCTTGTGTTATACTGGGAGACTGGCCAATGTTTCCATTTATAGACAAGAGCACGGCTATGCTGCCAAATGGAGCGCGATGCTCTATGACGAAGAAAGGAAAGAGCAGGAACTCAGGGTTTACAGGGAACCCTTGAACCTCCTCCGCTAGCCTGGGGACAGTGGCTGAGGAGACTCAGCTCTAACCATCTGAGAGGAGAGTCTTCCAAATAGCTACCCATTTCCATCCCCGCCAAACACTGCCACAGGAGGGTCAGGGCAGCCTGCTCTGCTGGCCTCGTGACAGCTGGGCCCATCTGTAGGCAAACCACATGAGTACGTGAGGCTGAGGAGGCGGCTGTTGTAGACCACTGCCGTTTGGGTTAAGACACGGTGGTTTGCCCTCTTGAACCCAGCAGCTGGGACTAGCAGAAGGAAACACGCCTGAGATTGGACCTGTTAGCATTCCATCATGCAGTGGGTGGGACTGACAAGGCCCCGCCCCTCCTTGAGGATACACGTATAATGTTACTGGGAAAGGGAGAGACAATAGCATAGCTGCTCATAAATGGCCCATGTTCCTTAAACAGCCTCTTACCCCTGCTCCTGTAAGTTCCCTTAGTTACACTCATTGGTTCACCAAACAAGTCTTGAGTGAAAGTGTTCATTTGGTTTGTGGCTAGTGCCCTGTCATGGGGCAAATAGATACTTATTTGCCACTCCGGAGAAGTTCGTGGCACAGGCACTCTCCCAGCATATGACTGGATAGGACAGTGGGTGGGGCTTGAGGAGGGACGAGCTTGGAATCTGCACTTGGTCTTTCACACGCACACATTTTGGCCTAGAAAGCGCTTCTCAGAGGATGCTCACAGGTCGAGGGTGGGGGGCTAGGGCCAGGTGGAGCTGGGGGTGGCTGGTTGCGCATGGGCCTTACACATACAAAACCCTTAGAATATTTATGTTTACACATATTCCATATATGTGAGTTGACAATAGGGACATTCTGGTGAAACTGAAAGATAAGATCCATTTTGTGCTCTACACTGTGTGTGCTCTGTAATGTTCTTCTGTGTGTGTTTGTGTGTGTGCCACTGCAAGTGTGTACATGCAGGCTAAGGACAATTTGGGGTGTTGTTCCTCAGGAGTTGTCCACTTAATTTTTTTGAAATAAGGTGTCTCCTACTGTGGGGTGGTGGTCTGTGACAGACAATTTGACACCTGGTTGAGCATAGGCTGGAAGCACTGGGAGACCCGGTGGAAAATCCATGAACAGTGGAACCTCCACGAGGGACCAGAATTCACGCTTCTGGTCAACGCTCCCAGAAGACTCCTGCAAATCCAGCCACAGCCTTTACAACCCCTGTATAGAGAGAGGCCTGGCGTGTGAGATTTGTCACGTAGAAAGCAATCCTGACCCCTCCCATAAGCAAATGTGGCACTAGAGAGCCCCCAGACCCAGCCAATAGAAAGTATGGATTGCCAAGCCCCTGCCCCCCTCCCCAAACAGTATATCAGATCGTCCTGACCTGCGTATCTCTCTCTCTGCCCGCTTGCTCTCTGCGCTGCTCTCTACGCTGCTCTCTGCCTGCCCCTGCCCGCCGGCCTGCTCCATTCCCGCTTCCGCCCGTGCCCGCTGCCCACCATCCAGAAGGAATAAAGGTGCAAAACTACTTCGGCATCTGAGAACTTTGTCTAAGGGAGCTGTAAACACTTTTGGCCCAGGAAGAGATCCGCTCTCCCAGCCAAGCGGTGAAGCGTACGCTGACAGCGGCTGTGGGTCTCCCAGGAACCGCCAGTAGTCTCCCACACTCCGTAGGCTAGCCGGCCTCTTGCGGGTTTAGCCCCAGGCCGACTCAGCACAGGCAGTGAGCGCTGAGCAGGCGCGGTCTGACATCCTACAACTTCAGCTTGCCAATTTAGGCTAGGCTGGCTGGCCATCAAACTCCAGGGATTGGCTAGTCTCTGTCTGTCTCCTCAGTGCTGGGATTATAAGTACATACCAAAAACCCTGACCAATTTATTTATTATTATTATTGTGTGTGTGTGTGTGTGTGTGTGTGTGTGTGCATGTGGTATGTGGGCCTCTATTTGCACACACACACGTGTACATGTACCTACACACATGGTGTGTGTGTAGGTCAGTGGACAATTTTGGTGAGTTGGCGTTCTATCTCCAATTTTTATACAGGTTCTAGGCATCAAACACAGGTTGTTTGGTCTTGTGAGGCCAATTACCTGCTGGTCCACCCCCAGCATTGTTTATGTGGCTTCTGATGTGCAGCACCTGCCCAGCCTTTTAAGAATATTAGTTGAGTTCTGGGGATTGAACTTAGGTCCTTGTGCACGCAAGGCAAGCACTTTGCCTACTGGGCCATCTCTCCAGCTCTCAACAAATATTCTTTCTACATGCCCTGCACGAGAGAGAGAGAGAGAGAGAGAGAGAGAGAGAGAGAGAGAGAGAGAGATATTTTTCTCACCCTTTCTTAGCCCTCATAAATTCATTTTATAAATATTTATATGGTGGATCTAAAGGATAAAAGTAGCCCAGGTATTTTCTTAGCCATGAGACTTGGGTACAAAAATGGGATAAATAAGAAGTTTGAGAAAAAACATTGACCTCAATCAGTTTCCTACTGAGCTCCTGCATGGTGAGGGAGAAACAGCCCGGGTGGAGGTACAGGCCACTGGACTCAAGAGCTAGCTGGCTTGGTACAAGACTCTGTTCCTACTTGACAGCAGGTTCAAAGGGAAAAGAGGATTTGACTGGAGTCTAGATGGAACTGTAGATTTCTATTTGAGTGGAGGAGAAGAGAAGGAACCACCCCTGGAAGGCAAAGGGTGAGCTGCTTGCCTGGTTGGGGGGGAACCCATCCTTGCCAGCGTACTGGGGAGAATGACCAGCAAGAGACGGGGCCCAGACACAGGCAAGACATCGGATGTGACCAGGGGACAACAGGAGCTGGAGTAGGCTCTCAGATGATAAATGCAGGTGTCAGAGCAGAGATTAGGCTGGGTTATATGAGGAGGAAAATGGGAGGAAGGATGGGGGTAGCCCTGGGGTAAGCCAGTAAAGTGAATCTGGCTTCTCACTGAGGACAGAGTCAAGCCAATTGCTAGGTATTATTCAGTAAAGGTTTGCAGCCTCTTCATCACATACAAAGGCCACTTTCTGGTCCACTGAGTCACATCTCATACTCACTTCTCATCTGTTATTTTCCCATTGCTTGAGCCCATGTGATTACTAGAGATCTGGTAGAGATTGTAAACCTTGCCTTCAAATCAGGTGTAGACCTAGGGTGGTGCATGCCTGCAATCCCGGAACCCAGAGAGCTGAGGCAGGAGGATCATCAGTTTGAGCCCAGTCTGTGTTATATATTGAGGCCCTGTTTCAAAATTAAACAAATAAAACAAAAAGGTAGATAAGATAATTCCAGTGTGCCATATGCTTCCCAGTCTTAAAAAAAACTCATTGCATGGGCTGGGGAGTTAGCTCAAGGGCCAAAGCACTTGCCGGGTAAGCATGAAGCCTAGAGTTAGACTCCTCAGCATCATAGAAACGCTGGGTAGGTGTGGTGGTCCATCTACAATTCTAGCAACAAGAAGGTGGAGAGATGGGACCCCACAGCAAGCTGGCCAGCCGTTTTGCCAAGCTGTGGGTTTACCTGAGAGACCCTGCCTCAATGAAAAAAATGTGGAAAATGTGGCAAGTGTGAAGACAGTAGTTAACGGGGTCTCCCCTGTGGATCCACACACTTCGCAGGCTTGGCCATCAGTCTCAGAGCTTCCCGGACACCAGAACCGTTCAGCTCTTAGCTCCAGTCTCCATAGTGAACCGAAGCACACCATAGCAGGCTCTTCACACAGCAAGTCCTGCTAGGAGAAGATGGAGACTTTCCCACCACTCCCATCTCAGAACAGAAGGGTAGGAAGTCAGAGTCCCCTGCCATGCTCCAGCCAGTGCTTACAGCATAACAGGGTCTTGGCAGACACATCTGGATCTGGCTGGATGTTGTTCGGTAAAGATGTTTAATAAAATCTTGTTCAAGGACATTTTAAAAATGTGGAAAGTGATCAAGGAAGACCCTCCATGTCAACTGTGGGCCTCAATATGCACACACACAGTAGTGCATGTGAACCTTCACACACACACACACACACACACACACACATGAGATAAGAACGTTACACGTGTAAGTATAACCTTAGTACACCATGTTTAATATTGTGTGCTGTGGCTTTAAAACTATCTAGCATAAGTGGGCATGTGTCCTGTCTATTATCAAAGCCCTAATAGTATTTTCTGGGGATGAAAGGAAGTCAGAAAACAACAGGAAATAAGATCAAAACTACTTTGAGAAGAGGGTGGCTTTTAATTTTGTGCTTCTTTTACTTGACTCCCCAACTTTCCCCTTCCTGCTAAGTGCTTCAGTCAATGTCTAGAAAACCTGGCAAGGCAGAGGGAAAGTTTGGGGTACCCAATTTGGGTTTTAATAAGCAGTCTTTGTAACAAACACAATAACTATTTGCTAGGTGTAAGTTCACGCTTGGTCAGAAACAGTCAGAAAAGTCCTTGGATCTTATTGCTGTAACTTGTTTGCTATAGAAATACTGTGTTAAATAATAAAAAAAAAAATAACGCTTAAGTTAGCACGTGGTGTGTGATATTTTCTTACGGGACAGTGTTGCCCTTTCCACAAATTTTTAAAACCAAATTCGAGATGGTGGTTAAAAAATACTTGAACAAAATAGTAAATTTGCACGAAGCCACTCAGATCATTGACAATTCCTAATTGAAGTTAAGAAACTGCAGGAGACTCCAGGTAAAAACTTGTTTGTATTTTAACTTGGAGGCCTGGTGTCTTCTGTTGAACACAGGAAATACCTTCCCTTTGAAAAATCTTCCTTTTCTTCAGATGACAGTGGGGTGAAGCCGACTGCCATTCCTAAAACCGAATTTTCCCGAGCCTATGGATGGATGCAGCACCTGGCCGGTCTGAGGGGAGGAGCTACAAAACCCTCTCAGGCTCCCAGGGCCCCTGTCTTCTCTGTCTTTCCCACAGTGGCCTCAGTAGGAACGAAATTCCTCAGATGCTTGACACCAGCCAATTTGTTTTCCTTTCCCTTTCCCCTTCCCCTTCCCCGCCTCCCTTTCTAATATGGCCTATTCTGTCTCTCAAGGTAGCCAGGGGCCAGCAGCTCGAGCCTCTCCTAGTCTGAATGAGCCTCTTCTATTCTGTGTTCTGAAGGAGGAAGAGAGGGGCTTGCCATCAAACGTATGGGAAATCGAACTTAAACATGATTTTGTTTCTTTCCTCTCTCTGAGGCACAATCTTGCTATATAGCCCCGGCACATCTCGAATTTGTGATTCTTTGGGATTACAGCTTGTGCCACAATGTCTGGTTTAAACATTATTTCTGTATCATAGACTACTTTTTCAAGATTCCTGAGGAGTGAAGGAAGCAAGCAAGTGGGAAAGCAAAACCCAAAGGGACTAAGCCTTGCCACGTGTACCGCTGAACCATGCCACATGTAGCACCAAGCCAAGCCACGTGTACCAGCGAGGCCATGTCACATGTATCACTGAGGAAAACAACTCAGAGTGGAAGAATGGAGGTACACAGGAGACGGGCACAAGGCACAAGGCAATTGTTTTCCCCATTAGTATAGGATTTTCCCCTCCTAGCAGCTGCCTGTCTTCACTTTAGAGATGGATATGTTTGAAAATCTCGTATGAAGGCTGGACATAAGAGTTTAGATGTACAGTGATTACTTAGCAAGGGGCCTGGATGTTATTTGCAACGACAGAGAGAGAGAGAGAGAGAGAGAGAGAGAGAGAGAGAGAGAGAGAGAGAGAGAGAGAGAGAGAGAGA
>CM052704.1:34081004-34094014 GCA_028551405.1 Uromys caudimaculatus
CTGATACTTAAAAAAAAATGGTGTGGGTGTATGTGTGCAAGTATGAGTGCCTATGTGTGTGCCTGCAGAATTCAGGTCAGTTTCTTCCTTTATCACTCTCCGCTTTTTAAGACAGAGGCCCCCACTGAACCTGGAGTCCGCTGATTGGTGAGACTGGATGGCGGGCAAGCCCTCCATCTGTCTCTGCTCCGCCCCTCTAGGGCTGGGTTTACAGATGCGCCCTGCTCTGCCCAGCTTATCAGTAAACACTTCACTCGCAGGGCTATCTCTCCAGCCATTTTGCCTGATACTTTTTAAGAGCACTGGGAGTCTAGAGATCTCTATTGGGCCTCTGCAGAGCTAACGGCAAAGAAACCCCCAGCAATATTGCCTAGTACCGTAAGCTTCCATGTCCCCGCGGGTTTTTGTTAATGTGCCTCTATCCCTTTCAACTGTCTGGAGGCTAAAGGGGATGGTACTTTGGAATTGAAGGTCAGAGAACTGGGGTAAAAGGAGAAGACACGATCCATCTTGGGTTTTGCAGTCTCTATGCCTCGTATTCGGTCTCAGTGGCAGGAAGGAAAGCCGCACCGGGGACTTAATTCCAGGAGGGTCAATGCTCAGAGGAACTCAGCTCAGGGAAGAGAGAAGATAGCAATATGCTTATATGGGAAAGGCTAAAACTGGAGGCAGGGGAGTATCGGAGAGGAATTTGCCTGGGGTAGATCAAGAATAGATGCTACCGGGGGACACACTTCCATCTTTGTCCTCAAAATCATGTTAAGGTCTGACTTGATATATGGTTACTCAAAGCTGTGCTTTCTGTAGTCTGTACATTCCTGGGATTGGAATGAAACTTCGCTTCCTCCCCAAACCAGTTCAAACTACCTTGGAGAATTGGGCAATTTGAAGGGTCAACTCCTTAGATTGTGAAAAGGGCAGTTAGGCTGGAGGAATGGAGAGGGGTCTCAATCTAACAGGGTCTGCTAGCAGCCATTTTGAAAGACTGCGAACACAACCTGGCTTTGATTTGTTGGCTTCAGATGACAGCTTGTCTTGGTGACTCAGTGTGAACACCATTTCGGGTCCTGCATCTTGGTGAACAGAGGGTGGATAAGACTTGTGGGTATATGAGCCCTGCCCTTAAAGTTCCAGAGAGTACATATGCTTTTGTCTGAGTCCTGTACACACACACACACACACACACACACACACACACACACACACACACACACACACACACTAGCATGTGTGTATGGGGCCAGGGGACAACCTCATGTGTTTATCATGGACCATACACATTTCCCCTTTTTGAGACAGCTCCCTCAATGGTCTGGTGCTCATCAAGGTAGCTGGACTGGCTGGCTAGTGAGCTCCAGTGAGCTCCCTTTGTCTGCATCCCCAGAACAGGGATTACAATTGTCATGGCACCATGTGTGCCTTTTTTATGTGGGCTCTGGGTATCAAACTCAGGTCTTCTTGCAAGGACTTTACTGACTGACCCATGTAACCAGCTCTATAGCAAAAATTTTCTCTCCAGAAAAGATTAGAAATTTCCTCTAAGTGTGTGTGTGTGTGTGTGGGGGACACCAAGGAATGGCTTCAAGAATATATTTCTGATTATAAAAAATAATGGCAATAATTTTTTTTTTTTTTTTTTTTGGTTTTTCGAGACAGGGTTTCTCTGTATACCCCTGGCTGTCCTGGAACTCACTCTGTAGACCAGGCTGGCCTCAAACTCAGAAATCTGCCTGTCTCTGCCTCCCAAGTGCTGGGACTAAAGGCGTGCGCCACCACTGCCCGGCTAATGGCAATAATTTTATTGCCATTAAATGACCTTAGGTTTTTAACTTAACTTTTACGTTTTTTTTAAATGTGAATGAGTGTTTTGCCTACACGTATGTGTGTACCTTGCATGTGTTCCTGGTGCCCACGGAGGTCAGAGAATTCCCTAAAATTGGAGTTACAGATGGTTGTGAGGCACTTGAACTTGGGTTCTCTGGAAGAGCAACAAGTGCTCTTAATCACTGAATTATCTCTCTGCTCCTTATGTGTTTATCTTTGAGGTTTCTTTGCAATTATACAGATTTTTTTTTTTTTTTTTTTTTTTTTTTTTTTTTTTTTTTTTTTTTTTTTTTTTTTTTTTTTTTTTTTTTTTTTTTTTTTTTTTTTTTTTTTTTTTTTTTAAGAAGCATACAGATGCTAAAATGTTGAAAAGCTTTCACGAAGAGATGCTACCTCTCAGGTACCTCAGGGCCATGACACAGGTTGGGCAGCGTGAACAGGAATGTGCACATAGCCCCTGCCTTACCTGCTTTATCACAGATCCAAATGGGACTCTGACTGTTCTAGGCCTGGGCCCCATAGACACTGTCCTGAAGGCAACTGGAACTATTTTTTTCTCATGATCTCTGGTTACTATCTATGAGATAAAAAGGTACCCATAAGAGGAATTAGAAAGATAGAAGTCTTCAGGACACATGAAGGTACTCCACCCTGAGGCCATGTCCACGACCCACAGTTTGTACAAGTACTTCTGAGCAAATGCCACCGTCATGTGGAATCCTCACATGGGAGGCAGTGGTGTTAATCGATGAGGTTTCCACTCAACTGTGGTACCAAACAGGAGCCCTTGCTCCTTGGATGTGACTGATACAGAGTCATTAGCTAATCTGCGTTTCTGTAATTCCATGATCTCTTTGTGCACCCCTGCAGTGGAGCTGAATGAGAACACCCACTGTCCGACCTTGCGCTCCTACCCTCCTGAGTGGAAGTCATGGTAACATTTTAAAAAAGCTAAGAGACAGCAAGGAAACAATATGGACGGATTATTCATATCACCAGGGTGATTTGATTGTACCAACAGGATACCAAACATAGCTTCGAAAAGCCCATGGAACACAGAACACTCTGGAATCCATCTGCAAGAATCTTTTCCTTCAAGGTAAGGCAGTCCTGGTGCTTCCCACACAGCTCTGTGGCACAGGGAAGAGAGAGGGACATCTTCCAGACCCTCCTGGATGACAACAGAACCTTTACCTGTAGGACACCCTCAAGTGTAAATAAAAATCAATAAGGGAGGGAAGGAGAGGCCTTCTAGGCCGTGTGTGTGTGTGTGTGTGTGTGTGTGTGTCTGTGCGCGCGCGCCATACCTGGTCTATGTGCGCATGTGCATATCTGTCTGTGTGTAGGGTGTAGGGGTCACTAGCTTTCCTGAGGACATGCCAGCATTTGCTGCCTTTGAATGCCAATTGAATTCAAACCAGGTCTGCTCTCTGTGGGACAGCTTGGGGTTCTTTTGTCTTTGTTCCCTAGAGGTAGTGAGCCACAAATCCAAGCTGAAACTAGACTTACAACCCAGTCTCTTCTCAACCTTATTGTACCACATGATGTAACCCGACCCTCTGGAATCCCCACTTCTGCTCACTCAGTCTGATCCCAGTGCCCACATTTGTGTAGCTCATAAGAAAATACATTTAAGGAGGGAGTTGGGTCCTCTTCAGCCCCAGTAAACTTCTTTCTGTATGTTGCCTAGAAAAATGTCTTCCCTAAGATCTATGTATTTTGAATTTCTTAAGTTAGCAATGCACCTCAAAGCCAGCAATTCTTATGTCCTGGTCTCAGCAGCCCATGCTTGTTCCTCCCTACCCCACCCCCACTCCTGTGACATTTTATTGTATTATTCATTTATTTTGAGACAAGGAGTCATTTAGCATAGGTTGGCCTCAACTTGCTAGGTAGCAGAGGATGACCTTCAGCTTTGGAACCTTCTCGTCTCTCCTTCCAGTGTGTTGGGACTAATGAGCCTGGGCTATCATGCTGGCCTCAGCAGTTTTAAAACAGAAGTGGGGAAGCTTCCAGAAGTGGCGAGTGTTTTGCTTCTGGTCTCAGCTTTAGAGAGAAACGAACAGTGCTGACAGGCAGGCAGGAGGGGAAGGCGCCTGCTTCAGTTTGGGACAGCCCAGCCCACATTTTCTTCCTTCTCTGAAGCAGTGATCTCTAGATGTGGGAGTCAGTTCTCAGATGGGAGGCGCTCATTTTGCATTGTATGTAGTTCAGGCTAAGGATGCATGTTTTTGGGGGTGAGATGGGGTGCAGCATCTCCCTAATGTAGCTCAGGTTGGCCTTGCTCTTTTGATATCCCAATGTGAGCCTCCTGAATCCTGGGATTACAAGAGTATGCTATCATGTTAGGCTGAGGATGAATCTTAAAGGTGAGTTTAGCATGGTTTGTCAAATAACAAAATGTGTCAGTTGTTTTTTCCTAAGACAGGGTCTCTATGTATCCCTGGCTATCTCAGGACTTACAATGTAGACTAGGCTGACCTAGAAGTCAGAGAGACCCTTTCGACTCTGTTTCCTATGTGCTGGGATTAAAGGCATACATCACTATGCCCGACTAACAAAAATGCTTTTTAAATCCCTGTCCCATGTCATATTTTTCTTCAGACGAATTTAGATCCTTTAGAAGACTGCTGTACTTCAACTACTCTTGGAGTGCTTAGGTTTCATGGAATATCACTCCAGATGGGCTGTAGGTCCCCAGCGGGAGGGCTTTGTACAGGGTTCCGAAAGCAAGAACGGGAGGGGATGGACGTGGTGGGGTGGGGTGGGGTGGATACAGACATAAACCTTCTCCATGCTACGACCCCACTCTCCAAGTATCCAATTTTGATTTGTGTGTGCAAGGTTACTATCTAGCTCTTTCTGATGAAGAAAGGCACCGCTCAATGCAGACAGCCCCAAGGAGCTCGATGGAAAAGGAGGCCGATTTGTCTTTATTACCACTGTGGTATGGGCCCAGAGTAGAAGCCGGAAGCTCACCATCTCCTGCCTGACCCTGAAAATAGAAGTCATCTTCTTGACCCAAGACTTGGAGCTTCTCTTGGCCTGTAACTCAGAAGTTCATAGTCAAACTTCCCTTCCACCTTGATATTCAACAGTTTCCTCAGCACCTTATAGACAGCCATGTGTAGGGCCACATTTAGGGCTGCCATAGTCCATCAACTCTAAGACTCATGAAACTGAAGGCACATACTATATCTGTCTAGAAAAGGATACCCCTAACTCTGGCACAGCATCACTGTAAGAAGCCTACTGAAAAGAGTGCAGACAGAGAGTGTTCCAGGATCAGTTAGAGATGGCCCTAAGGCATCACAGGATCCGAGGCCCTTTGGGAGTTGATTCTCAACCAACAACTAGCCTGGAGTGGTGGTGTGACTTGTATCAGCTGGCTCTCTTCCCACTCACAGCCACCCCTGGAAAGAGCGAGTGATGTAGTACTTCCTACCTTCTTCTCTGAGGAGAAAGAGAGGGCAGCTGTGGAAAATGGCCAAGGATTCCACGCAGGCCTCAAAGCTGAGTTTTCCACTCTTGGTTGCACTCAGAGCAAGGCTTGGCACAAGCAAACTTCCTGTATTTCCCTTTCCCTCCCTCCCTCCTTCCTCCTTCCTTCCCTCTCTCCCTCCACTGCCCTTCTTGCCTCCCTGCCTTCTGTTTTTTCTTGGAAGTGTTGAGGGTCAAACCCAGGACCTTCTGCAAATTTTCTACAACAGTAGTTTTCTGAATGATAGTGAGACAAAAATAAAAGCCCCCATATAATGTTGTACATATTTCTTCCAAGGCAGCATGTGCATAGATAAGAAGTAGCAAGAAGAAAGTGTGGCATTTCTTACTCAGAAGAACACAGGACCAGCTCCTAAATAATACTGGCTTGGATCTAGAAGAAAAAAAATCTCGAGGTAGGCAATCACTTTGAACAAGGACAATGTCCCTCTACGTTTCCAACCATCTTTCTTAGGCTGCCCGTGCCACCAGCACCTCCTCATGCTGGTACATGCCAAGGGCTCAAGGAAGGAAAGAACACGGAACAGTGTAGGCTGAGCAGATTGTTTTGCACCTATATGTGTAGGCATAAATTTTTCTCAATCTACTTTAGTAAGGGTTCAACCTTCCCCCTGGCCCACCACCCTCCAGAGGTAGTGGAAAAGAAAGGTTATTAGGTCACGGGGAAGTAGAGCTGTTTAGAAATAGTTCTTTGGGGGCGAGTCCAATCATCATTGTCAGGAAAGCAGCCGTTCAGTTCAGTAGCAAACACCAAATACAAATCAGCAGCTGCAGTCCAGTCCTCTTGGCAGACACCACACACCAACCAGCAAGGGCAGTTCCATCCAGAAGCAACCACGAGGCCCACCAACCGGCCCAAGGCTGGGGAAGTGACAAGAAGCCACGGGAACCTCAAGAGAAGTTCTTTGGCAAGTTTCTCACTAAGGTGTCACCACAAGTGGAGCTCAGCAACACATTGTAAGGCAAACCAATACATACGTGTCATTAGTGAGTGAAGAGTAGTGCGGTGGAGCAAAGCAAACCAATGCTGGAACTCCCACTGTCTGTGGGTCATATGTATATTCCTTCTGAACATTATGTGCCCTTTCATGTGTTTGCTATAGCAAAACATTATTTTACCTGTATCCGCTTCAGTAAAACATTCTTTTACGTGTGTGCTTTAGCAAAACATCCTTTTACCTGTGTGCCCCAGCAAAACAGCATTTGACATAACTGACTTTCCAAAGAAACCAGAAGTTTTCATTTCATATATGCTAGGTCAAGATAACACTGCAAACCCGAGGAATTTATTCCTCTGTCTTCACAAAGACACAGTAGTCTGAGTCTAATTCAGAAGAGATTCGATTAGTAAAAAACAAATATATAGAAGATTGGGTGACATATAATTCAATTCCTATATTTTTCCCATTCACTGGGTTAAAATATCCACAACATAAAATGTATCATTTTAACTGCTTTTGCGGGTATAGTTTAATAGCATTAAGTGGATTCACAATACTTTGTAACTATTTCAACTACTTTCAGTACTTTTTCATCACTTCAAACAGAAACTTTGTACATATTAAGCAGCATCTATTTTTTTTCCCTAGAAGCATTTTAACTGCTATTATGGGTATTGATATAAATTTGGAAAGGAATGTGGAAAAGGCATGATGGGAAAAACTCCGAGTGCAAGTTAAAGATGTTTTCAGATTTGTAAGTAAACTATCATCTACAGCCTTTCCAACAGACTCTAAAACTTATGATAATAAGATATAATTTTACAAAGTGACTGAGAGAGAACTGGGTACTACAGGCCTCTTATAGTCCTTTCTTACACAACTGGGAAACTGAGTTCAGAAGTAATGAGTTCACAATGACGTCTAAGGCAAAGAGATTCGGCCATTTAGCCCTGGCTGTTTGGTTCTTTTCTCCATCTACCCCTGGTCCCCTCACCCCTCTATCATGCATCCGCCCTGACCGAGCAAGTGTCAGTACATGCACACAGCCAGGCACAATGGCTACCAAGAAATATGGCCACTGGCTGGCCCTCAATCAGAGCTTATACAGAGGAGAGAACCAGAAATGAAGAGTGTGTAAGAACCAAAATGCAGATACAGGAGTTGCTAATTCTGTCTGGGAATTAAGACAGGGCAGGGAAGAAGTTACTGAAAACCCTCTTCACCTAGTGGGGAGTTAAGAATCAAGGTCATGTACTCTCTGTGTGTGTGCTTACAAGTTGTAAATATGATCCTTATACAGAGTGTGTGACAATGACAGTTGGTAAGTAAACTATAAACCTTGTATAGTGCACAGGCCTGCAATCCAGTGCTTGGCTTATAGAGGCAGGAGGATCAAGAGTTCAAGGCTACTCTAGGTCCCATGAGAACCTGTCTCAAAAACAAACACAAAAAGAATTTTAACAAGCACCTACATTTATTCTTTCTGACTATAAATTTATCCGCTATGGAAAATCTGAAATGGGAAATTCATAGGGGGACCAATGAGGACCACAAAATGATAAGGACTTGATCCCTACTGATTATTCTCCTAACAAAATATTCACCTGGATGAAACAAAGATCGTGGCTGCACTATTCTGTTATGGGGGGCTGTTATCACTTACTTAGCCAATGGTATATTAGTGGACATTTAGAACATTTTCAATTTTTCACCATTTATTTAAAACCTATACATTTTTGTGTGTACATGCATATGTACATTTTTGTACGTTTATACATGCATGTCAAGGCCAGAGATAGATGCCAAGTGTCATCTTCCATTGCTCTCCACCTTAGTTTTCGAGACAGGCTCTCTGGCTAAACCGGGAGCTCCCAGCTTTACCTAGACTGCACAGCCAGTGGGTCTCAGGGACCCCCTGTTTGTGCCTCTCCATTGGGGGTGTGTGTTGCTAGGTCTAGATTTTTTGTGGGTGCTGGGGATCCAAACTCATGTCCTCATGACTGTGTGGTAACTACTATCCATCTCCCCAGCTCCTTCACCGTTTATTTTAATGTGAGAAAATAAAGCCTACTCTTGTATATAATAAACCTTTTGTGCATGTCATTGGTAAGTTCCTCTAATCAGTTCCAATAAATAAAAATTCTGCATCACAACCAGTGAATACTTTTGTTGTGCTATATAATTATTTTTAAAAGATATTTATAGTGTATGAAATAATTGCCTGTCTTGAGAAAACCAAAAAAAAAGGGGGGGCTTCATTTACACACACACA
Source organism: Uromys caudimaculatus (assembly GCA_028551405.1). Lineage (NCBI taxonomy): Eukaryota > Metazoa > Chordata > Mammalia > Rodentia > Muridae > Uromys > Uromys caudimaculatus. Next base: position 34,089,543 of record CM052704.1, read on the forward strand.
CACACACACACACACATGTGCACACACGCATCATTGTTCTTTCTCATATAAGTTCCACACTTCTTCCTCATCCATCTGCACCTTCTTCCAAACAGTCCCACTTGGAATACTGGTATTTTTAAGGTTCTGTTTTGGCATCTCTTCTTAAATTGTCTTCCTTAACGTTCTTCATCTCCTGCTTACATTCCCACGAGGATCAGAGAAGGTGTCTGCATTGCACACCTATGACTCCAAGGAGTCTCTGAACGACCAACTGTCCCAGCACATTGGTGCTTCTGTGCTTCCTTCATAATGAACAGTGTGGAAGACACTGCAAACAAGATGGCGGGCAAAGGCATGGTCACGCTTTCCCTCAAACTCCTCTTCTGCCCATAGCCCTGGATGCAGGCACAGTCCTCTGTGCTGTCACCACTCAGCAGCAGACACCTCGTGCCTCCTGACCTCTCTCTAGGGTGGTGAAGGACCAAAGACCACAAATGCCCTTGCTGTAGCTGTACACCAGGATTCCTCTGCTGTCTGCACTGCGACTGGCCACTCGCCTCCGTGTAACAGGGTGAAAGGCATCCTTCACTCCTGCCTGCGGCTGGCATCACTTCTCAGGAATGACAACTGGTTTGTCTTTCTACTCATAGCCATGAGCCCCAGCAGCATCTGCAGGCTCTGGGAATGAGAAGCACTGGGATCAGCCCAGAGAGAGCCCACTTCAGCGATTCATCTGGAACCATCTACCACCTTAGCATCTTGGATCAGAAAGAACTAAGCCAGCAGTGACGACGGTTGAACTTGGAACTCATCCCTCTGTTACAACAGCAACTGCACTGATTCAGGGTTTCACATTGCTTTATCATTTTCTCAGAGGACATCACTTACTGTAGTAACACTTGCCCCCAGCCCCCCCACCAAACCAATGAAAAGTAAAGACTGAACATGAAGTGTTTGCCTATCAGTATCAGATGCACAATGGTGGACACAGATGACGTTCCTGCAGAGCTACTGGGGGCTGAGGACTTCCACGGAAAAGCGTTAGCTGTGTAAATCTTAGCAGTGGGTCAGGATATGGCAAATAGTAAAATGTAAAGAACACAATGCAAGCAAGCAGCTTGAGAGATGGCTCAGGAGTCAGGAACACTTACTGCTCTTGATGAGAACCCGGGTTCGGTCCCCAGCACCCACATGGGGGCTCACAACCACCTGTAACTGCAGTTCCACGCGATCCAATGCCCTCTCCTGGCCTCCCTGGGCACCAGCCACACACATGGTGCACAGACAAATGTGCGGCAAAACACTCATACGTGTAACATTTTAAAAATATTTTTAAAATCCACAACAAACCCTACATTGTGCAATTTATAATTCAATTTTAAAAATCAGATTATTATTTTAGTTGTGTGTGTATATGCATGTATGCCTAGGTGTGGGGGTGTGCATCTGCCTGCAGGGGACAGAAGAGGGTGTCACATTCCCTAGAGCAGGAGTTACAGGTCGTTGTGAGCACAGGAGAAAAGACCTAAGAAGCCCCTGTACTTTACTATCTAGTCAGTTATTTTAATGTCTTCCACTGTTTTCATTAAAACTTTAAGATGCGGCTACCTATCTGCATGTTCAGAGATCGGAAGAGGGACCCGCATGTCGCAGCTGCTCTCCTGACAAGATGCACACTTGGAGCTGTGATTTGGACCTCTCTGAATGACCCCTTTAGAGTAAGCTGTGAACGCGACGCCAGCGCACATTCCCTTCATCTGTTCAGGCCGCAGGTTGATGTCCTTGGTGTTACCCACTCTCTGGTTCCCTCCACGGCTTCCCCGAGTTTCCCATCAACCACACTCCCAGAACAAGCCTTGTCTCATCCTCATCTGTGTTATCTGCTGACTTGCTTCCCTCAGTTCTTCTGTGTGATTCACATCTTCCTCCAGGCTTTTGCTGGACAAAATCTCTCATGGAGACTTTCACGCACTGACAAATATGCCAAGTGATACCCTCGCTTCCAAAATATCAATCATGCATCCAAAGGGTGACTGAGCTGAAAGAGACCTCTGGGCAGTGTGGCACCTAAACTTCTCTTGATGAGAGCCGACAGGAGATTTTGTTAGATGCTTGTCCATCCATCCATCTGTGAAAAATCACTGTGATAGGTTGAGAGTCTGGTTCTAAACTGAACATAATGTATTTGGAGACAGATGTCCAGCACATAACAGTCATCCAGAGAGAACCTTCTCGCTCATATGATTCCTCTTTAATTCCTGATGCTTAAACTGACATGGAAGGGATGAGAGAAATGTGTCCAGACAAAACTCAGGCAGGGAGCTGTGGAGCACAATGGGGATGACGGAAACAGAAAACCCACAACAGCAGAGTACTCCGGTTACCTCCCTAGGGAAACAATATCAAGAGCATTGGGGTGCAACCACAGACTGCCTTGACTATCAACACACTGACGTATGCAAAACAAACAGAATGAACCCACTGAAGCACAGAGATGCTCTTGGAAGCTCATAGGATAATAGGGACATTCTTGCCTCCCACCCTTTACATCCAGCCTGTCCGTTCCCAGGGGCTCAGCCTTCTTTTTTACCTTGAGCCAGCACTCCTCTTTCATAATCATAGCTGATATTGGGCTATTGTCTCTGTTCTAGATATGGGAGACACAGCCTAGGTTTTGTCCACCAATGATTTAGGTACCTAGGCAAACAGCCTTATAGTTACTGAAATAAATTATAGAACCTGGGGCTATAAGACAATTCTGTTTTGTATTTTCTTTTCCCTTTTCCTACTCCCCATGAGAAGTGTGCATTATTTTACTGTTTAGGGTGGGAGAAGAAAGTGATCTAAGACTTAACAATCTACATCCGTGGCTGTGCAGTCACAGTGGATGCCGAAAATGAATGCACAATGGGAAGTCAGAGTGAAACATGAAGACAGAGCAGAGACAACAGCCCAAATAAGGTGCAAACGCGGTGAGCATATAGGCTTCTGGAAAGTTCTAGGACCAAAGACATGATTTGTGAAAATGGAGACAAGATGCCACGTTGGGGCTGCTGTCTGGTACTCATATGAACTGTCTCAGCTCTGGCCCTCAGAGCGATGCTGACTTGTAGTTCTCTGGTGGGTAGGAAGAGGCCACGAGGGATGTGGGATTGGATGAAGGCAGCAGATAGGACAAAAAGACGAAGCCAAAACCTGCCTGGAGCGTTTGCGAGACACCGGAGAGTCAAGAAGAAACTCAGCAAACTTAGCAGTTAACCTAGAATTTCGGTGAAAAGAGAAATCAGTTTGAGATGAGAGGCCGAGATGCATTAGACCAAATTTGTGCTTTGGGTAACAGCAAGCCAGATTGAAATCCTAGCATTTGGGTAAACACAGGTCCCAGAGTAAGTAGGAGAACTAAGAAAAGCCAACAGTAAATTCTTAGCACAGCACCTGGTCCATGGGCACAGGGCACTCTCAATATCCAGGGGAGGTTATTATCATCATTGTTATTAGAGACATGGTCTCATTATGTAGACCAGGCTGGCCTGGGACTTGTCATTCACTTGCCTAGTACTTCCTGAGTGTTAGGATGATGACAAGCACGTGCGACTATGCTCGGCTCCAGCGACTATTATAAAGATTAGAAGTGGTCTGACACAGGTCTTTAGAACACTAAGGCCTTTCATGCCACAAGAGCAGGAAGAACAGAAGCATCGATAAGGCTGTGAACCAAGGAATCAGAAGTTGCGCTGCAGACGCAGAGGGAAAATGTACTGCCTACACTGGTCAGAATCCATGTGGAGTATTGTTCAGCTCAGGACACTAATGTTTTAAGATGTGTCAAGAGGCCTAAGGACATCCAGAGCTGTGTGACATGACAGAAACTGGACACATCCGGTGAGGAACACTGACTGTAAAATGGCTACAACTCTCTTGAGATCCCCCGCGAGCTACTACACAGAAGAGAGAATGGAATTATACCATTGCTCTGGAAGACAAAAATTTAAAACTCTTCAGCCAGGTTTGTTTAACAAAGAGGTAGGTTTTTATGCAGAGTGGACAGAGGCGCAGGCTTCTGGATTCCACTACTGCACATCTCAGAGAATCTGCATGGGAGTCGCTTAGGAGAATAGAACGGACTGCTCTCTTCTCTGCTCTACTGTAATGGAAGCAGCAGCCACGGCTCAGTCTCACAAGGCTCTCTCTTGTCCCACAAATACTGTCAGGAAGGACATAGAGTTTGCAAATCTTTCCCACCAGGACAGAGAAGTGTGACCCTGTGACTGGGTCATGCACAGGTACATGTCCACCCAACAGGTGACAGATCCAGAAAAATGACATATTAGGTCTCAAGGGATGCCTGGTGTCTTAGTCAGGGTTTCCATTCCTGCACAAACATCATGACCAAGATGCAAGTTGGGGAGGAAAGGGTTTATTCGGCTTACACTTCCATGCTGCTGTTCATCACCAAAGGAAGTCAGGACTGGACCTCAAGCAGGTCAAGG
>CM052704.1:34094114-34150864 GCA_028551405.1 Uromys caudimaculatus
TCACTAATTGAGAAAATGCCTTACAACTGGATCTCATGGAGGCATTTTCTCAACTGAAACTCCTTTCTCTGTGATAACTCCAGCTTGTGTCAAGTTGACACACAAAACTAGCCAGTATACCTGGTGAGCAGGCAGACGCTTTCCTGGATCCTGTGGAGGGACAAGTGCTGAGGGGAGAGTGTAGGCAAAGGGACCCTTGAAGCATACAGATGGTTCAGCTTCCCTAGTGTGACAGGGTCCAGGATGGCCAGGGTAGGAGTCTGAGGGAGAAGACTCTGGAAGCTGAACAGGGGTTGAGGAAGTAGAGTGTTAGTAGTATTAGGGTCAGCATGAGCAAAGTACCAGAAGTAGGAAACAGCCCTGTGGCTAGGCAGTCAGGTGGCCACACTGAGGCGTATGGCTTAATAAAGCTATGGAAATTAGGCTAGAGGATGTAGAGGAACAAGAGCCCAGACACTCAGTGTACATTTCTCAAAGCTTGCATGTCACACACAAATACAAAGGACTCTTGTTCAAGCGTCAGGATGCCAACCAATCTCTGGCCTCTAGAAATTATTTGTTCCACTGTCTGTCGAGTGGCTCTGACAGTCAGTGGTCCATGACTGTGACCAAGTGGGTATCTCCTCTGAGATAGTCAATCTATCCAGAGAATAGGCTTATTCTGGCTTATAGTTTTGAGGCTTTTGGTCCATGGTTGCTTGGCTTCATTGCTTTTGGACTTGGAAGGTGGTTTATTATGATGGAGCATATGGCAGATAAAGCTGCTCACTACATGAGATACCTTAAAGTAGAGACCAAGAGGAAGGGACCAAGGTCTTACTGACACCTATCAGACTCCTAATGACCAGGCCCCAGCTCTAGAAGATTCACCACCTCCAAGTATACCACAGGTTAGGGACTAAGCCTTTCATATACAGGCCTCTGAAGGAGACTAATCTGTGGCACCTTGCTACTAAGGTCGCAGTCTACCATGTCTGGATAGCTCCTCTGAGCTCAGAGCAAAATGGAGGACTCCCTTTTCCAGCAGGGCTTCCTCTTCTGGGCCTGATCTGGGGAGCCCGGTCTCCAATCTTCTACCTGAGGAAGGTCACATAGTCCTTGGCAAACCTATAAGTCCAATTTCCTCTTTCCCCCCATAAGAACTCACCCAACAAGTAGCTGGGATTCCTGGAATGTCTCTTCATGTAAATGAGGCATTCACAGTAATTTTAACTCCAGCCAGTGATTTTATATTCACCCTGAAAACTCCTTCACACTCTCCCATGTAGCCCCTGGTCACCCCGAATAAAGTGTATGTGCACTGGCTGTTTCACTGAAGATTGTCTAAGAGAGCTGCCACCCAAACCCCACCCGTTCTGGACTCAGCTCCATCCTTCCGGCCTGGACACGCTAAAGAGAAGATGGAGGTTGCAGAACCTCGGCTGGTCCCCAACCTGCATCCCATACTTACCCAAATCATAGCAGTTGCCCTGTATGGTGCACTTCATGAACACATGAACCCTGTTTATCTAACTCACTGCTCTACTACTTTTTCTAGACTGGGCCTGAAAAGCAAACGTGAAGGAACAGAAAGGATCCAATCTCACAGGGTTCCTGAAACTTCAAGGAGAGTCCTTAGACCAAGCCCTGTGCCTGGTAAGCTTGGATGGGTGGAAGCCGTTTTATCGTTCATTTGCCTTTCTTATTTAATTTTTACTTTTGTGTCTGTACTTGTTTTAATAGACTTTTCGGGGGGGTTGTTGCTGAGAATTGAACTCACGGCCTCATGTATGCAAGGCAAGCAGCGTATCACAGTGATATGGCCTCATCTCCTGTCCCTTTTTTTTAATTTGAGGCTGGGCCAGGCCTGGTGTGGTGGTGCATGCCTTTAATTCCAGCACTCAGGATGTAGAGGCAAGAGGATCTCTGTGGGTTTGAGGCCCACCTGGTCTAGAAAGCAAGTTCCAGGTCAGCCAGGGTTATTCAGAGAAACCCTGTCTTGAAAAAAACAAAAAGCAAACAAACAAAAACCCAAAAGAGTTTGGCCCAGGTTCCTTGTTCTGAAGATTCAGGGGCAACAGATCTTTCTTTGAGAATCCAAGGACTTTATCAGGGATGACTGCAATCTGGGAGAGCTTTCTCCTACCACAGGATAAGGCCTAGAATGACCCTGAACATTTTTTTCTTCTAGTTCAAGTCCTAGAAGGTGATCTTGGGGTGTCTCTCTGTGACTCAGGCCCCAGGAAAAGCTGAAGAGCAGTTTGCAATGAATGAGGTGGCTGTTCTGAGCTGGCAACTGCTGGGCCATATGTTTAACAGTACAGTCTAAAATGTGTATGTCATTAAAACACGCTGGGTCCACTCTAGGGCTTTGGTCAGTTCTTGAGTCTGAAGAGAAAATGGATGGTTAAGTATTAAAAACTTGGTAAGGGAACTGACTTTAATTTCCAAAGTAAACAAAACTGCTTAATCTAACTGAAACAAACAAAAACTGTTCAGCATTAGATAAAAACAAAAACCAAATCCTGTTGATGTGGCTGGGTGCTGGACCAAGGGGGTATATTTAGTGTCACACGCTGTAGGGCTGCATCTTGAAGCCCAACAGGAAGCATGTGGAGTCACAGCTAAAGATATCTCTGCATGTTTGGAAATTTATGAGCAGCTGTAAAGGGGCTCTATGGTGGGCAGAGGGCTGGAACAGGCTTCCTTTCAAATGAGAGAGCCCGCTGAATTAAACACTCAAATACACCAGGTTCGTAGCAGGCAGAGCACACCTGACACGCTAAAAATAGCCGCAGTAGAAGCTTCTGTTGCTAAAATAATACTGAGCCGATGTGAGCCTTTCCTTCCTAACCTAACAAGGACAGATGAAGAGGTGGAGGATGGGTCCAAGGTTCCACAAAGGGTGCTAGAAACCCTGGCCAAAGCTTAGGGAGCATTTCCTAGATATGGCACTTTCCAAGTACGAGCAGCTTCCGTAAAACGAATAATCCAAAGTCCCAGTAATCAATAGATTATTTTTTAATAACACAAGACAGAAACGGTCACACTGAACAGGACTTGCACCCCAGTCTTGCTGACGAGCGGTGCTTCTGCCTGCGCCATCCTGGTCAGGGACTGGCTATTTTTAAACATCCCTTTGCTGGCTTCCCTTATCGGCAGCCCCACACCCTGCTCACTCATGCTCGGCCGCGAGCCCCCCCCCTCCACGCACATGAGTGGCGTGCTCAACGGCATGGAAAAAGGGTGAGTGTGTGCGACTGTATGTGGCTGCAGAGCAGGCCACCACCCTTCGCAGAATGGTTTGCAGAACCAGGACAACTTAACTTTGCAACTTTCATTCTGTGATCAAAGACCTTGTTTCATTTTTCTTTTTTCTCTCCTGGTTGTCACTTTGGGGCCGGGGGTATAGTGCCTACTGTAAAAGCAGGGGGACCCACATTCGACCCCCAGAAGCCACATAAAAAGCCCAGAATAGTGGTTTGTGCTTATAATCCCAGCAACAGGGAGGCAGGTATAGGTGGATCCCCAGGGTTTGATGGCCAGCCAGCCTAGGCTAATAGGTGAGCCCAAGGTCAGTGGAAAGACCCTGTCTCAAATAAACAAACAATGACAACAAAGCAAAGTAGACTGTGCCTGAGAAAAACAATGACACTTGAAGTTGTCTATGGCATCCATGTCCCAGCCCAATACAAAACCAATTGTCATTTTGGTGTCTGTGCACAGTAGAGCTGATAAAGAACACTGTGGTAGCCCCAAACTTTCTTGTGGTGATGGAGGGACCAGTGCATGCAGAAGCACCATGTGGGCCTGAGGGATGCTGCTGTTGCCATAGTTACTGGGCATTTTCATCAAAGGTGGGGTGGGGGGCGGCAGAGAGCACAGAGCACACTGGCCTCTGTGTGCCTTCGTGGGCAGTGGGGGCTGCAGGAACTGCTTGTCTTTCACCACAGCTTGACTCTTTACCATCTTTGCTGGGCTGCACTCCTGCATTCCTAAGCTCACAGCAGGGCTGGGCCTGGTTGTTACAATTGCTCACACTGGGACTGGCCCTGAAGGCTGGGAAGAGAGGGGCCCACCTTCTCTGAAGCAGGTCTCTCTAAAAGCATCTGCTCAGTGTCCATTTAACTAAGGAGTTTATCATTTAGTTTATTTGGTCCCTTGTTTTTGCAAGCTCCACTGAAACCAGGTTAAAAATGGTAACATTGCCATGACAGTGCATGGGACATATGTGCTCAGAATCATACATACTGCCTCCCACTGGGACTTCATATGGAAAAGTGAAATTACTTTCTGTGTTAGATGAGGGAATCATGGAGATTTCTTTCCCTGGCTCCCTTTCTGCACTGTCTACGGTTGTTAAATAGCCTTTACTTTTTTTTTTTTTTTGCGATTTTATTTATTTGTATGTGTATCTTTGCCTGTATGTATATATGCGCACAGGGCGAATAGAGTGCCTATGAAGACCAGAAGAGGGTGCCAGGTCCCTGGCACTAGAGTTCCAGTTGTTGGTTGCCATGGGGGTGGAAGAGATCAACCCTGGGTCCTGTGGAAGAGCAAGCAGTGCTCCATCCTCCTACCTCATTAAATAGTCTTTAAAAACAATTAAAAAAGACAGTGTGACTGGAGTCATAACATTTTATAACATGGCACCAATTACCCTGAATTTGGCTTGACTAGGTGTGAAAGTACAAACCCCACGGCCATTTAAACAAGTGCCACACAGACTAAAGATCAATGAAATAATTATAGTTTCAGCATCTAAAATATTTTAGGGTAGCCCATTTCAATACAAATTTGCTTGTTTGTTTTTACAAGTGTAGTGAGCAGCAAAGGTTGTTGTTTTCCTACTTAGAACTCCTTTAAAGTTCCAATATTCAAGTTTTTAATTGTTCTCCAAAGGCCCATACTTCATTGAAAGGTTGGTCTTTAACCTACATTGGTATTGGGAGGTAGCAGAAGGGCCAAGTGGAAGGAAGTAGGTCACTGGGGACATGTCTTTGGAGGGGTTGAGAAGACCTCTCTTTGCTTCCTGGCCACCAGGAGGTGAGCAGCTTCTTTGGCCACCCACTCCTACCCAGATATGTTGGCTCCCACAATCCCAAAGCAATGCTTCAACATCTCCAAAACTGTGAGCCCAATAAGGTTTTCACTTTTTAAGCTATTTTATCTCAGGCATTTGCTATAGTTATGGGATGCTGGCTATCACAGAAGTCTACAAACTTTCCAATCAATGAAGAACCAAATATTTGCTGAGCACCTGCTGTGTGCTGAACTTAAGACAAAGTGTTGAATACTTCCCAGTAGTTCACCCTTTCCCCAACTCCTCCCACAGAGCACCAGCACTGCCTGTTCTGTAAGGCACCAGGAGACAGCATCCTCCATGATTTTCAGAGCTCTAGGTGCCAAGATCATGTTACCGATGGGAACCTCCAACAACGTGTGGCTCTTCCAAGAAATAAGCAACCATCAAGGATTGCAAAGTAAAGCTGTGTGACAGCTAGCCACCCCCCACTGTTTCCTCAAGGCTATAACAGAGTACCTGCCCAGAACTTCTTTTTCTCCAGATGGCTTTGAGGCCACCATCTTCTTTAGCTTGATTTTTTTTTTTTAATTTTTATTTTTTATTTTTTGGTTTTTCGAGACAGGGTTTCTCTGTGTAGCCCTGGCTATCCTGGAACTCACTCTGTAGACTAGGCTGGCCTCGAACTCAGAAATTCACCTGTCTCTGCCTCCCAAGTGCCGGGATTAAAGGCATGCACCACCACTGCCCGGCTTTAGCTTGATTTTTAAAGAAAAACCCCTGACTCTGTTTGACACAGAGTAGATGAAGTCAGGTGAGGTAAAGGGTCTAGCTCCGTGGGTACCTAACAATACAGAGCAGAAAGGAGAAAAGAACCTGACGCTGGCTAGCATATGGCTCTGATGTCAGCCCTGTCACAGGAGACATGAAGTGTGAGCTGAAGTGTGCTGGTGAGTCCTCATATTGTAGTGAAAATTGGGGATCCATGAAAAAGTGGGGATCATGATGCGTGTTGCCCCGAACCTCCAAAAAACTTGCCCGTGACCACCATTATTGTCCATTTCATTACTACAGCAAATGGTTTGGTCCATTCACACCTTCTTTGCCTCTATGGGAAATACACAGATAAAAAAAATCACACCACAATTACTTTCCAGTTGGTACTGGTGATTGATTTTAACTAAAAAAAAAAAAAAAAAAAAAAAAATCTTCCAAACTAGATCAACACTTAAACGTTTTTTCTCGTGTGTGGCACTAAGGGATGTGTTAGGAACGCAATGTCAGTGTCAGCCACAAATGGCTGCTACTCCACCCCGGACCACCGGGTTTTCTCCATCACACCACGTCTTGGGCTTAAATCATTTGGAAAGGTGTTCATAGCTCTGTTCTTACCACTAGTGAGTTATCTAAGCCCCCCCCCCCCCCAGCTTATGAAGACAGCTGTGTGAGTGACTGACCTTTTATTCTTTTCCCTTTGAATTCTCCTGTTGGGTGTGGTCCCCCTGATTTCATTTTACCATACCAGACTTCAGTGATTATGTCCATAACACTGACATTGGGTGGGGTGGGGGACTCCGATAAACTTCCCAAGTCTTTACGTACCAAGACAGAAGAATCTAAACTTCTAAATCTACCTCATTCAAGAAATCTATTTCTTTCAGAGACTGCCCTCAACTGCCCAACTCAGCTTTGGATTTGCATGAAAATCAGTGCAAATGTGTGTGTGTGTGTGTGTGTGTGCGCACATGTTTTCTGGAGCTCATCTCTCTATAAAGGTTGGGAACGATCACCCTTCATACCTCAGCTCCTTCTAGAATCTTCTTTAGTTCTGACTAGTTATTTATCGAGAGGGAATAGCCAGGGTAATAACCACTAGTTCAAATGAGGATATGCCAAATCCCCAAGAGAAGATGATTTTTCTTTGTGATCCTTCAGAGGATGCCTGTTGGTTGTAGGCTCTGGAGTCGCAGCAGCTGCCACTGCATCCAGGTCTGTGGGGAATGGCCTATCATGATCCTCATGTCCGTCTTCCGAGTGGAATATTATTATCCCATTAGTACAACCTAATTTGGATTCTTTTCCCTAGACGCACTGCCTTGTATTTTTCCACACTGAGCTTCAGCTGCTGCCTGTCTACCCTTCAGCTGCCATCCTGTCAGACCTTCTTCGGGAATTTACATAATGTGGGCTTAGCTTTATGTTGTGACGTTGCCCTCTGCAAACTTGCTGGGCTCCTGTTCCTCCCGAAACAATGTTTAAATAAGGAACTGTGCAGGACAGCCACCCCCTCCAGACCTGCCCAAACACTACGATCCTGCATCCACAGGAAGGCTTTGACTGGGTAGGGCCTACCTGGCAGAGACCACAGTGCCCAGAACCTCCTAAGTCTGGGTGAGGTCAAATTACCAGTCCTTGCCAGAGATGTAAACAGAAGTAAAGGGTTGGTGAAAAATGATGTGTGAATGCATGTGCACGTACATGTGTTAAATGTATGCCCACGCAGGTGCGTGAATGTATGGCATGTGTGTGTAACTATATGTACATGCATGTGTGTGTGAATGTGTGTGCATGCATGTGTACATATGTTTTCCATCATCTTCCCTCATTTGATACCAGGACAGAACAAACCCTTTGAACCCCGCAGAGGCAGAAGTGAGGAGGAAACCAGAATTCCTGTGACACCATGTGAGGCAGAGCTGCCTGCTCACAGGGACACCACATCGACTGTTAGTGGGTGAGAGACAAACACAAGGCACTCCACGGAACTTCAGGGCAGCAGACACCATGCACATTGGCCACCATATGACACGTTTTGCTTCACAGGAAGTTCCCATTTCCTCCATCCCTGGTTCAACTATGTCCACCCTTAAATCTGACGTACCTTAATTAATTTCACGAAGAATTTTGTCAAAGATATTTTTGCTATCTCATGCCACAGCCTAAGCTGCTTACCTAAAACAGCAGCATCCAGTAAAAGATCACATACGTGGAAAGTATTTTGATTTACATTAACAAGTTGTTTCATGACCCCCACTTGTCAGTATTTATTATGTCGCTTAGGCCCATTTAGTCTTAGTGGTAAACCGCACAGGTCCTGCTAATCAACAACACACCCATGTTTTGACTGAGAGTTGGAAGTGCCTCTGCAGGAACCAACAACGCTATAGACAAGCAATGCCAGATCGTCCAACTGTCTTCAGAGTGCTTAGAAATGAAACACTGTGAGTTCCTGGAACGGTAACAGGGGTGCTTTGCTGTGCCGTGTGGTACTGGCTGATGCATGGGCTCTGGGTAGACAGACAGCAGGTTCTGAGAGCTATTGTTATTCTGAGACCAGCAGGAATGCTTGCCATTTCCTCTCCTACAACCTGCCTCTCCTCTTCTCCTATCTTCCTGATACAAGATAAGGGTTTAAATTTATTGCCCTGACCCACACTGACACAGAGTATACCTCCCTCTATCAGAAGAGGACATGGCAGGGTGCCCACTGGCTGACACTCCACTGTAACTGTAGCTGCAGTGGTGAGAGTCTGCTGCTGAGGAAGACTAGTCTACCACTCCTTTGAGGTTAATTTCCTGGGGAATTCACTGAAGGAATTAGTGGCTCAGCAAAGGCAGACAGCTTGCACAAGGCTTTGAGAATGTTCTAGATGGGTGAAGAACTTTAGGGGCTTCAAGGATTCCATAAGGAGCTGGAAGCAGGTGGGCAGAGCTTCCTACTTCTGGGAGGGGGTGTCCTCCTTCTATAGGAGGCGATGCTCCCCTCATACCTGGAGAGGTTCTGGAATGATAGGTCTAGATTGGTAGTGCTGAAGGAAATTAAAACACATCCCACTGAGGATGGATCTTAGGCTCATGAAGGAGAAAATCTGGGACTGTAATTGTGGTCTCCTGAACTCCTCAGGAGAGAGACATTTTCACGGCAGGGACATTCTAGTTCACTATAACAACTCTAGTGCCCTACAGCACTCCAGTTCACTATAACAATTCTTTCTTAGGGAGACTATCTTGAATGCAGCATCACACGAGAGACTCAAAGACTAATGGCATCATCACAGGAAACCGACAGGTACGAGGCACGCTTATCAAACAACAAGAAAACTCAGCCATTTCTAAGACTTTCCACAGCAAGGCTCCTTTGCTGCCATGGGAATTTAGAGACATTTCCAAAGACACTTTCACTACCTTTGCCTCTGATTGAAGTTAATAGTGGTATGGGGGAAGGGGCGTCTTTGGAAACTTCTGGCTAGGACAGTTGGGTAGAGGCTCTTAGGAGTCCAGCTGTTACTTCCACAGATACCAAAGATGTCTCCAGGTTAGTTCTTGGTTTACCACTATCCTGTTTCTGTCACCAGGAACAAGCACCTCCCAGGCTCCTCTGGGGCAGCAGGAAAAGAGACAGGTGGTTTGGGCTGAAGCTGGACAGGACTGGATATTAGCGTCAGGGACAAGGCAGTCATTTGGTTGGAAAATTGCTCTTTGTTTCTAAAAATAAATCTGACCTTGAGTTTGTTTTTTGTTTTTGGTTTTGGGGGGGGGGTCTTCTCTGGGATGAAGTCAGCCAAGAGCTGGCCTCTTTTTAGAAGCGTCATAGTCTCCCTCAGCCCACAGGTGAGCACCACAGACCTCCTAGATTCTCCAGTCTCTGGTGAAGTCAAGTAAACGTCAGAGGCAGTTTTCCTTGACAGGATATGGCTGGTGAGTACATTGTGACAGAAAATAGGCTCTGAAGAAAGAAAGAGTGGACTTGGGATGGAGAACTACTGAGGGCGGAGAGGGGAGGCTTTAGAGACTGTGGAAGAGTGAACAGTCAGATGTGGAAATTCTCCAGGACCGCGTTGGAGCGGCCTACATGTAAGGACGCTTACTACCAACAGCCTCTGCACCAGCAGCTCTCACTCGTAAGATTGAATACCCAGTAAAAAGACGTAAATTAAAGGGAGAAAGAAAGGTTTACTCTGGCTCACAGTTTAAGGGGTGCAGGCTATCATCAGGAGGAAGGCAAGGCAAGAGAAGCTTGAGGAGAAGGCAGCTCACACGGTGTCTGAAGTCAGGGAGCAGAGAGCAGAAAGGAAGTGGACCTGAGTGATAAGACCTCAAGGCCCTCTCCTGGTGACCCACTTCCTTCAGAAAGGCTCCGTCTCCTAAAGGTTCCATGACTTTCCCCAAACAGTACCACCATCTGGGGCCCAAGTCTTCACCAGTTACAGGAGCCATTTCACACTCAAACTGAATCGTCTTCTGTGAGGGCCCACACTACCTCCTTCTCTCCAGCACACTAAATCCTTTTCAACTTTCTCCACTGGGATCCTTCATCTGAATTTGCAGCCATAATTGACAACAGCATACTGCCCAACGATACAGGAGTCAGAGTCCTTCTCCTTTGGAAAGACTACTTGGGGGATATGATGGGGCAGCCCTGCATAGACTGACCACATAGTAGTCTGGGTCCAAGAGTCAACGCTCCTTCTCAGGACTCAATGGGATTGAGCCTTGTACTACAGACTGATGGTCTCGGACTTAAAGAACTTTTACTTAACAGCGCTGCTTTTTGTATTGTTTAATAAGGGTCTCAACATATCCTAGGCTATCCTTGAACTCACCCTGTATCGGGATGGGGTTGAATTCCTGATCTTCCTGCCTCAGTTTTCCAAGTGCAGGGATCCCAGGTGTGTAGCACCACACTTGGCTTTCTAAAGGGACCCTTACATTGTTTTTAAAAATTAGTTTCATTTTGAATGTCATTTATTTTGTTTGCACACAGAGGGCAGGCTTTGTTCATGTGCTGTGGTATGCTGTGTGTGGAGATCAGAGGACAACTAGTAGGGCTCAGCTTTTTTTCTTCCACCACGTGGGTCCTGGGGACCGAACTTGGGTCATCAGGGTTGGTGGCAAGTACCTTTATCTGCTAAGCCATCTCACTGGCCCCAAAGTCCTCTCTATCTATCTCAGTGGCTTGAAATGACTATGTGCACAAGGCAAACATGAGATAATGAAGTTCTTTTTCCCCTAGGAGGGGAGCTTGGGAAGAACCGCTAGAACCTAGATCATTATTTTCCACACAGATAGTTGGAACTGTAGCGTGTAAAATACTGGACAGAATGCTTCACTAGTTCATCTCCACACCACCTCTGAGTTTAGTTGTTAAAAATAAGAATCCTATTTCTTAAGAATAGAACAGGTGTAATCGATTTCTATAGAACCTTCGCAGACTAGGCAAGAGTTTCTCATTCAAATGAACCACAGAGATGTCTGGAACCACCAGATGTCATGCTGGTGCTCTGAAGATGCAGATCCAGGGGCTTGCTTGAGTAGAGGGGAGAGTGGTCTTCAACAGCTGGAACCGGCTCAGTGGGTCATTCTTACACACACTGACTGAGCCTTGGGAATTACTGGGCCTTTCTGTTGTTCTTCAATTGAGGTTTTTGAGACAGGGTTTGTACTCTGTGGCCCTAGTTTGCCTTGAACTTTTGGCGTTTCTGCTTCAACCTTTCAAGTGTTGGATCATCGTCATGAGTGACCACACTTGGTCATTTCTATACCTGGAAAGATTCCTGCTCTTTTTTTTTCCAACTAAGAAAAGATAATCAGGTGTCACCCCATTCCTCAGGGGCAGTTCTTACTCACAGACTTCACTTTCTTAAGAAGTTATTTTAGCATTATTGGCCTCCATGTACAACTTCTCTACGTATCATAGCGAGATCTAAAGAGGACCAACTCTCCAAAAGTGCAAGGCCTTAGTGAATTTTCCATCATGGAGGCTGTAGGGGCTGAGGCTGGAAAAGCAGTTATCAGAAATGTTGAGGAGAGAACTCAAATGTCAGTGGAGGGTCCCAACTCTGAAGTAATGTGTTACATCATTCCTACCTCTAGGAATCAATGATAACATTGTAACAAAAATCAGCTTCAGTGTGTGGAGAAATACATATTTTCAAAATCTCCATATGCACTCAGAAACTTTATTAAAAGAAGCAAGAAAACTAGCCTATAAAACAGAAAAGCCACAAGGTGAAGATGGAGCAACCAGTGGCTTATATTCTATCCTTGAGACCCATCAGCTAACCAGAAACGCAAGTAGCTAAAAGAGAGTCAGGTATTGTGGCATAAGCCTGTAATGTTAGCAGTCAGGAGAAGGTGGAGGCAGGAGGATGATGTGTTTGAGGCTATCCTGGGACACATAGTGAGACTTCATCTCAATGACAACCACCCCCGAACAAAACAGACAAAAGACAAGACTCTATGACTCACATCCTGGTCTTCAACCTCCCCAGCATCCTACCTGATACTGGGTGCATGGACGCAACCGCCAAGCCTTTTTGCTCAGCAGTGTGTCATCTGATGGATGGCTCAAGGATCTGGGATCTCTCCTACTGTTTCAAGTTCTTCAATAGCAAAAGGAAGATATCAAAAGTGTGCCAGGGGCATAGCTCCTGGGAGGGGAAATGCCAATGGCTCTACCTGTGTCCTATCACTCCAGCGTTTCCTGTCTGCCGGTTAAGACAGTCACAGGCAGAGAGAGCATCATTGCTACAAAAAGGAGTCCTGACACATAGTGGTGAGGCACAGAACCAAAGACTCTGTGCTCATAGGAAGTAACAGAGATAAGCCTTGGCCAAACGAAATGCAAAGGAGGTCCTGTAACCCTCATGAACTCAGTGGACATTTCAGACTCACAGAGTGGGTAAGTTTGTGATCGATTTACATAGATGGAGATGATCATGTGATTGCTCGGACACACACACACACACACACACACACACACACACGGACACATTGTGTGGACTGTGCACAAGCATCCTGACAGCTTTGGGCCTCAGAACGGAACTCACCACTGAGATAGCTGAGGAGAGAAATACTCAATACAATAAGAAACCACACACAGCAGGACCTGGTCCTCCTTTGCCCAGTGACCTTCACTTTCATGAAAAAGTATGCCTGGCCTTAGAGAAGTACCAGCATCATAAAGTAGCACTGAACCAGCCCCTGGCACAGCTCTTCAGAGCTGAGCTTTGCTTCACAGTCAGCAATAGCAGGAGTGCTCCCTGTCTGCCCAAGTCCTCCCGGGCAGCGGCACCCTGGGCAAGCATTTATTTAACTGAACTGTGTTTTACTACAGTGTCTGGCTAGTCTACAGGCATGAGGACAAAGGCCATGTCTGTTTAGTTCACTGATTTTTCTCTAGCGCTGGTACATAGAGGGCATTCATCTCTGGAGGATGAAGGATGCCCTGTCTCCCTGTCACACGGACCCTGCTACCCTCAAGCGAAACCAAAGGTCCCTAAGAAAGCACCGACTCTCTCATCTCACACAGCAGCCCAGAGTGTCAGGCACTGATCAAGTCTTGAGGTTGCCACTGTCATCAGCTACATTACGTTCAGATCTCAGAGTGAGTTTTCAGAGGCCAGAGGGCAAGAGACACCAGACAAATGAAGGGCCAAGGCAAGAGAGTCTTAGGCTGAGGGAGCAGCTGGCACAAAGACGGAACAAAGCAGACTCACTTCTGGACTTTGTGGTCCACAGCATCACTAAAGATGAGATGAGGACTCAGCAGGGAATAGGAGCCCATGGACAGCAGGCTTTGAGGGGGGAAAGTGGGCATTTTAAGCTAAGGGTGAAAGGACTCATATTTCCTCTGGAATTCCTCCTGAGAGTGAGTTGAAGGGCAGCTGAACATTTGCAAGGCTATGTCCAAGCAAGTGATGATGACAGTCCAAGTGTGGAACGAACGAATGGATGAATGGATGAATAAATGAATGAATGACTACAGAACAACAGAAATAATTAGGATTCCATCCTGAGGCCCACTCTTAAGAATGGCTACACTCAGAGGGTTTCATAGTTTACTTTCAGAGAGTGGGAAGAATAATTTTGTGAACTATGAGAAGAATTTAAATTCTGTGTTGCTCCATTAATGATCAAGATAAGACACGTCTTAATAAGAGAATCAGCAGCAAGAAAAAAAGTCCTGGGAGGGGAAACTGTTGGGGGAGGATCGTGTTTGGGAACTAATTGAAGATTTACGATAGTAATTTTTAAACCGTAGACATGAATTAGTCTGAACTGTGATGGCTGAATTCACTGCACACAGCAGCTGGAGGATGATACAAATGGTTACATGATATCATATTGAACCTGCACATTACAAGATTGGTGGAAATTAAGCTGTTTGCAACTTCCTTTAGAGGCAAGAGAAATATGTGTGCAAATGTTATCAGGCCCCTGACCTGTCTTTTGGTGCAGTGTGATAGCCATATCTGGGATAGGAGCCAAACCCTCCTCTGGGGGAGAGCTAGCAGTCCCTAGAGCCTCGGGAATGAATTGCAGAGTCTGGGACCAGGAGAGGAAGTCGCCAGGACTAGAACAAAGGGCTGGTGCTGTGGTGGGTGCTTGGCTCCTCGGGGCTGCACGCGGTATGTGACTCTAGCTTTTATACAACTCCTTGCTCAGCCCTCAGAATTCTTAATCCTATTTTCATTGCCCTAGGTAAACCGGAAAATATTTCCGTCTTGACTGCGGTTACTCACACAATAAACAGGTAATAAACATTTTACTGCCCTGAGCAACCTCCTGTCGGGCAGGCAGGCGGGAGAGAAAAGGCTGCAGAGGGTGACCCCCTACAGGACAAACTGCAGGCGACAAAGGAGGCTAGTAACCCTTTAATAGTGCTCACCTCAGTGGTTCTGGGGGAGAGTGACCCTGAGCTGCTGGCACGAATTAGCCTGCCCCAGCCTAGGGAGTCCTCTCTGCCTGAGGCTAGTAAGGGAAGATTTGATTTCACCAAAAGGTAATTTAGTTGCCATTTCAAAGCTCTGACTGGCCAAATTAAGGACGAGGATGAAACAGAGTTTACAATCTCACAGCTTAAACCTTGAGCAGGGAGCTCTGGAGGCAGAAAGGCAAGAGAAGTGGTTCAGGGCACAGTGGTTCTCTTCCCAGCTAGCATCTTGCTTTCCAACACATGTGTAGTTCCTCTTCTTCTTTATATCTTCTCTGTATATCAGATTAGATAACTCTTATCATCCTTTGTCTGTGCAAAACACAGTGGCCATCCTATCTTCCCTCCCTATCCCCCTCTCCTTCCCTCTCTCTTGTTTTGCTAAACATCAAACCCAGGACTTTGTGCATGCATCCCAATCCAACATCATATGTGTGTGTGTGTGCGCGTGCGTGTGCACACACACACGCACACACACGCACACACACGCGCACGTGCGCGCGCACGTGCACACACACACTTTAAAAAATTTTCATTTTACATGTATTATTTGGGGGCACTGCGGAGGTCAGCCAGTTCTCTCCTTCCACCTGGAAGATCTGATGAGGAAATTCAGGTCACCAAGCTTGGTGGCAAAGTGCTTTTACCAGTGGAGCCATCCGGTTCCCCAACATCCTAT
Source organism: Uromys caudimaculatus (assembly GCA_028551405.1). NCBI lineage: Eukaryota > Metazoa > Chordata > Mammalia > Rodentia > Muridae > Uromys > Uromys caudimaculatus. The sequence continues at coordinate 34,109,511 of CM052704.1, forward strand.
TTTTCATTCACACTCAGGGTTCCCTCAAAAGTCTGCTACCAGACTGGGGGAGATGGCTCAGTGGCTAAGAGTCTTACCAGGCAAGCCTGAGGATCACAGTTCAAATCCCCAGACCCACAAAAGGCAGATAGATGTGTTAGTAGGCACCTGAAACCTTGATTCACTTGTGGTGAGATGGAAGGCAGAGACAGACAGACAGCTAACCTGACATCTGCAGTGGTGAACAACAAGAGAGTCTGCCTCAAAGCAAGCCGAGAGCAAGGACTACACTCAAGACTGTCCTCTAGTCTCTACATCTGTGTTCGTTCTCTCTCTCTCTCTCTCTCTCTCTCTCTCTCTCTCTCTCTCTCTCTCTCACACACACACACTCTTCCCTAAAAGTCTGCTATCTTCAGCTCAATTAAAGCTTTTTGAGATTTTTTTCAACTGCCTGGGAAATATTTCAGTTCTCTTTCACTGAAAGTATAACCAACTCACAACTGTGAGAAGACACTGTGCCTTCCCCCACTGTAGGAAAGAAGGTACAGCCAAACAATCGGATAAAGTCTGCCCCCCCATTCAATTTATTTATGGGAAATTAAAATCTTACTTACATAAACGTTTCCCACCCAATAGCATGCCAAATCTGAATGTATTAGCCCAAGGCAAACGATAAATGCATAGATCATTTTCCAATTCATGTAGGATGAAAAAAATGATTATTTTTATAAATCAACAGTTCTATGAGGCCAGCTGCAGTTAATTTATGGTATCTGGTTCTAATCTTATTTCAGAATATTAATTCTTATTGTACTTTGTTGCAGAATGGCTAGGACTGGCATGCAGGTACTGTGGTACTGCCCGGTGGAGGGGTATTTTTGCTTGAGACCTGATCGGGCGCTCCTTCTCCAAGTAGCTACTGTCTGGACAGAAGGACACAGACGCCACACACCCCTTCTGCTTTGGCCTTTCCCTTGGTCTTTCCCTGGAAGGGCTAAGGGAATGACTGAAAGTGAGGAGTTGCTTGCTTAGCAAGCATGCTCAGGAGCACAGCAGAGAATGACAAAGTCTGCAGCAGGGCTCCTGGGCTATTTTTGGACATTTTGGCAGAGGGGTTCAGGTATATAGGGGTTTTCCCTACACTCCTCTTTGGATGCCTCCTACAGAGAAAGGATGGAGGTGACACTCAGAGCAGACACTTGAAAACTGAGAGACTTTAACTGCCACCCGGCCCCCAACAAAGGGAACAGAATGGCAGCAAAGGGAAAGAGATCACAGGAGGACAGGGATCAGACAGGCAGGATCTGGATGAAATGGAACAGCCTGGAAAGGGCAAAAGGCAGGGTGTGACCTCTTTGTTTTTCTGGCACTAGACTTTTAATAGGCATCTGTCCTGATTAGCTTTAACTGTCAACTTGACACAGCTTAGAGTCATCTGGAGGACAGCTACAGTGCAGGAATTCCTAGATCAGAGTATATGTGTGCAGTTGTCTTGACTGTTCATTGATACAGAAAGGCTAGCCCACTGTGGGCGCCACCATCCCATATAAGAAGGCTAGCTGCAAATAGGCCATGCTGCTAGCAAGCAGCGTCCTCCATGGTGCCTGCAGTAAGGACTTCTGGGTTGTGAAGTGAGCTCCTCGGTGGATGTGGTGCTGTGTGGAACAGCACACAGGCCTACCTGCTAGTCCCTGCTTGAGCACTTCCCTCAAGGATGGCTGTGATCGGAACTGTAAGCGGACATAAACCCTTTCCTTTCCTAACTGGCTTTGCTCAGCAAAAGAAGCGAAATTAGAACAGTGACTGTGCTTCCAGATTTATAAATGTCACATAGAGCCAGGCATGGTGACACACCTTTAGTTCCAGTACTTGAAAGGCAGAGGCAGGTGGATCTCTGTGAGTTCAAGGCCACCCTGGTCTACATAGTGAGTTCCAAGACAGCCAAAGTTACATAGAGAGAGCTGGTCTCAATAACGAGGATGGTGATGATGATGGTGATGATGATGATGATGACAACAACGATGACAACAACGACATATAGAAAATGACAGAGACCAATGGCAGTGGCTACAGAGATACAAAAGGCTCTTGAAGTAAAATGAAAGGTGTGGCTTATTTTGGAGAGTAAAGGTTAAGGGTGATAGGACAGGGTTCGAATGTGGGGAGGGTTTTAGAGGGGCACCCCTCGACTCTGTGGTATATTGGGCAGGAGTTACTGACAAAGAGCAACCCTGAGAACCTTCAGTCAGATAGAAGCAAGAATTTGTGGGATTCTAGGGTAATACACACTACAGGCAGACTGGTAGGGATCCTGGCTTAGTATGTCAACATTAAACTTTTGGTTCTTGGTTGATCACTCCTGAAAGACCATTGCAGGCCTATCTACCTTGGCAGCGAGCTTCTTACACTGCGTCGTAGTCTCAGAAGTTGACTGCACCCACAGCTCAAGGAACGTTATGGAAGATAAGGCAGAAAGCTGGCCGGAGCCAGAGGATCAGGAAGTTTGCTGTGAGATTTATCTCCTAGTCATGTCAGCAGCATGTGCTGACCAAGGACACCAACGGACGTGCCAAATTCTGCGGGGAAAAGCCCATGAGGCCTCAACCCTACACAAGGAACTATATAGTCAACCGACGAGAGCTGGGCACGCGAGAGGTGGCCTTCCGAAAGGAAGAGCAGACCAACCACAGGGCCAAATCGTCATACAAACCGAACGTGCTATATTTAGAAAATATACGTATAGCCATATATGCATGCATTAGCAATTAGTGAAAAGAGGAGACGGATCTGAAGGAGAGAAGCGAGGGTTTATGGGTGAGTTTAGAGGGAGGAAAGGCAAGAGAGAAATGTTGTAATTAAATTATAGCCCCCCCAAAAAAGGAAGAAACATGAGTCTTGGCCAACAGCTTAGTCTTCCGAAGCTCCAGTTTTTTAGAAATCTGACACATTAGAAGCTCAGCTCAATTTCACATTACCTATACCTGACAGGCAGGTTCCTTGGCCTCACCCAACATGTTTTCCTCACATTAGAGAAGAAAAGATAAAATAACACAGACTGTGTATTATGTTGTAGATATAGCTATGTAACACACATAGTATGTCTGGTTGCCAGTCTGTGGTGATCTCAGTGAGAAATGCTCTCCATTAGCGTATGCATTGGAACACGTGGTCCCAGTTGGTTGCACCGTTGGGGTTTTGCTGAAGGAAGCATGTCACCGGGAGCGGCTGCCATACAAGGTCAGTTTGTCCTCTCTGCTTTGATATGCTTGCGTACGATATCTCGGCTTCCCAATCCTGTTGCCATGCACGTTGCTGGTTGCTATGCTTCTCAGATGTGATAGACCCTCAACCCTCTTTCTTCCATAAGTTGCTTCTGTCTGTGGCGTTTTGTCACAGCAACAGTAAAGTAACTAATACACAGCTGCAGGGCAAACAAAACAAAACAAAACAAGCCACCAAGTGTATTACCCATCAGGATAAACTGAGGTTCTCACTGTCCTTCTTCATAAAGAACCCAAGAGGCTAGGCAGCTCCTCACTCTTCCTGAAGCAGCCTCGTCTTTCCCTCTCTTACACCCTGCCCTCCCTGGGACATTTATAAGGCCCTTGTAGTTCTAGATTTTTAGAAAGGCTGTGAGCTATCCTAATTTTGCCCGGAGAGAATCTACTTTGATTCAAGATTGAACTACAGACATTTTGCATGCAGCAGCTTACCAAAGCCCCAGTCAGTTAGTCAAGACCTTTCCAGCATGGCCAGAGTCTTCTGTTTTATTCTTGTCCAGAGCTGAAGGGCAGTCTTTGAGGGTTCTATAAACATTGACGCTTCCCTGACACATAGACTTCTTAGGATGGTTTTACTAGAGCTGGGTGGTATTTGTTGGTATTTTTTGGTTGAAAACCCCAAAGTGTAGCTACTCAATGCTTGAAATAAATTGAAAATAATGTTTTTACATTCTGAAATTTCATTAAAAAATTAATTTATGAGTCTTGTTCCCAAAACCCTAGTTAGTGGTCACAATGCTAGCTGTTGTTTTTAAACCTCTCTTTTACGTTTAAGATTGTTTCTAAGAAAGCAATAAACTATTTTATTTTAAATCTAGGAATGCAAGTTAATATTTATTGCCTGTTGAAAGAAATAAATCGTGGACTATGTCTGTACCACGGGATTTGCTGGCGTTACATGTGACCGTTGGCAATGGTGACAGCCTGGAACATGGAAGAGGTTCTTTATAAATCAATAACGGGGGGGGGGGTGTTTTGGCACTTTGGTGATTTCATTTCTAGCCACAGCTGGCCAGATTGCTTACTGGAAAATAAAAGTCATGGTAAATTGATCTTGACAATAACCAGGCTTGACTATGTAGACCCAGTTCTCCACTCGAGGCACTTAGAGTGTGTGGAGGCGGGGAGGTGACAGGGAAAGGAAGCCTGTCACAGATCCATCTTCCTTATCTTGTAGGGCACAAGCCATCTGCTGCTGCTTTCTGTCAGCTCCTGGGCTCCATACCTTCATAGCTTCTCCACACTGCCTGAAGTGTAGCTATTTTACCTTTCCTGTTTCTCAAGAGGGAACAAAAATCAGAGTCATGCTGTCCAATAAGGTACTCATTTAATCTTAGAATCCCGAGGGCTGGAGAGATGTCTCAGTGGCTAAGAGCACATACTTCTTGGCTGAAGACCTGCAGTTGGTCCCCAGCACCCAGGCCTAGTGGCCCCAAACAGCCTATAACTCCAGCTCCAGGGGAGCTAGCTAATACCTCTAGTCTTTTCAGATGCCTATGGGGTACCCATACCTACCCCCATTTATACACACAATTGAATTTTCTTTTTGATTAAAAACAATGCTGCCTCTCCAGCCACTTTCCAAGTGTTCTTAGCATATGTGACTAATGACTACTGTGTTGGGCTATGTGGCAACAAATCAACCCTCACTTCCCAGAAAGTTCTAACAGACAGCTGCAGTTCAGAAAACTGAATTGGTACCAAGTAGCCCTTCTATCTCTGTCCTTTGATTCTGAGGTCACGGTAACCTTTGTGGTAAAAGTGCTAACTGACTCTGCTAGAATGTGGTGAGTCTCTAGCATCCTGTATCTTCCTAGATTGCAGGGAAACAAAAATATTGCAACCTGGGCTGTGGTGCAAACACCCTGATACCCGAGACAAAGTGTCAACCTTATATTTCCCTGGTAGAAACATAGAGGTGATGTGTGTGTCTTCCACCCGGCATCAGGAGACCCAAGGGGGGTTACCGTGTATGAGCCCCTCCCACTGCTACACAAGGTTGTAACAAACCTGTTTTTTATCATCTGTATGTGACTGTCCAGGCGTCATGTGCTTTGAAGATCGAGAACTACAGAGGCTGTGATAATTCTCCTCTGCTCAGAGGATAGCCATCAAAGTCATTGCTTTACTCTTTTAGGACGTTCAGTCTCCCAAACTGTCACTCCAGCCAATGAACTTTACTAATTTGGAGTCCCCAGTGCAGCGCTCTCTGGATGCTGCTTGTGATAAGTATTATGAATTCCTATTTTTTTCTTTCACTTTTGGGACAAGGTCTTGCCGTGTAGCCCAGGGTGGCGTCAAACTTGTGATCCTCTGCCTCAGCTTCTAAAGTGTTGGGATTACAGGTATGCACCTCCATACCTAGTTTTTTAAATTCTTCATTTATTTAAGACCCTCTAGATGTTACACCTCATTAATAAAAATTAATTGTGAGGGGCAGTTGCCAAGGAAACCCCAGAAACATTGTGTGATGAGTAACAATGTAACTGCCTTTTCCTATTTGGGTTGGGACAGCATTTTTCAAGAGGCACAGCTTGGCTGCTGCTCCTTTGGCGCAAGCACAGGAAAGGGAGAGCCTTGCTGCTGACCAGCAGACATAAAACAGGGGAGTCACACAGTTTGAAAGGCAGGGTCACGCTGTTGAATTTGGTAATCTTCATACAAGTCTAATTTTGGTGAGCCTCACAGTCCCAGTGCTGTGGCTGGCTGGAGTTTATGGCAGACGCTTCCATCCAATGGTCCCAGAGCACTTTTCTGCACATCATCTGCACTGTAAGGCCATCATGGTTCTTTTTCCCTCCGCTGGCCCTATTTGTTCTCCTGCATTAGGCAGGATTAATTATTGCCCTAATTTTCTAGGTAGGCAAATGGGGGACAAAGCAGCGAGACTCCGGCCTCACACAGTGCAGTGAAGTGTGGCTTTACTTTCAGGCCACTGAGCACAAGCCAAGCTTAGTTCTTGGCCGGATCATGTGACACGGGGCACTTGTTTTGACACCAGCTATTCCATTCATGGTGACTTTGCCTCTTGATGAAAACTGGGCAAAATCTCTTGACACCTTCAAGTCAAGGTGACTGACCAGAATAAAGAGTGTACTGTTGAGTAGGACAGAAATCACATCGAGACATTTTCTACCATGAAGGAGCCGCCTGTCTCTTTCGGTGGGCTGATAATGTCAACTTGGTACATGTTATGGGTTGAATGTGGAATGTCCCTCACAGGGTCTTGTATTTGAGCCTCAGCCTCCAGGTTCTGTCCTTGTTTCAGAGGGACATGGGCCTCGCTGACAATGGATATAGGCTACCAGAAAGCAGGTGGGCTTAAGGATTACAGCCTGGCCCAGCTTCTATCCTCTCTGATTCCTGATCTTCCAAGATGTGAACAAGCTCCCGCCCCCACAGGCCACACCTTTCTAGCTGCTGTGCCTTCCCTACCCTGAGACTGTGATCTAGAATGGCCCTCTCCTCCTTTAGGTTGCTCTGTTAAGTATTCTATCATAATGATAGCAAAAGTAACCACTACAGTCCAAGGAAAGCTGAAATGGGCTGAACAAGAGCACTGGGGAAATGTGTTGAGAAGTGGAAGAGGAACAAAATGGTGAATTAAAGTCAGATCATTGTTTTTAACCTTCAAACCTTAAGGGCTGTAGTTTGGATGAATGTCCCCTGATGGTCCGTGTGTTTTGGGAGATTGATCCCCAAAGTGATGGTGCCTTCAGGACTTGAGGGATACTGGGAGACCCTGGGGTCATTGCGGTTTTGGGAATGGGACAGGCTCATGAAGTATGTCGTTGCTTCTGCCTTGCGCTCTCACTGTGATGATGTGCTGCCCTTCCCGGAGCCCCCACAATGGGAATGCAAGACTCAGGATATAGCCTAGTGGACGACTGCTTGGTAGCATATACAAGGCCGGGGGCCCTGGGTTTAAGTCCAAGGACCACACAGAATGAGAAAGGAAAAAAGGGATGAAGGAAAGAATGGAGAAAGGGGAGAAAGGAAGGCTAAACAGAAAGAAGGCTGGCTAGCCAGTTACCACATCTTGAGGCTTAGACAGAAATCTCCAGAACTGTGAGGAAAAACAAACCTTTTCTCTTTATAAGTTGACTGCATCAGATATTTTGTCATAGCAATGTGAAGCTAACACAATTAGCCAAATTAGTTTTTAAAGACATTTTCTGGAATAATCTCACTGATTTTTTTCTTTTAAACCAACCAGACATAGTGAAACTTTCAGTTCCTGTGGACAAAGGAATAGAGGTATTAGGTCTTAAATGTCTGTCGGATAGACTCCTATGGAGGGTTCTCCCAAATGAACAAGGCTCTTAGACCAGCATACACACACTTAATGCTGGTGGCCTTCCCGTTAGCTTGTTTGGTTGGCCTGTAATGAATGGTCAAGCTGGGCCAGGGAGCAGCTGTAGAGAGGGCTGACAAGAGTCAGTGTGCCTGCAACCCATGAAGAAACTGTGTGTTTGGCTTCTCGGCAGGCAGGTTGCCCTGCTGCAGAGCCTGTGGCTTTTGGCACCAGGGCTCCATCTTTCAGAGGAGGATTTGAAGCATCCAAGGAAGGACCTTATAATGTTATTTACTGCTATTTCCTTCGCTCCAAATTTGGCTTTAGGCTGCCCATTTTCAGTATTTGGGAACCTCAAGACAGGTTCAAGCAAGGCATGAAACCTGCAGCTAATACAAAACTTTCCGTAGGGCTTGGCATTTAGCTGCAGCCCCAGCAGGTATTTTGAATTAAAAAGAAAAAAAAAAAAAAAAAAGGTCCATGCAGGCTTTCCAAGTATAGGGCCTTAAAGGCAACATGGCTCCGGAAGCCCCTTTGTGCTGTGGAGTGTGGGAAGAGACAATGACATGCTGCCTCGAGGACATGGTCTTTACTGGGCAGATGTTCACTTGGTCTGTAACCTCATTTTCCCAGTGTTCCCGTGTACTTGTGAAGTTCTGCCCCTGGAGTCAGGTCCTAATTGGTGTCAAATGTTCAGAGACAAAAGTGAAGCCTACATATCATTCATGCGAAGGCCTGAACTTCAGTGACGGCTGTGGCTCCAGCAAAGCTTGTGGCCAGCAGGACCTGCTGCGGCAGACCTGCTCAGAACTACTGTATTCTGAATGCCAAGCTAAAGGCCTCCCCATCATCACTGCCAGTCTCCCGACTCCAGCACATCTTTATGCTGGGGTCCTCTTTAGGTTATCTGTATGTTGGCCTCGATCTGGCTCTGCAAATCTGGGTAAGGTTGAGGGAGACCCATTTATCTCATTACAGATTTGGGGGTCACTTAGAAGCCCTGCTGCCACCCAGCAGCCAGGTAATCCTAATAGCCAGGACTCTGCAGTCAGCGAGCGGCCGTCTGATTGGGTGCACATTCATCTTCAAATTATGTTGTGTGACAGCCTGGGCTGCTGAACACCATTTTAACATGCAGATTGACTCCTCCGAGGCTCTTCATTATGCATTTAGCGGCCTGTTTTCAGACTAACCAGCATGTCAGAGAGGCCCTATCCTTTTTCCACCTGGATGGAAGACATCGCTCGCTGACTGTGGGGGAGTCGTGGATATTAAAATGCATGTTTATTTTTCTGAGTACCCACATATAACACCCCCCCTCTGCCAATGCAGGAGGAGAGAAGAAAAGGGGCAGACAGCGTTGATTCTGAAGCAAAGAAAATGGCTATGCCAAACAAGCCAGTCTCTGTGAAAGACCGGAGCTGACAAGGCCAGGCCAGCCTGATGCCTCCCGGCTGCCCTGGCTACCCGCAAGCCAGCCTGGGTGCGTCCACACAAACGCTCTTCTGAGACACGCACAGACCCTCTCTTCTCTTGTGCACACAGCCCCAAGTATTTTAAGCAGCACACTTCCAATTTCCTGTTTCTAAAATTGTCTCGCATCTCCAATGGCATTCCATGCAATACTGGCAAGTCACAGGCTGAGGGGCTGAGCCAATTCCACTCCAAGGACAGTGAGAGTCCTGTGTCTGTTGAGGAACAACTGAGTAGGGTCCTGGGTCACTCACCCTTCATCTCTTCCTGGAGTGACTTAACCTCAGTCTGCTGGGACTTTGTCTCCATGACCTCTCTATGACCTCCAGCTGCTACTGGGCAAGTGCCCAATAGCATCTCTCTCTCTCTCTCTCTCTCTCTCTCTCTCTCTCTCTCTCTCTCTCTCTTCCCCACTGTGTAGCACTGCCATTTCCTCTGTGTGTGAGGGGTGAGATATGAATGTGTGTGTGCACGTATGTGGGTCTGTGTGTCTATGACCTTCAGCTGCTATTGGGCGAATACTGCCATTTCTTCTCTCTGTGGAAGAGGCTATGGATATGTCTGATAGCTGGTGTGTGTGTGTGTGTGTGTGTGTGTGTGTGTGTGTGTGTGTGAGAGAGAGAGAGAGAGAGAGAGAGAGAGAGAGAGAGAGAGAGAGAGAGAGATATCTCCAGCTGCTACTGGGTGAGCACTTCCATTGTGTATGAGTGTGTGTGTGTGTGTGTGTGTGTGTGTGTGTGTATGTGTGTGTGTGTGTGTGTGCTGGGGGAGGGATGGGAGTATGTGTGTTGTGTATGTGTGTGTTTATATGGTGAATGTGTGATGTGTATGTGTTTGCTGGGGTGTGTGTATGTGTGCGTTGTATGTTTGCTGTGAGGTGTGTGTGTGTGTGTGTGTTATGTACATGTCCTTTCCTGATGATCTCTTTTCTGTTTCTTAAAAAGGAACTGTACCTGCATTGGTTTTAAGATTCCATCCCTGTCCCACACAGTCCCTAATAATGGCGTTTTTTCCATGTGTTTGAATGACTCCTTACTTCCTAGGCAAGGACTCCATTGTTGACTGGCATCTGTGGCGGTCCTCACTTCTTGAGAGTACCCCAGTTCCTTCAGCCCCTGCTGTGGCTATGCTTGCTGTGCAGACGGCACTCCCCACTGGCATCCAACTTGGGAGGCTTTCCAACATGGAGTCAGGCTCTCCTGCCTCCTTCCTTTGCTGCCTTGAAAGAATGGTTCTTCAGGGGCTTAGGAGCTGGCTTGAGCACGCAAGCTCAGGGCCAGGGCTGACAGCAGCCCCTCTGCCACGCGTTCCCAGAGGGCAGGCATACGTGCTGAACAGCTTCTGGGTCTTTTGGGGTGGTGTCGAATGCTGCTCTCAAAGATGTGGCTGGGGCTTTGCTATTTACATTAAAATATTACGTGGTATGTTCACAGGGCTCCAGGCACAAAATCAAGCAGAAGGCGGAGCTGTGTTCTGGATTTTGCCGACAAGGCCGTCAGTGGGAGTGAAATAGTTCAGATGCTTGCTCTGGGACTGCCATGCTCCTGAGGAGACAACCATAGCGTGGAAACTGTGGCCTTTTATTTTTACATGGAGTGTGGCGATCCCCACTGGCAGGAACAGGTTGCATGTGTCTGTGAGGCTGTAGCTGGCTGGAGTCACACTGTGGAGTATTATCTGAAAAGGTCTGAACCAGCGAGAACAATATGGCTACCTGGTGCCAGAGGCAATGCTTAGCGATCTGCCCCTCCATTCATGCATCTCACCAGCCCTTTACTTGTTTATTTCTGTAACTAGAAACATGGGAGTTCTTCATTTTAAAGCGCTACTGAAGGATTCATCCTCGAAATACTGTTTAAGGGAAAATCCTTGAAGGGGAACAAAAGAGACTAATGGTATTAATCAGGGCTACCTCCGAATGAGACGGTTTAGTGGTAATTAGCTGCCATCCTTATCCTGTATGGGTGGTGTTCATATCAGAAGGGGGGAGGGTAAGGGATACTGTGAACAAGGCAAAGGTGGCCACCCCTACACCCAAGAGGCCTCAGAAAAAACAGAGCTTGTCAACATAGCGATCTCAGGTTTGCAGCCTCCCTCACTCTGAGGAAATGAGATCCCTGTCCTTTGAGCTACCCACGCTTTAGTACTTGGTTAACTGCGAAAAAGCAGGTAAATAGGAAGGGTGTGGGTGAGGGAGAGAGTCACAGCACTTTAGGGATTTCCAGCATCAAGAAGGTAGCGCATCAACTGCAAGCCAGATGCTAATTTCACAGGGATCAGGGGGAAATTGGGTTGTTTTGTTTTGGAAAAAATCTCCAGAGAAGTGGATTTGCTGTTTAGCTTCCTGTGCGTAAGGCAGAGCTGACATTTTTGAACTGAGAAAATGCCACGAAGGACCTATCTGGCCCTTCAAATAAATCTCTAGATTTTTCTTTGAACCAATCAATCGGTTCTCTGAGGTGTCAGCCATAACAGACGTATCTGTCGATAGCACAGAGTGGTCAGGGCCAGCTATGCTTGCAGTGGGCAGTGTGGCTGAGTGGTTCCTGAGATGTACAGCATGGTAATATAAGATTGCGTGTTTCAGGGGTGAGCGTAAAGTGAGGTGAGGGGCCAGGTGATCAAGCAGTTTCCAGTAGAAGATAGAGTTATGTATTGTTAAGACCCCTGCTCCCTTCTACCTGGGACATCCATGATAGTGCAGGACACAAACTGTGTCTGAGTGTTCACTTCTAACACCTAGGATAAACTGAACCATGGGAGTAGAGTTGGAAGCAAAAATAAATATTTCAATATATAAGAAATGTAGCAGGAGCATTGCATGTCTACCCATTCCCTGGGGCTGAAGCAGAAGGATTGCTGTGAGTTTAAAACTAATCTGGGCTACAGAGCAAACATCAACCCAGCCTGGACTACAGTGTAATATCCTGTCTCAAAAAGCCCCCAAAGAAAACCCTCCAAAAGTCCTCCTGAGAACTAACAAAACCCCCAAAAGAAACACATACACTCCTCCTTGGGTCTGACCCCTGAGCCTGTTGGTTCTGGTCTCTGACAGGCAGTATCAGCCTTGGGCTACACCACCCCCATCCAAAGCTTCACTGAACCCAGCATCCCATAGAGAACACCGTTATCCAGCACCTGCCCGCTCTAGCCTGAGCGGAGGCAAATGTTTATGTAATCCTGTGCCCTTAGCCAGTCAAGAAATCCTGGGAAAGATCCACCTGGGTCTTACTGAAGCATTCAGTATGTGCCATCTTTTCCCACCACAGGACAGTAGAACCAAGCAGAAAATAGTCTTCCAAATCTTGCTTCTGTCCTATGGATGACACTCCCGTTTCCTTCCTCCAAGTCAGTAAACTTCTACAAACCCCAAGCCTAACTTCTTTTCTAAATGATTTCAAGTCCCTTTCCTGGGATTTAATATCCCTCTGGATAACCTAGACTGGACACAGAATAGCACTAATGTTTTATCTGTTACCTTAAGTTTTTGATATTATTTTTTCTTTTAAGCCCCCGGCATCCGATTGGCTTTTTAAATTGCTGTTGCATATTAGACAGGTATCCCCCAAGTTATCAACCGTGACTCTTAACTTACTCTACTATGAGTTCAGAGCTGATCAGAGATTATGAGAAGTTTACATGATTTCTCCCAAAGTGCACTGTTTTACGCTTAACCAAATTAGATTTCATCTGCCTTCGCCGCTCCTCAACCCCCCGGTTTGCTTAGCTTTGCCTAAAGTGTCTCATAGCAATCCTTAATCTTTTTATTAACTGTGCCTATTCCTGCTCAACTCTCCACTTGAGTGCTTTGGCCTGAGATTCTCCTCACCCTTTGGGACCTTGGGCTTTAAGAGGGATATGAAATTGGTAGAAACTGGTGATATGTAAAAGTTCCCCCAAATTTATGAGGAGACTCCCGAGGACAACTTCTGGAGTCACATTTGGCCCCCAAGAAGCTTTCTCCATGTTTTTGGATGTCATGGGGTAAGCTTGGGGAGAAATCGCAGTTCCTGCTGAGCTGCTGACAGGTCGTCTTTGCCCCTGGCTTTGTTGGAGACCAGGAGAGGCAGCAGTGTAGACAAGTGGAGGCCCTGAAGGCCATTCACTCTGCCCTCTTCTTCCTGGGGTATCAGGTGTGGATTTATATGTGTCTGTGTTCATGTGTGTGTGCAAATGCAGAAGGCTTATACCACAGCTTGTGCGTGGAGGTCAGAAGACAGCTTCTGGTGTGGATCTTCACCTTCTAACTACAAGACAGGTTCTTTGTTGATCCCGCTATGTTCGCCAGCCTGGCTGTCCCACAAGGTTCTCAGGATTCCCCTGGCTCTTCCTCTTAACACCCCATGTAGGCACTGGGATTACAGATGCATGGGTCCCCGAGTTTGGGGGATTTGAACTCATATGCTTGCATGTCAAATGCTTTGATCAATGAATGATCTTCCCAGACTGAAGGCTTTTCTCTTAATAATAAAAAAATAATAGTAATTACTATCTTTATATATAATTTAAGTACACATAATACATTTATATAAATATATATCTTATATACAAATATTTATATATTATATACAATATATATAAATATAAAAATAAATAATTCAGTTAAACAGAAGTGAGCTCAGCTCATTGGGCAATTGTTCAGTCATTTTCTTGAGTGTTGAAGGAGGAAGAATGCTTTGTGCCTTCTCTCTCGCCTTTGCTCCTGTCTGACTTTGATCCCTGCCCTTCCACAGCCTGGGGAAGAGCTTGCAATGGACAGAATAAACTCCTCCAATGTGTCTGTGCCTGCCCACTGTTTTCCAAGTTCTTTCTCCTGTGGAAGACTGTAATCTTCAACTTCTCTTGCCCACAGAGATTGTCCCAAACCCGTGTTTGGGCCTATGTGATGTAATGTCACTTTGGGCGAGTTTTTTTTAGACATTTCCACAGAGAAAGAGTGATTGCTTTATATTCCTAGAACAGAGATCCTGCCCAGAACTCACTTGCACTTATAGTCAGAGCATAAGCCATTGCAGACCCCAAGCAAAGAGAGTAGAAATTGGCGGGAAAGTACGCTCTTGATAACTGTAGTTACTTCATTAGCCCTGGCCCCTCAGTTCAGAATATCTAGATGAGAGTCAAAAATGAACTTGTCTGTGCAAGACACTTGTGGGACTGAGGGCTGGGAGGAGAGTGAGGTCCTATCTAATTCTTACTGATATACAAGACTGGGCTGCACTTGCTTTCATGTAAAACCTTTAATGCCAGACAAGTGGTCTTAGAGATCATTTGTTTGTTGAATGACTTCACAAAAAGTCAGACAGAAAATGGAAAGAAAAAATATGCTATAAACTATGCCTTTAAGCCGGGCAGTGGTGGCGCACGCCTTTAATCCCAGCACTCGGGAGGCAGAGGCAGGCGGATTTCTGAGTTTGAGGCCAGCCTGGTCTACAGAGTGAGTTCCAGGACAGCCAGGGCTACACAGAGAAACCCTGTCTCGAAAAAAACAAAAAACCCCAAAAAACTATGCCTTTGTTTTTCCCTTAGACAAGCATTGATCACACAATGAGCAGTAATACAGATGTGTGTGTTAAGTACCCTAGCAGAGGAACCCCCTGCATCGACACGGGGTGTACGGTATCAGATCAGGCCTGGGCAAGGGTCTAGACCCCAAATGTGAAGCAAGGGTGTGAAGCAAGGCCTGGATGGCCACATGGAGGGTTCAGGACGCTCATGAAGAATCCTTTACCACAGCCCATACCTTTGTGGAGGCACCAACGCTTTCTATCCAGAGAACATGTAATCAGCTTTTAAAGGAAACATCTGAAGAGATAGCAGATATCTCTCTCTCTCCCTCCCTCTCTCTCTCTCTCTCTCTCTCTCTCTCTCTCTCTCTCTCACACACACACACACACACACATACACACACACACACACACGGGGGGGGAGGGAGGGAGAGAGCTTTTTTTATTTATTTTTAAATGCTGGCTCAAGTCCTCACAGTTTTGGACATGGCTGCTGAAGGCCTGAGAAGAGCATGTAAATTTTGCATAGATCTGGAATGTGTTGGCCTCAGCACCATGTGAGAATTTCAAGAGATGTCTGTCTATCTGGCCAAGCAAATATATGTTTGGCATGGGGGGGGGGGGCATTCAGATCTTGTGTACACGCTCAAGTGGGAAGCTGTGGTCACGGAGGCACTGTTAACAAGCAACTCCCTGAGGGTCGGTCAGCAAAGCTGAAGGGCTGGCTTCCTGTGCAGGTGGACAGATGCAAGTAGGGGGCAGAGAGGGACAAGGGACCAGCCACCCGGCTGTGAGAACGGTCGGCTTATCTCTAGTGATCAGTTGAGAGAGAACGACACTCATTTTTGGGATGAAGCAGAGTAGCTCCAGGGATAGAGCTGTACCCAAAGTCACTGTCCTGAGGTTTGAAACCAAACCTGTCAGCTGACAAAGAAAGTGAAACAGAGAAAGAAAAGGATCCAGGGGCAGCTGCTGTCCAGTGGGATTGCCATTTTGTTCCAAGGTATCATGAAGGGAGAGTGGAGAAGAGGTGGTTTATGATGAAGGCCAAGAACAAGTACTGGAGAGGAGGAGGAAGAGGAAGAGGAGGAGGTAGAGGAGGAAGAGGAAGAGGAGGAGGAGGAGGAGGAGGAGGAGGAGGAGGAGGAGGAGGAGGAGGAGGAGGAGGAGGAGGAGGAAGAAGAATACCAGGGATGCTGGGATATGGCTTCACCATAGCCGGGGTGAGAAACCTGTAAGCTTCAGGTCCTTTGTGTGTCCAGTTGGAGAAATAAAAAGAGAACTTTTCAAAGCTGTGGTGAGACTCACACAAGCCTGCAGGAACATGGGCTCCCACATGTGTTCCACGCACACAGCTCAAATGGGCCAGTAACAACACTGTGAAAACGCCAGTGAGCTACTCTCCAGCCTGTCGTGTTTTACTGCCTGCGTGACTTTATTTTGCATGATGTATAAGCAACCCCCCTTTTTAATTGAGGAAAATGTCCCATTTGAGTCTTTTTAAAGCATTAATTCAGTAGCATTAGCACATTCACAATACTGTACAACATCCATCCCTTCTAGTCACTAAGAGGTTTTTGATGCCCTTAGAGAAAAACTGCACCCATTAAATAGTCACTGTTATGTCTTACCCTGAATTTCTAGAAACATCTCTTGTACTTTCAGCCTTATGGATTTACCCAACCTAAGAGTACTGTGGCTATTTACTCTGTTGGGTCTCCCTTACTATATTTAGCATAATGTTCAGGGTTTGTCTGTGTTGGAGCACATAGTAGAATGTCCTGCTTTATAAAGGTGGATGAGATCCCACTGTATGGATATCACATTCTGATTACCATTCATGTGTTGATGGACATTCGGGTTGTTGACAGCTTTGACGAGCCTGAAGAACTCTGTGTCTAATAATTCTACACCAAAGTTTCCTTAACTGCCAGGTCTTAACTGCACTCCCACAGAGACACACAGGAACTCAATGCTTTACCGGGTTCTCTCTTCACACTGTGCTTGTTAAGGAGCTGGAGAGGTGGGTTGGCCACTAAGAGCACATGGTGCTCCTGCAGAGGATTGCAGTTTAATTACCAGCACCCACAGTAGGCAGTACATAACCAACGGTAGCAATAGCTCCAGGTTATGGGTATGACGCCCCCTTCTGGCCTCCAAGCTCAGTGCACTCACATGCACAAACTCATTCACGGACACACACACATACCTCTGACTAAAAATACAAAGTAAGTACTGAGTTAACAAAAATTAAATGGACTGAACTTATACGACATTAATTTAGTCTGGAAGGTAATTTGATAGACATTTTGCTTAAATATTTTTGAAACTCTCGATAACTACCAGATTTCAGAAGTTTTACAATCACAGAACATTAGCCATACAGACATCTTTAAAACTTATGAAGTATCATTTCGTACTGGAATTAAACAGGACACTCACTGTTCAGACAGATTATCTCATCTTATCAAGTTATGAATAAATTCCCCTTGCCATAGCACAAAGAAGGTTTCAGCGAGGATCAGCGGTGGAGGGCTCTGTCTAGCATGGTGAGGTTCTGACTTCCGTACACAGCGCATGAATGAACAGGGTTTTATTGCAAGTCACAATTCTCCTCTGTATATATAATTTTTACTTTATGCTTTCCAAGAAATCACCTTCTGTTCTAGCAAGCACTCAAGTCTGGGCTCCTGTATATGCTAGGCAAGTCTGCTACCATTTGGCTACATACACCTTCAGCTCTTTAAACTCTTAATTTCAAAATGATAGTCAAGAGAGCTTTATTCATGAAACAGATTAACGCCCTACTGGAAATTAACCATTTAGTTCTTTGGTTACAAAACACATTATTCTAAAAACCAATATTCCAGAATCCCAGGGATATTTGCAGCATTTTAGCACACTGTGTTTTAGACATATGTTCTCTATTGCTCCCTTCCTGAGGTAGGCTACTGTGTCGTAACCAGCTTCCTGGCATCATTGCAGATGAAGGTGTTCCCTTACAGGACAGTCTGCTGGAGACAGATGGGCCCTGTCATTAGGCTCTCTGCTAGAAGGTCTCCACGACTTGGGGTATTTGGACAGATGTATGTTGTAGGGGAGAGAAATATTAATTTAGAGAGTGTGATGCTTTTATTTGTGACTAAATCAATTCAATCCCACCAACATTTAGTGAGCTCTTGCTAAGTCGTACCTGGGCTCCAACTGAGCAATCTGTTGGTCAAAATAGGGACAAGGCAGATGCAAATCTTGTTTGTCACCTACAAAGAAATGAGGCTAACGTGCACATTGCATTAAGCTCAAGAGAGATCAGCGAGGCCACCTACTTCAGTTTTGCCTAGAACAAAGAGTTAACGATATCTTTTACAGATAGGATATTAAAAGCAGTACTCCTGAGTCTGGCTTATCTGTCACCCAGCACTCAGGAGGCTGAGTCAGGAGAATTGTTGAGTTCAATGAAAGCCTGGGCTACATATCAAGACTTTGCCTGAAGAAACAAAACAAAACAGTACAGTTATTTTTGTAACTGAGACTTAAGGTGATATCCGAACACCAATCGGGTTTCAATATATCTGAACACTAATTAGGTTTCAAATATTTGAGCTAGAACTTTGATATTAACTTGTTTATGTTTCTCATGAATTAATATAGCATGAGTTAGGAACATTCTACAGTAATATCCTTTCACAGAGGTTAAGTGAATTAACCAAGATTACACAGGTAGTCTGTTCTGGTCTGAATTATACAGCATACTTTACACATGTGATGCTTGTAGATTCCCCGGCAAAGACCAACACCCTGTTCAGAGCAGAGATCTAAACAGGGAGGCATGTTGTGGCCGGGGAGCCTCCCTTCGGAGGATATTTATGGAAGCTAGCTAGCCTGCATCCCTCTTCTTAGATGCTCTTGAGTTTCTTCACCATCACCACTGACTGTGAAACTGCCAAATGTGTGCGCCTGACCCTGGGCCATGTGAACATTAGCTCTAGGCTTTGAATTCAGGCAGACAAAGAGAGAAAGGTGGCAGCAAATGACACATTTTGTTAGGTATGCCATCTTGATAGTCTCAGTGGCATTTCATGCTAAGAGAGTCCTAACAGTACCTTTGGTCTGCTTCTTTAGGCATGATGGCTCTCAGGATTCTGGAAACTGTGGCTGTCTAACAATTTTCAGACCACACACACACACACACACACACACACACACACACACACACACACACGAGTCTGCTGCTGTCAAAGCATCCAAATAATTTACTGAGGATAGACACAAAGATCTAGTTGCTGACGGCTGGGTATACCTTCTAAATCTGCTCATGTCTGACTAGCAAACTTCTTTGTGTATGCATGGCTTGTGTGTGTAGCTGCACACCTATGTGGAGGTGAGGTGATGACCTTGGGTGTTATTCCTCACTCGCCTGGAACTTTCTAAGTAGGTTAGAATAAGTGGTTAGTGAACTCCAGGGATCCACGGATCTCCAGTTCCCCAGAGCTGAGATTACAAGGATGTGCTACCATGCATGACCTTAAAAAAAAAAAAAAAAAAAAAAGTCTGGGCCTTGGGAATTGAACTCAAGTCCTTAGATTTCAAAGAAAGCATTTTAGCAACCTAGCTATCTCTCCAGCCCTAAGCTACCTAGTGACCCAGGGCTGATGTTTGAATGTTCTACCTGTAGCATTGACTAGTGATTCTGAGAACGTCATTGTTGTTGTATGCTGAGGATACATTGCTTTACTGATAAAAACAAAAGGACAAAACACCGTGGCTAGCCCCTTTAACACTGGCTGGAACACCTTGTCAGGAAGTGTTGTTTAAAGAGAAGGCCTTTGCAGAAGATCAATACTTGTGACCAAGACTCCCTGCTTCACTATGACCTGAGGTAACCCATAAATCATTATCAAAGAAAGATTACATTGCATTCCTTTCATTTAAAAGTAATTAATCTTCTGTCAAAAACTTATAATATCCCTATTCACGGCTCACACTCTGGTAAGACAGAATACTGTCTTAGGAAACAGAGGTCATCCGACATTTTATCCAAAGAACGCCACTCTGCCCACCATGGTCCCTGACATGGAACTAAGAAGGCGCATGGAATGGTGCGGAGGGTGGGGTACTAGCCACTGAGCCCACAGGTTCCACGCAATTCATGGTACCTGGTACATCAAGAGCTCCAGCTCACCTTCCCAAGCCATTGGGACACTGGGTGGAGAAATGGACCTCGACAGGCTTGCCGGTGTGCTCACCTGCAGAGCCTGACTTACACGTGCTGTCTTTCTAGCTTCCTCATCTGCATCTTGGCAGTTCCTTCACTTTCCATCACGAACTGCTAAGACCTACTGAGGTGGCCTCGAGATGAGCCAGACATGCAGTGTGCTCTTCCAGTTCCCAGAACGACTTCCCAGGGAAATGCTAGTTTTGTAGCTAAGATGTAGCTTTGGCGGACAAAACTTTACTCCGGGCTGAAAGAGCACATCCGTATCTGATGCAGCTAATGGCACTGCAACCATCTCTGCTCCTCCATGTTGCTGACCCTGATCACACTGCTTCATAGACTAGGTCAGGTACCAAGAGGTTGTCTGCCTTGAAGGCATATTTTGGAAGGAAGGTAATGGCACCTAGAACTTCTAAACAGCTAAAGTCTTAAGAGTGTGTGTGTGTGGGGGGGAGATAGAGGAGATAGATAGGTAGATAGATAGATAGATAGATAGATAGATAGATAGATAGATAGATAACATTATTCTGCCTTAGCAATACAGTTCTCTCTACTCAGAAAGTGGCAGAGGTTCCATTACACTTCATCTTGCCGAGAGCTCAGAAAGGACAGCCACACTGTTGGGTGAGAAGACACAGTTGACAAGATACACAACGTGCATGGCACCTGTCAAGTATGTCAATAATACATTCTGAACTTTGAGTAAGCCTGTCTAACTTGAAACTTCATTAGTAATACTAATAAATAAAAAAAAAAAAAAACCTCAACCCAACAATAGACCGGCACAAGGCGAGTGTCACAGACACGGTACTGAAGAGCAAGAGTCAAGCAAGCAAGACTTGAAGCCCCTTAAAACACAGCCTTCTGCCCAATTTAAAAACAAAACAAAAACAACAAAATCTAAAAGTATAAGGATATCGGCTAAATTTGGATTCAGTTAGAGGGGGGTCATGCTTTATGTGTTGTGTGTATTGTACATGAAACATTTTTGAATGTGTTTTAGTGAGGGTTCGGGGTGAAATTAGCAGGTCTTAACATGCTAAGGCAGTTTCTCGTTAAATTGTCACAATTTATTTTGTTGCAGGAGTTTGGGAAATGTTTAAAGCACCATCATTTTTGCATTCTCTTCCATAAGAAACTGGAGACGTGTAGAGGGTTTTTAGAAAGTCCCATTTTCTGGTAAGGACTGGACTCCATTCGTCAGAAAACCGTCAGACTCCCTTGGCAGCATGACAAATCCTTTTCCTCAGAGACAAAGGCTGTAAGCAGTAAAGGAGCATCCATCCTCATGGTGAACCCTTCCTGAGGACACTTGAGCTGACCCCACTGACAACCTGCAGGACTACTGTTGTCAGTATATTATAACATTTCTGGAAGATTGTAAATTACTCTAGAAGAGCTTCCCAGGTGGGGTCTGATGCAGGTATACACACACACACACACACACACACACACACACACACACACACACATGCAGGTATACACACACACAGACACACAGACACACACACTGACAGACACACACACGAGTAAAGACAGAAGCCTGTCACAGAGTGATATCCGTCCCAGACAAACAACTCTCTCAAATACCCAGGATCTTACTCATCACTCGGGTGCCTACCTTCAGTAATTGTGTATCATAACCCATAAGCCACTGGGCAGGGAAAGGGGATGCTGGGGGTGGGGCCTCTTTGAGGCTGGAAAACTCATTTCTCTTGGGTAGATAGTTTGAGGTGAAATTTCATAGAACTTGGGCATGAGGGGTGGGTCATACATTTTCTTGTAGATTGCCTTTTCTGTATATTTATTTTTTTGGGGGGATAAACAAAGGACAAGTCAGTGTTTCCTGCTGAAGCAGATCATTCTGCCTTATAATCCTCGGCTTACCCAAGTGACGACTGTTAGGGACTTTAGGAGCCACTGCTATCTACTGGGGCTTTAGAGAGGGAAAAACTGAAGGAAAAAAAGAAGACATTTTACGCTTCACATGTCTGACAAGGGTGTGTGGGGCCAATTTACAGCAGGGGCTTAATATATTTTTGATGAAAATTGCTGCAACGTGGCACACAGATTAAAGAGAAAACGGCTCTTTTGTAATGACAGCAGTAGATTCTGAAATGAAGCCCAGCTGGTCCAAAGACCCTACATGGATCAGAGATGTACTCTCTTCCCAGGCTTCGCCCAGCATGGAAGAGTGCTTCAGGCTGCAGGCCTTATTGACTCTCTGTGGGGGAGACTCTGGGGACCCCCACTTTCTCAAAGAATCAGTCCATTACAGAAAACTCTAATGACACAAATGTGTTGAAAAGCCAGCCAAGCATCCAGAGAGGATCTGGACAGGTCACCGGGTGGCTCCTCTGACCCAAACCTATATGAAACACCTGATGTCATACAGTGATCCACACATCTGTGGGGACAGTGGTGTCTCTCTATGTCAGCAGCATAGGATGTTTACAGTTTGCATGCTTTGAAATGCTTACATACCACATGAGAAAGTGTCTTCCCCAGGACTGGGAGTGTAACTCAGTTGCTAGAGTGCTTGCCCACGAACCAAGCCCTGGGTTCCTTCCTTAGAAACCTGGGGTGGTGGAACATGACGAGATTTGGAGACGGTCAGAAGTTCAAGGCTATCCTAGTTTAAAAAGGGAGCTCTAGGTGAGCGTAAGATAGAGGCCCTGTCTCACAAATCAAAACCCAAACAGGAAAACAAACCAGCAAACAAAAGGACAGTCACCACTTGAGTGTGGTGGGTGTGGGGTGTGGCAAGTAGAACTGAATAAATGATAGCTACAGTGAAGACTCAGAAATTAGGTTTTCTAGACCTCATTTTATATATGACTCCTGGGCAGACTACTCCCTGCACTCCCCCTCCCCCACCTCTGGTGCTGGGTATGGACTCCTGGCATTGTAAGCATTAGGCCATCCTCTCCATCAATAAGCTTATCTTGATAACCTTAGGTTGGTTATTTAATTTCCATAAATCCAATTTTCTCATCTGTACAGTGGGCTGACACCTCACAGGCTCATCAGGGGACCTTGTAGTGATGATGTCACAGTACTCAGCCTCCTGAGGGTGGTCAGCTTGAGGTTATCTGTGGATCTGAGGTTATCTCAAAGTTAGTATTGTTTTATTCTCATTTGTTATATTTTGTTTTTGATACAAGGTCTCACTAAGTAGTCTTGTCTGACCGTGAACTGACAGAGATCTGTCTGTCTCTGCCTCCCAAGTGCTAGAATTAAAAGCATTAGCCATCACTCCTTGTAGTCAGCTTTACTTTAAAGGAACGGAAGTCATGGTAAGACAGATTCATATCCAGGTGGTGACATTTAACCCACCAGAGTCCAGTCAGCTGATGTCCTGGCTCTCGGAGTGTCAGACACATCAGCAGGTTCATGCCGCTATGTGGGACGCTGAGCTGGGTATCTGGAGAACCAGGTGACAGGCCCTGGTGAGAATCACTTGACAGCTAAGAACATCCCAGGACCCTGAACATATCAGTTCAGGCCGTTTCACAAGACAACTGACAAGTCTCCTCAACAAGCCAGGGTCACATAATAAAACAGGAAGGAGTGGATTGCCACTCCAGATGAAAGGAGATATAATCCAACTGCTAAGTCCTTGGTGGGAATGTCGTCCATTGGCAGAAAGGACACTGAGCAGAGAGGGAGGGCATCGTGGGTTGGGCTGTGGGTGCACGGGCGGAGGGACCCAGCAGGGGGCTTTTTGCTGTTTGAGAATACAGTCCTGTATGAAGGGGTACGTAAGCTGGTTGGAATTTGCCAATTAGATACTTCAACAAGAGAAATGGAACACACGCAGTATGCGTTCCCTTAAGCTCCTGACCCTATCCAAGACACTTCAAAGTTGTCACACTTAAACATAACAGGCCAGTTTTAGGGATGACCTCCGTAAAACCAATCATACCCAGTGGTTTTGTGACGATGTAACTATAGACAAAGCACTTTCTGTACATTTTAATAGCTGTGATAAAGATACTGGTATTTAGAATTGTTAGATATTCAACCACGAAGGTGGTGAAGCTACTGAAGCCTAGAATCTGTTTGAAAACACTCCGATGCCAGCACAAAATAGAGGGAGGGACAGCGCGCAGAAGCGTGGCACTATTCCTGTAATTGAGTTTCCATGTCATGTTTATGGGAGCTCAAAAAGAAAAACCACTTATTTTGAGCTTTGGTGCCAAATACTTATTTAAAGTAAGTCTACATACTCTGTTGAGCCTTATAAAATTGCTATAAGTAAAAATGTGAGTTAATGTTGACTGTTTTCAAACGTTGAACTAGGGGCTGGGGGTGGAGTTCATTGGTAGAACATCTGTCTAGCACATATGGAACCTGTGGGTTTGGTTCCCCAGCACCACAAAAACACAACAAATGAACCAAAAACAAAACCCTCAAAAGATCGAACTGAACTCAAGCCAAGGACCTTCAAGGTAAATTTCATTTCTGATATTCTATCCATAATCATAGACAGCTAAACTCTGGACAAAGTTTAATTCCCAGAGTAGCTGTGCAGGACTCTCCAGAGATGGGCACAAGAAGTTATATAGTTTGCCATTGCTCTTCGGTTACTGATTCTGTTTCACCTCTACTGTTAAATGCACTGTAAAGGCAAACGCCACAGAAAGGCCACAGCTGTTACCTGCCTCAGTCCCTGTGGTTAACCCCACAGATCACTGGTCACTAAGCATGCTCCAATCGTCGTTTACCTGCAAATCCCGTTAGGCAAGTGTCACATCAACAACAAACCAAAAGCAGGTCATGGTCAATTCAAGTAAAGCCCCAATTTCTCCCCGTTCAGATGGGAAAATTCTCCAGGTTGACATTTCACCAATTTCTCAGTGTCTTCATCTCAGTCTGACTTCCAAAATGAAATAAAATCAGTACACTTGTTTGGTTCTGAGCAGAGATAAGGAGGCTGTCTAACTTCACAGGGCTGTATAAATGCTTCCTCCTATTTTCAAATACTCGGAAACAGACTCAGTACGGAGGTGCATGCTAGCTAGGTGAGCCCTTTCCCACTGAGCCACACCCCTAGTCCTTTAAATGCTTATTAGAATCCTGATCCTTCACTGTTTGCTTGTGTGTTCGTGTATATATGTGTGCTTGTGCATGCACAGTCATGTGGAGGTCAGAGGACAACTTGGGGTATCTTTCCTTAGGTGCACAGGTATGCACACTGAGGTCAGACAACCTTGGTCCTCAGGTGTGTGTGTGTGTGTGTTCATGTGTGTGAGTGTGCACAGGTGTCTGTGCACACTGAGGTCAGACAACCTTGGTCCTCAGGTGTGTGTGTGTGTGTGTGTGTGTGTGTGTGTGTTCATGTGTGTGAGCGTGCACAGGTGTCTGTGCACACTGAGGTCAGACAACCTTGGTCCTCAGGTGTGTGTGTGCGTGTGTGTATGTTCATGTGTGTGAGTGTGCATGTGTGTCTGTGTGCACACTGAGGTCAGAAAACTTTGGTCCTCAGGTGCTATCATCTTCATAATTCTCAGCCCTTTTCCAGGTTCATTTATGGCCTTTACCCATTAAATCTGCTAAACTCAAATGTCTAATACATTTATTTTTCTTCTCTAGGCAGATTAAAAGCAATTGGATGTCTGGGTCTCTAAGTAAGTAGTTAAAGCGGCTTAGACTTAAGAATGGGTGCTAGAGGTCCCTTCCAGAACTTTCTCCTGCTCTATGGCTAGCAGGAGCATTCCAAACCTTGCCAGCTCTACTGTCAGCCCTGGTTCCCTGAGACCCAAGTCTAGAAGAACATAGTGAAAAGCACAACCTGGCCTCTATTCCTTGGACCGAAGTTTGTGTGTGAAGGCCTTTACATAATGAAACAACCAAATTCTAAAGCCAATTACTTCCATGAGTTTTAGGTTCTATTTGTTGTCACTGTTGTTGGATCTACAGCCCTTCAAGTGATTCTTAAGAAAATGTAACCCAGCACCACGAATCAACTTCATGCTACAAGTGGTCTGATGGTCAAGGTGACCATCAAGTGTGCACTGTGTGTGCATGAAGGAAGGGAAGTAGCAACACAGTCTTCATTAGGCGGGGCGTTATCAGGTTCCTATAAAGAAAACCGAAAAGCAGGATTGGGAAGCAGAAAGACCACGAGGTGGGAGCCCAGCAATGGATGGAAGTCCAGAAGGAGCTGGATGGTGTCTTTTCCTCTGAGTTAAAATACTCCACAGTTTCTGTAGAAAGCAATGAATGACTGGTGGTCAGAGTCAACTGGTCCCCTCCTACATCCGGCAAGGAAGACAAAGGGCAGCCACAGCTGATTCCAATTGTGGTACTTTAAGACTATTTTTCCAGAGGGAGGCCCCGGGGCAACCTGTGACTCAACATTTAAACAGAAGAAGCACATTTCCATGCTGACCCACCGATGTTTCAGGAAAAGTGAGGGAAAGAGGAGGGGGGATAAGACCAAATATCCACATCAGGATGAACAGTTCAAATCTTTACCGAAACGGAACGGGACCACCAAGGATTATAGTTACTCTATCACTCAAAAAAACACCACCATACCAAATCCAGGACCCAGACTCGTCTCACTGTGCTAAACAGCAGAATCTGGTTATTTTTCTGTCAGACCTTACTAGTCCATACTCTCTAACTAATTTTTTAAAGATGCTTATGTGTCTCCAACAGTGAATGCTCCCGGTGTGTTCAGTGACGTCACAGCGGTTGAAACCAGAAGGAAGACATTTCTTAGTGGAGATTTCTCCGTGATTGCAAAGTGGAACAGGACCCTGTGTGGTCTCAGCAATCGTGAATTATAGTCTGAAGCCATTGCTTTTGCCATCTGTAAACCCCAATGGATGGATTACCACAGATGCCTGTGTACTTAGGAAATGACAATGAACGGTGAAGCTAGAAATGATGTATTTTCTGTTTTCAAAGTTTCGCAAGGCTGTGGCTGTGGCCCAGTGCTAGAGCTTCCTTGCCTAGCATGTGTGAAGCCCTGGGTTAAATCCCCAAAAGATCATTATTTTTGTTTATAACAGAGCAAGGACTAGTAAAGTGGCTCAGAAGGTAAAGGTACTTGCTGCCCAGCCTGACAACCTGAGTTCAAATCTTCAAGATACACACAGTAGTAGAAGGAGAGAAGCAACTCCTGAGAGCTAGCCTCTGACTCTTATGCCTGTGCCACGGAGCATGCACCCTATTCCCACCTATGGAAAAATAAACATAACCAAAACTAGAATGAGAGAAACACACAGAGAGAAACGCAAAGACACACACACACACACACACACACACACACACAGAGAGAGAGAGAGAGAGAGAGAGAGAGAGAGAGAGAGGAGAGATCTCTTTTTTAGGTGCCACTCAGGACTTAACAATGTAGGAGAATTTTGGTTTGGATTCTGAATACCACAAATGCTAATGTGCTAACCACTCGGTCGCCAAGCCTGTGGTGTACTGGGGTGTAATGGAACCTTTAAGAGGTGGAGCCCAGTGGAAAGAAGATAGGTTGTCAGAGGCCTGTGCCTGTGAAGGGCTCAGGACTCTAGCCCCTCCTTCCCTGTCTCCTCTGTTTTCCTTCCTGATTGTCAGTAGTAGCAGACAGAGGTCTTGGGTTGCACACTCTCCACCTGACGTGTGGCTTTGCCACAGGCCCAAAGCAGTAGGACCAAGTAACCATGGACTAAACTCCTAATTCAGAATAAACCTTTCCTAACTGTAAGTTGTTAATCTCTGGTATCTTGTCATGTCAATTAAAAGGCCAACTAAGACAGGAGGTCTTCATCCCAGGAAGGTGATGTCCAAGAGGCAAAACAGAGTCAGAAAGGCCCCTGGTTCACCTGTAGCTAAAAGTTCGCTCCATCTTTAATTTTTGAAAGGAACGGGAGATAATGAGTACAATATGGAAGACTAGTTTATAAATAGCCTCTTGCTTAGAATGAGTCAGAAGCTTGGAGCGCTGAGCTGTAAACAGCACCCATCTTGCTTGTTTTGCAAGCAGTCATCCTGGTGAGTACAGGCAGGCTGGTGGATTGTTTTAGTGGCTGCAATAGTTTTGGCCCCTATTTGCAAAGCTGGAGGAAGTCCTGGAAGAAAGAAAGAAAACACAGAATGACATTACGATGCCTGTAACGAGGTGCATACAGGTGGGGCAGGTGCTTGGACCAGGTCTAGTGTTGGGGCTGCAGATGTTTGGATCCACTGACAGATAGGCCAGTTGCGGTGGGGAAGACCACCCTTAGCACAGGGTTCCATCATCTCAAGAGTCTTTCTTAAGTGGTAATGGCTGCTAAGGAGCACTACCAGATGACATAGAGGATACTCAGTCAAACTTGAACTACAGATCAACTTATACGCCACACTCACTCACACACCAAGGAAAATGACTTGTTCAAGTTTAATTAGGCATCTTTTTTGGTCTGTTTTCTGAATATACAACTTGGTTTCTAAGACAAGTCTGTGAAGAATGATGAAACCCAAAGGCAGAAGGAGGGGAGGACAGATTGGAAAACATAGGCTCAGAAACAATGGACTTTTGCCCCCTGTGGTGGTCTGAACAAGAATGGTCTCCATAGGTGTATGTATTTGAATACTTGGTCCCCAGCTGGTAGAACTTTTTGGGAAGGACTGGGAGGTGTGGCTTTGTAGGAGGAGGTATATCCTGGGGGTGAGCTTTAAGGATTCAAAAGCCCACATCATTCCCAGTTAGCTCTCTCTGCTTTGTGGTTGTGTCTCAAGATGGGAGCTCTCGCTACTGCCCCAGTGCCATGACTTACTATCTGCCGCCATGATCCTTACCATGATAGTCATGGACTCTACCCCTATGGCCCTATAAGCCTCAAATAAAGGCCTTCCTCTCTAAGTTGCCTCGCCATGGTGTTTTATCACAGCAATAGAGAAGTAACTAAAATACCACCCAATGAAAAGTCTCCACATATGTCCCCGTGAAGATGGTAAAACCTGGACCAGACTTCAGACTTGAATTAGCAACCAAGAGAAACACGAACTGAAGGCGGCAGAAACAGGGCCAGTGTGTGTCCACATAGGCTCACTAGTCTGGTCATGCCTAAAATTCCAGGTGCTTTCTATCAGAGCAGATATGGAAAAGGCATGAATTTCAGGGAAAAGCTATCTCCAGATCTCTCTCTCTCTCTCGTGTGTGTGTGTGTGTGTGTGTGTGTGTGTGTGTGTGTGTGTGAGAGAGAGAGAGAGAGAGAGAGAGAGAGAGAGAGAGAGAGAGAAGAGAGAAGAGAACAATTCTGTGGAGCAGGTTCTTCCAATCTTCGTGTGGGTTCTGGGATTACAGTCATGTCACCAGGAGTGTGTAGCAAGCACCTTTGCCCTTGAGCCTTGTAACTTCTTTCTGGCCCTTGAGCAGCAATTTTCAAATGCAAAGTAGACAAAGCTGTCTTATATGTCATTTTATTCGGCAGCAAATCGTGTTAGACACGTGGATGTTGAGGTGTTGAGAAATGGTAGATCCTCGGGTTGTAAGTGTTCTCATCTCCAAGTTGTGCTTTGAGTTGCTTCAAGTTATAAGCTAATGAACTCCCCACCATTTTTCTTTCTATATTTTTGGCACACACACACACAGACACACATGCATGCACACATACACACGTTATTTATGGGGTACCCTATGATATTTCCATGCCTGTATACATTGGACCAATTAAATGGAGATAGTTAAGCACTTATCTTGCAAGCATGAGCACTGAGTTCAATTCTCCAGAATGGGGGTGGGGGGAAGCAGGGTGTGGCACCTAGGGCTTGAGTTATACCAACGCTGGGAAGACAAACCAAGGTAATCTTTGGCATTTTCTGACCAGGCAACTTAGCTTACTGGGCAAATTCTAGGCTAGGGAAAGACCCTGTCTCACAAGACAGGTGCCTGCGGGAGTGACAACTGAGGCCTCTGACTTTTACGTACACATGTGCAAATGCGCTACCATGCGTGCAACTGCATGCACACAGACACACAGCACACAACACAAAGAAGCAAATAAATAAAAGCTAAGCTATAGTCTGCCATGGTTCTCTCATTACCAAGTTACAGGGGGTCTGGATCTCATAAAGTAAAAACCAAACCAAACCAGTTCCTGTTTTGAAATTGGAAGGGCTGATGTTCCCAGGCGTCATGCCACGAGGAGGATTTTGTCAGCAGGTGTTGGGGAGATGAAGGACTTAATGACCACGCTTGCTATCAAAACAGAGGAGAGGGCTAATTAGAGCTGGGAGGCTGGCTCTGGTGGAGGGTGAGACACTGGCGAACACAACACGGTGGCAGCTGAAAATTACTAATGCTGCCACCTGACTCCACAGCGCTTCCCTAACCTTCGTCCCACCAGAGTTAGGATGAAAACAGCTAGCACCACCCAGTTTTCTGTGCATGCACGCTATCCCAGTGTAGCGCAGTTGGTACCCCACGAGGCAGACCTTATTGCTGCAAGTGATCATTATAGAAAAGGAGCCAATGTTCTGGGGGTGGGGGTCGGGGGGTGGGGGTCGGCTCTTCTCCACGGTTGGTGTAGGCAGAACAAGATCTACTGTAGGAACTTAGCTCCAAATGCCCACACCAACATTTCCATTCCCTATCCATGGCACAGACTCACCAGCAGGCAGGCCTCTGGTGCAGTCTCCATAGGGACTACACAGAAAGGTGTCGCAGAGAAAGTTGGCATGGGCAGACCCAGTTTTCTCCTCTAGAATTCCCCTGAGGATCCTGCATCAAATGTCTCCCTCACAGTTTGGGCCTCTGTTTGCTCATCTGATGACCAAGAAGGGTCAAGTTGCTCAGTCATCCCCAACTCTCCTCAGAGTCTTAGGACATTTGGTAGCCGAACTGCTATAATTTGATCTGGAATGTTCTCCATTGGCCCATGAATAGAAGATTTGGACTCCAATTTTGTGCTATTGGTAGGTGGTGAAGACTTTCAGTGGTTGGCCTAATGGAAAGATGAGATACCTAAGTGAGAACATCCAGAGAGGCCCTGTGGGGTCCAGGCCTCTTCTCCCCCTTCCAATTCCTAACTAAGCCACAGATGAGTTTATGTAGAAAAAAAAAGACAAAAAAATTATTTTATTTTAGTGTGTGTGTGTGTGTGTGTGTGTGTGTGTGTGTGTGTGTATGTGTGTGTGTGTGTGTGTGTGTGTGTGTGTGTGTGTGTGTGTGTGTGTGTGTTCCTGTGTGGGCATGGGTCTGAGCCTGTACAAGGTGAAAGAGGGCAGCAGACCTCTGGAGCTGGAATCACAGGCAGTTGTGAGCAACATGACATGGGTGCTGGGAGCCAAATTCCAGTTCTCTGCCAGAGCAGTAAGTGTTCTTAACCCCAGCCATATCTCCAGCCTCAACAAAAACGGTGTTTCCCACTGTTGGCTTCCACTGTGATGTAGTCTACTGGCTGCTGGCATGGGGTTAGTCTCTGAGACTCTGAGTCAAAGCAAAACTTTTTAAAATTGATTATCTCAGGTGTTTCTTATACTAATGGAAATCTGGCTGACATGTAAGTGAACCTTGACTACACAAGCTCTGCTCAGACACATGGACATATAAACCATAAAGCCAGTGTGACCTTGCTAACAATGTGGGGATTCACGGGTCCCAGAGACAAGAGGTGGTTTGGACTCTTGTCTTCTGAGGTCTGTTTCCATTCTAAATTTCTACAGTACACCCATTCCTCTCTTTCCAGAAACCCCTTCCTTCCTCTTAAACCACAGGTCTGGCAATGTCACCCAGGTTGGCCTTGACTGCAACTGGGACATGACACCATGCCTGGTCAGACATCTTTTTTCACAGCATGTTAATTTGTATCTGCTTTTACTCTTATGTGTAGGTATAGATTAAGTACAGCAGCAAAGCACTAACTTAAAAAAATACATTTATGTATATGTACATATATGCCACATACGTATATATAAATATAAACACACACATGCGTATATATATGTATATGGCATATATATGTTTTAAGAAATCGAAAGAAAAGATTCATTGAGCTAAACCTGGAGAGCTGACTTAGGACAGAAGAGTAACTTCAGAAGCAGAGAATAATTCATCTGAAACATTGCTGCTTTGCAATGACAAATAATTTGGTTAAAAATGAATTTGCTATAGGTTAAAAGTTCATTTATTTCCCACTTACTCAATGACTAAGTGTGATAAGACTAGGGAAAGTCACAGATAGTAATATCAAAAAAGTGGTTGGGCATTTCTTGTCTGAAGAATAATACCTTAAAACGAGTTAATTTAATCCAATTAGTTTTCAGATGAAAATTATTTAATTACTAATGGCTTCTACCTTGTCAGGTTCTGTTGGGTTTTCACAGTCTAACCCCAATTTAGCTAATCAGGACCTTTCTTTTAAAAATGCCACTTTGCAGTGATTTCAGAAACAGAAATAATTAAATACTTGCATTACCCGAGAAAAACCTTAGTTAGAAATGAACAGGAATCAGGTGATGGAAAGTATGGTATCATACAGAGACTAGCGGGTGGAGACAGAGTTCATTCTGAGGGGGAAGACATCGCTACAGGAAAGGTGCCGCTCAGTCCAAAGTATTCTATCTATTGTAACGCAAACCAACGTCCCAGAGGAGTTTGTTTGTTTGTTTATTCATTTATTTATCATTTGTTTATTTTGAAACAAAGTTTCTCTCCATAGCCTTGGCTGTCCTGGGAGTCACTATACAGACCAGGCTGGCTTTGAACTCACGGAGATCCGCTTGCCTCTGCCTCCTGAGATCTAGGATCCCAGAGGAATTGAATGAAATGTTTTTATAGTTATATTAAAATATTAACTGAAGGAAGAGCTCAGAGAGCCAAAGAGGGGTGACATGATGTGCTGGTCCTACCCACAGGCAATGAGGACGGATGCTGTGTGGGAGGAGGAAGAAGCCACAGCTCACTGAGAGGGAGACAGCAGTCCAGAAAGTGTCTGCGGCTGTCATCTGCTAGGAAGTGTGGGCACAGGAGGGCTTCCTAGCAACGAAAGCTTTGAGCCGCACAACTATACCAATGTCCATGTTAGAAACATTTATTTACTTGTTATTTGTGTGTGTTAGTGCATGTGTGTATGCGTGCATGCATGCGTGTGTGTGTGTGTGTGTGTGTGTGTGTGTGTGTGTGTGTGTGTATGTGTATGTAGAAGTCAGACAACAAGCTCTGGGAGTCAGCTCTGTTGTTCCATCATCTGCCTTCTGGGGACTGAACTCATGTTGTCTTGCTTAACAGGAAGATCCGTTACCCGTTGAGCCATCTTACCAGCCCACCTACAAACATTTTTGGAAGTCATATATAATGACTGTAAGAATGAACTTCCCTAAACATTTAGAAAGCCAATATTTAAGTATTTTTGTAGAAAGGAAGTCTTTATAAGCATTAAGTATCTTGAAATTACAAATAAAGAAGGCAATACTTAAAAGGAAAACTGCTCACTAAAAACTTAAAATTAAGGAACAGATTAAATACTAAACTTTTGACAAAGCATATACATTTGTAGTACATAAGATTTTAAGGAGAAACATCTATCTTTTGTAAATGCCAGACACTAGTTATGATGAGAAGACAGTCTACTGACGAACAATTCTTTTTCTTGTTCTATTTTTTTGAGATAATCTTAAAATATAACCCGGGGTTGAACTTGAACTCGTGAGCCTCTGCCTCTGCAGCCTGTGTTCTGGGTTTTAAGCATGCGCAGCACCGCTCTATCGACTCAAAATTCTTAGTGGTGGGCCAACCTTCCTAATAATCGTATGAATACTACTAAAATTTCAAGGGGTGGTGTGGAGTGTGGTTCTGAGGGAGTGGAGGCCCTGGGTTGAGTCTCAACCATTGTTAAAATAAATAAATTAATCAAGTAATTATATTATATTGCAATTTAAGAAGAAATCATAGCTTGAAACGAAAACAAAGGTATTGTGGTCAAATTCATTTAGATGGTGTGCCTTGGTTACTTTTCTGACGCAGTGCTACAACACCCCAACACCCGGCCGAAAGAAACTTACAGGAGAAAGGGCTAATTTTGGTTCACAGTTCTGGAGGGCTACAGTCCATCATAGAGAGGAAATATGGGTGAAGGAGGAGGAACCTGACTGGTCACATGGCACGGGCATTCAGGAAGCAGACAGCAAACAGGAAGTGGGCGTGGCTATGAAACCTCAATGTGTGACGCCAGTTCTCTCCTTCTCTAACCTGGCTCCACTTCCGAAGGTCCACAGCCTTTCCAACCAGCACCGCCCAGATAGGGACCAGATGTCCAAACACATGAGTCTCCAGGTAACACACAGACCACAATAGCTGCTGGAAGCACATGACCAAAATATTTTCAAATAGTGTCCAACCTAGCAACTTCTCTTCTAAGACTCCACACAATACAAATAATAGGAAATTCCACCGAAAATTTATTTAGAAGGATGTCTGTAAACAAAAAAGTAAACAATAAAATGTTCAACAAGAAGGGACAGATTGAATTTTAAATTATTAATGGTGTAGTCACAGCAAGGGAAATTATGTGGGCATTAAAAACCATGTTTTATAAATAATGTTTAATGACAAAGGAAAAAAATCTCCATAAGTAAAAAGCCAAAGATACAAAACCAAATGCTGCGTGGTTTAGCGCTATAAAATCAAACTTCGTGCTAGTCTTACATATATAGAGATGACTGGAACAAACCCTTCCCAAATGATATCTGAGAGACCATCTTGAAGGGTATGTATAATCATGTATGATCCTAAACACACACACACACACACACACACACACACACACACACACACATATATATATATATATAAAATCTTTCTAAAATACAAAGTTTTCAGGACAAGGGACAAATGACCTTAGCTGACTTGTCACTGGCTTCCATTCTTGGTTCTGTAACCTATTTGCTCCATAGCTCTAAACCAATCATTTGTTTAAGTTTTTATTTTCTTCAGCTTAAAAATAGCAACAGATAAGACATGCTTTGCAAACGATAAAGTCACATATAACTGGAAGCTATTGGAGTTGTTGGAGTTGGGGGGGGGGTTGGGATGTACCTCAATCCATAGATGCTTGCTTTACACTCAGAAAGCCCAGGGGATCAATCCTCAACACTGAACAAACTGAGTACATATAGTTGAACTCCCATCACTGGGGGAGGAGTAGTCAGGAACATCAGAATTCCAAGGTCATCTTCAACTGCATAGGAAGTGCAAGGCCAACCCGGGCTACGTGAGACCCTGTCTCAAACATACACACACAGAGGGGGAGGGTTTTATTTTGGTGGGGAACTGTTTAGGACTTTAGCCTACATGGATCTTGCAGATTTAAGCAAAAACCTATTAGTGCATTTCTGAGAAATCCCAGCCTGGACATCTTAGAGTTCTTAAACTTGTTTCATCATGCACAGGAACTATCTTTGTTATTGATCACACGGGACAAGTGCATGCTGGTCCTTAAGCAATGGCTAAATGGCCTTGCAGCAGAGAGAGAATGAGAACTACTAATGTAGGTGAGGTAGACAAGAGAGAGCTTCAACAAGGACAATGTGCCGGCTGACACAGCACAGGTATGACCCATGAAAAGAGCACACGTGTGCTCTCAAGCATGCTGTACCTCGGAGGCAGAAGTGATTCGGGTAGAACATGTGTACCTCTAGGCATAGGGCACATCAGGGTGGACCTATCTTTGCCAACAGTATACTGCAAAAGCTGGAGATTACTAGCAAGGAAACTCAAGAGGTTGACTTGGTGACAAAAGTGAAATGTGCTCTGGGCACTTGGGCAGGCAGCACGTAAGCATGCCCGTGTACTGGATACATTTTCTCATCAAACAAAAGACTGTGAGTTTTAACTGATCAAGTCCCATGTTCAATGCTAGCACTGATTCACAGTCAGCCAGGGCTGTTCTCTAATCAAGACTGAGGGTACGGTGGGGTCCCAGGTCTCCTTAACCCTACTTTCTCCTTTCTAGCTATGGGCACCTGAGGATAGTTATAACTTAGTTTGTGGAGACGGCCCAGACACTCATTGGTCAGAAAAGATGGGCAATTTCCCCCACATTCCCAGTTATGTTTCTAATATGCTGAGCTATGTTCAAACTGTGTTACCTACCATTCATTATCTATCTATCCATTCACATAACCATCCATCCATCCATCCATCCATCCACTCTCCAAATAATTGTGTGCGTGTGTAAGAGAGCTTCCCAATGTCTCTGGCAACCTCACTACTTTCAATGAATATGCATCAAAGTGAAGGGTGTATATCCTGAGCCTGTGGCCAACCACTGCAGGAACCATACCATGCCTGAGACCCGTGATTTTATCACCATCTTTATTGGCCTCAGAGGGGAAAGGGTATTATAGCTTTGTAGCTTTTGAGAATTCTTTCTTTAGTGAACTGCCAAGCCTCAGCAGTAGCTCCCAGATCACAGGACAGGGGATTTTTATGACCACGCGGCAGTTTTCATCAGCAGAAGTGAAAGAGAGGAAGCAGGTGACAGGGAATACACAGACAGATAAGCCTAACAAAGCCCAAAGGTGAGTGGTGGCTATTCTTCTTCTTACCTTTGTGTTCCTTCCCTCCCACTCTTTCTCTCACCTCTTTCAATATCCTCTCCCAAACCAGACTCGCAAGAATCTAAATTGGCTTAAGCTCAAAGAAACAGAAACATAAAGTTATTATATTCTGTACCATGCTTTAAAAAATATGTCTCTCAGAGCCAGCTCTCTCTCTCCTCTCTCTCTCTCTCTCTCTCTCTCTCTCTCTCTCTCTCTCTCTCTCTCTCTCTCTCTCTCTCTCTCTCTCTCTCTCTCTGTGGGGGGGGGGGAGGAGGGAGTCCGTGAATGGCAGCATGCAACTCCCTCCTCTGCTTTGCAGAGCTAAGAGGCTCTCCTCTCTCAGAGCAATTACTACAAATGATTTATGTGGCCAGTCAAGAGGGCCTGCCAGGGTTCTTATTTCATCTCCAGAAAAAAGGAACTCTGCTGGAATGTTATCAGGGAGCTTGGGATTAAGCTGACAGCTGCCTTTTGTTTTCCCGTGAAAGCTCTTCTCCTTGGGACTGCGGCAGGGCACGTGCGCACTTTCCACGGAGAGCCAGAATTCTAGGCTGCAAAGCCTGGCTAGGAAAGAGCCACAGGGAGGGAACCACTGTTCACTGCAGAGGAGAGGTCTCTTTCTCCCTTCTGTTTTTATCTTCAGAGGATGTGTACCTCAATTCCATTTCAGATGAGCCGGCTTTGCAGGCTGGAAGACTGGCTTTTTTTTATTGAGTTGTGCACACACACGAGCAGGGCACCACGTCTTGACCCTCTGTTACCAAGCTCATCTTAGCTTCTGCCAGGGAATCAAAGGCCCCTCGCAATGTAGGTCAGTGAAATGTGACTCTGGCTCTCAATCTCTGCCAGCCTGGCACATGTCAGGTCACAAGGAACCAAAGGGGCTGTGAAACCAGGCAGGAAGCAAAGGCAGGCAGGGAAGTGCTCTGGATATAATCCTGGAAGCTGTGTGTGCTCTCACCTGCAGATACCCCAACTCTAACAAACTGTGATGCTATTTATTCCCCGGGCCTGGGTCATAGGCTTGGCTAGCTACAGCCCGCCCACCCACCCAGCCCTGGTTTGCTGGATGAAGGGAGCAAGGAGTTGGCCAGCCCTGAGGCTGATCAAAGAAAGTCATTTATTTGTGTATACACACATATATGCACACACATACACACACGTCCATGCACACACACAAAGACACATACATACACATGTATATACATATATACACAGATGACTGTGCACACATACACACATGCACAACACACATGTACAAATACATATGCATATGTATATAGACACATACATAAATGTATACACACATGAACACACATCCACACATATATACGGCTATATACACATCCACACATGTATACATGCATAGATACATATATACACACATGTACATACACACATTTGTACACACACACACACACACACACGCACAAAATGCCCTTCCTGGTGCGCAGATGACCGCACCACAAAGTTATGTAGATAAATCATAGAGAATACAGATTAAAGAAACTCTCAAGGGACCAGAGAAGCATATAATGACGAGATTGGTGGGTGGGAATGAGGACGAGGTCTTACAGAAGAGGAAGGATTATAATAAAATATGTAGACTATAAAACCATCCTTAAAGTTTTATATTTTCTGTCCTGGCCAGAGAGTGTTTTACCTGCCGACTTCCAACGTTTGTTCTTAACTAATACCCTGCCAAGAGGTAATTGTTGAGTAATGCCCACCACGAGGTTAATTTTTATCAATTCACATGTAACTACTCAGGTCTCACGGCATGTGCAGACAGAGGGTTGTGGTCACATATCAAACTGAAGAGGGCTGTCGCAGGATTATGGGCGACCTCTGATCTCAGAAGGGAATTCATACCAACAGAGGCGTATGATCGATTAGGTGTGCCGCTACACATTTTCTGCACATTTTTCCTTAATTTCTCACCGCAGCTCTGTGACGTTTCTAGTCTCACTTTTTAGCTGTATAGATGCCACGTGAGATTAAATAACTCATTGCTTAGTTTGACAGACACCAGTAGGTGCCCAGGTAATATTCCTTCGCCCCCTTTCCTTAGTATTCTAATCATATTTGAGGAAGGATTTCCCAGCCTCCTTTGCAGCTTGGGCTGGTGGTCAAAGAGTTCTGGCCAATAAGATGCCCGCAGAAGCCTGGGAAGTCATAATTGGCCCCACCCCTTCTCCTGTTGCTTTCTAATGTCTTCTGTAGTCTAGCGAACAGATAAAGTTGGTCATGAAAATACATGTGTGAAGTATTGACCATGACGTTAGAGGCGATGGGAAATACTTGTACACCACCAGTGAGTGTGTTTCCTTCCCTCTGCCCATCCTCACTTCCGACCACACAAGGAACCAACTGCTCCTTACACAGAGAGAATCTGAACAGACAACCTGCAAAGGAGAGCTGGAATGGAAACCCAAACTTTACTACATAAGGACCTCCACCATCCTGATGCCACATTTTTCCCATGTGCACCCAAACTCTAGAGGAGCCTTAGACAAGGGAACACGCATAGGAAGTCCTTGTCAGTTAAGCAATCGTAGTTATGTGGCTTACACCTCCCGGGCACTGTTCATCATCAAAGGAAGTAAGGGCAGGAATTCACACAGGGCAGGAACCTGGAGGCAGGAGCGGATGCAGAGGCCATGGAGGGATGCTGCTTACTCGCTTGCTCTATGTGGCTTGCTCAGTCTGCTTTCTTATAGAACCCAGGACCACCAGCCCAGGGACAGTACCACCCACAATGGGCTGGGCCCTCCCCTATCAATCACTAATTAAGAAAATGCTCCATATACAGGTTTACCTACAGCCCAATCTTATGGAGGCATTTTCTCAATTGAGGCTCCCTTCTCTCAGATGACTCTGTCTTGTGTCAGGTTGACAACTATCTAGCACATGTTAAGACCCTTTAAAATCTCAGGAATTAGAGCCCCTGGGTATCAGTACCTCTATGATGGGGTTGCCTGTGAGGCTTACTCACAGGAGGATTGGCTGACCTAAGTGGCATGCCTCTGCTGAGTCTGAGGCTTTCCCAGGTGGGCAGCACCTTCCAGGCATAGCGAGCTCCAGAGGCACAGTACTGCTTTGCTTGGCTGCCTTTCCTCCCTGCTGCTGCCATGGGCACAGGTCACAAGTGCCCTCCTTCATCCTTTCAGTGTGAGCTGAAGACCATGGCTCTCCAGGAATCCTCCAGATGTGTAGGGCCAGATTGGGACTGACAAGGGATCAGCCTTGTGGACTGAGTGGCTACTGTGTTCGTAGCCTCTCTATGTCCTGTGCATGCACCCTATCTATCCGTTCTGCTCCTCTACACAATGCCGAATAATACAGGTCCTCTTCCAGAGACATCTCATCATAGTAAGCATTCCAAAATCTGAAACACATCTAGTCTCCAGCATTTCAGAGGAAAGTCACTCAAACCTATATTTGTCCTCTATCCTGGAAGTATCTGCGGTTTATGTTTTTGAAGAAATAGATTTGGCAGAGGGGGGAGTGGGTGTTTGGTACCAGAAGTGTCAATCAAATGGAAATCTGCAACTCAGTGGTGAGATGGTCTCATTCAACACTCAGTCATCTTGCCACCCGGCTGCAGCACACTGTAACCGCTGCCCACCCGGCTGCAGCACATTGGCACAGCCTCACCACTTCTAGACGGGAGTCTGGAGTGTGGGAAATTAACCTGACTATGAGGATGACAAATAGAGGTTTTATTCCCCAA
Source organism: Uromys caudimaculatus (assembly GCA_028551405.1). Lineage (NCBI taxonomy): Eukaryota > Metazoa > Chordata > Mammalia > Rodentia > Muridae > Uromys > Uromys caudimaculatus. The sequence continues at coordinate 34,149,514 of CM052704.1, forward strand.
GGCTTTGAGGCTAAGGATCACCACTTGAAAGTCCTTCCATAGAAACACCAGGCTCCTAGTTAGAGCATTAATCTCTCATTCTATGAATGTAGAGGCAAGGAGCACCGCACATTTGAGAAATCCTCTAACAAAAAAAAAATCTAGCATCCAATTAAAATGGAAAAGATGATAAAGGCAACAGAGCAACATTTTAAAAATTATTAATATATTCTCAAATAAGCAAAATAATAATTAGCACCAAGATTGTGTGTGTGTGTGTGTGTGTGTGTGTGTGTGTGTGTGTGTGTGTGTGTGTGTGTGATGTGTATACTTGTGGTCAGTGCTGGTGTCTTCACTCTGGACTGTAACTTTAAATTTGTTCAAATTTTATTTTATGATGTATGTATGTGTATGAGAAAGAAGAGAGAGAGAGACAGAGAGAGAAAGAGAGAGAGAGACAGAGAGAGAGACAGATGAGGATGACGATGACCATGACGATGATGACGGAGTGTGAGCCGTGGTACTCAGATGGCCTTCTACCCTATGGGGCGCAACTTTGCAGTCCCTTGTCCCTGGAATCCAGTGGCTCTGAGACTCTGGTAATTCCCTTCATTCTGTACTATGTTTGTTTTGTTGTGTGTGAATATCTCTGTGTGTAGTATGTATGTGTATATGGTGTATGTATTGTGGTATGCTACATGTGTGTATGAGATGTGTGTGTGTGGTATGTGTATGGTGGTGTGTGGGTATGCTTGTGTGGTATGTGTGTGATATGTGTGTTTATGTGGGGTGTGTGTGTGTCTGTGGTGTAGTGTGTGTATGTATGTGGTGTGAGCCATGGTACTCACTTGGAGGTCAGGGGACACCTTGCAGGTGCCTGCCATTCTGTTTTAGGAGTGCTGGGATTACAAAAGTGCTATAGCGTCTGGCTTGTTATATGGGTGCCAAGGGTCCAGTTTGTGCTAGCAGGTTTATGTGGCTAGTGCTTTTACCTGCTGAGCCATCTTCTTGGTCCTCTACTTTAGTATTTGAGGCAGGGTCTCTCACTGAACTTGGAGCTTGCGGATTTGGCTAGACTGGCTGGGCAAGCCTTAGCCATTCTTCTACTTCTGTCTCCCAGATCTTGGATTACAGGTGCACACAGTGCTGGGATCACAGCTGCACACAGTGATTCCAGGTGCACACAGTGCTGGGATCACAGGTGCACACAGTGCTGGGATCACAGGTGCACACAGTGATTTCAGGTGCACACAGCGCTGGGATCACAGGTGCACACAGCGCTGGGATCACAGGTGCACACAGCGCTGGGATCACAGGTGCACACAGCGCTGGGATCACAGGTGCACACAGCGCTGGGATCACAGGTGCACAC
>CM052704.1:34150964-34184272 GCA_028551405.1 Uromys caudimaculatus
GGGATAACAGGTGCACACAGCGCTGGGATTCCAGGTGCACACAGTGATTCCAGGTGCACACAGTGCTGGAATCACAGGTGCACACAGTGCTGGGATCACAGGTGCACACAGCGCTGGGATCACAGGTGCACACAGTGCTGGGATCACAGGTGCACACAGTGCTGGGATTACAGGTGCACACAGTGATTCCAGGTGCTACACAACTGTAATTCCAAGACTTGGGAAACTGAGGCAGGTGGCTTTTGAGTTTGATGCAAAGGTGGACTATAAACCAAGATTCTGAAAATAAGAAAAAGAGAAGAAAATAGGTTTCACAGATTCAAAATAGGATGGCAGAAATATTTTTCTAAACATTAAAGAGCCCTTTTAGAAAATGGAGTGGATTCAAAGAGAAGCAAATCAGAGAGAAAAGGATCACAACACAGGTGGTCAGCCTAGAAGGGCAACATTAAATAATGGGAGTTCCTCGCTGCCAGAAGAGCTCAGTGGAGGAAGTCATGACGTCCTACAAGGAAACTCCAGAACTAAAAGATGGGAACTTCCAGTCCCTGAACAATGAATGCAGAAATTATTACAGCAGGGCACATCACCATGGAATTCCAAAATGCCAAGGATAAAACAGATATCCTGGAAGCTTCTGGAAGCCTCCTGAGGGGGGTTGAATGGGGCGGGAATCAGCTTTCTGACAGGAACTGAGGAGGTTCACCTCGGTTCCTGTGAAGCATGGAGAGGTTCAGACTTCCTTTGTAAAGGCATCTGCGACTTCGCATCCTGCATCCAGTCAGACAAGCTAAGTATGGATCTATCTCCCCACATGCAAGACCTCAAAAAATCATCTCCCCTCCTTCCTCAGTGTTAGATCAAAGACCTGTAGCTGCCTGTTTCCCTCAGGCCATGTTCTCTAGGACAGATTTGGTAAGAAGCTTTGCTGGGGCCTTCCAGGCTCTCCGTCCTCCTTACAGATGTAAGATGTGCTCACAGTCCCACCTAGTGCCTGCTTTCATGACTCCTGGCACATAGGTTAGGTCAGGCAAGGTCACATGGTGTGGGACTTGCCCTGGTGCCCTGAAACCTTCTGAGACAGAAAAATGCCATCTGTCATCAGAATCTGAAGGGCACCAAAGGACCTAGAGGCTCCCAATATTGTCTAGCAGACCACGGCTGCTCCTAGCCACGATTCTGTCTCCCCTGATATTCTGAGAACTGAAGTCTCTCTCCCTTCAAGACCTCATTGCACTGTATATCGTACAATGTCCCATCTCTCCTAAGCCCCTCCCACTCAAGGACCAACCATGGTTGCACATGGCAGTGACATACTTTCTCCTAATAAAGTCCTTGAAGTGTAATTTACTGTCAGCTCCTTCCAGTGAACACATTTTCTAAGTTATAGCAGTCAGGAAGTGATCAGAAAAGGCATTTCACCAAAATGGGTTTCTAAACGGAGCTAGGAGAGACACAGGATCTGCAAGCCAGGGATCTCACACAGGAGCAATACAGCAAAAGGCTGTCACCGGCTCCCAGTCATCTTAGCACCTCTGCAGAAGGGAGCTGAAGGGCCCTTGAAGACTCCCTTGAAGACAAAGAAATTCATCGTGTACCTCATGTCTGCAAATGAAGGGCAAAAGGTTTTCCATCCAGTGGAGGGTCTATGGATGGTTTAAGGCTGGGAACAGGCGGCAGAGAGCGAACAACACAGAAAACAACCAGCAATGACACAAAAGTCCGAAATTGAACCAGTAGAAAGGCCACTATTCGGCTCACTTACAAACAGTGTTTATTTAGCTATTGAATGCACAGACACAAATCTTAGAGAGAGAGAGAGAGAGAGAGAGAGAGGAGAGAGAGATTGAGGGATGTAGGATCAACCACAGAAATCCTTTTAGAAACAGATTCATTCCAGAAGAAACAGCTGAAATACTTTAGGCTTCGGGAGCAGAAAGAGTAGAAAGAAGAGTGTTGTGAGGACTAACCCTTCTGATCATACGTACTCAGTAACCTCTCATGTAAACATGGTACCTGGAGAATGATGCAGACTGAATACCAAAAGGCCCAAGTAGTTAGTTATCCTCGAATCCCTACAGGGGATGAAGGTGACTGGAGGTATCTCTTGCCTCAAGCTTCCACTGCCCTCCTGTGAGCTTTTCCCACACAGGAGACTGGGTACCTTGATCTCTCTGAATCTGTGCCCAGGATTCCCAGAATCTTGGTTTGTGGCTGTGGTGCAGATATGGCACACTGCATGAAGTCGTGTGATGTTTTGGTACAGCGTGAATAGCTGCACAGTGGGTGTGACTTCTAAGATGTGTTAACCCCCTAGGTTACTGCGCTTTCTGGGACTCACAGGGTGGGGAGTTTTCTGGAGACTGCCTGAATTTTACTTGCATCGGGGTTCTGTGAACCTTTCCTCCTTGGATTCCAACCCTTCAATTAGTAAAGAGCGCAGAGCTCAAAGTGATGGAGAGGCCCAGGTGCTGAAGGCAAAGGATAACTCCTGCAGAGAGTTTTCCAGGCTACTGTCATGGCTGCACTGTAGAAAAGAAAGAGCATCATTAGAGTCTAGTCTAATGAGGTGACATTAGCTAAGCCAAGAAAAAGTCACTGCATGTAAAATACAATTATCTGGAGAAGAACATGTAAGTACCCTTGGATATAGAACACAAAAACCAATTTTGATGAAATGAGAATAAAATTCTAGGAAAGGCAGACTGGGGAGCTCGAGGCTGTTCTTCTGCTAGAAAGACAAACAGGTCTGTTCTGTAACACAGGGTTCCTTTAGTATCTGTAGAAAGATGGCTCATAAAATCTGAAACAGATAAGGCAGCATCTGAGGTATTCTGTGCTTGTTAAAGGAGAGAGAGAGAGAGAGAGAGAGAGAGAGAGAGAGAGAGAGAGAGAGAGAGTCTGTGTGCCAGAGAACAACCTTGGATGTTCTTCAGGCACTGTTGCTGGCCTGAAGCTCACCAAGTAGGCTAGGCTGGCTCATCATGGAGTCCCAGGATGTCCCCTCTTTCCCGGCACTGTAGTTACAAGCACATTTCACTGCATCTGGCTTTTTATGTGAATAGTGAGGACCAAACAGGTCCCCATGCCTGAGCACTTTACTGACTGAACTACCAGTCTGGCTCATGAAAATTCTTTTAAAGATTAATTGTTTTTCTTAAGTCAGGTGGAGCCGGGCAGTGGTGGCGCAGGCCTTTAATCCCAGCACTCGGGAGGCAGAGACAGGCAGATTTCTGAGTTCGAGGCCAGCCTGGTCTACAGAGTGAGTTCCAGGACAGCCAGGACTACACAGAAAAACCCTGTCTCAAAAAACAAAACAAACAAACAAACAAAAAAGACAGGTGGATATGGCCTGATGTAGAAAAAGAGCCGGCCTTTTTTGGAAGGGATTATTATGTGCTAGCCCTTGCTTCAAGGTCTTCCTGAAAACTAGATTTTTAAAGCTTTTTCTTTAGGTTTTTTTTAAATCCTCAAAACAATTCTACAAGTTATATAATGTATGTTCGAGATGTATGCATGTTTGTAAACTCCATTTTACAAAACAGAAATTAAGACACAAAGAAATGACATTTAGGGCTGTAGAGATGGTTCAGCAGTTAAGAACATTTCCCTCGGAGAATTCCCAGGTTTGGTTCCCAACACCCACACTGGGCAGCTCACAGTCATTGTAAATCCAGTTCCGGGGGAATCTAGTGCCCTCCTCTGGTTTCTGTGGGCACCTGCACACATGTGATGCATATAAATACATTCAGGCAGAAATGATCATAAAATAAAATCTTAAAAATAGAAATTAAATTATCAGCTGAAGACTATAAATAGTAAGCAATAGCAGGTTGGGATTCAAATCTAAGGCTTCAGAATTCTAAGCACTTAGCATATCTATATCTATAGAATTAAAAGTTTAACAATACATGTCAACATGCAGAGTTCTAGACAGGAAAGAAGCGCCTTCATCGCTGGGGTGGTTTTTTTTTAAGGGACTACTACTACATTGTATTTAGTTTTTGCTTTCTGTAGATTCCAGGTCAGGTTTCCTGAATTCACCTGGGAAAAGTTAAAAGTTTGAGCTCAGTACTGAAGCTTTCTCTGAAGATGCGGTTCAGAAATCAGATCCAGGCTCCTCCTTGTCTGCCATTTATCTTAGACCTCAGGAGGTAAAAGCAGCTTGAGCTGTTACACAGCCACAAAGAAGATGGCAGCGAACGGTAATAAATAACACGACTGACACGTGGGCCCTGTGCATCAGGCTAAAAAGGAAAACCACTCGTGGCTTAGAATGGCAGAAACACCCCATCTGTGCACATATTCACCCTGAATCCAATGCAAGTCTTTTAAGATCCCGGGCTCGGAGACCGAGATTGGTGAGTCAGTGGGGAGGGGGAGAGCAGAGATAAAAATAGAGATGTTGATTGCATTGTTACTAATTCGGCCCAGCTCCAGCCCGGTGAGTCAGCAGCAGCGGTTCAAAGACACAAAAAGGAGAGGAGCGGGATGCTCTGGGCCACTGAGCAGAAGGGACTCGGTCACATCAGCACCTCTCCGACTAAACAGGCCCATGGCACTCAGGCTGTGTGGTGTGAGTTCAAAAATGAACAAGTGCAAAGTAGCAAGGGACAAAGTGGACGCAGATCGATGGACAGCAGAGCTCTGACCCTCTGGCGAAAAGCTGCCTTTTGTAAGAATCCTGGGCTGTGGGGGATGGGCGCCAGAGCTCGAGCTTAGAGGCCAACTTCCACTCTTCAAACACAGTATTGTTTTCTCTGGGGCATAAGGCTTACTGCCATTCCAGACTGGTCTCCATGGCAGCAGGGGAGGAGGGAGAGGAGAGGAGGAACAGATGGGGGTCACGGAGGTCTTAATTCTCATGCAGGGGTCCTCCCTGCTAGCCCCTTTCTCCTTGAGGACCTGTGACATGTTGCACCTTCTCGGGGGCCCCCAGGAAACCTATGGTATTGGTTCAATTCAACTGGCTAGATCTTGGGAGCCTACTTTGCTCGTCCTTTGCCTCTAATTGGCAGTAGTGTTTGTTGAAAATGGCCAGCCTCTGCTTGGTTGGACAGCTGAAGATGAGGAAAAGACCTAGTTTCTTTTCTCCTAAGCTTTATCTTTTCCCAGTCCTGGACTAAAAGCAGCCACAATGACGGGGCGCACGGAAAGGAGGGTCGCACGCACAGCTGCTTTCTCGCCCCACACGCTAACTTTGCATCACCCTTGGAGGGAGGGAGGTGATGCTCTGTAGTCTTCGAGTTCCTGGGGTGGCTCCCTCTTTCTAGTTCCTTGCACATGTATGGTACTGCAGGATCGCGATAGGTCACTCCCCATCCGACTGTCTTCAGTGGTGACCAGACACCATCATCTTAGAATTCAAAATCTGCCACGTCTGGTCTTCCACACTCCTAACGCTCAGTCTGTCCTGTCCTTTGGGTGGTGTCCTGACCTCAGGGGAACATGATAGGTAGAATGAATGAATGAACAACGAACTAGCAAACAGACACCGAGGAGCTCACCTCTGTCTCGTCTCCATCTTTTGTTTCATGTTGTCACCATATCTCACCCTTGATAATAGATTTCCTCCTGCCCTTTACCTGCAATTTCTACCAAGGTCTAGTTCATACCTTGGGTGCCACCTACCTCCTAGGATTCAAGTGCAATGAAGGCTGTTTACCTCCATTCTCTCAGGGCGGGTGTGTGTGTGTCTGTGTGTGTGTGTGTGTGTCTGTGTGTCTGTGTGTTCATCAATGTCACTCTGGTTTTAAAAGCCAGGAACCTGGGCTCCAACCAATACATCGCTCTCCCTCAGGCTCCATTTTCCAATATCAGCCAGGCTCTTTCTGTAGGCCTCTAGGGCTCAGTGTCTACTGTACTGAATTCTATTCACTTTCTCCTGTCTCTATTTCTTCTCATCCTATTCTCTCAGCCTTCAAATTATAGGATTAAAGTTGCTTCCAAATAAGTCTCTCCATGTCCACTACCCTCCACCAGCTGTGTGGTCAGACGGAGGTTTTCAAAATGCAAATAGAACCCCACCACAACAGCCTGCCTGTAAGTCTTCAGCAGCTTCTCCTCACGGTGAGCACGGCGGGTAGAATCCTTGAAGTGGCGTGACCCCAGACTATTTTCCAGCTTCACCCCTCCTCACTTTGCCCTGCTTATGAGCAGTGCCCCTTTGAGCCCCAGGATATCACGGCACTATATAGTCTAGTCACCACTCTCTGCCTTAGCCCATCCCTACACCACCTTTGAGGCCTAAGCGCTGGTTTCCAAACTTCAGAGTCCATCCCAGTCTCCTCGCCGTCTCACTAGCTTATTGCACAATGCTATCTTATCGCATAATAGTGGAATGTTGCTTTCTCGTATAATGTACGCTTCTGTCACTCATGGTAACAAGGCTGGAATGGAGGAAAGAAGTCAGGAATAGAACAGCATTGTGTTGGCACATACACAGAAGCTAAAGAGTTGCTCTCACAGAAGGAGAGAGTAGAATAATGGTTACCACAGCCTGGGATCGGGAGCAGGGGGGATGGAAAAGGCTGCTAATGGCGGCAGAAGTTCCACTTTAGGAGGGCGCTTCAGGAGGAAGTGACTTTAAACATTCTGTAGCACTGTGGTACAACCGCAACTGACAGCCGTTCCATAAAATTTCAAAATGGCTGACACAAAAGATTCTGGCTCTTCCCCAGAGAAGGAGGTGACCTTTGTCTGAAGTGACAAATATGACAGTCAACCTGAATGGATCATTATATATTGTATGCATGAGTTGAAATGTCACACTGTACCCTGTATGTATGTGCAACTACTATGTATTAGTAATAAAATAATAAAAGCATTAAAAAGCAAACACACAGACAGAAACAAGGTGTGGTGGTACATGCCTGAAATCTCAGCATTTGGTCGGCCACGGCAGGAGGACTGCTATGACTGTAAGGCCAGCCTGGAATACAGAGTGAGAATCCATCTTGCAAACCCAAGGTAAAACAGTACAGAAAGAGATGTGGAGATATTGGCTCGGTGGATAAAGCACTTTCCACACAAACCTGGGAGGACCAGAGTTCAGATCCCTAGCACCCACCAAAAAGCCAGGGGGGTTGGTAGCCTGCCTGTAATGACAGAGCCTCATAAGAGGAGACAAGGGATCCCTGGGGTAAGCTAACTTGCTAAACCAGCTCAGCCAGCAAGCTCTGGGTTCAGCATCCGACTCTGCCTCAGTCAATAAAGTGGAGACTGATGGATGAAGACACCTGAGGTCAACTTCTGGGCACTACATGCACCATGTGTTCGTGTGTGTGTGTGTGTGTGTGTGTGTGTGTGTGTGTGTGTGTGTGTGAGTACACTCAGAACATACATACTCCTCCGCCACATGCACACAAGTACAAAAAGAAAAATAGAAGTAAAAAAGATTTCTCAGACTTAAACAAAGCTGGCCAGTCGCCACTGCGGAGTGTCTGGTTTAGTGGGTCTGAGGGAACCAGTCACTTGTGAACCCTGCAGGTCCCTATGGGATGCTCCAGCTGCTGGGCTTGCAACAGCGCTTCCAGAACTGTCACCACTCGGGTCTTCCTGCTCTCAGAGAAGTCTTTCTGGTCAGAGCCCCATCTCCCTCCACTGTTTATTCAGTTTCACAGCTGTGAGTCTTTTCTCCACAGCACCGACTTTTGGGGGACTATAACCATGTGTCTGCATGCTTGGTTCACTGCTGTCTGTTTCTGTGGTTACTGATGTAGGCATGAATTTCGGGGCATTCTCCTTTTTCTGTCCCCAGCATTTACTAAGTATCTGGCACAAAGTGTAGGATCATAAATATGTATCTAGGTGAGAGTAACCTCCATGATGACGTTTTTTGTAGTCACTGAGGCTATGCCATCACTGCCTCCCGTTACACTAGAAACAAGCCCTGCTTACCAGAGTTGATTTATTTTATAGCTTCTTTGGAATAGGAAAATGATCAAATACCATTGAATATCAATAAGAGCTGGAGAAATCACTACAAAATATTCTTTTACCCATCATGAAGCCCACTTCCTTGAGCTGGGACAATCTAATAATATAGTACACAGAAGGAACTTAGTGTATAGCCTAGAACGCGGCACAGACTCAAACATGTCGGCTATCGTCACAGACTGGTATTAGAATACATCTCACAATTGGGATCTTTTAGCTCCTTCTAATTTCAAAGACTCTATCTTAAGGTCACATTCCTTGAGATTTTTAAAAATCTGAAACATATAACCACACATGCAAACTGTATCAAGTTGGAACTCATGTAGTATGTTGTATACATCCAAATGTAGTGCTTATTAAGTACCTGCTGTACGAAACCATTTGACATGCCCATGGAAGGACAGGAATCTGTCCCAGCCCCTTCCCATTTCACATCTCCTCTGTCCCTTAGCCCATGCTGCTCCCGGAAAACACGCTGGAGAACTCGAGGTTGGTGATACAGCATTTGTCGGGCATGAACAAGGTTTCGGTTATAGTTCTTAGCACTGCCACAAACCAAAATCAAACAGGTAAACACCAGCTAAACTGTGAGGCGAAATGAAATCGCTACTAAACAGGGGGAACTTATGAACATCTGGGAAAATAATTTCTGGCTCAGTTGGCATCTGGTTGTCCCAGGGCAGCAGAGAGAAGTCTTGGGGGCCAAGGAGGGCAGTGAGCGTTCCAGGCTGTCCAGGTGGGGAGACCTTAGGGGCTGTGTCTCTGACTCCCTGCAGCGTGTGGGTCACGGAGGGAAGAGAAGAAGCTCTGTGATCACAGGAGGGAGGAGGGAGAGGAGGCAGGGAAGAACCACAAGCAGTTTATGTGAATCCTTGGATGTGAGAAAAAGAGGCCATGTTGGTCCCTCGGCAGCTTCTTTCCAACTCGGAAGTTTCACAGTCTCCCATCACATTACCTGGACAACTTCGGCTGAGGGAGGGCAGGTATGACTCTACAGTCCTTTAGATGGCTATATGGGCAAGACTAGCTCCACTTTGGGAGGTTCTTTTCTTCTAACTGGCTTAGTGACTGACACTAGTTACCTGGCTGTATGTGGAAGAGACACTTTTCTGATCTCTCCAGTACTCTCAGAGAGAGGGTTATGAAAGCAAGATCAGAAAAACCCTAGGGTAATGAGATAGCTTTCTTACAATGCTGGACTCAGACTTCTCTCTAACTTAATCCTTTCCCACCTGACCCCCCACTTGGCATTTTTCTATGCTAAAATCAAAAGTCCTTACAGTACAAACCAGTTTTCATTGATACCAGATTTCCCGTGTGTTGAGGAATATGCCCTTTTTCTGCTCTGATCCCTGTGGTATTAAGATAATATTTTGAAAACTGGACTTTCTCATCTCACTCCGGGTGCTGTTCCTATGTCCTTCTATCTCTCATCCCATGTTTAGAAAAATGATCTCCTTTGCTCTCATTCTGCCCCAGGAAAGCCCGGTGGAGGGTTGGTGGTAGAGTCATCCTCACCACTGCCAAAAAGCCAAACCCAAACCTGGTGGGTAGACGGCACCTGTTCACATCTGCAGCGGTGTAGCAAGTACACAGCCCGACAGCAGAGGTGTGCCAAGCATGTCCCCGTAAAAGGCTCCGATGTCAGGCAGGGGGTGGGCACAGGAACCTCTGCCTGGATCCTTCTTACAGAACACACAAGGAAAGGAAGAACAGCTTTAGAGTTAATAAGATGGCCCAAAATAGAAGGGAGACCTGGACAACTTGGACAACTGCATAGTTTTGTCCTTAGGAAAGCCGAGGTGCTGGCTCATCCTCCTTAGAATATCAATACGTGATCTCTTGTCGATCAGATCAGACAAAATGAAGTAGCCATACCTCTGAATTCATGATTATGATCATTGTCAAGAGGCTGCAGGGTAAACCACCTCGAAGGCAGAAAAGCAGGCCCAGAATCCAGCCCAAAGTCCCACGTGTGTGTCTGCATTTATCAGTGTGTGTGTGTGTGTGTGTGTGTGTGTGTGTGTGTGTGTGTGTGTGTGTTTGTGTGGAGGAGGAGGAGAAGGAGGAGGAGGAGGAGAGGTACAACTGCTAACCACAGTCCTTATCACAAAGGCAGGATCTTTAACTGCTTCTCATCTACTGTCCAACTCTGCCCTTTCCTGGTATAGCCACTGGTGTCCCACCTCGCCTGGTTCTGAGGCTTCAGTGCGCATGCGCGATGGCTTTCTCCGCCCTTGATGTTTGTGTGTGATTCCGGTATGTGGCAGAATGGGGTATAACTGAAGTCCTGAGCAGCTCTTAGGCCACATACCCTGGTCGTTTTCTCCATCTTTTTTCACTGGGTCCACTTTCCTTTCCGTTGTCGTATGAACCTCCATAACCTTTACTTGGTTACTGTTTACTGTCTGCTTGAAGGGAAGCGACTCCAAGGTATGGTTCTTTCTTTTAGGCGCCCAGATCAGTGGCTGGCATGAAAGAGGTGCTTGGTAGATTTTTGTTTAAGGAACGAATGCCTGTTCGCCATTCTAATTTAGACTCCGGTTAATGGATTGGTGAGCGCAGAGGACTTGCTCATCTGCCTGAAACATTTACTCACCCCCTAGCCCTCAGGCTCAGGACAGCTCCCCCTGTCCAAGCCACAGTTGCTTCTGACACAGCCAAGTAATCACTGTCACTTGGCCAAATTGAGGAGGAAGTGAAATATTTACTGAAGCAGAAATTCCAGGGGTCAGTAGCCTGGCTTGTGCTCACATAAGTAATGATGGTTAGTGACACTCCAGCCCACCTTCGTGTTTACTGTGAAGCACAATTGGCCGTTGTGTGGTTTTGGTCCTTGATTCATGAGTATTCAAAATTGCTCCGTATCTTCAGAGTCTTCATAGTGTTACCAGAAAACAATAAATCCTAACTGAAACGCCCTTCTGGACTCAGAGTAATTCACATTCTTATTTTCTGAACATCTTTGAAAATGGTCTTGAAATATATGTAAGAAAAATGGAGAATAGAATTAAAACCCCAAACTGACAAGGTGGCTTTAATGGATAAAGAAATTTCCTGCCAGGCCTGAGTACCTGGAAAATCAACCCTGGGAAATCACTTGGTTGAAGGAGGGAAGTGACTCCCACAAACACACAACCCCGCCCCCCACATGCGCCCAGGAATAAATGTAACAAATACAATAAATCAATGAAACCAGGGGCTTATTAGTATCTCCCAGTCACTGAGATATAAAGAGTAAATAGTTTGTCAACCAAACAAAGACAACTGGCAAAAACCCTGACGGACTGTTTGAGGCAGACAGTAAGATAGTTCTCCTAGGTCTAACCAGCTTCCATCACGATGGATGGAGGACAGGAAAGGGCTAACAAACACGAGTGCACTGAAAATGTCCAAGCCCTGTGGTTTGTATCCTACTCACTTTGAATCAGAGGATCATGGATGTTGACTACAATACTCATAGTCTCCATTTGCTAATTTCACTAGTTTGTAAGTATCAAGCAAGTCTGTTCAATAATTGACCTAGCAAATTAATCTCTTCCCCCCATTAGTTTCTCACTCTTTAGCATGACAATATCAGATACACTGTCAAAGAGAAGGCCCTTGCAAACTTCCCCTCAGGGATGCATCTGTCTGCTTGCCCTCCCCTCCAGCCCACAGATTTCCCCCCTCCTCAGTTGCAACCAGGTTTCTATTTTTCAATTTTTATACCACAATAAGAGAAAGGGAGGAAGGGCTCTGGTTTTCCGGAGGGACCACACAATCTGAAAAGGTACTTTTTCAACATCATTAGCAGTTCATCTTCTAAAACCTCGGGGCAGCCCCTAGGCAGCCCCCCACTCCCACCCCTACCCCTCTCTTTTGGTGTCGGCTTATCAAATTAATGAAGCCTATCTAGACGGAGGTAGCTGAAGAGCAATTCAATGCAAGCCCCTCCTTCCCTTTCAAAAGAAGCACAAATGGGGGAAAAATCAGAGTATCTTTCTTAGAATGAGAAGAACAAACAGGGTGTTGGGGGTGGGGTGGGTGGCTGAGATTGTCTCCCAGTTCAGTGAAGGAAGGAGAGAGATGGGTGCTGACTTTCTCTGCCTGAATGTTTGCATGGTAAAAGGGGGGTACTGGACAGGTCAGGGGCACATTTCCTACTTGGTAATGCAGAGCTCTGGGTAAGGACTTCTGGTTAAGGGTAAAACAACTCCTTGTAAACTTCCCTCTCACCTTTTGGTAATACACCTTCCCTCTGTCACCCTGTGGTGGGTGGGCATGAGATCTCTGTGACCCTGTTCAGCTGGGCAGAGCATTGGCAGGTGGCAGAGGGTTAATGATCTCACTTTGGGGCAGCAGTGGTCTACACGGCACAGGGCAGAGACAAGGCCCCGAGAGCCTCCCATTTTGCCTGTATCTAGAGAGGTAATTTTCAGTGTGACTCACAAAACATGAGCATCTCTCATCACGCCGCTGACCTAAATATAGACAATGATTTCAAGGAAGAAAAATCGTTGCATGTCCTTTTATACCTGTAAATGCTCTAGAGCTCCCTCAACAACCACTGGGCAATGAGGAACAATGGGTGAGCTTGGAGATCTGGAGCAGGAGGAACAGAGATGCGCCTGTTCTAGAACAATCACTGAGATGAGGCCATTACTGTAAGCTCAGCTTAACAACAATCCTCTCTTGTAACCCAGGCTGAGACAGAGGTGTGGAAACAGTTTTGTGTCCCTTGTCAGCTTTTCCATAGGGAGGGAGAGGAGGGGATGGGGCGCATCTGCTGCAGATGTTTCTAGCTAAGCCGCTCTGGTCTCTTCACCAGCGAGTGCAGGTCTCTGGCATATAGAGAAAGGCACACCCTTGACCAAGGTGCTATTTTTTCCCACCTAAGAAGGCTGCACTGTGGCACCTGTGCTAGTCTTTGAGAGTGACTTCCAGCCATTCCCAAAACCCCTTTGTTACAATGTCCAAGTCCCCCTCCACTTAGCAAAGCTGAGGTGGCCAGCCTCAATAGCGTCAGGAAGGGTTATTTTGTCTTTCTTGGGTAAGTTCAGAGTTGGGTCCAGTCTTTGAATCGTGTGTTTAGAAGAGCTCATACCTAATTCTTATCAGCTTGGGGATTATTCATCCTGCTGCTATGCTGGAAGCTTTTATGAGCATGGATCCCACATCACATCGAGGGACCTTGGGAAAGGTACCTGAACAAAACATTAAGTACAGACAGCGCAGTGGTATCGGCGATTAAGACTCAATTGTGGGTAATCCATCTGAGGAATGGTCACGTGCCTCTCACATATTTCTAATGCTCTTCCTGTTCACTCAGGCAACTATCTGCATGAGAACAACTGCTCAGAGGCTCCCTGAGTGTAGCATAATTGCCTGCTGTTAGGGAACCAGCAAGCCACTTCAGACTTAAGCTGCCCAGAACTCCATCATTTAGTCTAAAACACAAACCCACGCTCTTTTGTGTCAGCAAAGCACCCCCAAATGCAGCCATCAATTTGTTCCTTCAGAGAACACACACACACACACACACACACACACACACAACTCTAGCAGAAACATATTCCACCACTATGAAAGGAACTTGATTCCTTGAGAAAATAATAGCAGGCATAGTAGAAGGAACAGTGACTGCTCACAAGCTACGGAAGCCAAGCCAACAGGACACATGGCAAAAACCACACCAGAACCCAAACCAAAAAACAAACCCCCAACAAACACTGATGGGAGAAACCCAGCACGAGCCAGGACAAGAAGAAAATAAGCAAGAAGAAAACAAACAAACAAACAAACAAACAGCAATTATTTTGGCTAAAAGAGACCTTGAGTGACAGGGTTAATGGAGGCTACGCATGGCAGCCTGGGCAGGCACACCTGGCCCAGTGGGGCTCTGTTGTTCCTGTTCTTCTAGACCTCAAGGCCAAGTGACAGCATGGAGAAAGCGGGAGGCGCACACATTTAGAAATAAAGACAGCCGCAAAGGTGATAGCCATAGTAGTTCTGAAGTGTAGGTACCGCCACCGGAACAGGAATCTAGTTGTCCTGTGATGTCCTGTGATACTGACAGCCATGCCCTTCAGCAAGGAAGACTGGCTTCTTCCTACAAAGGACCCTGAAGTGGGTTCATGCTGAAGACACTAGAAGATGCTGACAGCAATTTGCTTCTCTATTGGGTGTGAGTTTCCATACATGGACTCTTGGAAATAACACGTGCTAGCATAGGTCAGTGCAATAAAAAATTGTAAAAGACTTGTGGGGAGGCAGAGAAAAGCAATTTGGTCATGAAGAAATATGCCCAGAGTCATTTTTCCAATCCAATATCTTTGTTAATTAAGCATTTTCCAACCTATGATGAGAATACGAACAGCAACCGAATACTATACCACTCATTACTAATAAAACATATTTATGAAATGGAAATATAATGTGCCTATTTCCAAAATGTGGTTATAAATGACTGACTCTGAGCCACAATTTAAAGTGGTTTGAGAAATGAGTCTTTAATAAAGAATTGATGAGGATGATGAGAGCTGAGAATAATTCTATTTGGTAAGATTATGTGGCTTGCTTATGGCAATTTGAGCTGAGGTGATTGCCTCAAATATTATGGCGAGTAACTAATATAGGGAAATTTAATTGATGATAAATACAGTGGTTGTGTGTAATTGAAGAACCCTGCATCTTCTCGTGCGTGTGCTAATTACATCCAGTCATTTTGGTGCTGTCAAGGTGTGATTTTTCTGGTATGTTTGCACGTAGTAGGGATTTAAGAGGTGACTGAATAAGTGCCTATCATTAGTCCTCAATGTGGCTTCCTACATACGATTATGATTAAGCATAGAGCTGTTGACATTAAGAAAAAATAGAATATAGCTCAGGTTAGAGCCACATTGCAGCTGCGATGGTGAAACGGAAGGTCAATGTATCAGAGCATCCAGATGTTAGGACAGATAAGGTCTCCACATCAATTAAAGCACAGTTCTGTTTTTAAGGATACTTAGTATTACACTAATCGGCATTTGCTGTAACTTCTTGGCTATCCCTTGAATGAATATGAATAAAGAAAGTTCACTATCAGGATAGACCTGGACAGATCTTTCCACCAGCACCTCTCTTTCTCTGTTACACACACACACACACACACACACACCCCTTACGTGGCTGCATTCCAGGGAACAAAAGCCCTGGTGTTTAAGAGGCTGAACGTGTAGTGAGGTCAGAGGGATGACTAACCACCTCAGACAATCCGGGCCCAGAGAAGGTGCCAGACAAGCATTTTCAGGAGAGATAATTTTTAAAAATTAGATGTTTGTTAATTTATTATCACAATATGTAAGAGTGTGGGCATGCCACAGGCGTGCATGTGGAGGGCAGGGGCCAACTCTTGGGAGGTGGTTCTCTCTCCTGCCACGGTAGGATCCAGGGATCACGCAACAGGCTTATTTAGCAAGTGGGCTCTTCCACCCACTAAGCTGTCTCTCCTGCTGACCTAAAAGATGATTTTTATTACTTTTTACTGTGTGTGTGTGTGTGTGTGTGTGTGTGTGTGTGTGTGTGTGTGTGTGTGTTAGTGAATGAATAGTGTTTACTTGATGTGAAACTGGGTAAAAAGAACACACACACGAGGTGTCAGCCTCTAGGGTCAGTGAGAACCATCTGCTTTGCCTTCCCCTAATGGTCCTAAAACATCAGGTAACAGAAAGGCGCCTTGAGTCAGGCCATGAGCGGGCTTATGAGTCAGACCAACGTTGCCAAAGGCTTCCAGGCAGAGAATAGCCCGTGGGAAGCCATGAAGACTCTGTGTTTGAACAAATGCCCCATTGACCCCAGGATGTAGGAGGCAGAGGAAGGAGAGGATGCTGCCCAGGGCGAGCAGGCTGAGAAGCTGTGTGACACCGAGGGGTCTGACTTGTACTTTTGGAGATGGACACCTCAGAAGGAATTCTGCTCTTTGTCTGTATTGATGATTTTGTACAGTGTTATAATGAGTAGAAAGAACAACATTATTTTTTTAAAAGGCTTTCCAGGCCAAGAGAGATATGTATTAATGTGCAAACATACAGACTCATAAATACTACCTGCTCTTGTACTATGTTTGAAAAAAAAAAACTTGTCTCTCTGTGGTTTATGTTCAGAGAGACTAAGTCTGTAATTTATTCAGGCGTCAAGCTGCCAACAAGTCAGTCATTTTAAGGAACGTTGCACGGGTCAGGTGACATCTGGAATTTTACCTGCAAATCTGAGAAACCTCGATTTAAAGAAGAGTATAGCTATTCTAAGCATGCTAGAGAGAGGAGGGGTGGAAGGACTGACAGTGACTGAGCTGGGAAGGAGCTGAGCAATAAGTCTGAGGGTTTCTCAGCTCTCTGCAGTACAGAGAGAGGTGTCTACCGCATTCCGAATGGAACAGAGTAAGGGGTCGTAGGGCGGCAGAGTTCTCCTGAACCCCAGGAAGGGCTTCCAGATCATTCCATATCCGAAGACCAAAAGTGGTGACAAGCAAGGACTCACAGCCATTCCCAGGGTCTTGGAGGAAATCTCAATCTTGCCTACAGTCCAGCCAGATGAACCCGAGACTCCTCTGTAGCCCCAACTTCTCAAGAAGGCTAGCAAACCCAGACCATCTCAAGACCATAGAACCACCAAATGGTCTAAATGTCCAGTTTCCACATTAAAATAATCAACCAATTTTTTTTGTGCATTGGGCCAGTGTTCAAGAAAGAGGAAAACCAGGAAGATGGGTTCCTGTTACCCTTCTTTTCCCAGAGGATTCAGGCAGCCATCCCAGGGACTGTCACTGATGTCTTACGGAACTGGGTACTGAGCATAACTTCGGCACTAATTGGGAAGCAGGGACTTAGAAACGGTTATGTGGGAGCTTATCGAGTACCCGCCTGGAGGGCACAAAGGACACCTGAACTAGGAGCCCTGAAAAACAGACTAGGACTGGAGGGCTTTCTCTGGGCCAGATGGACACAGGCAAAAACTCGGGTGCTTTCTTTTCTAGGACACAGTCATGCCCCCCCCCCCCATCCTGTGCAGAGAACAGGGAAGGGGAGGTGTCACATTTCCTAGGCAAGGGACAGTCGATGAGGTCAGGGAGGGGAGGTTTCTAATGACTTGTTGCTAAGCCAGCGTAAGTATCAATTTCACACTAGAGATCTATCTCTATTACTTCCCTAAAATCCTCAGGGTAAAAATTAGTACCAGGCTGCTGTTTTTCCATTTTTAATGATTTAAAAAAAATAAACCCATAGGAGGCTCTTTGGAGTTTTTTTTTTTTTTTTCCTGGTGGGTTGGGGAGAACCCATTTAAGACATTAAAAGAAATCTGAATTAACTAAACACTTCCAGATTTTCTGATGACATATCAATCCCAAACTGGAGCCCACGGTTGAGCTTAGAACCTTTAAAGGCAGCTGCACCTACCTGAGTGCAGCCGGGTTTCAATACAGAAAAGCATCTCTCCCCATTTCCTGAAAAACCTCACGCTGCATAGCGACATAAAGAGGGTGTGGTCTGCTCATCCCACTGACCAAGAACAAGGTGCCAACTGTGTGTTTATGCTGGGAGCACACTAGCCCTCGGGGGCCTCAGCATGGGAACACCCTTGCTTATGTGTGACCAAAGCTGAGATTCTGACCATGTGACCAGGAGAGAGAAAGAGAGAGAGAGAGAGAGAGAGAGAGAGAGAGAGAGAGAGAGAGAGAGAGAGAAAGAGAGAGATCCACGGGAACGTGACACTTCACCTCAAGGAACAAAGGCCAGGAGGAAGGAGTGGTTCCAGGAGTTGAATCCGTCTCTGTGTATTTTTTTAATGTGGGATTTGGAGAACACTGGGAAGATCTACCTTCAGTTCCTCTCACTCCCTGGAAGCTAAGCTGACCACCTTCCTTCTGTTTCCTGGACCACATTCACTTCCCCGCAGATGGACCTGTGTCTCTCCCTCTGGTTTTGATCCATCAGCATGGATTGTGCCTGACAATTCATCCCACATCCTCTGCTTCAGCACTCAGCATCAGCATCACGAGGGTCAGTCCTTCAAAACACTTTAGGGGTTGACCTTGGGTGCCTCCGGTCAGGTATGCTGTGTAAACTAATGATTGGTTCTTTGGTACTAAGTTTATGTGCCTAATAGTTGTGTACAACACCCTGCGACCACCATGGAGCTTAAACAATAACCCTGGAAGAAGGGAGGTGCAATCCTTTCATTTCTAGTTAAGAAAAACAACAGTCCAGAGAGCATAGGAGTAATTTATGATTTTGCTGGTGTGTTATCATCCTGTAATAAGTGCAACGTGAAACTGCCAATTATCTCATAAGAGGGGTATCACCTTTTCTGTTGCGAATTACTACATCAATAACTGTGGGTTCAGCACTCTCACGTTCCTGTGTCACTAGCAGTTGTTCAGCAGCAGAACTGAGCAAGAAAAACACAGAGAACACACACACACACACACACACACACACACACACACTGGTACCCATAGAGGGCCAAGGAAAACAGACAGGGAAGGGGGAGGGGTGGTGGGATTGCCTGGAGCCGTCAAGAGGTCACAGGCACACCGTGATCAGCAGCAAACTCAGTTTACAAAGAGACATCTGTTCCATTGCTCCAGTGCATTGTGGCTAATTACATCCTGGCCCGTCTGTGAAATGACAGCCACTTATTCTCCAGTGAACCGTAAAATCTGTACATGTTCGATTTTGGGAGTGGGAGAGCAGAGGCGGGGAGGCTGGAGTGGGGGGAAGGGGCGCAGCCAAAGGGAGAGAGAAAAGGCAGGAGGGACCACGTTCTCACAGGCGAGCATGATCAGGTACAAGTGGACAGACAGGGTAAGAACCAGAGGGTTGACACCCCTGGGCCAGCACGGACATGGAGGTGAGACACTCTGGCCTGGCTGTTGCTACTTTTCCTTCCTATTCAAAGGCAACAGTGCCAATATCGGTGGCCTGAACTTCTCCATCATCACTACCTAGGACTGTGGCCTGGGGACAGACTTGCTCAGTTGCTGAAGTTTCCACGGCCTTGTAAAAGAGGCAGCTGGCCTGAAGTAGGGTGTAGCCCCAGGTGGGCAGGGCAAAGATTTCCCATAAGCCCTCTGGAAGTGCAGATCAGAGCATCTATTTCCACCTGGACCCCTACTTTCACAGGAAAGCCTCTTCCATATACTGAGAATGGGGGCTGGCCTCAATGGAGTTGGAGAATCAGTCCCAAGCATTCTTAAGAGGGGGAAAAATACATAGAAAAAGCCTCATAGGTTAAAAAACAAACACCCCAAAACCAAAAAACCCCAACTTTTCCTATGAATTTGACATTAAAACACTATTCTAGCAACAACAACAAAAGCCATAATCACTTGTGTATCTTGGTGACACAAGGCCCTGGGGCATAAGGCAGGGACTAGAGGCAGGGCCATTAAAAAAAAAAAGACTTCAATTGATAATGGGGTTTAGCGGGGTGCTTATCATTCTCACACAAAAGCACCTGCCAGATGAGTCAGACAGCCTTTTGCTGGAATCTGTACAAAACCGAACTGGTGATATGACGGGGGTTAAACTGTGGGTAAACATGGGCTTCTCTTCCTCTTGGGACAATGCTGGGTTCTGTGGGTCACATTTACAGTCACAAAAGCTCTGGAGCAAAGGAGTTCCCCTCTTCTATTGGATCTCATCTGTTTGCTCACATGGAAACCCAGTTAATGCACCTCCAGACCTGGTGCAGAGCAGATTCTGATCTCAGAAGTTAAGGTTTGGGCCTGAGCAGCTCCTGTACAGCCTGCTGGCCCCTGGGACAGGAAGGCTCTGAAGCACTGACACCCCCCCCCGTGTGTGTGTGTGTGTGTGTGTGTGTGTGTGTGTGTGTGTGTGTGTGTGTTGTCTTTAGGCTGGACCAGCATAAGGGGAAGCTCAGTCAGGCAGTAGTGAACACGAAGAACCACATAAAAATGCTCTAGAAAGTTTTACTAATTTTTAGTCAAAGCAATTTTAATAACTCTGTATTAACTGCAGCAATGTCATAAAACTAATCAGAAGGTAACCACCACTGTCTGGGAGATGGGGTTCAGGAAGTTAAACATAATTAGAGAGAAGATATGAGGCATAGATGAAGCCTTGAATTTGTGTGTACCCCAAGAAGTTAGTTTTGTTCAGCTCCCTAGGGAAAGGTCATCTATAGAGTCCTGAGTTTTTACTCCCATCCTGCTGATAAACTTCCTTTTGACTGAGGAAAAATGACCAGCTCTGATGAAAAGACAAAGAGAGGAAGCAAGAGAAAGATGTCTCCATGCTGATGTAAATTCTTTGGTTTTGTTCTTTTTGAGACAGGGTCTCACTGTGTATCCAGGACTGGCCTAGAATTTGCTCTGTTGATCAAGATAGCCTCAAGATAGCTGCCATGCCTGACTCCTGTAAACTCTGTTATGTGTGCCTAGTGTCCAAAGAAGCCAGAAGAGGGCTGAGATCTCCTGGAACTGGAGTTATATTATGACCTATCATGTGGGTGCTGGGAATTGAACCAGGGTCCTCTGGAAGACCAGCCAATGCTAAGTCATTTCTCCGACACCTGATGTAAATTCTTGAGTAGCAATTTGGGTCCAAGTAAAGTTAATATAAAGGTTTTCTTTCGATAAGAGCTGAAGGTAAAGAGAGATGGCTCTCTGCCCACCACATCAACTGCTACACAGGATTAGATCCTACAAGATGAAAGGGCTAAAGAATTCTCGAAACACTCCCTTTACCAGAGCATGGAGCTAAGAACCTGATGCTCGTCAATAGGATTCCCCACACTTCCTCAGATTCGGTGATTATGATCTGCTGTGCAGCCCCTCAGCCTTGTCCAACAGATCAATTTATTTTTTCATGGAAGATTCTTTTGTTGGCCTGCCTTTTGCCCCTCCCCCGTGAGCAACTGAGTTCAGAAGTAGATATGCAGGGTGTGTGTGCGTGTGTGTGCGTGTGCGTGTGTACACTCAGGATGCAGTTTCTTGTTCCCACCCTACATTGTTTGTTGAAATAAATATGGAAATCAGGCTGAGCAAGCCAGCCAAGCCAGCCAAACTGAAATAAATTCATCACTCATGGGCTCTCAGGGGAGGGCAACAGTGCATTTTTTTCTAAATGATTATTTCTGAAGCACCGAAGGAATGGCTATATCACTAATGAGGCCTGTACTCCATGACTGCTGATTATAAATGACCCGCAAAGAGACAAGGAGATGGTGGGTATGGAGACAGACTTGGGAGGAATGAGAGAAGCAGCTGGAAGTGGAGGCTGCTACCACCAGGGCCAAGTCTAGAGGACGCACCCAGAATGCACTCTGTTTTTCTCATCCAAAGCTCCACTCCCAGAGCAGCATGTGACTTATTCTGTGTGAGTTCAGGTGAGTGGAAAGTTTCCGAATGCCTCACAAAGGCAGCAGAACAGCTCATGGCTGTGACCTCAGGGCACCAGAGACGTCCTTCTCTTCTGTGTAGAGAAGTTCTTATTAGATCTGCAGAAGATCTAGTAGGGACTCAAGGGACACAAACCATAACATGGCACTAAGTGGTGGCCCGTCTCCCCACTAGGGACTGTTTCTTGATAGCTGTGAACTTGGAATACAGGATGGAAATCTGGTTCTGGCATCAGATCGGAAGTGTTCTCTGAGCAGATGGTGGAGGCCAGGCCAGGCAGACTATTATGGATTCACAAACTAGGAATCACAATGCTTGTTCTGAGAAAGTCAAGAGGGATTGCCACAAGGGTGAGCTTTGTGACTCAGTGGTACGGGTGATCTAGGGAAATGGCTATAGCATCTCTTAGCAGGACCTGACAGGACTCATTCAGACAGTAGGACCTGCTGTGCAATGCTGGCAGCTAGGAAAGGCCTGGCAGGGGCTGAGGAGATGGCCAAGCAGCTAAAGGGCTTGCTGCAAAGACATGAGGACCGGAGTTCGGTTCCCCAGTAGCAAGTATCTGTAATCTCAGAGCTTCTATGGTGAGATGGGCAGTGGAGACAGGAGAATCCCTGAAAGCTTAAGGCCAGCTAGTCTGGCATATGCAACAGTGCAAAATAGACCCTTTCTCCAAGAAGGTGAAAGATTGGGACTGACACCTCTACATGTGTGTTGTGTGTGTCCATGTCTATATTCTCTCTCTCTCTCTCTCTCTCTCTCTCTCTCTCTCTCTCTCTCTCTCTCTCTCTCTCTCTCTCACACACACACACACACACACACACACCTCACAATGGCCTGGCATCAACCACCTTTGAAAAATGACATGACCTAGTTCTTGAGGGCAGAGGCACAACCACAGAATATGTGCTTTCTGTTGCTATGGTTGTTTGACATGGCCTTGCTATGTAGCACAGGCTAGTGTGGTCTTCTTATGTAGCCCAGGGTGATTCTTCAGCCTCTGTCTCTCAAATGCTTTTGTGAGCTTTTAAAGACAAA
This sequence comes from Uromys caudimaculatus, assembly GCA_028551405.1. Lineage (NCBI taxonomy): Eukaryota > Metazoa > Chordata > Mammalia > Rodentia > Muridae > Uromys > Uromys caudimaculatus. The sequence goes on from CM052704.1 coordinate 34,173,325, forward strand.
CAGTGAATTTTACAATGAGTTCGTCACTGTTTACTACCCTGTGGAAGCATCCTTACAGAAAGCACAGGTGCATGGAAAGGACCTTCTGCAGCATATCAGACTAGGACTTTGTGGTAAGGTATGGGATCGGTCGGAGACTGGGATGGACCCAGGGTTCCTGAGCTTACGGAAGAGGCTCGCGGTTTGCCCACTGTGTACCTTCCTGAAACATCCAAATAGAACTCCAGGAATAGTTTTTCATAGGTCCCATGCATACTTCAGCATGCACAGCCGTAGATGCAGAGTCACCCGTCATTCACAGACTCAGCGCAGCCTGGGCATTTGGCTCTTTCTGCCAACCACTTGAGCTGTTCTAGGACCCCGGCAACCAGTCACGGTGATCATAAAAGGAGCCAAGGATTCGGGTGATCACCTTCAACACTAGAATCAAATGCTATGTGGCTTCAAGCATGACAGAGGAAAGTCTGCTTACCAAATTTGTTAAGATGGTCTTCATAAAACAGGGAGGAGGGGAAGTTATAGGGGACTAATTATAAAGTTCCACTCAGTTTACTTCTGCTCCTCAGCCTGGCTGCTGTTGCAAGAAAGACACGTGCTGTTAGCTCCCTCCCTGCAGCCCTCTAGGCAACAAAGAGCCACATGTCAGCTAAGAGAAAAGCAACAAACAGCAGGCCCTCGCCTTCTTATTCTTCATCGCTGGTGGGAACGCTATGGCTACATCTGTCTTTCTCTCTCATCTTCTCCACCTAAGGTCAGAGAACAAACAGGATTCCCTAATAATCTTAACAGAGAAAAGAATGAAAAGTCACCCAGGCCAAGATGCAAGTTCTTAAGCCTTGCTGCTTCCAGGGAGGGCAGGGAGGGGGCAGAATGATTCCCGAGATCCCTGCCTCACTCTCGTGTGTGTGTGTGTGTGTGTGTGTGTGTGTGTGTGTGTGTGTGTGTGTGTGTGTGTGTGTGTGTGTGTTTCTCTAAGGACTCTGACCCCAGCTGTCATTTGAAAAGGCTACAGCACCATGCTAGTGTAAACAGCTAAACCCCATGTCAAGTGGTAACAAGGCCACTGCTGGTCATTCATTCATTCATTCATTCATTCATTTTTGCAAGCACTTCATGCACTTAGCAGATAAAAATGAACATCCTATCGACGGCCTCCACAAGTCACATTTATCAATGGTGATATAAAAAAAAAAATCAAAACAATGCTTTTGTTTGACAGGTGTTGCTCAGTGCCTGTGGTAGGAAGTTAATTTTTTTTCCAGGCTGCCCATTAGCATCATGAAAAGGCAAGTACCAGCTGCATTCACAGATTCCTCCTGCACGTGTCCACTGGTGAGTACCGCCGAGCATTCTGAGGTCCCCTCCAATAAAGAGAACTAATTACCCTCCACCACACCACCTGGGCTAGAGACACGCCGTGTCAGGAAAGGGCTTTGACAAACGCATTTATTTGTCCAGGACCAAGGCCAGGGCCAGCAACAGCCATTCTTCCTGATATCAGAAGGGAGCCAGATGCTCACAAGATCAATAAAAGGTTCAGAGTTCACTGAGGGCTCAGGGAACTACCTTCAGACAAGGCATCCCCTGGGAGAGAGGACATGGGCTTCCAACATGGAGGCCATGGCCACCCAGCCCAAGCCTTCACAGGGAATACTCCTGCATGCCCCAGGATGCTTTACTGATTGAAGTTCTTTCAAAGAAAGATGAAATATTTGAAGGTTGTCAAAAAGCGGAGGGAGGGCTGACGCGGGAGGAATGAATGTTGTTTTCTTGATGCTAATGTACTTGCTCTTTAGTAGAAGAAAGGCGGATGGCACACTGATGAACAAGTGTTGACACGGGCAGCCCTGTTTTATACACAAAGTACAACTGAGGTGACCCAATGTATCATATGTGTAAAAAAGGGAAGAACAGTCAGATTTCCTGAACGCTCCTAAGCATTAGCCTAGGAAGGACGTAGTCACACACACACACACACACACACACACACACACACACACACACGGGGGGGGGGGACTCTTAAGGAAATTCATAAACTTACTCAAAGTACCATGATCGATCTGACTTTCTGGTTCATCCAATTCTACCCAGCTCAGGGCCGAAGGTTTGGTGTCTGAAGTGTCTGAAATGGCTTTCTCCAGCTGCTGGGCGTGTAGGAAGCTCTCAGGAGCCCTATGCTCCTGGTCCATTTGTGAAGGAAGCTTCAGCATGGTAAACAAGCAAGTTTCTGCTTAGTAGTTGACAATTTTTTTCCTTTAATTTTCTTTCCCTCTGAAGAGAAGGTAGGAAGGGTTAAACCTGTAATTACTGATATCTGTCCCTTGGATGGCTCACATGCGCCCACTGGACAACGCAAGCTTGATCATCAGTACCTCATCCCTCACTGCTCAATCCCTCAGCCTACTGTTCAGCTCAGCAAGCAACAGAAAGAATATTCCATCGGTGGTCTGCCAACGCTGAGTGTAATTAGGACACTTTCCTCTCTGGGTATAGATGCTCACACCTAACAACTCCTCTGGCCTGGTGAGATGGCTCAGTGGGTAAAACACTTGCCATACAAGTTCAAGGACTAGAATTCAACCCTTGGCAGTCACATGAAGATAAACAAACAAACAGGTCTGGCGGCACCTATTTGTGATCTCAGCATTGGAGGTACTAAGACAGCAGGATCTCTGGGATTCTCTGGCCAGTCAGATTAGTCAATTGTTGAGTTCCAGCCACCTGGGAGAGACTCTATGGAAAAAAGTAGGCAAACATGTCCTAAGGAATGATACCTGGAGTTGAACTCCAACCCCTGGAAGCATGTGCACGCATACAGAATTCACCAGACAATAATTTCACTCACCATAAAATTCGATTAAAAATCATGAACTAAAATGCCAAATTATATATAGCCATCAGCTCCTAATTACCCAGTTATCTGGACAATACAAAAATAAGACCTTAATGCCGGGCAGTGGTGGCACACGACTTTAATCCCAGCACTTGGGAGGCAGAGGCAGGTGGATTTCTGAGTTCGAGGCCAGCCTGGTCTACAGAGTGAGTTCCAGGACAGCCAGGGCTACACAGAGAAACCCTGTCTTGGAAAACCAACCAACCAACCAACCAACCAACCAACCAACCAAATAAATAAATAAATAAATAAGACCTTAAACCCAATTAAAATGCCTAGTAATTTCACGAAGCCCATCCTGTCATCTACTCAGCTCACCGAGTCACCTGTTGAGTTCATGAACTTCCGGCCCATAGAGACCACTGGTTATATGCAGCTGAAGCATCCACAGAAGTCAGTTCTAAACTAAAGCAGCTTCCTTCTTGTGAGTCCTGTCATGGGCGGGCTACTGGCTCTGGCTAATAGGCAGATTACTGCTGCCCTGCCTGGTCTGACCCTGTCTGGATCTGTAGTTCAGTGTTTGTCCAAAGCAATGGACGTTACTTTAGCTCCCGAGGTTTGTTTGGGGATCAATGAAGTGACCTCCTGTGGGTGGCATCAGAGCCATGGAGAAAAACCTAAGATGGACCAAAGGAGAAATGCCTTGCCCACAGGACCCCTGGGAGGAGCCATTTCCTCTTCTAGTGTACTGCGCTGACATTTTTAAATTATAATGACTGCATATTCCAAATGAGTCCTAAGAACATTCTGAATCAGCTAATTAATAAATCAATTGCTCTTCAGGCTGGCATTTATCAAATTCACAGCTAATATGAGAGTGAAGATTAGAATGGAAGTCTGCAGCTGTTCTTCCACTGCTCCTAAGAGGTCCACCGAGAGGATCTCCGGGCCCAGAACCTAGGCTCACGATGTCTATGAACAAAGCACTCACGAGTGTCCATACTACACTGGGGCCCAACTTCAGCGTCAGAGATATCTTATGGAACAAGAGCTAGCTGCTGAGGTCTGATGCACAGACATGCTCTTTTAGCCAGACTTGAGATCTGTGCTGTGGTAGAGGTTGAAATACCCTCATGGATGAGACCTAGGTGTTAGTGGTACTCACACGCCTTTACCTTGTTCTTATGGCACGGGGATGGCACGTGAGTCTACAGTGCCAAGGTGGGCATACACAAAGTGCTGGTGAGTTCTTCATGCCTTTAAGACCTGGGTCTTCATCTCCAGGCATTTGAATCATTGTCAACACAATTCACATGTGACAATAAGGCTGTCAGTATGCACTGCTCTTGGTGTGTCTGTGTGGGGGTGTATGTGGGTGCATGCATGTGCATATGTGCCTGTGTGCATGCATATGTATGTATGTGTATATTCATGTTTGCCTGTGTATATGTGTGCGTGTGTGCACTACTTCTCCGTGTGGATGCACATGTGACTGTAGAGGAAGTCACCTTACCTTGGATATTGTTCCTTAGGTCCTGCTCATCTTTTGTTTGTTTCGTTTTCTGTTTTGTTTTTGATCTTTCCAGATACCGGGTCTCTCACTCACCTCAAATTCAACAAGATGGCAGGACAGCAAGTCCCAGAGCTTGATAACAAGTATGTGTCACATGATTGCTGTTTTTGGAGGGGTGTGTGTGTGGAAATTCTGGGGATCAAAGTCACGTCTTTGTGCAGTCAAGCAGGTTAGCAACTGAACCCAGTGTTCACTGTTCTTAATTGTCTACTTGGTGATTTTTTTCTCAGAGAAAATATCACAGCCACCTGTGGTTAAGGCGCTGGTATTGATAGTGTGGGCTAGACAGAGGAATGGTGGCAAAAAGCCCAAATGTGCTGTTCGTCAATAATGGCAAAAGATAGACTAGATGTCAAGACATTGGCGGGGGTGCGGAGGGGGAGGGGTGGGAGGCTGCTAAGAGGCCAGTGGGTTGAGCAAAGGCTTGTCATTGGTTGAGGTCTCACACTGAACACCCCACTCCTTTATATCATCAGTCCGTTCCTTTGTCTCCTGGAGGAGACTTTTTCCTCGTGGAGAGAGATAATGGGCCTTGACTTTGCAGTTAAATAGTTACTCAAGCCTAATGCTTCTGCAAATTACTTAGACAGAATCTAATCGGGAGTGGAGCTAGCTAGGGTAGAGTATGTGTGTGGGGAATCAGAAATGTCACGTTGTCCGACAGAGAGGGCACACCAAGGGAGTCAGAAAAGGACGGTGACCGAGGGAGACAGAATCAGATCTGGGACTGTGGGGGAGTCTACAGAGGGTGCCCTGTGATGGGAAAAGCACATCAGTGAAGCTGGAATACAGAGCCAAAGGTCCACCAATGCAGGTCTGAGGCAGGAAAGTCACCATGTTGAGGCCAGCTTAAGATATACAAGACCCTCAAAAAAGGTGGGGACACTTGGGAGAGAGCTTGGTTGGTAGTGCTCGCCATGCACGGATGAGCAGTTGACTTTGATCCACAGAAGCCATGTAAAAATCCAGGCATGGCCGTATGCATTTAAAATCCCAGCCTGGGGAAGGAGAGTCAGGAGAACTCTTGGGGTTCACTGGACAGACAGGCTCCAAGCTCAAAAAAATATAAGGTCGGTAGGGGCTGAAGAGAAAGAAAGCTCAGCAGTTAAGAACACCAATTGCCTTTTTGAGGACCCAGGTTTGATTTCCTGGCCCCACATGGCAGCTCACAGCCCATCTACCACTCCAGTCCCAGGGGATCCAATGTGCTCTTGGGCACTGTATTCACTAAGTGCACAGACATGCATACACATAAAATAAAGACAAATGTTAAAACGAATCAAAAGTAAAGTAGGGGCTAGAGATGTGTCTCAGTGCATAAGAGCACTTGCTGGGTAAGGAAGAGGACCAGGAGGGGGACCCAGCACTCGTGGCCCAGTGTGGAGCAGAGAGCGGAGACTCATTGGAGCTTGCAGATCACTAGCCTTGCTCCAGTTTAGTGAGAGACTCTGTCTCAAGGGAACAAATAGATAGAGAATGGCAAAGCAGGGTTCTCAATGGTGTTCTCTGGTTCTGCATGTGTACGCCTGCATACTCAATACTCAACATCCCCTCCCAGGAATGAAAACAAGAGAAGCACATTTTACCCAAGTTCGGGGTATCTGAATCAGGGCACGTTGACAGAGTCACTCAGATAGAGACCAAAGGAGAAAAATGAAGTACAAGGAAATCATATTTTGCTGTGTAAGTTCATTTGTGAGTAGTTACCAGAGAGCTTCGTCGATGGGCACACTCTTATAACTGTGTAGGGAAAACCCCCAGTGAACACTCTCTGAAGTTAGGTTGACTTGCCACCACGTTGAAGAGGGAAGCCACTTGGCCTGAGCCACACCCACTACCCATCTCGGTGTTCCTGGATTTCCACCAGGCTCTACCCACAGCACATTTCCCAGGCCTGTAGTTCTTAGTTCCTGACTGCAGACCCATTTTAAATCTGTGGTGAATGGCAGATCCCCACATGCGAGTAACCCCATCTCCTTACGTCTCATATTATGCTAATTCCAAGATACAAACTGAACAAACACACAGGTCATTTCCAAAATGATTTGTATTTGCTCGACAGATTGAATCTGTGCACTTCTGAAAGTACGCTGGCTAAGTAAATCTTGAGGCAGAGGCAGGTTTAGCAGGGCAGCACCGTTCTTTAACCCCTTTGTCTAAGAAGACGTTTTTGAAGGTGTGTAGAAACCCCAACAACTATATCAACAGAGGATTCAGAGGTCGAAGTGCTCCAAGCAAACTTTCTCAGTTATTTAAAGAGCTTGACAGTGACAGGAAGATGATGCAATGCCTTTTGCTCCGCTCTGTGGATGACTGTGAGAGCGCGATGGGTCGCGTTGTGCCTCAATTTCCCTTCCTATGAGTTGCCAGGAACCTTACCAACTAAACCATGGGTCATAATAAGCTAGCACAACACTGTTTTTTTATTTTTTATTTTTTTTTAGTTTGCCTGACAGGCTTTCTCATCAAACTAAGATTTTCTTTTCATTTATTTATTTCACTTATTTATTTTTGTCTGTAATGGGGTCGAAGGAAGAAATGATCTGCTAGAAATAATTTAAATGGTTTCGGACTTACGTAGGTATTTTTAAAAAGGAGTCACTTGGTGGCAAATGGAGCTTCTGCTTACAGTCTTTGTTATTCCATCTGTGTCTTCCTGGAGGCATGCATGCAGAGGCAGAGCAAGGGGTCGGGTGTCTTCCTGTAGCTACCCCTACTGTTGCCTTGAGACAGGCTCTCCTGTTGGACTGGATGCTTGGCTTTTTGGCTAGGCTGTCTGGCCAGTAAGGTGAGGACTCTACCTGACTTCTCTCTCCCTGAAAGCACTGGTGCTACCGGCATGCGCAGCCATGCGCAGCCATGCACAGCCATGCACAGGCATGCACAACCATGCAAAGCCATGCACAGCCATGCACAGCTTTTTATGTGTGCTCACTGTCATTGGAAGGCGATTTATTTATGACATTTTGGGGGGGGGAACCTGATATAGGTTTTCCAAGCCCCACTCAGCTCTTTGATAAGTACATAGAGTGTTTGGGGGCGGGGCCATCCTGGAGTGGTATAATGAAACTGGATGGCTCTGCTCTTTTTCACATCATTCCAGAAGATTTTCACAGTTCACACTGAGGATTTTCCGAATCTATGAAAAGGCAGGCCGGAGACGGGATAATGGGATTGAGCTGTCTCTGACTTGCAAATGGTATACAGCTCACCGCTCCAAGAATTATCCTTCCTCTTGCCCCCCCCCTTCCTCTTCCATCCACCATTCAGGGTGTGTGGAATTATAACATTAAAGAAGCACACATACTGTTCCCTTCTGGGTCAATATGGGTTGCTGTTAGTGGTGACAAAAGTGTAGAGTTGGGCACAGGGGGCCGCTGGAGGCAAGTTCACACACTGAGTCTACTGCGTAAATCGTGGAAATGTTTTCCAATGGCTCCTGCAAGAGTCCCGAGTGCAAATTTCAGATGAACTGGAACAGGATTCTGAGCCTGCATACCAAGCCTCTTACCTGTGAGCTGATTACCACAGTTGAGCTGGCTGCAGGATGACTGCACGGTGAACACAGCGGCTCAGCCCAGAGCAGGGTCTTCAAAGATGCTGTCTAGCCACACCCTGTTACTGACCACCAAACTCACACACAGGGAAGAACACACACAGGGAAGAATGCAGTCTTTACCTAGTTACTGGGACAGTCTACAGTGCTTCCATTGTTGTGGAAGGGTCTGATTAAAAAGCTAAGTTCATTCTGGAGGAACCAATAGCTAGGCAGGAAGGGCCTCTCACAAAGCCAGGGGCCCCATCACACAAAGACTGGCTGTAGCATGGGACTCAAATGGGGTAGTTTGTTTATTTGTTTATTTATAGGATGTTTGATCCGGGGAGGGAGTGTGGTAGGGTTTCCCAATCTTAGCCATTTAATCTGTTATAAATGTTTAGTAAATTATGTATTGTAAGTGACCCTGGGGCGCGCAACCCCATCTCCTTTAATACACTTTTCCATTCCGACAGGAGCTGCAGCGGCTTGGAATAATCCTCTTCAATTGACAAAGGAAGCCCCAATTTCTAAGTTTTTAAACCATTAGTGGCTGATCAGTTGTAACAAATACGCTGCCGCTCCTGCCGCTGCACCTAATGATTGAATTTTAAATATTCATGATGGATGGCTGTCTGTGTGTGCGCACGGAAATGACAGCTTCGACGGCTGCTTCTCACCAGGGCACCGTTCGAGCAGAGGCAGAAGCAGCATATGTCAGATATTTTTTTCTGGCTAAACATTCCAGCCATTAAAAAAATTATTCTCTCATATAGCTACAGCGGCATTAGCGTGTGAGATCTATGCAACATACAACAGACAACAATGCAGAAATGGAAAGAACCCTTCCCCCAAATGGTCCGTTAAGGACTGAAAAAGAGCATCCCAGCAAGCCCGGCAGTGGCTATTCTGGGGTACTCTGACTTTCAGTGATTTAAATGTTTGTATTTTTGCATGTCTGTATATAAAAAAAAAATCCTCTGGTAAACAACACATCGTTTGTAAGAAGATAAAAAGTTCATTAAAAAATACCAAGCTAAGCAAAAAATCACAGTAATAATCAAATTCTGACCCAATTAAAAATATTCCCAAGAAATACATACTCAGATTTATAGTGAGTATGAAGGGAGAGGAAGTTGTATGTAAGTTTTAGCTCTGAGGTAGGCTACAAATGAGGTTTCTATTTTTCTTTAAGACAAGAAAAGACAATCAGCTTTCGAAGGAGTTCAATACAGAGGGTATAGCGCTGGGAGAAGGGACATGTAAATATATCTATGATGCACAATGACATTATACCAAATGGTCATAATTTGTGGCAGATTATAAACAAGTAAGAAAAATCACCCGAGTGACAGACTGAGGCTGAGGCTCTCAGTCTGCCTCGTTTTTCTCCCTTCCTTCCCTTCCAGCAATTCCTACAGCCCCCTGACAATCTCCTCCAGAAATGTGCTCCCTGATGCTTGCATCAAACGCTGTGGGTTGGTGCTATTTCTTGACTCTGCGTTCACATCTCCTGATTTTCTGGTGGACTCATGATTAACAGAAGACATGGCCCTCCTGACCACAGAAAAGAGGGTGGGGTGGGGAGAGAGCAGAGCAGCACACACTCAAACTGCTCTGTCAATTATATGTATTACTCTGTAATAGGGACGATGAGTGTTCAAGACCAGTAACTAAGTGGTTAAGAGGAAAACCGTATCAATTGCTTGCCTACGATCCGTCCCTAGGGTTGCCTGCAGAGAAGGATTAGGTGAACCCATGGAGAGGAGGGCTCAGAGTCCATAACGTAGATGGGGAAACATTAGACAAGATCTGACCTCACAGCTGATGCTTAGCTACACTGTGAGTATGGGCCGGGCTGGCCCCGCTGAGAGGCTTGTATTCTAAGTTTCCTTGATGTAAAATGAAGCAGCAAGGTTGGGGGTGAAGGAGCCTCACTGAGAAAAATAAAATAAAAACAGCAACTTCAAATCTTGAACATGCAGCAGCTTGCACTGTAATGCGGCCGTACCTGCTGCAGCTCAAGCCTGAATGACGGTACCCCAAATGAACATGTCCTTTGTTACGCTGGCTTCATCCCACCAGAAGTCCTTCAGGCTTCATGTGTGTTGCAGTGTATTTCAGAAGAATCTTTTTTCCTATAATTTACCATTTTCAATAATATGTGGTCCTATTTCATAAGGCATGCATTCCATGACTAACCATCTCTTTGGTCTGCTTAAGATTTCCCCTTGTCAGCTGGGCAGTGGTGGCGCACGCCTTTAATCCCAGCACTCGGGAGGCAGAGGCAGGCGGATTTCTGAGTTCGAGGCCAGCCTGGTCTACAGAGTGAGTTCCAGGACAGCCAGGGCTACACAGAGAAACCCTGTCTCAAAAAACCAAAAAAAAAAAAAAAAAAAAAAAAAAAAGATTTCCCCTTGTCTAGTAGCCAGTGTTATTTGTGCTGCATGCATCTCCCATTGACACCATTTGTTGTTAGCTAGTTATCCCACACCTGGAACCAGAATCATATAAATAAATAAAACTTAAAAAAGAAAGCAGTGTTTTATGAAACCTAAGCTCTTTATAATTCTGTATGAAAGACTTGTGTGAACATTTAAACAACAGAAAAATAGTTTTAAGACAACTTCGAGTCATTATTACTGTCTTAGCATTCCATGTCTCACTGTGCTGTAATTAGGCAGCCAGATGTCCTGATTTGCCAGGACCTTTGGGGCGCACAGTAGTTGTTTTGATAAGCTCCTTGGTCAATGCTCCTTTCTCCTTAAAGGCGTCCCTGTTGGGATCATACATTCATTATCTTGGCCATAGCTTTCTACTAGCTCACAAGACGGGCTACGCTGGATGTCCAACATTTGGGGCTAATGTGTTCCTCAATCTTATATATTTTCTTTGTTTCAGAAAGGACTAATGGCCATAAAGCGCTCTCTCTCTCCCTCCCTCCCTCCCTCCTCCCCCCGTGTGTGTGTGTGTGTGTGTGTGTGTGTGTGTGTGTGTGTGTGTGTGT
>CM052704.1:34184372-34508843 GCA_028551405.1 Uromys caudimaculatus
GTCATGCACCTGTTTCCTGCCCCATCAGTGCTGGGGTTACAAACGGGAGTTCCGGGGACAGGACTTTACATGGGTGCCAGGAATCCAAACTCATGCCTGTGTGGTACGTAACCAATTGAGCCTTCTTCCCCAGTGCCTGAGAACAGAGCCTTTGAGGTACACATAGACCTCTGTCAGGGCAGAAGGAAGACTACTTTTCAAGATGAAGAGAAACCACGTATATATCCAGCCCTAGAGATCACCTATATCCTAAGGGCCTCTTTCTAAACACTGAGACATCATGGAAAATTTATAAATATCTTTTTGGAGTCTTAATGGATTACTACATTGACAATTCGGTTCTGGTACTTTCTGTAATTATTCTCTCTGTTCAAACACTAGATGCCTTCCCTCTGAAGATTCTCCTGGTTCTGCATTTTACCAGGTCTCGGAGGCTCTCAGAAGTGTAAGAACCACGGCTGAGGGAAGGTTTTTAGGTACAGTGTAACAATCTGACTCCTTGTAGAAGTCATGGTCTGCTGCTGGCTGGCACAACTTATTTGGCGTTGTAGGTTTAATGTGCCATTTAGATGGCATTTTTCTGAACTTCTCGAGACATTTCAAAGAAAGGCCATTTTACTTTGGTTTTGAAAAATCTACTTTAAATGACCAATGACCAAAACTATAAACCTTGTAGTTTAGAGAAAAATATGGACAAAAAGGAACAGGGAGAAAAACCACTGAACTGTAAGAATACAGAATGTCTTCGGGCTTTTTCCTCTTCTCTAATGCCGAATCCCTGTTTCTATAAGAGAAGCCAGGCTCAGTGGCATGCCTGTTATCTCAGCCCTTGGGAAGTGGATGCAGGAGGATCTCTGTGAGTTCATGATCAACATCAGCTACATAGCAAGACAGGGTCTCAAAAACAAAACAAATGAAAAAAAAAACAAAACAAACATACAAAAAGCACCAGAGCTTGGGGTGACTCAGCGGTCCAGGGCTTGGCAGCATGCACTAGGTGCTGGATTCTCTAGCATCACAAAACAACCAAAACCAACCAACCAAACAACAAAAGCCAAAACAAACAAGCTTCAGTGAGTATAGGCATGGGCCAAGGCTCTAAACCACAGAATGGATTTGTGGACATGGATTCTAATATGGCCACGCACTTTGGTACACTGAGCAGGGTAGTCTCTAGAAAGATATTCTCATATGAACATTCACGGCCACCCCCAAGTAGCTGATTACTCAAAGGATACTTCTGTTTGGAAGTGACAGGAGCATTCTCTTGGGTATGTGGCTGAGTGGCCGCTGACAGGATGTGAGGCGTGAGAGACGCCCTTCCATGCTATCAGCTTTTACTACTGGAACCGGCACAGACAAATCACAGAGAGAGGGTGGGCGAGTCTGCTCACAGCTGTAGAGGGTTTCAGCCCATGACTGCTCTGTGGCTGTAAGAAGGGAGGCCACTGCAGAGGACATAAGCAGCAGAGCATAACCGCTTAACTCACTACCAGGAAGTGAGAGAGAGAGTAGAGGTGACAAGGTCCTACACCTCTGAGGTAATAGTCACACACCCCTAAAAAGTCCCAGCATCTCCCCCAAAGCACCAATCTGGGGACCAAACCTTAACAAACAGGCTTTGGGGACACTTAGGATCCATACCATAGCAGTTAATTTTCTTTTGTCTTCTCGTCCTGCCCCTCCCTGACCCTTTGGTATCAAAAGATGACCGTAAACTTCTGATCCGCCCCCTCTCCCGAGTGCTGAGACTACGGGCACACACTATAATGCCTTGCTCACCAGGACTGGGATTTCCTGTTTTCTAGGCAAGCTCTGTACTGCCCTGGTATATCTTCAGGCCGCAGGGCTACCTGCTGCAGTTTCCAGGTGCATGCTCTCTCACCAAAACTCTGCAGGAGTACAAAGGCCTGAGAACCTCGAGACTTCCCTCTTCATTCCAATCTGAGGTTTTCCGTTAGCTTTTATCAGCTTGGTGAACCCCAACAGGGCAGCGTGGATTTACGGTTATCATTCCCCGGAATCAGGTGGAAAGGAAGCCCATAGTCTGGAGACTATAGGGAACATTTTGGAACATGTATTTGGTAATGCTGCAGATCATTCCATCAAGCTTTTTAGGTCTCAGATAAAGCTCAGTGAAAACCCTGGGAGGCTAAGTTCTCTGTGACTCTTCTAGTCAACGTATGCCCGTGTCATAGTCACAAAGCAGGGTGTGACTGACAGAGAGAGCACGATTGACCCAAGAAAGAGTGAAACCTGCATCAACAGCTTGCTTTCATCCCCAGTGCTCAGTGAGCTTTGGAGGACTAGGTATTTTGGGTTGTGAGGAACTTTTCTTATTTCTGGACTGTTGACGATCTGTTCCAGGGACTCTCCATCTGCCAGCCTGGCTCATTCTCTCACGACTCAACTCGTGAGAACCTGTCCTAGAGTTTTCACCCCACTCTGTCCTTCATTGGTCTGAGAACCTTGGGAGAGACTTGTGCTCTCTATTATGGGCCTAGTTTTCGTGTGTGTGTGTGTGTGTGTGTGTGTGTGTGTGTGTGTGTGTGTGTACATGCAGTGCATGTGTGTTTTCGTGCCTGAAGGCCAACTCTGGGTGTCTTCTGTTATTGCTCTCTATCTTAGCTTTGAGGCACTGTCTCTCACTTAACCCAACGCTCACCGATCGGCTAGCTTAGCTGGCCCATGGCTCTGGAGACACGTGTGCCTCTCTGCTACCCAGTGCAACCACACCCAGACTTAAGTGGGCTTTAGGAATCTGAACTCGAGCTGCATGCTTACACAGTTGCATGTACGTTACCAACTGGGCTATCTCCCCAGCTTTTATTTAACTTGTAAGAAGTAATAACATATGTGAAAATTAGCTATAGATAGGATTGCATACCACACAAGCGATCACTGTCCTCTTGTGTTATAGACAAAGCCTTGATGGCACAGGACAATCAGGGGACCAGCACTGCAAAACAATTCCACTACAGAACTCCACATTCCAAGGCACCATGTCTTCTCATTTCTGATGATACTCTACAGACAAAGGGTTAGGCTCCAAATCTGCTAATGTTCCATCGAGTTCAAATGGGGCTAGCTGCCCTTCACATAGCAGTAAAAACCTCACACTAACAATGAACTACCTTGCTAAGGATACTGATATGTCAGGGAAGGTACACATCTTATCTTCGCAAGCAAACAAGGTAGAGGCTAGGGAGGTGGGGTCCTGAAGGTGTGTTTGCTGCAAGTGATAAGGGAGAGGGCTGAAATGATGCTTCAAGATTAGGGAGATGGTTGGGAGGCCCCCAGAAGACAGAGTGTGAAAGGCTGAACCCAAGAAAACACACACACACACACACACACACACACACACACGCACACACACACACACACCCCGCTACCTCTCTCAGGAGACTTCCAACCATCTTTTTGATTTATCTTTCAGATCAGCTTAGGAGAACTGGGTCTCATGACTCTTGCAAGTTGATTCACTTGCTGAGGTCTTTAGACACCCGAGTTGGAAAGTCAGAGACAGTAGTAGAGAAGAGACCTCAGCACCATCGTGGGGTTGAGAATAAAGTCTGATGTCCACACAGTTTTAGTTCAGTGTGTGACATATAAGCTGCACTCAAGAATTGTCAGTGGTTTTGCTACTAATTCATGCTTGGTTCCCTGTGATCAAACTGAGGGATGGATGGGAATCAAGGCCTCTTCAAATCCAGATAGATCAAATGTCTAGAAAAAGCATGGAGTGTAAGCATAATTGCTCAACCATGATTTCAATAGATGATCTAATCCTATGCTGACCCTAACAGCCATGTGGCCCAGGGTGAGCGTCGGGATGGACTGGGTGTGCTGCCAGAGCCCTCCCAGCTCTACAGAATCAATGATGCTAAATGACAGAGCACTATATAGTACAATGTCTTCCATGTTCCATGTCACTGTCGGAGACATTTTCATGGACAAATCCATGCAGATGACTCATTGGTCCAGGAGTGGCAACAGAAGAGTGGGGACCCAGGTCCAGAAATCTGTTTCTCAGAAGTGGTCACTGTGCAATGTCACTTACAGTAGGTACTTTTGAGAGAACCAGGCCACTCTTGGGCTGCACGCTGTAACCAAGTTTGTGGGTTACCTGAGGGTTTATCTAGATGGCAGCTGTCACACAAGTTATTCTGGTAGGATGTCCTACTGTGTTTGCTGGCTCTAGCCGAGGTGGGGAATCATGGACTTACTCTAGGACATATGGTCACGGTTCTCAATCTCCCTCCACAGCCTCTGAACATTTGCTAACTCATCTGTGTGCTCTCGCCCAGAAGAAAGGGAAACCAAGCTTACTTAATGGCTGACCTCCATCTGCGTTCAATTTGAATCAATGGATTTGAGCCTGCTAGCTCTGCATCTTAGGTGCCTTCACCAGTAGAGACGGGCACATCCTGATGTCTGAGGCTTCCAAAAGAGCTGTTGAGGATGAATGGGGTGTCGCCCAGGCAGGTGTTATATATTAAGTGATCCTGTCCTCCTTCTATTTGAATATGAGCTTCAGCCTACGCTACCTGCTGCTGGGTAATAAATCTCAGGACCTGACACTTCTGGAGGTCTGGGCAAATGAAGCTACCACAAGATAAAATGCATTTCAGGCAAAGAGATGAACCGATGTCAGAACAAAAACTTTATCAATGTATATATCAGAGAAAAGAAAGCTGTCCTCACAAAATGGCTTCAGGAGTGCTTTGCAGTTAGAGTCATTTCCAAAAGGTCCCTCTTCATTTTCTGCCTGTTTTATAGCATACATATTAGATTTATCGGCCTAGGCACACATCTGCATCAGAGAAGACTGACCTTTCTATTATATATATATATATATATATATTTTAAAAATCACCAGAGATTTAACTAAGAAGGAGGAAAAAAATCAAAATATGATGGTTCATAGCACCAAAATCGTGTGTTTCATAGCCGCCTTTATAAAGTGTGCTTATATACATGGTATAAACACATATACCACCCTTCTAAAGTTTGCTATGATTCAGAGAGACTAGCTCAGGTAGTAAAGAAGAAATTACTGGTTTTAATATTCATCTGGCAGCAAAAATTTTTATGAGGCCATAGGAATGCAAAATAAACTCATAATGAGAAAAATAATTATAGGCTTCTTCATATAAGAGCCTTATAAAAATGGTTATATCCCAAATGAAGGCTCAGGAACTCTGAGTCACCCTGTAGGGCTGTTTACATAGTATTCCTCCTGAGTGTGTTTCCATGTACTGTCTCCATCAGGGCCAGCTTGCGAATGGAATCCCATGGACGCCTGCATCTTTCAGGTTCAGTACATTCCTACAAAGCCGCCACTGAGCACCTGTTTGGGGGCAAGCCCTTGCCTAAGGGTCTTTGCCTCTAGAGAGGTATTCAGTACCTGTCTGCTGACTGGGAAGGAAAAGAGCAAAGGGAACAGGCACCTGGTACAGAGCATGGAAGCTGGATGCCTGTTGGTCTAGTTAGAGGCTCACACAGAAAGATGACTGAGGCTTTGATCATATGTGAAGTTCAAATTCAAAAGGGTGAAGAGAAGAGGACTCGGAGAGGGTGCCTCCTGATGACAAAAAGGTGTGTCTAAGCACCTGCAATGCCGGAAGCCTTCCTGGGCCTCAGCTCTCTCCTCCAGCTTAGAGTCCTTCTGGGAAGGCTAAGTAAACATGGCTGCTCAGTCAATTGTCATCGAGAGGAGAGGGAACGGATGACTCCATCATGATGCTCTCTATACAGGGTCAGGTAGACTCCAAGCTACCAATCCAAGGCACGTCAAGCTATGAAATGGGTGAATTGGAGAGAGTGACAGAGCAGCCATGATGCAAGGCCTGTACCTTCAAAAAGAGCAACCCTCCACTTGTAAATATCGGGGACTATTGGGATCCTCTGGCACCCTATCCTATCCATTCAAACATAGCACATAACGATCATAACCTTTACTATTACTGGGGAATATAGTCTGTAACTCTAAAGAGACCACAACTAATAAACCATATCTGAATGATGTTTTGTAACATTAACAGATGCTTAAGGCAACAATAAATCTAACGCACAAAGAGGAGGAAAATTGGTTTCTCAGTCTTGATGTAGTTCTGAATTTTAAATTCTAGTAGGGGAAAAAAATGAATGAAAACCACCAAAAGGCAACATAAAAGAGGGTTAATTAGCATAACGAAGCATTGTGACTTAAACAATGAATGGGACCTGAAGCAAGGAAGCACCACAAACATTAGCGATGTTAACACCAAAAAGGAAAGAGAGAGAAGTCAGCTTCTCTCAGGTGGTTCAGTGTGGCAGGGGCGGGCAGACGGAGATGAATGAAGACAGGCTAGAGAACTGTGCCTCTGTGGGAACCCAGTAAGGATGGGGGGCTCAGTTTGTGCTCTTGACTCCAGTCACCTGCAAAGCCACGGTGATGTTGAGATAGGCAATGAAGGTAAGCTTGCTCCTGCACGCGATGGGAGTCTCCCCGCGCCATGCCCCGGGAGGAGTCTCATGGTGGTATTTACGAAATTAATACCGGGCTGCAGAGATGTCACGTGTGCAGCTTGGGCGATGGGAACATGAGTTTTAATCCCCAGAATTCATGTGAAAAAAGGCAAGGGGTGGTGTCCACACCTCCGCAATCCCAAGGCGTGGAAGGTGGCGAGGAGGTGGACCCTTGGTACTTACTGACCAGCCACCCTCGTCTGATTGGCAAATTCCAGGTAAAACTAAGAGACTCTGTCTCAAAACATCAAGGTGAATAGTGACAGAGGAAGATGTCTAAGGTTGACCTCTGGCTTCCACATGCACGCCCACGCACGTGAACACACACACACACACTTGCGTTCTCATAAAGGGAATCAATACACGGAGAGCAAGTGTTCTTGCCTATTGTCTCCGTCTAATAGCCAGCCCCATGCATCTTCACGATTAGAGAGTTACAGAGCTTGGACATTAGAGGACATGGAGTCCACTCATCAATTCATCAAGTGGCCATTGGGCCCCTATTTCCTCCCACACAGCTTGTCGCCATCCTTGAACAGCTGAGGATATTAGCTCATCCTTCCTGAGACGGAGCCCAAATTTGTCTTTCTGAAGTATCCACCTTTGGCCCCTGGGTAGAAGATAAATCTAAACCATCTACAATATGAGAACCTTTCATATTCGAAAATGCTATTATGCAGGAGCTGAGTCTCTGCTACTTCAGGCAAAATACACTCAGTTCCTTTAACCTTTCATCGAGTGATTTTAAGTTTTTCCATTTCGGCAGTTACTTTCCTCTCAACTCCCTGGTTCCTGCAGCTCTCCACTAAAGCAAGACATTTCCTGGACAAGCCCCTCCCCGGGAGGTCTGGGGAGGGCCTGCATATTGAACCACCCCACCTTCTTTGGTTATATTCTCTGAATATAGTGTGTGCAGCATTTCTTGAGTAAATACAATAGCACCTTAACCCCGGTTTTAGTCCTGGCATTATCTATCACCCTTCCTGGATTCTGCCTAAGACAGCGAGAGGTCAGGAAACTTGCCTAGAATGATGTACACAGCAGCTGCTGAGCCTCACATTTGATTCCTGACACTCTTAATTTTTTGGTCAGTTCTAAACTGTGTGTATGTTTTAGATCTGTTTTCTTTCCATCGGTGAACTGTATCAATTCCTTTCAGTCTCATGTCCTGTCCAACTAATAAATATGCCCTTATAACTCTATACCTGTGATTCATACAAATATTTGCCAGGATATTACTATGGCTGGCTGGCTTGATGACTCTTGCCGTTTTGATGTTGCAGTACCAAAGGAAATTATTGTATTTAGTAAAGTTACAAAACTTCGTTTTTAAAAGGCATTCTTTGTCAGTTTGCTGAATGCTAAGCCCATGAGGCACACTTCTTTAGACCCCATGCAAGTAGTGTGTGCAATAAAACTCCCAAAAGAAGTACTGTGTTCTGAAACTCGGTGGTCTAGGGTGTCGTCCATGCTGCCTGCAGTTTTAGGGTCCTGAGTGAGTAGCCTATGCCTCTGCTCTGCTCAGTCTTCAAATGGGCTTTCTGCTTCAGCAGATGCTAGTCTGTACTTCCCACATGTCATCCACACTGAACACACCCAGGAAGTAGCACCTTCCCGACTGGAGATCTAACCAGGCATGGAGAAACCCAGAAAACGAGCCACGTTCAGGATGGAAAGAAACCATCAGTGACTCAGAAGTAACTACAATGAAGATTTTGAAGATGACAGGCTCACTCACCATAGACAAGGCTGCAATAGAGAAACAAGAGCAAAAGAGAGGAAATCTGGGTGAGCCATTCCTTAATCTTGAACACATGAAGTGGACATACACCTATGGGCATACACACACCTGCACCTCCACACAAACACAAAATATATACACATATAAGACTGCCCAGATAAATTATGAGATCTTCCCTGGCAAAGCTGAAACCACAATACAACACATGCCTCATTTCCAGCCTTGAATCTTCTCTATTGTAGCTCCTGGTGGCCAGAAGGAGGTCAGGACATCACTTCTGGCTAGCTGCCTCACTCTAATGGTCACCGGGATAGCCTTGGGCTCACTATGCATCTGAGAATGTCTCTGGTCTTCTGACTGTCCTGCCTCTCCTTTCTGAGATCCCAGGCATGTACCACTATCCCCACTTTGTACAGTGCTGGGTGGGAGCGGTTGGAACCTGGGCTTTAAGCAGGTGAGGTAAGAACTCTCCTGGCTGAGCCACCCCCCTTCATTCTTTGGTCCTTTCCCAAAGTTCCTTTCCCAAAATAGTTCCATCTCCTCTGCCTAGGCACATTCTCAGCATATGATGCTATCTTCTCTCTAGCATTATCTTAGACCTTCATTATTTTTATCCTTGCTTCTCCATCCTTGTCTCACACTTAAAACCATAAATGCTCCTCCCCCATCACTGAGAATGCCTCTCTGCCCCGTACCACACGTGTCATAACCACCACCACGACCGCCGCCGCCGCCGCCACCACCACCACCACCACCACCACCACCACCACCACCACCACCACCACCACCACCACCACCACCACCACCACCACAACTACTACTACAATGTACTAAAAATTTCCCCATTACAGTCAGGGAATGTGCAGGCCAAACTCATCCCCTGACACTGAGAGCTGACCAAAATGGCTCTTCCATGACTCAAGGGCAAGTTCCCTAAAAATGTCACTCAGGAGCCACCGTCCAACAGCTCCTTGGCATATTTACCACTGGTTCAGAAGCTGCCCACTTGACATGACTCCAGTGTGGCTAGAGTTACTTTTTCCTAAAATGAATGTGATTCTATCTCTCCTCTTTTAGAAGCCCTTGTTGATTCTACTACAGGATTAGATACTTTATTCGCTGTTTTGGCCAGTGATTCTCTTAGGCCTCACCAGAGATCTTGAAAGATACTACTGTCTTTGTTTCCTTCAAGAGAAGAGTTCCCCGGTCTAGGGTATGCCCTGGGTTTTAACATTTTCAAACACCCCAGACTATTCTAAAGGGCAAGCAAGTTTGGAAGTCACCATGTCAGGCACAAATACCCCTCATGTTCTCTCCCCTGTCTCCCCAGCTCTGGCCATCTAGCTTGACAAAGCCCCATATCCTCTCCAATTATCTCCCACCTTACTTTTCTTCTCCAGTCAGGCAGGCATTGGACAGCAGATAGTTAGGGAAAAATGGCACGGAGCCTTTGCCACTCCATCATCCCACCATCTAAATGCCCCTTGGTGGCTAAACATCACCGAGGTGGCAATAGGGTTGTTTCTAGTAATATTAGAAAGTAAGGTACCAGGGCACTCCCAATCCGTCTCACATGTGTACCCGAGAAAGGTCTACAGCATCAAAATATCATTACATCATTACAATTCCATTGTGGTTTTGACTTCCTCACCCTTCATGGGCTTTTCTAAAGCATCACCTAGATAGAAGCTCTTGGGAAAACAAGAGTCATTTTATCCTGTGAGTATGTCATCTATCTCATGAACATTTGGGAAACCTTTAAAAATCCACAGATTTTTACATCTGTGCCCCTTAACTCCTTCCGGGCAGCTCTCTTCAGTCCCCCATCTGAACACAGGTTTTGCTTTACTTAGTAACCTCGTTAAACTGTCTTTGCCTCCTGAATGAATTCTTGCCTCTAAGAAGACGAGAACTGAGAGATGCCTGCAACATGCCCGCTCATGTAGCTCTCTCTCTCCCCCTGCCTATGGTCCCTCGGGCTATGTGTGATCTGGCTGTGTCCCAGAGATGCTGGGTGAAGAGTGGATCTGCTCCTTTCTGAATCTGTATTCAGGGCTGAGGCCTGGCAAACCAGACGCTCTGCAGTGTCCCATGTACACAGAAAGAGTGATTGCTAAGTCTGTGCGTGCTGATATAGGAAGAGGAGGGGGTGGGGCACTGGAGACTAAACTCTACGTAAGCGACAATGATGGCCTTAGGGTGTGAGGCAACACAGACCCGCCAGATGGCAGCTAGTGCAGACCAGATAAAGAACTGGGAAGGCAGCAGGTCCTGCAAGATGACCTGAGCCACTGTGAGCCTCATTCACTGTCTTCTCAATATGTCTGCTCCTAACCCTGCCTTCCAGTCAGAATTGCAGATTACTCAGAGCCCACCAGTTGGCTTTAGTTGGGCTGAACTATCAGTTTCTGAACACTGGAAGTCAACTGCCTACTTTGTAGTCCCGCTGCCACTGGCGTGTTTGGGAGTGTGGGGCTGGAGGGATTTTCAAGCACCTCACTTCTGAGCTGACAGTCATGGTGCTGCCAGGACAACTGAAAACTCTGGGTCTTGACCGTGCCGTAAAGCTCTACTTGGTCCTTCTACGCATCCGTGTCCCTCTTAGGTCACTCAGTGTTTTTGTTTCTAAAACAAAATAATCTGTGAAATGAAGACATCCTCTAATGTTGAACTACCATTAGGGTTTTCCTCAGCTCTGCACAGTGTCTTTGGGCCTGACTGAAAATGCCTATTCCCCAAGTATACAAACAACATCGTCTCAAAGGCAGTAACTATCCTTTCTCCATTTGGTGAGTCCGGCGATGAGCTGTTCACTGTTTACGGTTCACTCATCTACGGAGTTATCCTTTCCTTTCCGTCTTTGGAGAATTAGACCCACCCTTCCCTTCTGGCCTTCTCCATGGGACTTGACCAGTGGACTGTGTTGGTGTGTGAGCCCAGGGCCAGCATCCAGCAGGAGGGGGAAGGGCGGGAACAAGATGGAGCCAGATGACCCTGGGGGAGAATTCATCACCGTCATCCCTGCATTTAGCTCCGGAGCCATCTTTCTTGTGCCTTCATATTCCTTGCCTCCCTGGCCTCTGTAAAAGCTGCACCCCTTCATTCTTTAACCAAACGTAATAACAGATAAAGAGGCCTAATCTTTGTGGAGCTCTGGTCTGTCTTCTTTCTTTTCTCCATTTACCTTCACAGCCCTCCCCCAACAGGAACTGAGCACTCGTGATGAGTGGGCCTTAATCTCCCATCTCCTCTTCAGTTGTGCTTCGGGATCCTGGCCCTGGCCCCCTGCTTTAGAAGCCTTGGTCGACTGGGCCCTTTTCTGGCCATACTTACCCCTAAGTCTGTGGGATCCAGGTAGGAGACTTTGTCCCCACTTCCAGACCAGGCTCTGGGTATGATGAACCCACTTCACTACAGGTCTGCTCTCTGAGGTCTGTCCTTTGGCACTGGTACCATATGTATGAGATGGGGTTTGTGATGGACCTTGGAGTTGGGGGGTAGGTGTCTCTCAGTGTGGGAGGCCTCTGTGGTAGAACACAGAGCCAGGCACCTCTGTGGTCACACCCAGGAGGCAAGCATTTCACATTCAAAGCTGGCCTTTGCTGGCTCTGTGAAGGTAAACTTGTCAAGGTCACTTAGCTTGACAAACTTTACTTAGTGGGTTTTTAGCTCAATGCATAATGACTAAACACAAGGTATACGGTATTTTGACTCCTGCCTGGCCTCTCATAATGTTAGGGACAAAACTGTCTTGTCCCACCCAGCAAGGTTTCTACATGTCTGCTGAGTTTATTACTATGGATTCTGGACAGTGGGGACAGAACAGTCAGGGCCAAGGGATTTTCGTCCCTTTCCTGTTGCCCATCTCTTCCTTCTAGTTCTTTCTGTTCAGCCTCTGACAAGGCCTGGTAGTTAACTGGTAAACAAGGAAGAGAAGTTGCTGGGCATCCCCAGAGAGGTCTTCCTGGCTCCTGGGTGCTCTCAGGTCAGCCTGTACCTGGTACGGAACCATCTGCAGCACTAAGCACAGACACACTGTGACCTATTTCTCCCCCCATGTATTGATTTTTCCTCTTCCATCGCTGTATTATTTCACTCCTTCCTTCTGATCCGTGTTTCAGACAGAGCGAGAGGCTGTGGTGGAAGTCGGCCAAGCAAAGACGGAGGGTGGGGGGGGAGCCGCTGGCAATTCCAGTTTGACGCTAATGATTTGTGTACAATTCAAGGTCAGAGAACGATATGTGAGGCTTGCGCGCCCACCCACACGAGCATACACAATTTAGTACTTGATTATATCAGCATATAGCACTAATACATCTCATACCGCCTGTTCACTTGACTCTCCAATTAGAAAGGGAACGTGCAGGGCAGGGACCACATGGGAAGCTCCCATTGTTTCCCAACACACCCTCCACTTTATTAGGTTCATAATAGGCACTTGATAGATAAGTTTGTTAAAAGAGGCTTGCCTCTGCTAATGAAATAAATGTGTTCTTGAAATGTTCTGAATAAAGTGAGTTTCTGTAAATGGAATCTGATTTTAATGACACTGTGAGGGTTGCCACAGGAGTATGGCGATAAATCCTTTTACAAACCAAATAATCATTATATTCTGATTGCCATTTTTTAAAAACCCTTTTGGACCTGAACCAGGGACTCTCCACCTATGATCTACGAGTCTCTCATAAACTATATCCACATTTATTTGGGGATGCATGCATACTTTTTGGCATTTTTTCCTGTAGCTTTTGTTATATAAGAGATGTGTTACTTTTATCTCCCCCTCCCCCCCCATCTCTCTGTGTAGTCTGGGCTGGCCTTGAGTTCATGGTTTTCCTGCTGGGATTATAAGTGTGAGCCACCACACTTGGCTCAGACAATGTGCTACTTAGAACACAGAAAAAGTCATAACTCATTGGTGACTAGAGTGGATCTTTGTTTCCTGAAAAATAATGTAGCAGTAAGGAGAAAATAATAGTAAAGACTAACATTTGCTGAGCATCTTTTGCACACGAAGGAACAGGTATCGGATGCAATGCTTCCTGCAAGGGAGACATTATCATCATCTTAGTGTAAGACAGAGAATCTGGAGAGATTCACCCCAGGCACACCGTTACTACACACTGAGTGTGAGGTTTGAACTAGTAATCTGTTGGCATCTAAATCTGGAATCTTTTCAACAAAATATGTCTCCAATCCTATTTAAAATAATAAGGATGATCATGGTACTAAGAAGTAAATTAGTTCAAGACTCTATTATTGCGTCTAGAACTGCGAATTTGTCTCAGTCTGTAAAGTGTTTGCCACATAAGCACGAGACCAGGGTTTGACCATCAGAATCCATGTGGAAAAAGCTAAGCATAGCTTATAATTACAGTGCTTGGCAGAGACAGGCAGAACTCTGGGACTCTCTGGCCAACTTGTCTAGCCTATTTGTGAACTCCAGGCCACCGTTAGGCCCTGTCTCAAAAACAAAACAACAACAGCAGTAGCAGCAGCAGCAACAACAACAACAACAAACCAAATGAACAAAATACCATGGCGGGAAATTGGAGAAATGACTCAGGAGGGAAAGCATGTGCCACACAAACACGAAGACTGGCGTTCACGTTCCCAGAATCCACACTGGGTGGGTATGGCAGTCTGCCCGCGACTCCAGTCCTAGGAAGTTAGAGATGAGATTTTCCCCCCAAGCACGCTGAATAGCTGGACTAGTTCGTCATCTTGGCAAGCCTTGGATTCAACCAAGAGACACTGCCTCAAAGAAGAAGTGATCAAAACGACTCCTGACATTAACCTGGCTTCCACACACTTGAACTTGCGGCTTTCCCCGCATACTCCTGAATGTGCATACATGTGCACATACACATCGACATGCTAAAAGATGGTAGATGACTCCTGAGAAGTGACGCAAAGGGAGGCTGTCCTCTGGCCTCCACACAGACCTACTCACACGCATACACACACCGTCCTCGCCGTGAGTACATATTCTTATGTCATGCATGAGAAGGAAGTTAAAGGAAGGTAAGGTACTGAGAGTGTACCTCAAGTGGCAGAATGCTCTTTCGGGGTACACTCAAGGCCCTTGGTTTGATTTCTACTAGTAGAGAAGATAATCTAGTAGAGTTTTTATATCTGGCTAGTGAAGGGTGCCAGCGTTTGATCCTGGTCCTTCTGTTGGCTGAGTTCACTGTACTACCCTGACAGCCTTTTACTGGTGGGATGGCCTGGCTTCCCTGAGATGCGTAAATAATCAGTGCTGACTCTTGCAATCAACATAGCATCATGGCTCTTCTGGAATTGAATTCTTTCTCTTCAAATTCCTTTAGAGAGGGGCTGGAGAGATGGCTCAGTGGTTAAGAGCACTGACTGCTCTTCCAGAGGTTCTGAGTTCAATTCCTAGCAACCACATGGTGGCTCATAACCATCTGTAATGGGATCTGATGCCCCCTCTGGTGTGTCTGAAGACAGCTACAGTGTACTCATATATGTGAAATAAATAAATCTTTAAAAAAAAATTCCTTTAGAGATAAGACCAATCCTTTAAGCATTAACAAAGCACTTATTTTGTACTAAGGGTGTCAGGTAGTGTATGAAGTCCACCCTGTGTGTATGCACGTGTGCATGTGAGTGCGTGTGTGTGTGTGTGTGTGTGTGTGTGTGTGTGTGTGTGTGTGCATGTTTGTAATTAACCATACTTGTAAGCCTTGTAAGCCATAACTTTGGAGACTGTTTCTGAGCGGGGCTATTAATGAAAGTGTTGATTATGAGCTAATCAAATGTGTACCTTCTCTCTCCAGTCCTCAAGACAGTCCACCCCCATATTTAGCAGGGACTCAGGAACAATGGTGTTGATACCTGACATATATGGAAGATTGGACACCCGTTCACTCAGGATTAATTTTATATGAATTTATTCCTTTCTACTACCCACCTCGATACTACAAGAGTAAATTAATGTGTAAAACTGCCGTTAGCTCACTGAGAGAAAGTAATATTGAAATTCAGGCTGAACATGTAAACCTGGAAGATAGTTTCACACAGAAGGGAAGGAAAGCTTAGATTTTGAATTGAAAGGGCCCCGAGTTCAAATCTCTATTCTGCCATTTACTAGCTATGCACCCTGAGAGGAATGTCACGTGACCTTCCGAAGCCCCTACTTTCTGGAATTCAAGAGGAGATGATACCTGGATGACTGTGTGAGAAGAATAAAAGAGAAAACATGCACGCTTTATGCTTAACTTCATATTTAAAAAATGTGATATGCAAAAATAGTTCATTGGTTTGTTTCTCCAAACAGGAGAAAAGATGCACGCAAAATTTTCTTCCCCGTGAGTGCTACTGGGGTTGAAAAGAAACTCCAATCTTACACTAAAGCTACAGGAAGTGAATTCTAAAATAAGTCTCTTCCTGTGCATAGGTTTATCCAAATTTCCTTTCCAATTTTATTTATTACTGTTGACATTTCATTGCTTAAAATAATCTTGTGTGATCCCGAGGGAGCCACAGAAAGGGTGGGGCGCTCCTTCTTATATGTCAACATTGGAATAAATTGTTTCAATCTCATGTTTGTGTGGGAATCCCTCATGGTACGTTGCAGTTCTGCCTCCGTGGCCAATGGAACAGGTAAGACAAAACTGTAAAAAAATAATCTTAGCTTTCAGGAAAGACAGGGGAGTGCTGGCCGTAGACCAGAGACACGTGACCGCTCACAAGCTCCTGGGACTTAGCACTCCCATCTCTGTTGATCAGCAAGCCAATGAGACCCACAGAGATGGGGACCAATGTTCTCAAGGCCCCATGGAAGTCAACTTTGTAAAATCAATGCATTTTGTGTTTTGATATGTGATGTCCTTCTGTGAAAAAGACAAGGAGGCCAGGACGACGTTAGGATGTGGCAGACAAAAATTCTTTATCTGGAGAGAAAGATAAATCCAGGAACCTGGGTAAGAGGAATGTGAAAATACACGTTTAGGTCCTTGGCAAAGTCAGGCTAAAAGGTATTAATTCTCAAACATCTTCTGATTGCGTCTTCCATGACCCTAAGACTTACGGACCAGAGATACAACAGCACCCGCATGCACAGTCTACCACATTCCACCGCAATCCCTCAGAAAATAGCTGTATTTATTAAATACAAAACATTTAGCTAAAAGGCAAGGATGGTGGGAAGAGCGAAGGGCAGAGGTAAAGAGACCACGAAAGTCTCTCTTTCCATCCATGTATTACATTCCAGCGGAAGAGGTAACTTTCTAGTACGGGTGAGAACTCAGGCCAGAGTGCTGCTGAGACCTCTAGGTGTCTTTCTCCAGCCATCTTCCTCCCTGGGTATCCACATGCAGGCAAAATTGCATCATGTTTTTTGGCTCAGATTTGAATTCAAAAGCCTTTTCTTTGGGTCCTAGGTCTGGAAGTCACTCTATGGCCGTGGACAGTTTTTGTTTTGTTTGTTTGTTTTATTTAATGTTTAATACCCACATTTCAAGCTCACTTGAAAATAACACAAAATAACTCTTGTGCTTTGCACAGATATTGGTATAGAATATTTCAGTAATATGTCCCTCACTCATGATCAGAATTCCTTAACCTCTGCACTACTGGCATTTTGAGTAGACAGTTCTTAGTGGTGGGAGCTGTCTTATGCACAATTGAATAATTAGTAGCATCTCTGGTTTCTACATTCTTGATGCCAATAGCAATCTTAATGTCCCTGTCCCTACCAAGGTGGAAATCAAACTAACTCCAGATGTTGTCGAATGTCCACTGGGTGAGGAGCACAGCTTTGTTCCAATCAAGTTCTGAAAGATAAGAATAACGCTGTCTTTCTCTTTGACATGGACGTAGATTTTAATTTCTAGAAGAATAACATATTACATAATTAAGAGTCATCAGGATCTATGTTTCCGCATCAGGAAACCATTATTTTCAGGGTCTCTCTTGTTTTAGATTCTAACCTTGAAAATTCTATGACTATGTGTCATATCATCCAAGACTTAAGACAATGGATTCCTAATTAAAAACCTACACAAACAATCTATGCTTTACTAGAAAATGCCAGAAATTCAGATGAGCAGATAAAATGAAGGCAAAGGAAAGGAAGTGATAGAAAATAAAGAATTATTATGTATAATCCACTTGGTCAGAACTAGAGTTGTTTTTGAAAACACATGTGTACATAGATATAAAAATCACACTGATATACTCACATGCAACACACCCATCCCAAATACGTCTCATTTGCTTATTATATTTCAGTCATTAATTCTAGCTTAACCTCTATTTTTACTATTGTATGTGTTTCTCCACATGGACAGACAGACACATGTCCACACACACACACACACACACACACACACACACACACACACCATCTTTTATACATATATAATATCCTTGCTATATTTGCAGCATCCCCTCGTATACAATATCATTCAAGTCGAGTGTATAACCAGGTTTGCATAGAAATGGATGATTATGAAGTCCACAAGCCTTTCTAACTTCACGGAATTTTAGCTTTAACTGAATACACACTGACAAGCCAAAGTGTTGACAACAGCCTGCGCTGGGCAACTCTCCTTCCCAGGCAGAGAGGCTGCTTCCAGTGTTTCTAGGTGTGCCGGTCAAATGGGGCTATCCCCTTTTACATGTACCCATGGCTACTTCCCGTTCTGTGACTTTTTCTTTGGATTTCTATCCAGGGTTACACTCAGTGGGGTCCTAATTATCTTGTTCCAGGTGTGCTATATCCATGCGCCTCTCCTGCCAATTACTTTGATCAAGATAGTTCTCAACCCTCCTTAGAGTCCAGAAATTCCCACTGCTTCTTGTCTCACAGACTAGATCTTAGTAATGAGCATTGGAAGGTTCTTCCTCCCTGCCCTTCCCAAGACCTCTTGTTGGCTTCTCTGCTCACTTTTTATCCTGGAGGTCCCGCCTCACAGTCCACTTGTCTTCTTACGCCCCTTCCTGATAATCTATTCGAAATTCGGTAAACGAAAGCCCAGGACTGTGCTCTCTCTCTCAAACAAGGAAAGGAGCAGAACATTAACGAATTATCCTTCTGGTTCCATATTGGTTGCCAGCTGGAGCTAACTATCTATCATATTAACAGGGCACACCTTTGTGTTAAAGGTTATTGATAAAGTATCTATTTATTTAAACCACCTTTGAATCTTCACCCAGCTAGGTGACCTATGTCAACTTCAGGTGACAATCTTCTTGTACTCATCTCCCCCATCGCAGCGCATGCATACATTTAATCCAAAAGGCAGCTTGCTTTGTCCACTAAGAGCAGCACAAAGGCAGAGCCCTTGGATTCCACTGTCCGAGCTTCTGGGTGGGGATGTGTCTTCAGTACAACAGTATTTGCCTACATGGCAAAAGCTCTCAGTTTGACCTCTGGCACCGAAAAAGAAAAATAATATAATCATTGTATCTTAGATAACATGTCATTCTTGAATATAAATAGGGGTTTGCATGCTGCTATCATTTTATACAATCTTTTAAATCCAGCTTTTAGGAGAGGAGAAATATCCTAAGGGCAGGGGCCATGCCTTTTGCTTCCTCTGTGACGACTGCAACGACGGAGCCCAGCTGGGAGTGTAGTTAGGTTGCTCCTGGAGGAATGTTACCAGGTGACTCGTATTTGAAGAAGAAATGGAAAGAGAGGCCCAAGGGCTCAGAGGCTTTGTTTCCATGCATTTTGCTGAGAATAAACACAAATGTGGAGAAAAATGAGCGTGCAGACAGTGGCCCCAGAAAGATCCAGAAGCAGGAAGTTACTGTGTAAGTAACAGAGGCACAGCTGGGTTGGAGCCTGTTAAGCAGAGGACAAGGGGCAGAGACAACAAATACCTTTTAAAAATGAGAAGGCGAAGAAAGGATTTTAAAGAGGAAATGGAAAAATCCTCCTGTCAATGACTCGGATTTAGAGTGACCAACAGACAAAGGTCCTCTCTAGTTCTGTCTCCTGCGTTAAAGAAAGGCAAAGACTTCACATTTAGCCACAGAATCATATTTTGTACTGTGAGGCCTACAGTATTAGGCCTGATTATCAGGCTTGAGGCTGCTAAAGGGAAGAGAGAGAAATGTCCAGTACAGCCAGCCAGGGCACACATCTTTAATCCTAGAGGCAGAGGAGGGAGGACCTCTGAGGTGGAAGCTAGTGTGGCCTACAGAGCTAGTTCCAAGACAGCCAAGGCTATACACTGAGAAACCCCACCTCAAAAAACAACCAGCCAAAAAATCAGAGAGAGAGAGAGAGGGAGAGGGAGAAGGAGGGAAGGGGAGGGAAGGGAGGGAGGGGGGAGGGAGGGAGAGAGAGAGAGAGGGAGGGAAGAAGGGAGGGAAAGAGAGAGAAAGAGAGAGAGAGAGAGAGAGAGAGAGAGAGAGAGAGAGAGAGAGAGTCAGTCTCTAGTATGTTTGGAATCAGTTTCCCTCAAGCCAAGAATCTAGTCTGAATCTGCATATTCTCACCCCTGCAGGCTCAGTTCTCCCCTTCCTGAATCCTCCCTTACCAAGACCACTTATGAAATGTCAAAAGCCACTCGCAGCAATTATGGTGTCCACAAATATGTTCCCAAATTCTTGACCTTTTCTTCTGAAGAGAGGGTCTAATCTTCCTTCCCTAGAGAGCTGGACTTCATTATTTTGCTGTTAATGTACAGAATTGTGAAGGAAGTGAAGGTCTGTAGCCTTCATATGGCCGGCCTCATGATAGGCCCCGAGGCCTCCACCCTGATCTCTTGGTTTGTCCTCTCTAGGGAAGACAGGGCCATGTCTGGATTGCTGCCAGAAAAGCAGTACACAAGGGAAAGTACTAAGCCCCCAGGCTGAGGCCATTTGAGGGCACTATTAAGGGAGCAGATACTCCAATCCCAGTGGAGCCAAGAGGTGAACTCAGTCTCAATGACTGAGTGTAACCTGAGAGGACCTTGTGATGTCCTGAGTGTAACTTGAGAGGCAAGGGCCAGGACTCCCAGTCACTGGACTCCTTCACCCCGGGAAGCTGTTAGGTTTGCAGAATAATTTATTACACAGCAATTCAAAAATAACATAAGAATTTTTCCAACAGAGCTCTTCTTTTCCTAGCTTTAGTTTTAGATATTTTTTAAAAAGTACTTTAAAGTAAAACAAAACACCCTCCTCTTCTAAATGCTTTACAGAAACAAGTACATAACTATCCTAATAAAACTAGTATTATTTGTTTTCTAGATGAAAACCTAAAATTTCAGAGAGGATCTGTAACCCGCTCATGGTCTGGTCCAGGAGCTGATGAAGTGTCAAAGTCTGGAGCGGGGGATTTGTTCTGGCTTCAAAGTGGCTCCGGATTCCAGCTATGTCACCTGCCTACCAAGGCAGGGTCTTCTCTCTCTCCTGCTAGGCCACACCAGGAAGTTCCCAAGTTATTAGAAGGTAGATGGGAAGGGTGCCTTCCCTCCAAAACCAGCCTCTTGTGGTTTGGGGAAATTGTGTTTATTCACGAGTTTCTCTCACTAGACGGCCAATTTAACACTCTGCCAACTGGCCAATTATTCCCGTTCATGTAGAGCTAAGTGGCTGCTTCTCCAGCTGCACACCTTTCCTGTTCAACATAATTAATGAAGCTCATCAAAACGCTGGAAAACAAGCCCAGCTCACCAGCCCCTCTCACTGATGTGTTAATAGGAGGTCAGGTGTTCCCCGACCCCACCACAGGATGTTTATGTGGCCCTAAGGCTACTCACAAATGCTATGTGTTGGTGACAGGGTGTGGGCAGCCAGCTTACTAGGCACACACGGGACTGTGCAAGGCTCTGAAGGGAAGGCGATGTGATGGGGGGGGGGGCACAAAACTGGCTGGGGAGAGGGTGGTGGGGAAGGATAGTTTATTCCAGTGGTTCAGGGTGACTGTCTTTGAGGGGTGGTGTGAACGGATTAGAGCTCTCAGACTGCCAACAACACATTTCCACGGTCGCTTCAGCTCTGCTGCTGCACGCTGCCTTCCTGATCACAGAGCAGATGTTTTTGTCTTGGCCCTACATCCTGCTGTCCATCACAGGGGCTGCCACCCACCGGAGGCCTCTGAGCCCTTGAAATGTGGCTGACCTAAATCGAGTGTGCTGTGCGTATAAAGAGTGCATCCAAATCCAAAGACTGGTAAGAAGAGAAGAATATAACAGTGCTCATTGTTTTTAAAACACAGATTACATGTGGAAAAACACAGTATTATGTTACGCTAGCTGACAATATATTAAAATTAATTCCAACAGTTTCTTTTTACCTTTTGTGACGTGGCCCATAGACATGGCTCTCATTTGTGGCTTGGAGTGTGTTTTTTATTGGATGGTGTTCTAGAATCTAGGGCATCTAAAACTGTCACTGCACTGAGAGAGATACAAAGGCCAAATGACTTCCACGCCTTTTCCCTGAGCCTTTTCTGCCACACTAACAGGTGATAGTAAAATGAATATTATCCCCTGCCAAATCTGCTGTGTGCTCAGATGTGAACTCCCAAGTTTCATTCAGCCACCCTCAGCCCCAGGGCTTCACAAGACAGGCTTGGACTTGTGCAGGCGTACACATGGTGCAGTAACTATAACTCGCTCTTCCCACACAGTCTGGAAAAGCACTGCTCTGTACTTAGTGGTATTTTAGAGAACATCGTATGGACTTAGGCCTGCGCCCTGTGGCCTGGAATGGTTGGAAAGAGCAATAATGCACAGAAGAGGGTGCAAAGGGGGCTGCCATCCTGCCAGCAGCATGGGAGGGGCTCAGTTTCTCTGCTTGGAATGGGTTTTTGATATGGGGGCTTATTTCAGCCACAGACGAGCCTTTTCTTTGCATCAATGCCTTACTTCCTGGCTCTGAATGTGTTCCTGGACTACCAAGCCCACGGACACATCTAGAACCTTGTTGTGTGAACTGGCTGAAGTCCAAAACGGGATCAAATGCATCTTCAGATGGGCCAGACTAAAAGTATGTAGAGAACGCAGGTATGTGCATGGTGCGGGTGAGCTTGTGCCTGGACCTCTCTTAGTCAGTGAGCATTATTAGTTTGGATACTCACTGAAGCTACTAATTACTGCTCAGCAGATAGCAACGGGCGGGCAAACTGCAAGATCTTATGTACAGATAACTCCTCAAGACCTCACGATGGAAATCTCTCCTGTGTAACATTGTTTGAGTCTTTATATATCTTATCAAATGCAACAATATAGTGTCATAAAGATCGGGTCTGTTGAAACTGCCCAAGTAGCAGGATACAATACAAGGTTATTCTAATTTATAAAAATAAAAGAGTTTAATAGTTTCTATAAAAGTCCAGAATTTCTAAGAATGCTGTTGAATGCAGACATGCTATGCACTCATGAGAGTATATGTGTGTGTGTGTGTGTGCACACATGCATGCAGGTACCAATGGAGGCCAGAAGAGGGCGCTGGATCTCCTGGAGCTGGAGTTCCAGGTATTTGTGAATGCTGAGAACCAAACTCAGGTCCTCTGGAGTAACTGCTCTTCAGGAAACAAGCTACTGCTTAAAGCTTTGTTCTTCTTACATACTTAAACAATAACCATCTTTACAGAGAGAGTACTCTCCTCAAAGAATAGACATAATCAATTAATATAAAAAATTACCAGGCAAAGGGAACACATGATACCGGTATTTATTATTGTTCTAAATAAGGAAAACAAATGTTTTTATAACGCTGTGAATCTATGGGAAAAATAAACACTTGTAAAAAGTCCAATCAGAAAACAGGATTAGCCACTAGGACTGTAGTAGTACACGCTGACATGAATGCTATGAGCTAACTTCACATGTTCTGCTGTGTGCATCAGCAGATGGGAAATCCTCACTGGAAGAATTGGATTAAATGGCTGGTGAGATGGCTCCATAGGGAAAGCACCCCATTTTCAATACCTGGGACCCACGTACTGAGAGGAGAGAAGTGACTCCTGCTACTTGTCCTCTGACTTCCACGCATGTGGACCATAGCAAGTCGTACCTACACACAGGCCTGGCCATGTACCCACCCTACACACCTACACACATACACACACAGTAGGAATGAATGCTAACAAAGAGTAAATAATAGCAGGGTAAATAGCAAGTGTTTTGATTGCTTTTAACGTACAGAAACAATGTATCAAGATTTACAAGAACAAGTCATTCAGAAACCATATTATCCTAATATTCAGCATATAGTCATAATCATTCCCATAATTTCCCTTTTATTTGGTCATATATTTAGTCACCATGTTCTATTAATGGTTTCCTCTGACTGCCTCTATGCCGGGCTCCCTATTATAACATCTAGAATTTTCTGTTGCTGGAGAGCAAGCCCATGGCCTCAGGCACTCTAGGCAAGTTCTATCACTGAACTCTTCCTTAAAAGTTTATCTTCTGGTTATTAAACAGTGGCTACATAGCCCATAGTTTGATCTTTAACTCTTTTAAAACACAGGCTGGCCTCAAACCCATGACCTTCCTGCCTTAGCTTCCTGGGACCACAGGTTTGTCCTAAGAGGGCTGATTTTCTCCCTGAAATGCTAGTGTCTCACTGTCTTACTAGAAGTAAGGCAGAAGTTCCCTAACTATTTACCCACACCACTTTAACTGCACTTCTTCCTGGTGTGAGTGCAGCCCTCCTGCCTGGCTACAATCTGAATTGTTCTTTTAAGGACACTAGAATGCCCGCCCACCTGCTCTCAGCCAGCTCCAGGTCACCCTCCATCCATCTGGAAGCTTGCTTCCTCCCTGGGGCTCAGGTGTTTGTTCAGGCTCTGCTGACCCCCATCTTTCTCATGGCCTTTGTGTGTAGAATTTGCTTTGTTTTGTTTTTCGAGACAGGATTTCTCTGTGCAGCAGCTAATGCTCTCCTGGAACTCACTCTGTAGACCAGGTTGGCCTTGAACTCACATCCTCCTGCCTCTGCCTCCTGAATGCTGGGATTAAAGGCATGCGCCACCACTATCTGGCTGCATACAGAATTCAGTATAGTTTTATTTCAACTTGACAAAAGGCAGAATCATCTGAGAGAACCTCAATTGAGAAAATGCCTCCATAATATCTGATGTAGAGAGGCCCGGAGGGCATTTTCTTAGTGATTGATGGGGAGGGACCACAAGTGCCAGGTGGTTCTGAGTTCTTTAAGAAGGCAGACTGACATTATCAGAGATGCTTCCTCCTGCAGCAGATGGGAACAAAGAAAGAGGCCCATAGCCAGACATTATGCAGAGAGTGAGACACCCTGGAACACTCAGCCCTAAAAGGGTGTTTCCATCAAATCCCTCCCTCAAGGTTCAGGGAGCAGTGCAAAGGAGGAGGTGGAGAGACTCTAAGAGCCAGAAGGATGGAGAACACACGCCGCCACCACCACCACCACCAACAACAACAACACCAACAACAACAAAACGGAACCAACCAAAGGCCTCTGAATCAGCAGGATTGAGGCACATATGAACTCATAGAGATAGAGACAACAAGCACAGGACTTGCAGGGGTCTGCACCAGATGAGCCCTAGAGCTGAAGGAGAAATGGACACACGCCTTCATCCCTAACTCAGAAGCTAGCTCCAATTGATATCCACTTGCAAATAAAAATGTACTTTTCTCCAATGGAGCCTTACTGGGGAAACAAATACTCTTCAGGGTAGGCTACGTGCCCAACAGTGGGTACCGACAGAAAACCGAAGTCAATGGCGGCTTTGGAGGTTCCTTGACTCATGACGTTATAGCAGAGCTTTCTTCCTTTTCCTTACCTTTTTAAAATTGTCTGTTTTTAATTCTGTTTTTTCTTTCTTATTTTATTTTTAATTTAATTTTATTTATCCCCCCTTTTTTCCTTATAGGTCTTTGCATAGATATTATGGCTTACAGTTTTGTGTTTTTATGGGATTCCTGAGTGTCTTTTCCTTCTGTCTGTTTGTTTTGTCCAATCCCAATGTGCTGATTTTTGTGTATTTTATTTTATTACTATCCCTTAGATGCTTGTTTGTTTTCTAATGAGAGATAGAAAAGGTGGATCTGGATGGGGAGTGGGGTGTGAAGGAACTGGGAGGAGGCATGGTAGGACACACTGTGCACTGGATGTATTACGTGGGAATCAATCTATTTCAGCAAAAGGGAAAAAATGGAAGAAAAAGCAAGCAGGAAGGCAAGGAAGGAAGAAAGCAAGCAAAGAAGGATGGATGGATGGATGGATGGACGGATGGATGGATGGATGGATGGATGGATGGATGGATGGATGGAAGGAAGGGTGGATGGATAGAAGGTAGGATGGACGGAAGGAGGCTGAGCAAGTTAGTATGTAACACTCTTCCGTGGCCTCTGTATCAGCTCCTGCCTCCAGGTTCCTGCCTAGTCTGAGTTCCTGCCTTGGTTTCCCTCAGTGGACTGTGATTCAGGATAAGTAAGTCAAATAACTCCTTTCTCCCCCAAGTTGACATTGTCATGGTGCTTCATCCCAGCAGGTGTACTTGATGTCCAGCACTAATAAGGGACCCAATTTATCTTCTAGACTGGACTCTCTGGGGCTGCACACTGGCTGATGGGATATGGACATCTCTTTTTAAGTTCATTGGTCAAGTTTTACAATTTCCCGTTCTTCTGTTGACCCAATGACAAGTAGCCTTCTATGAGGAAGAAAAGCTAGACCTACCCTTCTGTCTGTAAATACAAGAGATGGCCTTAGAGGGTCCTGGACTGGAGACAGGGTGCTGAAGAATATAGCTTGAGAGGAAGAGAACCAAGAGTCAAGGGAGAAGTGAAATTGGGCATGTGGTCCATGGCTCATCACTTTCAAAGCCCGGAACATCTGGGAAAGCTGTCTGGCTGCCATCTTTGATAAGCACGAGAACACAGAACCCAGAGCCATGTCCTACTGATACATTTGGGAACAGTCTTGCTCTGAGGATGATCTCTCAAGAGAGTGAGCCACAAGTCTCATATTGCCTCTGACGTGCACTATCCACTCTACTGCCAGCCTTTGGTCCTGCAGATTCTGGGGAAGATAGCTCAGCATACTCAAGGTCCTAAGAAGAAAAGACGAACAGCTACCCGTTCAAAGGGAGGATTCTTCCTTTGAGTATGAGAGGTGTGGTGAGGATGGAGCTATGGAAAACATACTGCTTTATCCTGTTAAGACATTCAACCAGGGGCTAGGGACATGGGTCAGTGGGTAAGAACATTGCCCTGCAAGCATAAGGACATGAGTTTGAATCCTCAGCACCCACAGAAAGTCAAGCATGGCTGAGCATGGCTGTCATCTTAGTCTTGGTGAAAGTAGACAAGAGGATCTCAGGAGTTCCCTGGCTAACCATCTTAGCCAAAAAGGTTTCTGGTTCTGTGAAAGACTCTATCTCAAACCAGTAAGTCAGGCAGGACCAAAGGAAGACACCAAACTCTTTGCTCTGGCTTCCCTAAATGTTGCATGTTACACACATGTGCACACACTAGTGTGAGCCCATGCGCGCGCGCACGTGCACACACACACACACACACACACACACACACACACACACACACACACACACTTAAAAATTAGCAAGTCCATAACTGCCTGTGCTGGTTTGAGGGTGCCTCCACAGTCCTGGGCATCTGAACGCTTGTTCCCCAGGTGGTGGCCCTGTTTGGGTGGCTTAGGGGATGTGGCCCGGCCAGAGGAAGTATGTAACTAGGGTTGGGCTCTGAGGGTTCAAAGCCTTGCACCATTGCCAATTTATTCTCTCTGCTTCCTGTTTGTGGTTCAAGATGTGCATCTCAGCTTTCCTGCTGTCACGACGGACTCTTCTCCTGGAACCTCGAGCCTTGGTCATGCTTTGTAACTAATGCACTGCCGTATGTATGGAGATTTAGATATTGAACAATGAAATAAACAAAGGCTGCTTTACTGTGTTCTGGTGTTATGTACCATTTCTGCATTATAAAATGGCAATAGAGTTGGTAGCAGTTGTGGGGGGGCGGGTCTAGAGTGCATGTTCCCTAGGCCTCACCACACATCTGTGGTTACCCGAATTCTGAACACCTCCCCAGGTGATTCTTAGGTCCATAAATGCTCCAGAGCCTCTGCTTATGGGTTATAAGCTCTCTGAATGAATTGGAATCTGCTTGTCCCATAGCACCTTTCAAGAGCATTCTCACAGAGGACCAATTAAAACCGCTTTCTTCCACAGTACTATTATAAAACTAATTCCTTTCCCCAAACTTTCTCTTTTTTGCCATTTTCTCTTAGCCTCATATTCGCAGGCTCTGACAGAATGTCAATCAGGATTTTAAAAAATCTTCCAAGACATGTACGGAAATGATTTTATTTTACCCATTGGTAGAAACCTTTCCCGTATTATGTGGGTTTCTGAGCATTTTCTCCTGCTAGTTCGCTCAGCTGGGAGGCCTGGATTGAGCCAGTGATGAGCATTCTGTCAATACTTTGCCTGGCACCTGAGTCGCCAAGTACCCTAGGCTTAGTCAGGGTCATGGAACCTAAATCGTTTTCAGTCCTTGAAGTAAGTCAATATTTTCAAGATTCTGTAAAAGAGTCAGTGGATGTAATCATGAGGTCTTACCCCTGACTGGCTGGAGGACAATATTGGTGTTTCTGTCTCCTTAAATATATGCATTCCTGATTGGAAAACTTAATGTCCAAAGTCATCCTGGCTTCCTTTTGTTGCTGTGATAAAATTCCCTGCCCCGAAAAACGCAGGTGAGGAGGGGACCATTGGCTCCCAGCTCCCGGTTACAACCCATTACTGTGGAGAAGTCAAGGTGGGAACTTACTGCATCACTGCCACAGTAAAAAGCAGGGAGAATAGAAGTGTGGGTCCTCACTTGCTTGCTGTCATAGCATTTAGCCAGCTTTCTCTACTCTTACATAGTCCGGGGCTCAGCCCATGAACTGCAGCCATTTACAACGGTCTGGATCTTCCTATATCAATAAACAGTCAAGACCGTCCCTCATAGGCCAATCTGACCTAGACAGTTCTTCAACTAAGACTCTTTTCTCACTCGACTCGAGGTTGTGGCAAGTTAACAATCAGAAACTCACCACCATAGGACTATCTTGAGTTTGGTTCAAGCCCATTCTGATTTAATGCCCATGATATTGGAAATGATTGTGTGAATTTTGCTGTAATAAGTTTCCATATCAGGCAAAACTTAATATTCAAACAGAAAGATGTTGATAGCCACTAGAGAAGTCTAGAATGAACTTGGCATTCTCCAATGCCCTGGACAGTGACGATAAAGCAGTGAAAATTATATAAGCATTGAAGAACAGAGAGGAAGAGAGATGTCAAAAGTAGTCAAGGATGTCAAGAGCATTTTGGAAAATGAAAGTCAGATAACAAAGCAGTGCAGAGAGAGCTCATTCCCATCATGCAATAGGAGAGAGCTCTTTCCCATCATACAGTATGAGAGAGCTCATTCCCATCATGCAGTAGGAGAGAGTTCATTCCCATCATGCAGTAGGAGAGAGCTCTTTCCCATCATGCAGTAGGAGAGGTGGAAATCAAACAAAGTATGAAGACACAGGGATCAAGGTGGGAGGCAGGGGCATTGCTGAAGCTATTAGGGTCAAAGCCCTAAAAAGCTCGGCTTGGCCACCTATTTTCAATATGCCAAATGAAGAGATAAGGGAGTGTAAAAATCAAGAAAAGGAGATTTATTCAACATGACCAAATTGGGAAAAGGAACAAGGCAGCCCAGTGATACCCATCTTCTCCACCAACCAAGTCCGTAAGGCTCAGATGTAAGCAGAGAGCAATAGACAGACATATATATAGCTAAGCCGTCCTGCTCAAGGTGTGGTCTCGCTCTCTTTGTCTCAGCATCCTCTGTCCTACAGAGTGATCTGGGGAGCTGTTCACAGTGCTTGAAATCTCTTCTGGAGAGAATATTTCATCCTTCCTTAGGCACTAGGGAGGGGTTCATTCAGCCTTTCCCCTTCGATAGGATGAGATCTCTAAGGAAACTCAAATTCCTTGGGGACTGTCTGATAGCTAAAGGGCACAGTGTCTGTTTAGACTGTCTCCGCAGGGAGATGGGCTAAAGGTCTTTGAATAGGTAGACTCTTCTCTTCCCCAGGACGGAGGAAGGAAGGTTTCCAACTCTACAGAGACAAAGGCACCCGACGCAGTAGCTCTGGGACCCTCAGTTTTAAATGAAAACAGAGGATGTGAGTGAAAATGTCCCCAGCCCTTACTGACACACTCCTCACTATGACCAACACAAGCACCACCAACTCCCTTCCCATGCTAGGCTCCTAACGTCAGTAATGAGCTTAGGAATCTCATCTGTCCTGCCCAAGGGAAAGGGAAAGACACCTATGGACACTGAGCCGGGGGACTGTCTGGGCTCTCACCCAGGCATCCCAGGGAAAGGATCCCTGAGGAGCAAGTCTTGCGCTGTACCCTGCAGCACTCCTAAACAGATGGCTAAAGGAAAGCTTCTGATACAGAAGCAGCATGAAAGGACCACACAGAAAAAGCTGCCTCAGAGCAACAGACTAAGCAGAGAGCAGAAGAAAACTTCATTTCAAAATGATAATTAGTGTTCTCCAGTTATAAAGGACAAGCCAGAGAATAAGAAGGAGCTTATAGAAATTGAAGACGTGGAAATTAAAAATGGAGTATTTGATATCAAGGTTGGGAGACAGCGTTAAGGAAGTTTCATAGAACACGGGATAAAAAGACAAAGACATGGAAAATAGAAAAGAAATGAGAATCGGAGAGCGAGCGAGGAGGCTCACAAGGCAAAGGGAGACGTTCCCAGAAGTTCAATAAAAAGAGGGAAAAAGTGAGGCAGTATTAAACTATCTTAAAGCCCAGATATTAGGAACACATATTACCAGGGGTTAAAATAAATGTATCAGGGGTAGGAAAGTGGCTTGGGCCTTATCAGTGTCTGCTGCCCAAGCATGAAGCCCAGAGTTCAAATCCCAGCACTGAGGTAAAGTCCAGGCATGACTATGCATGCCTGTAACTCCAGCACCGTGAGGGCAGAGGCAGGGGGATCAGAAGGACTTGCTAACTAACTCCAGGTTCAGTGGGAAATCCTGTCTCAAGTGAATAACAAGGAGAGAGAAAGAACAGGGTACCTGACAGCCTCCTCTGGCCTCTAAGCAAACACACACACACACACACACACACACACACACACACACACACACGGGGGGGGGGGATTTTTATAGCATTACATCTAATGAGGGAAAGAAGTCACACTAAGATCACAAAACCTTAAAGATTCCAAAAGCTCTCAAAGTTAAAGGTATAGCCACACGTCACTGGGCTTTTCAACGATGTGAATGCCACAGGCTCAGGAAGAAATGTCTTTAAGCCAGGGTGTGTTCCGACTTACAGCTCTACAGTAGTGCTGTAAACAGGAAATGCAGTCCGTGGAGATAAACGAGAAAATGACGTCATGAAGTCATGTGGCTGCCCTTGTGGACCGGGTGGGAGTGTTGCTGACAGCATCGTCTCTCTGAACTAGGTACATGTGCTCTTGGGGAAAGTAAGCACATCTATTTAAGGAAACGGATGGAAGTAGCTCCACCTGTAAAGTTGAGGACGTTCTAAGAGATTCGTAGGATGTCTGTGAATCCTGGAAGTCTGATCTTTCTGTCATGATGTTACAGGGGCAGGCTGATACTAGCTGAGCTTACACATTTCGGAAAAATAAAATGGAAACAGAAAGCATATCTACTTAGGGCAAGCTCAGTGCCACATACAGAAGGCACGTGCATGAAAAAAGCAGAAGTATATGGCTCAGTCAGTCCTGTCATTGCCAGGGCAAGAAGTTAACATCACCCTTCCGGTACCTGCGACATTCGTTTATACGTGTGCTCTGGATTGCCTGTGTCCCCGCTTGGCCAGTGGGGGGGGCCACCGGCCTTTGGTTTCCTTTCTGCAGAGTTGCTGCTTGTTGTTTGTTTGTCAGGAGCAGTGGTTGTGGCTACCTTTCCAGCAATCTCACCATCACTCTGCTAGGTCAAGGTAAGCCCCGCCCACCAAAGGCTTCTCTTTGGGCTCGCTTTCCCAGCACCCCTTGCCCTCAGAGGCGGTTCTCCCTGAAGCCCACAGCCAGCTGAAAACATTTCTCTGGTTCACGTGTTGATAGTTTCCATCAAGTGGCTTATTAAAAAGCCTTGAGTTTTAGACAGAGTTGGGATCATGCAAAAAACTAGATGGGGGTAGAGATCTTATTCTTGAGAAACAGCCAAAATGGGAAAATTTAACAAACAAGAGCAAAGTAAGTATGGCTGTTTCACCTCAGAAATACGTTTATGTTTTTTAAATAGACATCGATGCAGGAGGCTCAAT
This sequence comes from Uromys caudimaculatus, assembly GCA_028551405.1. NCBI lineage: Eukaryota > Metazoa > Chordata > Mammalia > Rodentia > Muridae > Uromys > Uromys caudimaculatus. Next base: position 34,215,917 of record CM052704.1, read on the forward strand.
TATGACGACTAGATGCAGAAATTTATTTTTTTTAAAGGTGGGAGATGCAGGGAACGAGACACGATCAAAGAAATAATGCAGGAAGTAACGCAAGAACGAGTCCTGGAGAAGACAGGCAAAAAGCAATGGCAGGAATTTTAGTGATATTTCTACTGTTGAAATCTTAGCTCTTTACAAGAGTCATAAGAGATGGTAAGGGATGAAAGGGTATAGTAAGAAATGGGGAGTAAGTGTGGGAGAGAGGCTTGGATTATCCACAGAAGCAGGAATGCACAACCAGTACACACCAGAGACCAGGAAATAATGGCGTGAGCCCATTCACCTGCAAGCCAATTTGACTCAAATTGCTTTTCTAAAAAAGAAAAGGTAGACTTTTACTTTTAAAAATAGGGACTTTTCCTTACTTAAAAACAATATTTTTCTGGTGTCAGAATGAATGTACATTATGAGAAAACAGAATATCCGGTCAATAATGAAAAGAAAAATAACATTGATGTAACAGAATGCCATTCCTGAGGTTTTGGATGCTCTTCCACTTTTATGGTACTGATAAGCACAATGGCTGCTCTTAACCACGTCAGGATCTAGCTTCAGGTCTCAGCATTCACATGGCACTTCACAACCATCTGTAACTCCAGTTCCAGGGGATCCAACGCCCTCTTCTGGCTCCCAGAGGCATTGCACCCATGTAGCACAGACATACATGCAGGGAAGATACTCACATATATAAAATAAAAACAAGCTAATAATGATCTTTGTTCACTCTGATCATAATGAGGAAGAACATACAAATTCTACAAAGTAGACTTCCTAGAAAAAAGTCACTAAAGAACTGAAAGGCTTGTTTGTTTGAAGCCAGGATCTCACTGTTTGACTGTGTAGCCCTGGCCTGGCTCAAACTTATAGAGATTTACCTGCTGAGATTGAAGGCATGCCCCACCATGTCTGGCTTTTGTTTTTTTCTTTTAAAAATACTGAGAAAGTTAGCGCATTTCTACCTGTTTCTGGAGGAAACCTCAGTTCCTACTAGTGGTCCGTGTGAATAACTGCGTAACTTTCTTGAAATAAACGTGTCCAGTGTTATACCATTTTCACTGCACATGTCATTCATTAAAACTAAGCACTGATTGTGGCCTTTTGGGCCCAGCAAGGGGAAACAGCACTCTCACTAGCAAGGCAGAGAACAGCCTGGACTAACATTTGGTGTCTTGGCCGTGACTCACTCGTGTTTGTGCCCTGTGCCTGCACACAGCACACGTGACTACATGCAGTACTAAGCAAATGCTGGGTCCCAAGCAGGTGAAAGTCTGAAATGGTGTATTTGTAGAGAGACACTCTCATGCTTATGTAAGGGTCTAGAAACTTGTTTCATATGGTAGGGAGTTACTGCTTCATCAGAAAAGCATGCTGCTTTTTGCCTGCCTGTGCTCTGTGCTAAGTAAGAAGCAATTGTTCCAATGATCCCTTGCCAGAGAAGACCGTCCACCCTGAAAGCAACTCCGAGATGCAAGATTGCAGTGTACAGATTTAGTCCAGAGCTGCTTCACCTGACTGAGTCCTTTTAAAACATGACTTCTGCAGCTAAAGGCCTCAGGGAAGCGTTGGGATCCTAAAGGGTCCCTTAAAAAAAATCATGTTCCAGCGAAGACTCGTGTTTCTAGTCAGCATAATTGGAAAGGGTTAGTAAGAGCGAGGAGGGCCGAGGAGTACCACACAGCCCGTGTCTGCAGAACCTGTGAGTTGGAATTAATCATCTTGGGTCTGGCTCAGAAGAAATACTGGCATACAAACAGCCTGAGTAGATGCGTAATTTGTATTAAGATTAACAACGGATCGTTTGACAACGCGCAATCCCAAAAGCCTCGTGACGCATCTGGCCCCCCACAAGCGACCTTGTGTATCTATCGCCTCTAATTTGGCTTGCTGCTGAACTTAGTGTTAAAATGTGCATAAGGACATGTCTCCATTGATGCATATTTCTCTATTTTAATGAAATCATTATAAAATATCAATGTCCACATTCTAAATATGTTTCCTACTAACTCCAGATCGCAGTTGATGTTAAACCAAACCATGCCTTTTGTTTATCCAGACAGGACTTCTTTAAATCTAGCTGGCACGTGGAGACAAGAAAGCACTGTGGGGTTTGGGGCTTGGACAACTGGGAAGGACAAGAATAAAGGCACAGAGCTCAGGCCTGTCTATGCAGGCCAGCACCACCTCCAGCCCTGTAGCTTCCGTGCAGCCTGGGGCTGGGGGTATGGAATGAGGGGGGGTGAGAGTGGAATGGGGCACTGTGGGAGTTGAAAGATGCAAAGTTGCCTAGTTATGGGGGTGAGGGAAGATCTACCTATCACTTCTCCTCATGCATCTGTTTGTGGACACTGGATTCCACAAGGGCAGCGTACAGAATAGCAATGAAAAGTAAAGAGACCCACACATACCCATGACAGGGATCCCCTTACTTCAAGGTCATGTGATAGAGATATCTAGTTGTAGGTAAAATGCCAAATGTTTAAACATTAAATGTCCCACTCTCCACTCCAAAAATACGGAAAACTCTCTGATTTCTAGAAACCAAGGGTCTTATTTTCCTTCATGCATAACCTGTTAAGACTGCCTCATTTGCCCAAAAAATTTCGGAATACCCAAGTTTCACTTTACAGTGACCATTGGACTGAGTGTGAGGTCCCAGATGGAGGAGTTGGAGAAGGGACTGAAGGAGTTGAGGGAGTTTGCAGCCCCATGGAGGGAGCAACAGAGTCAACTGGCCTGACCACACACACCCCCTCCCGTGCTCCTGGAGGCTGGACCACCAACCAAAGAATACACATAGAGGGACCCATGGTTTGGACCACATATGTGGCAGAGGAGGGCCTTGTTGGCCATCAGGGGAAGGAGATGCCCTTGGGCCTGAGGGTGTTCGAGTCCCCAGTAAAGGGTAATGTCAAGGTGGGAATACGGGAGTGAATGGGTGGGTGGGTGGGTGGGAGGGGAAATACCCTCATAGAGGTGGGGTGGGGAGGGGAAAGGGGGGTTTCCAAAGAGGAGACCTGGAAAGGGGAAAACATTGGAAATGTAAATATAGTATCAAAAAATTGAAGAAAAAAAAAAAAAAAAAAAAAGACTGCCGCATTTGTTCAAATGGTATAAAATGGTGATTGTTGGGCCTAGGCACCGTGTCCTTCTATCAACCCTCGGCTGATAAACCGGAAGAAAACCTGCAGAGGTGTGCCATATTGGGTCATGTACTTTCTGCAGCCTGCCTTTCTCACAGAGGTAATTTGACAGAATTTTAAGATTCCTTGGCTGAAAAGGAATAGGATGTTGGGTTCTTAGGCGTTCGTGTACAGGAAAGGTTTATTAGGCCACTCTTCCAAGAAACCACAGCAAGATATACAGGAAAGGATTTCTGGTGGTTATCAGACTCCACGTCAGGCCAACCCCGGTGCCCACCATACACTCGGACAGCCCGGCACGCAGGTGAGAACGGCTCCCAGCACGCCCCACTTCTCACTCACCTGACCGTGGGCAGGAAGCGCAGCATAGGCCATGGGTGGGTTCATCACTCCTTTCTGCTTAATGAGAAGCATGCGTTTCTGGTCCTCGCTCAGGTGCGCCCTGGGAGCCTGCAGCTGCGGTGGAGGCGGAGGCTGCTGCTGGGGCGGCTGCGGCTGCGGAGGCTGCGGTTGCGGAGGCTGCTGGATGTAGGGCATCAAAGGGGTTTTGTTGGGATTGGCCATAGGGGGCGTCATTCTCGGACTCAAATCCGCATTAAAATGGGTCAGAGGCTTAGTGTTGCCATAGGTGAGAATATTGTGCTGTTTGTTTAAGGAGTTTGTACCCAAGTTATTTGGCTGCTGACTGATCATATTCATGTGATTCGAAGGGAGGTAGTTCACGGCCGTCTTCTGCAGGCTGTTCGCCATTGCAGGCACTATAGTGTTTTGGTTGTTAAAGGCTTGGGGGTACATCATTGGGCTATTTGGTTTTTCTGACGCAAAAGCTGGTCCATATGGACTTGACGGAGGCCCTAAGGGAGACCAACTTGAAGTCTGATTTGAGTGCTGCTGTTGCTGCTGTTGCTGCTGCTGCTGTTGCTGCTGCTGCTGCTTCTGCTGCATGAGTTTTGCCCTCTGTTGTTGTTGGGCAGCCATCTGTTTGAGCTGCTCTGCTGGGGACATGTCAGAGCTGGGCACTGCCACAGAGCCTGACCCTGAACCAGAGACAGCCACAGAGACTGGATTAAGGAGATAGCCATTGCCAGGCCGAGGTGGGGCTTGACCTGGAGTGTGGGCTTGGGTTGGAGTCTGGGGGGACTGGACAGCACAGTTAGCTGGCGAGCTGGCAGGGTTTGGAGCCACGGGAGTGTTGGCCACGGAGGGCAAGCTAGTGCCTGTGGAGACAGTAGAAAAGGGAGGACCAGAAGATGAAGGTCTGGCCTGAGGCGATCCCAGAGAGCCGTGTGCAAAAGGAGAGTGAGAGGTATCGCTCTTCACACTCATGCTCTCCTGGGAGAGTGGGGTCTCCATGGTTGTCTGTGAGAATTCCTGCTCCTTCTTCTCTTCAAAGTCTTCATTGAACAGGTCCTGGATGTCATCTTCTGGGACCGTGTTGGCCAGTTCGTCTATTAGTTCTTGCCACTCTTGGTCATTCAGGTTAATGTCAGAGAACAGCTTGTTCTGATTAGAAAGGGATGTTTCTGATGTGTCTATGCAGGCAGGGTCATCAAGAGGCTCCTGTTTGAGGTCTTTGTTCTGCAAGATAGCAAAGCTATCCTCCAGATCCCCGCAGCCATTGACAGGGAGCTTAATCTCAGGGAGCCTGCCGTTCTTACTCAGGTCTTCTAGAAGCCCAGGAGGGTGAGCAGCACTGTTCTGCAGGGGCAGAGAAGGCTTGAGGTCAAGTTGGTGAAGGGGAGAAGCTGAAGGTAGAGGCATGTTGTTGGGCAAATTGTTGATGGCTTCCAGCCCCGTGCTAAGGTCCTTGCGGATACGCTTGCCTGTGGGCGAGAAGCTCCCGTCGCAAGCACCATTCTGCTGGTCCCCATTTAGTGGCGATCGGGCCCCTTCCAACTTCCTCTTCACAGTCTCTTGCAGCTGGAAAAGAAAAGGGAGAAAAGGTCATTTAATCTCAGACCCAACTCTTAAACACTGTGACGTGAATTGCTGTGACTACCTTTGTGGGTTTCCATGTTTGTGTTGATACGTATGCACCTGTATGCACGTGTATATGGAGGACAACCTTGGGTACTCTCTACCTTGCTTTGAGACAGGGTGTCTCATTGGTCCAGAGCGCACCCAACCTTGCTTTGAGACAGGGTGTCTCATTGGTCCAGAGCGCACCCAACCTTGCTTTGAGTCAGGGTGTCTCATTGGTCCAGAGCGCACCCAACCTTGCTTTGAGACAGGGTGTCTCATTGGTCCAGAGCACACCCAGGAGGGGAAGCTGGCCACTGAGAACCCGGGGACTCATTTAACTCTGTACTGCTGGGATTACAAGTGGGCATGTGCCTGAATATTTTGGTGTCCTCTGTAGGTTTTTGGAATGGAACTCAGATACTACTGACTGAATAATCTCCTTAGCCCACAAACTACATTTTAAATGCTCTAGAACACACAAAAAAGGAAAGGGCGCTTCTAGTTTCAAAATAGGTAATGCCATGAGGAAATATTTCATCTACAAGCAGAGTTCAGAGAGCCCAGAGATGTGCAGGATCAAGGTCACATCAAGGGTCGCCTGTGAGCATTTTTCCAAATAAGAGACATTGCACTTGAAAAAGATAACTATCCTCAGTTCTCGCCACACCATAATTGAAATCATCAAGGAATTAAATTGATGATATTTTGAAGAACACTAGAGATGTCTTTTTTTTTAAATCACTTTATTGTAATAAACTTGCAAATTGGAAAGAGAAAGGAAGAAAGAAGAAAAGAGACCATACAGAGAGATCACCATGGCCTTTACCCAGACCCAGAGTCTGCAGTGCTCAGTGGACTACACAGAGTAGCTGTTCTGAAGCTGTGGCACTTGGCTTTGGGTTTTCCGCTGTCACTGAGTGACTCTGCTCTGCCCTAAAAGTTAGGAAGCGTCAAAACTCGGAAAGAATTCGTTTTATACCCTTTCACAACTCGTGGCTTTACTTGATTTATGTCCCTCCTCATCACCAAATAATAGTGCTTCCTATTCTTTCCACATTTATATTATACCCTCATATACATTTGTTTATGGATACACATGTATGTATACATTGCAGAATAAATTCCAACATGAAGAAAAACATGCTTTTTTTTTTCTAAGGGTGGGTAACCTCACTTAATACTTTCTAAATCCATTTCTTTCTGCTAATTTTGTGGTTTCCTTTTTCTTTAGAGCTGACTACTGTTTCATTTTATGGATGCAGCAAACATTCCCTAACCGTTTCTCTGTTGATGGCAGACTAGGTTGGTTCCATTTTCTTGCCATAGTGACCAGAGCAGCGAAACTGTCCTATGAATGTGGATTTAACACCTGACTGAAATATCGATAATGAAGATTAATGTTGAATACAGACCCAAAACATTCGCATGTGTTTTAGTTTACATCACTTTCAGCGCCGCCTGCTGCGTGGTGTTTCCGTCCCACGATGCCACACTTGGCTTCCTCTCTCACTGTCATGCATTCTTTGTTGTAAATGATGGGATTCTCCCAGTTTCTCCTTAACTTTCCCCCCTTCTGTTCATTTATGCAATTTCCTCTACTACAAGCCTTGGCTATCTTCCTGAGGTTGACGGTCACAAACTGTGTAGCCAGCTCCATCTCTGCTGAGCCCCGCCAACTCCAACCTACTTAGATAGCTCAGGAACTTCTAAAACTCAGTTTGATCCTCACCTGTTCCCCGCCTCAGGATCTGCCCAGTTATCCAGGACAGAAGTGTGAGCGTCTCGTGCAGAAGAGATACGCTCATCTCGTGCCTACCCACACTGTCACTGGCCCTGACCAAGGACCCTCTCTGGGTGACCAACTCACTCCCTCGTCTGTTCTTCTACCCACTGTTTAACTCTCATATCTATTCTGTAGACTGACAGCTTCCTCAAAAGACACATTGCGGTGTGGTTTCTGTTTATAAGCCCGAGAGATCAGTTTACAGTCTTAACCGCCATCTTTGGATCGTCCTGTCATGACTTTCCACATCCTCCCATGCTCATCCAGTGTGTGTCTTCCATCAATTATCCTTTAAGACTTTTTTAGAAGATATCTGTATCTGTATCTCCGTATCTCTGGATGTATGTATGTATGTATGTATGTATGTATGTATGTATGTATCTATCTATCTATCTATCTATCTATCTATCTATTGAGTATGTGTGTGCGTGTGTGACGTTGAGATCAATCCCAGGAGGCCTTGCTCATGCTAGGCCAGCACTGCCCAAAGGGCTGCAACCCACACTCCCTCAGCCTCTTTAAGTTCTCTGTGTCAGGCTTCCTTCTGCCTCCAGGCAAAGTATTTTTTTCTTTGCTTGGGAAAATCAAAAACCAAACTCCTCTCCTTCCCTGGCTAATACTTCCTCTCTCCTTCCCTTCCCTGGTTAACACACCCTCTCTCCTTCTCTTCCCTGGTCAAGGGCTGTTCCCTGTTCATATCAGATTTCAGATTCCTCTTACTGTAGGAAGCTGTGTGCCCCTCCCTTCCCCCCAGCCCACCCACACTCAACTGAATTAATTAGAATAAGGTTTTTCAAGCTGTCCATACATCTCCATTGTAGGCACTGCCAGACTTTGTGCTGAGAACTTAGGGACTGTGGCTGCCTTTTTTCCTGGGTGTCTGCAGTGGTCAGGATCTTCGCCAACAGTTAATAATTACCTGCAAAAGGAGTCTAATTCAGAGATGCTGCAAGTGAATTTGACGGAGGGCAGACCTCAGCTTCGTGGCCAGAAGTAATTTCTGACTGAGAGTCTTCATTCTTGGTAACAACGGGTGGGATGCTCTCTTGCTCTGAGCAGTGTTTTGTGGACTCAAGTTCTTGCTAACTCTAGGAGTTTATTCATATTATACCCAGTTCAGCTTTGTGACACTGCTCTTCTTGACAGAAGAACGGTGGCTGTGCTCCATGGGTGTCCACAGTGTGGGAGCTGGGGAGATGCATGCTGAATGGATGAAGGCTTCCCCTTGGCCATCTTCCAACTCAGCTGCATGAGACAGTAAAGGACCTAAGTGGTACAGGGTGGAGTCCAGAACAGTTCTTCCATCTGGGTACCTCGTGCTCTTGGCAGAGATGACCTTAGGGGTGAGAGGTGTTGGATCCCCTCCGAACTGCACTTGGTAGAGTCAGTTGGCAGGGCTCTGCAGGGCTCTAGAGGAGCCCCTCGGATTGTAACACCGATCTAAAGGTGATGTGAGTTTTAAGGAATATGTGCTCTCTTGGAAGCAGAGAATTATGTTTTTAAAAGTAAACAGAGTCAAACTCCTATCTAATCATTTCCTTAAACCTTCCAGTTTTAACCACAAACCAGACCCTGCCCTATTCACCCAGTCAAAGCTCTTGAATAGCTGAGATCAGGGACCTAACTGGGACACACCAGAACTCACTTGACTTCAAAGAAAAAAAACCACATCAACCCATCACATTAGGGGGACACTGCTAGAAAGCAACATTATTTATGGAACAAATCAGGAAACCGAGATTCTGATCACTGACATGACAGTTGTTTGAACGTATGTAGCTCCAAACACGTGGACAATTCAAGTATCACTGCTTAATGACCTAACAGAAACGGGGCCAGGCACCTCCTGAAGTGATGCTAAGCTTCAGAAATTAGTACCTGTCTTTAAGAATGAATCTAACGCTGGGCCTTTAATCCCAGCACTTGGGAGGCAGAGGCAGGTGGAGTGCTGGAGTCAGAATGACTGCTTAACTCCAAGATTCCCCTGACCCACGCACTAAGATGTGGTTTGGTCCTCAGTAATGGATGCAGCGGTGCCGGAAAGGCCACACTGAAGGGGATAGGCTTTTCGTTCTGCTTGCTTCTGAGCCCCAAACTGTTCCCAGCTGACAATCAAAAATGAACTTGGAGAAATTTCTCTAAATTGTCCCAAGTTTGGTTTCATTGGTTCCCAAACGGGTTAGTAACACTTAGCTCACTGAGCTACTGTGACGGGAGTCCATAGGAGATAATGTGAAACACGGAATTTTGCACGTGGGACCCAGTCAGCACGCACTAAGCCTTAGCTTTACTATTTTTAAAATTCAGTCACGACTGCCATGGGGACAGAATGCATCCTGAGTCTTCAAGACACAGATAGGTATAACGACAATATTTCCGCTCCCTAGCCGGCCAAACCTTAATGTGTTCCAAGCATCTGGAGTAGCTTTCTTAATATGAACAACAAAAATCAAATTTGCAATTCAATCCCAAGTCCAAGTGCTAATGCATCCGTGTCCCAGATTGTAGAACAGGGGAAGCTGCGTTGTTCAGGTTCAAACTAAGTCCATTTTCAACATGCCACCTGAATGGGGCTGCAGCGGAGTAGATTCGTTTCCCCAGGGGTCTCACAGTCTCCGCTGCTGACCCCTTTTAACCAAATCTTGGTATGTATATTTCATGCCTCAGTATTTGGGAGTATGAGAAAGTCAGCCCTGAAGATGCTATGCTGTGGTTTTTATGTCCTGTGCTGTTATGTCCAAGATGGAGCAATCCTCACATCCGTTCCCTCTGTCTCATCGTGTGTTGTTTATGGGAAGGTGGTCTGAAAATCTAATTCTCTTTATGTCTCTCTCGGGAGAAGGGGATGTGGGAGGGAGACGCGCGCAGCGCCTGTGTGTGTTGGAGAGGCTGACAAGCAGTTCAGTGAGAAGGAGCCTTGGCTGCAGGGGAGCAATTGTCTTGGGAGTCCCCACTCTTAGGGACTCAGGTCAATCTCAGCCCAAATAGCCTATCGCAACAAGACTGGCCCTCTTGCCTCTGGGAGCAGAAAGCCTCTCAGTCCATCGTGCCCTCATGAGCAAAGCACAGAAACTTCACTGAGGCTTAACTCGCTTGTTTCCATGTCACCACGGTTACACAGAGATGCTGTCTCCCATTAAGGGAAGATGAGCTGCCAGTAGCTGAAGTGTGCCATTCAGTAAATGCCTGTGACAATATGAGTTGCTATCAGGTGTCAAGTACTCTGGAGACAATAATTCCCCTTCCAGAATGCTCTAGAGATGGTCTCCAGTCTGCACTGTGGCTTGATAGCTTGTGTTTAGGTTAAATTACAGAATATAAACGAGCTGGAGAAAGTAAGAGAGAGAAAACCAGAAGCTGAAAGGCATAGGATGGAGTGTGCCTAGGGGTCTATGGTGTCCCCCAGATCCATAACAACAAGAATAGAAGATACCTGCACATCGTTGTTTATTGCAGGCTCTCTACAACAGCTAAGATATGGGAAAGATCCTTCAGCAAAGAAACAGAGTTTTTTAAAAAATGTGATATAGAGCTGGTGAGATGGCTCAGTGGGTAAAAAACCTGTTGCTGAGTCTGACAGCATGAATTTGATTCCCAGGGTCTACACAGTGGAAGGAAAGAGAAGTCATTCAAAGAACGTCTTCTGACCTCCACATGTATGTGACACATGCACACATGTATATACACTGCAATGCACACACACACACACACACACACACACACACACACACACACACACACACACAGAGTATGTATTTTTTTCAGCCATAAAGAAGAATGAATAAAAAATCTGAAGGAAAATAAATGCTACTAGAGATGATCATCTTAAATGAATAAACCCAGTCTCAGAAAGTCAAGTATTGCAAGTTTCCCCTTATTTGTGGGCCCTCGACTTTATACAGAGATACAGAAAGGCACATGTAAACAGATAATATGAACATAAAAGCAAGTATCTAAGGGAACAAACCAGACAAGTGGGGGTGGGGGGGACCAGAGAGTGAAGTGAAGGGTGTGCTTAGAGTCTATTATATATGTGTATGAAAATGGCCTTATATAACTTGGTTTAATAAAATAATTCCTGAATGAACAGCTGTGTCTTTCAAGTTTCAAAGCACATGCTATATGACCACAAAGGATAATGGTTATCCTTACGGCAGACCTTTGTGCCAACGGGGCTGATGGTTCTGTACTGGGAAAGAGACCATGTTGGGGTGGGGGGATGGGGAGGTGGCACCTGTTACCAGGAAAAGTATGTCTGAGGTTACCAGGCCTCTACTGACATAGTGAAGCCCATTCTTAGCCAGGTCCTGGGTGTCCCCTGAGCCAAGATGATGTCCATTTTGACAAGATCTTTTTCTCTTTAGATTAAGGCAGTTCCTGCACGTTCAAAGAAACTCGAATTGTTGTGTCCCTGATTTCATAAGACATTGTCCAGGATCGTTGAGCTCAGGAATAAAGATGGCAGTCCCACACATAATAATAAAGACTCTACCCAGGAGTGGTGGAAGCCTGTATTCCCAACACAGAGAAGACTCTGGTGGGAGGATGAAGAATTTAAGGCTAATCTGGACTACATAGTAAGACCTGTTTGAGACAAAACAAGAAAAGCCAAATCAACTCTCTGGGGGAAGACCTGGGAATGGACAGCCATCTGCCTGCTCTCTACTCCTAAAGACTGTTTTAAAAGAGAGATTTAATTAGACCCTTTTGATAGGACTTGAGACACCATGAGGCTGAACCGTGTCTAGGACTCATATCAGAGAGGTGGCTAAACTCATAGTCAAATTCCAACTCAGTTCTGATTCTATAGCTGGCTTCACACCCTCACCGGGGACTGGGCCAAATACCAATAACTAAATCAAAAGGTGGGTGCACAGTACTCTTGCTTACTATGTCTTTGGGAATCCTTGCTTCCACTCCATTGTCTTTCGAGTGATTCTTCTCCTCCTCCTCCTCCCCCCTCCCCCTCTCATCATAGCTGTTTCTCTAGCACAAGTGAGAATGACTTTCCTTCCCTGAGATTTGAACGTGGGTTCGAATCTCTACTGCAGATGCTAGTGACCTCCAGGAGAACATTTGGTTGCCTTGGTCTGCTCTGGGCAAACTTGAAGATGTTTCTCTAGAGCCAATCATCATGTAGTTATTCTCTTCCATTGTACAAGCAGTAATAGGTCGAGGGACACATGAATGAATCTGACTTGCTTATTTTGTAGTTGATGAAGTGACTTAGCATGCACATGTGTTAGCTATTCTCAGTGTGAGGCTAGAACAGAGCACAAAACACTTCCAGAACTCTCCACAGATGTGAGTACTCTTACAAAGCCTTTAAGACTTTTAGGGATTTGATTTTCCTTTCTTCTGTTTTCAAGTGTTGCTATGCAATAAATTAGTTTTAATTCATTTTTGTCAGTACATATTAATTGTTTTGAGGGCTTCATGGTGGCATTTCCATATATACTTATAACGTACACTTGATCATATTCAAAGAATTTTATTTTCTTTAGTGTTTTTTTTTCCCACTTCAGTGGATCTAGTTCCCTCGAAGCTGTTAACATGGCAGATGTCCTGATTGGGCCTCCGGGATCCCTGACTTAGCAGCATCAGACAGAGGCCAGACTGGGACACAGGGTGATGATTGGGACATGGATAGCAAGAGAAATTTAATGAATTCCTCGGGTTCTCCTGAGTTAGCTAGATTAGGATCTCCTGCATTTAGATCCTGGAATCCAGACTGCAATTATTGCTGGGTTCTGATATTTTGAAGTCTGTGATTAGAATTTTTAAAGACACACATTCAAATCACACAGAGTATTTCCTACGTGCTCTGGGACATCTCATAAGTAGAACCAGGGAGCTGTACTCTAGAATAGTGTTTTCCTGACCTCAGGGGATCATGAATTGAAAGCAATATTGATGGATTTCCATACTCCTTTCCACAAAGGTATATTAATATATATTAATAATTGATATATAGATATACATATACATTAACAGTTTTGGTTCTCTGAGCACAGTAATACCTGTCACCCTTCCCCACAACACGCTACGAATGGATGGGGAGGACATCATGCATTGTGCAGGCTCGGTGGCTTCAGGGTCAACCCATTTCCAAGAATATGGACCATCCCAGAAAAGAAATACACCCACAAATGTGCTGAACAAAAGTTCAAAAGAGATCTCTCCAAAAGAGATCTCCCCAACAGGCAGAACAACACAGAAAGAAAATGGAAAACTGCACCCCAACCTGTGAGGCCCTGGCCAATCGCAAACATTCTCAGCATTTAGAGAAAAAAACCCAACAACATTACCACAAGGGAGAGTACAGAACGTCTCACAATATAGCTATATGCTCTGCACACTTAGTATACATAAACCAGGTTAAAACTCTGCTTGTGGGGAATCCAGAATACGGTTGGTTTATCTTTTAGTTATGGTTAAACTTGTAGTAAGTACCAACTGAGCGCACCACAACTCTATGAGAACGGGTCCCAATACATCAGGAGCGCGGCAGACAAGGCCCTTGACATTTAGAAATGCTGTGTCCCAAGATCTCAAACTTCCAAGTTTCCAAGTGCATAAATGTCTACACAGGCTCCTGGCTTTTTCACAATTGAATGAATAAATTACATTTCCCGGCAGGTCACAGGAGCCCTGGGTACTCTTTTTATGTGAAATTTAAGCAGTTTTCATGAGCATTGAGAACAAATGAACTACTCATTAAGACCAAGATGGTAATCCCAACAGTCACCAGGGCTGTATGAGCCTCAGACCTCTTCACGTAGCTTCAAGCAGGATGCTGAAGGATAAATTGTTATCAGATAATTCAATTTGTTGTTTAGTAAGTGACTTAAGATATCGCTGCTACACAGTATTCCAGTTGGTTGAAAACTGCCAGGCATCATGCCGAGGGTATTGGACCCTAATTTTTTACATTTATTTTTATTGAGACAGAGTCTTACTATGGAGCCCTGACTAGCCTAAAACTCAATATGTAGACCAGCCTGGCCTCAAACTCACAGAGAGCCACCTGCCTCTGAGTCCTGATTCGTAAAATTAAAGGTATGCAATACTACATCTGTTCCATTTTTATTTTTCACTTTTTTGAGGCTGAGTCTCATGTAGCCCAGGCTGGCTCCCAACTGGCTATGCACCCAATCTGCCTTAGAACTGTTGATCCTCTGGCCTCAGGTTCCCAACTAATTGGATTGCAGGGTATACCACCATATTTGCTAGTGTTTTTCATTTGCCATCTTGACAATCACCACCACCACCACCACCACCATCATCATCATCTCATAATAATCTCGTAATGGTTGGTGAATGCTTCAGCAAGGACAGGTAACTCATATTCCTCTCAAAGCTTGTCTTCCCCTGATGACTACCACCCCACCAAACTTCAACAAAGCTTGCTGATAAATTCTGAGTTTTAGAACTTATCAAAAGGGTCCAAGGAGGACCCATCCATGGCTGAGTCAGATCTGCCTGTTTCACAGAAATGCCTGGTGCTTTTCTACAGGAAAGATGCTGTGCTCCAAGTCTGTCACGTGTGTGAGGAGCTGATGGCTGCAGCCCCGGCAGCGGCTATGTGCATCCAGCGACTCCCCTGCATGCAAGAGCTTTCATAGGCAAAGCTACACAGGGACGAGCAGGTCTGTCAAAATCAGTCAGAGCCCAGAAAGGCTCTGTCTTCCTTACACACACACACACACACACACACACACACACACACACACACACACACGCAGTGTTTACTTTTTAAAGCACAAGAAACAATATCCTTAGGGGTCTCTCCCAGTAGTTCTTACCAGGAGTCATGTATACATTTTCTTTTCAAACATATCTGTAGCTATGACCTTGTGTTATTTTCTGAATTTTCTAATGGGATTTTATTTATAGCTGTAAAGAAACGAAGGGGGGGAGGTGAGGAAGGAGAAAGAAGCATTAGGAAGGAAGTGAACAGATGAAAAGATTTGATATGGTGGGTGTCATTCCCAGCTGGAGACTCCTACTAGCGAGGACGGACGGCCAATGCACAGCAAGCCACGGCCAAGCCCAGGGTTCTATGTTTGTATTCTGGGAAGGGCGAGGTGGGAGGAGAAACACCTCAGAGAGCTTCCGTGCTTTTCCCTTCCTTGTGTAGAGAGCCCAAGGATATTTTTATTCCACTGTTTACTCAAAATGTCCTCTTTCTCAATGAGGAATTCTCACTTTTGTTTTTAGCCCCTTCGTGAGATTCTCTCTCTCTGCAGCTCTGAAGTCGTGCACCAGCTTAGGAGATGCAAATGGCCCAGAGCTTCCAGATGTGAGGAGATGCTTTGGAATGCAAAAGTATTGAGATAGGTCTATAAATAAAAATCTCTGGTACTCCTCAAACAGGTCAGGAGCCCCATTTCCATGTGTGCTGTCACACAGCGAGCACACCCTGGCAGCCAAGAGCCACCTCTCAATGAGAGCACATAGATTCATATCTTCCCCCTTGGCCCACATACCTCTGCCAGTAAGCAAACAAACACCATAATTCTTATTTCTAGACAGTCCCTGATTCCTAGGTCTCCATTTCACTGGGCATTTTTGCTCCAGATATGAAGGCTGAGAACCTGGGCTTTCTTCACCAACAAGGGGACTGCTTTATGGCTATGTCTTTCCATGTGTTCACGTATGTGCACCTGTGTGCAGTCCCGTGCCTAAGCATGCAGAGGCCAGAGGCTGACGTTGGTTGTTATTCTCTAATGCTCTCTACCTTATTTAGGTCTCCCACTGAATATTCTACTACACAGACTGGCCTGGAAGGCTTGGGGGCGGGGGTGTCTTCCTGTCTCCTGGCACTTGGATTACGGGTGAGCACAGCCAAGTGCCCAGATTTTCACAGGACTGTTGTGGGCCACCCTTGGGTCTTTAGGCTTACTTGGCAAGCCCTTTCACCAGTGCGTTTTTAGATTTTTCCCAACAAGACCCAAGGCAGGACAGGAGGACTTTTCTCTCCTGAGTGAATCCCCATGAGAAAGGTAAGATACCCACATGCACACGCCATAGGAGGCACACGCTTATATATGAGCAAACATGGAAATGTCCAGCCCGGTGGCGGAGCATGCCACCCACCATTCAACCTAGAAGCAGCAGCAGTCTGGAGCCTGCCAGCTGAGCCTTCCTGTGTGGGAGACGCTGCTCGGCTTCATCCCAGCTGAAATTCATTTTTCAAAAGAAATTAGACCAAGGCACTGTTGTTATAGCAACAGTCAGAGTCATTTAGGCACACAGTCTCTTTTCTACAACCCCACTGACTTTTGTGGGCAGCATTTCATTTATGCAAGGAGAGTGGCCAAGGCTGAGCCTGCATGGACCCTTTATCAGCCTTGAAGATGTGAAAGCCCGAGTCCTCTATGGCCAATCTAGAGCCCTAAGACAATACTACGTGCTCCAGAGGGTGAGCAGGGAAGACATCCAATAAAATCCCTCTGAATCCAGCACTTCCATCCCCGGGGGTAGGAACTGAGTGTGTCAGCTCTGGATTTCCTGGCTTATCCAGGGATTGGCAGCTCAGAGGAGAAATATCTGGTGAGCATAGTAATGCAGTCAGTGAACCTTGAAGTGACTTCATTATTTCAACTCTGTAGGACTTTGGGGTGTGACAGTCCACACCAACCACTGAAAACCATACTCAGTTCCAAAATGATCTTATTCTGACAAAAATGCACACCTCTTAAGGGAGGACCCTCATGTCAAAAGGCCTGTCAGAAAAAAGACACCAGGGGGTTGCCTACATCCATACTAGGGATATACAAGGATAATATCAAACTGAGCCTAGTGCTCATGGCCAATGTTACAGGACACCTGTGTCCCTACATGAATCCGTATGTCAAAGTCCAGCCACCAGAAACTCAGTCTTTATAATGTCACTAAGGTAAAGTAAGGTCATTAAGGTGTGGTGACTTTTTATAAGAAGCAGGAATTAGGCTACAGGTCACAGAGAAAAAACCTGTGAGGACAGATGGCTGCTCTAACCTGCTAGTCCACTTGGTTGCGCTACTGCAACAAAATGCCAGAGGCTGGATACGTTATGAAGAACATTTTATTTGTCACAGTCTTAGATGCTTGGATGCTAAGATAAAGATGCTGGAAGGGTCAGGGTCTGGTTAGCCCTGTTCCCTATGGAATGGTGTCAAGGCTTGGTGAGCCCTGTTCCCTATGGAATGATCCAAAGCCTGGTGAGCCCTGTTCCTATAGAATGGTGTCAGGGTCTGGTAGCCATCTTCCTATGGAATGACGTCACCTAGGTATCCTGGCATGGCAGAAGAGCAAAAGAGAAAGGGCCTAAACTAGATCCCTTTAGCCTTTCAGTCTATACCAGTCCCACTCATGAGGGCTCAGTGACTTAATCAACTCCAGTTGGAGCCCCAACTGTTAAAACATCACCACCTGGGGATGCAGATTCAATACTGAGTTCTAGGAGATACTCAGGCCAGGGCAAGGGCTTGGCAGAAACCAACCTTGCTGGCAGCTTGCTGTTGGACATCCAGCCTCTAGGACCTGCGAGGAGGTAAATTTCTGGAGCGTATGCAGCCAGTATATGATACTTTGTCACGACAGCCTTGACAAAGACTCATCATTTGATTCCTGCCTATCCCTGTCCTCTCTGGGTCTTAGTCAGGTCAGGGCACTTAATAACTAACATAAAGGATCATCTTGTACAAACTTGTCCAACTGACTGAGCACTGCTGGGCATGAGTTCTGTCAGGTGGGAAGGTCGTCGTGAGTAGGAGTGGGTGTCCAACCTCAAGAACCTTCAGTGTGCAGGGAAGCAGAGACTAGGCAAGAGTGTAGTTTGTAGTAGGCAGCTGGATGGCATGTCCCTGCCTCCTACCAGTGTCCCAGGCTGGGGACCAGGCCTTTAGCACATGGGCCTTTGGGGGAACACTCTACACTAGACTGTAGAAGGCATTGTGCAAGGAGGAAAGGCTTCCTGTGGGAATTTACATGCAACCTAAGGTTTGAGGCATGGACAGGGAGCAGCAGTTTAGTCGGTGGGAGCACATCTTTGTTCAGAGAAGAAAGAAGCACATTTGTGAGCAAGGACCTCTGGCACGTATGTCTGCCTCTACACTCAGTGTCCAAGTGCAAACATGGAGAACTGAGCTTGGAGGGAGAAGCAGGAGCCACAGAAGAACCAGCCTAAGCCAGGAGGTGTGGGCTAGTCCAGAGGACATTAGGGGAACACACTTTACTTGTGACGTTAAGTTCTGATTTGATAATGATTAAAAAGTGGTTAATAAATTAAATGCTTGGTAGCAAGTATCCTAACGGCTGCTCTATGGCTCCTGCCCCCTCAAGTTGCTTTTGTACCACAAATTTTGTCAGAGTAATAAGAAAAGTAAGGAATGCAGAGAAACAGAAACTTTAACAAATAAAGCACTGTTACAATAAATTACAAAAAGTGAAACCTTTGTAGTGATCAGTACTGTCTTACTAGGGTTGCCATGCCAATGTATCAGACGAGGTGCCTTTTACAGTCTAGTGTAGAGTGTTACCCCAAAGGCCCACGTGTTAAAGGCCTGGTCCCCAGCCTGGGACACTGTTAGGAGGTAGAGGAACCACCAAGAGCTAGCTAGCGCTTCCTCTCTCTCTCTCTCTCTCTCTCCCTCCCTCCCTCCCTCCCTCCCTCCTTCCCTCCCTCCCTCCTTCCCACCCTCTTTCTCTGCTTCACGGCCAGCATGCAGTAAAGAATCTCCTCTTCCACACATTTCTACCATCATGCCCTACATCACTGCAGGCACAAGCAACAGCGCCAAGTGACTGAGAACGTGAGCCGAAATCAACCCTTCCTCATTCTGAATGGAATTCCCCTGGTGTCTACCAAGTGATAGAGCTGACTAATACAGTGGCTAAAACAAACCTAAGCTTCGCCATTCTGGCGACCAAAGATCAAGGAGTCAATGTGCTTTGTCTCTGACAGGCCTCTCTCTGGCTGACAGAGACTCACATTTTCCCCTGGTCCTCATATGGCTTCTCCTCTGTGATGCCACAGCTTTTGTGTCTGTGCGTCCAAATTTCTTATGAAGACAGAACTCATATTCGTTTCAGGCCCACCTTTACTGCCTTGGCTGTAATTTAAATGGCCCTGTCTTCAAGAACAGACTCTGAGGACTTCAGCCTCTGAATTTGGGGAGACATGATTCAGCTCAGACAGGCTCCAATACCATTCTTGCATAGCTGATTAGAGACATTCTCAAGTTATAAATCAATAGGATACAGAGTTGGCTTTAAAGGGAACAGTTGACAATTACTACTTTATCCAGAGCTTTAACAATGCTTTATTTGTAAAAGTGTCTGTTTCCCTGCATTCGTTACTTTTCCTATTGCTTTGGTACATTTCTTACTACTCTGGTACAAAAACAACTTAAGGGGGTCGTAGAGATGGAGCATCAATTAAGGTACTTGCTACTAAGTCTGACAACGTGAGCTTGATTCCTGAAACCCACCCAGTATGAGAATATCTAACTGCCCTGAGTTGTCCTCTGACCCTCACATGTGAGTTGGCGCACACACACATACACACACACACACACACACACACGTGCATATGCACACACATTTGCATGCACATTTGCACACACGTATGCACACTCACTCATAATAACAATTTAATAGTTAATAATAATAACTATAATAAAATAATTTTTTCAAATAAGTACTTCCCATTCACTCTTTAATGTCCTATCTCCTGACCAACCCTCAGAGCAGGCAGAGGTGGGCCTGCTGCAATTTAAGAGGCCCTGAATAGTACCTTCTTGTTTCCTGAGAGTAAGCAAATGTTCTTTTACAGTGACCACCTGATTTCAGAGGGATACAACAGAGGGAAAACTGAGGCGGAGGAAGAACCTGGTCCCCTGCTCCAGTCCAGTATCCTGAGTGATAAATCACAGGGCTCATGATGGGTCAGATTTGTCAACTTTCTTCTCAGACTGTGGCACGCTGTCAATGTCCTGTAAAGCTGTAGAGCCCAGCTAGGCATGCCAGCGATTTTCTCTCCCCTCTAGCCAACCAGACATTATTTATGCAGTTTCCATTAGAATGCTGCAGTCAGGTTTGCATAATATTTCCTATAACTACCTACTTGTGCATAGTTATGGCTCTCGTAAAACTCCCCTGGGGCAGATTTCTTTCGTTCTACTCTCTCTTCAGAAGTTAAAATATTATAACAACAGATGATGATTTTAGAGATATTTTTGAATGAATGGGAAAGAAAGGAATTTTTTAAAAAAAGAACTACAATGAATATTTTGCTACCTTTTGTCCAATTTAGCACCATAAATCAAACGAACTGATCATAAAGCCACCAGGCAAGGCAATATAATAGATTTCACTGGCGACTGCCCACACTGCCAGATTGAAGTAAATGAGGTCTGTATTCACGTGGTTATCAGTATTTAAAAATACCCTGAGTGTACACAACACAAAATGCCAGGAACTTGGAAAGCAAAACTATGCGTGTGGTGTTTTCCAGATCTCTCTATAGTCCAGCAACTAAACAAACTCGATTGTGTGACCCGGCAGCAACTATTTAACCTTGGCAGACTTCCTCTTCCTCCATACAGAGTGAGGGGGCTGTGGTCCGTGATCTCCAGAGCAGTTCCGGCTCTGAGGGTTTCTCTTTGGCTCCTGGATGCAGATCAACAGCTTATATTCACAACCACCTTGCAAGGCACAGTTCACTCAAAAGCACCCTTGAATGCGACAGTTCTATCTGCTTTACTAAGATCTTCGTGATCTGTCAGAAAGCAAACAGCCATTGCTCATCTGCAAAGGTTTCTTGAATTTTGTATATTGGAAGGAAAAATTATACTTGAGTCTTAATTACAATTATCTTCAAAAATCCAGCAAGTAAACGAAGTGTGTAAATTACATGTTTAATTTAAAAGTAGATTTTTTCTCTCCCCTGATGGCACATCTGGTGTCAGGTGCTGAGCTGGGTACAGAACTGGGTACAGAGGGTGTGAGAGCTGCATGGGACTCAGATATCAAGGAACCTTGCAGCCTGCTGCAAGCTCTTGCTTTGCTTCCAAGTGTTGGCCTGAGAATGTTCCCCTCGTGGGTGACAACTGTTCTGACATGGCCAACACTGCTGTGCTGACTGGCAGCCACAGCTCAGCAAAGTTATACAACTGTGCACAGTTCCTCCCCATTTAATGGTTTTAAATAAATAGCTTTAAGTGACTTGGAGACGCTGAACATACCTATTTAGGTCATTAGATACCAGGCCAGGTTATAAGATGTCAACGGCTGACGATATGGCTCAGCATGGAATGTAGTATGTCCAAGGCTCAGAATTTGATCCCTAGTACTTCAATTAAAAATAAAAAATCAAGTCCAAGTGGTGGTCCACACCACCTATAATCCTAGCACTCATGAGGTTGAGGTAGCCAATAGAAGGTACTCAATGGGACCCTCGCTCAAAACAAACAAACAAAACAAAAACTCCAACAAAAGAAATAAGGCAAACAAAAGACTGCATCTGTTGCTCTTTTTAGGCGTCCTGTAGTAACACCTAGCTAAGTTAAACTCTGCATATACTGCTTGTAGCTGTAACTTGGCAAAGGGCCAACCTGATATTTCTCCCTACGTACAAAAGAGCTTACTATGTAAAAGGATCGGTCTAATAAAGATGGTAAGGGGAATGCTTAACCTACTTAAGATAGAACTGAGCCTCAAAGACTCGAGGACTCAAGAGACTCAGATTTAAATAAACAATTGATGCACACATTTTAAATTCTTCTCATATATTAGAGTAGTTCCCCAAGGGTGTTTATTTACTAACAGCTTGAATTGCACTTGAAACTTCTAAAATATATCACACTCGATATATATTTACCACAATACTTCAATTCCAATTTTTCTCAATTCAGGAAGCTGTTTGCCCAAATTAGTTTGAATTAGGGAGCGTCTATTGTATTCATAAGCGCTTCATCTAAACGGCAGAAATGACGAAGATAACATCCGTCTTGGGTTTGCTGGAAGTCTACAGTTTGACTTCAAGTCTGAGACTGGGGAAGAATGAACACAGGCTGATTAATGGCCATTACTGATTTCTCGCAGCTGTAACTTATCGGAATATGTATACTCTAATACTGTACCCATGGTAATTATCTCATTACTATGAAGTGTCACAGAAACGCATTATGCGAAGTGAGCGTTGAATCACAGTTAGCAATTTCTTTTTGATATTAAACCCGAGGAGCTTTGTTGCAGCTTTCACTGGCTGCCATGCACCCAGATTGGAGTCCCTTGGCAGCTCCATCACTTGGCTCCCTTCGCGAAACTTTGCACCTCACTCTCTAATTTGAAAATCAGAATATTTGTGTGTGACTCCTCACCATGTTTAGGGAGAAGGCCGAGAGAAGATTGCCTCAAAGGTAGCTGCTCATCTCCAGGAAAAGCACAGAACCATTTCTCAGGCTACACAGTGGTCACTCTGTCTACACTGACACATAATAGTTGACAGGCATTGCTGTGGGCCTTCTGATGCATATTCTTCAACACCACTAAAACTAAATGCATGACAGGGTGGGAAATGGGGCTCAGGTGATGCATGAAGCCCTGGGTTGAATACCCAGCATCTCATAAGCAGGCATGGTACAATTCTAGCACTCTGGATGATCAGAAGTTCAAAGTCATCCTAAGCAACAGAATAAGTTCAAGGCCAGGCTGGGTGGGTTGCATGAAACTCTGACCGAAACAAAACAAAACAAAACAAAACTCCAAATAAACACCAAACATAGCCACAATAAGCAAGACAGTGAAGTAATTCATGCACTGGTTCAAGAGGGCAGGGACTGATTGGCCTTGTTCTGTGTATCACAGTGTTAGAGAGTAGTGGCAGATACCAACAGTTTTCTCTCATTTCTGAAGGTGTGGCCTTAGAAATAAGCTGATGAGTATTTGAGGATTACCCATCAAGCAGACAAGGTGGCCTAAACAAAGTAGGTGCAAGAATACTCAGAGATTAGTGCATCATGGGAAATGGGTGCCACTGCTTAGATGAGAGGTGACAGAGATACAATGTATCTGTGAGAGATCAAAGGGCTGAGGAGGTGGCACAGTTGGTAAAATGCTTGACTTACAAGCATGAGAACTCATGTTCAAAACTCTACAACACAAATAAAGAAAACCAGGTACGGTGGTATGATTTATAATCTCTTCAGGGGAAAGCAGAGACAGGTGGATCCCTGGGGTCTCTTGCTGATGGCCTCCCTGTCCTGTTTGCCAGTCCCAGTGGTGGGATCTCGATACAATTGGGGAATTGTTAGAAATTCAGTTCGTCAGCTATTCCCCGGTCTTTCTGAATCCCCAACCCCTACCTCCCTGGTGTGTGCAGAGTCTGAGACACTCTGCTTAGACGAAGGACTGTTTGCAAGTAGTCTCATGAGAAGATGGCATGCTTTCCATTTGCCCTGATGCCACTTGCCACTTGTGGCCACCTGAGCCCTTTGAGTTCTACTAAGTTCAATTAAACTGCCCAGGCATGGCGGCATACGCCTTTAATGGGAAGGCAGAGGCAGGCAGATCTCTGTGAGTTTGAAGCCAGCCTGGTCTACAGAGTGAGTTCCAGGACAGCCAGAGAGTCACATAGTGAGACCCTGTCTCAGAAAAACAAACAAACAAACAAACAAAACCAACAATAACAAAACATTAACTAAACTTAAAACAGCTTCACGTGACTAGCAGTGACCACACTGAACAACAAAGCTCTATAAATGCATTGTCAGTAAAGAAAGGAGATGGTGAGGAATAAAGATCCCAGAAGGGGCTTCTGCATATGAGAGACCTCGTTGGAAAAGCAGGAAAGGCAAAGGCACAGCACCCTGTACCTCATGAGGGCAGGTAAAGGCTTTTTCAGGGAAGGAACTATGACTGTGCAGGACAGGACAGGTCAGAGGGCAGGAGAGACTCACACCAAGAAAGGAAAGTTAGTGTCGGGCAGTCCAAGATCCCTACCATAGGTGTCTTATGCATATTTCACCGTGGAGCAATACTGTGGATGAGTGTGTATGTCACACGTGTGTATAGACCTGCAGAGGCTAGAAGCGCGCTTCAGATCCTTTGAAGCTGGAGTTACAGGTGGCTGTGAGCCTCCCGACACGGGGTTGGTAACCCGGTCTTCTGGAAGAGCAGCAAGCATTCTTAACCACAGAACCATCCCCCAGAGTTCTTCCATCTTGCATCTTGCAATGCTAAATGTCCAAATCCACAGCCAGCAGCTCCCCCATCCTGCCCCGACTCCAGCCTTTAATGTCCTGCCTCTTTGATTTAGCTGCTCTTCTTACTGAGAAGAAGTGCATTCATGGCCATATTTGTCTTTCATGAATGGAATATTCCACTTATTATGATGTCCTGAAGATTCCTATATGCTGTGGCATGCCGGGATGTCTTTCCCTTTGAAAGCTGAATAATATTTCATACGACAATGCTATAAGGCTAAATGTTTGAGTTCCCCTGCAGCAGTTCTATATTGAAATCCTAAACTTCTGGGTGACAAGCATAAGAAATGTGGCTTTGGGGAGTTTATAAAGTCACGTGGGCTCTACCTTCATGAGTGGGACTCATGCCCTGATAAAGGAGATCCCAGAGAAAAACACTATTCCTTCTGGCAAGCACGACAGGTTCTCACTGGACAGTGAGTCCACTCAGGCTTTGAAAAGTGGTGAGAAATGCATTCCCATTGTGTATAAGGCACCCAGACTGTGATCCTCCATTACAGTAGCCCGAGACATACTGCAAAGGCCTCACTTTGCTTCTCCATTTACCGAACGATGGCTACAAAGACCCTGTTTCCATTTTTCTCAGGTAAACCTCATTGGGGAGATTGCTGGGACATATGGTAATTCTATTTTTAACTTTTTTTGAGAAACTGACATCCCGTATTCCTTTGTGCCTGTGTCATTGTGCGTCCTGTGGAGATCTTTGTGTTTGAAATAATAAAGAAAGGCACATCAAAGCTATCAGAAAGAACGATTATAAGACAAAGGTGGGGGAGAGATGCCTTGCAAAGGGGGAACAGCAAGGCTTGCAGGTTTCGTTTTCTCAGTGACCTTGGTTCAAGGTAATTACTTCCGGAAGAACACCATGGAGGAGGGGAACATGGGAGCTTGTTCTACAGCACTGGTCCATCACAAGGCACATCTGGAGGGTTAGAAACAGTGACAATGACTACTGTGGGGTGAACTTTTCCTCTGATCCAAAATATGGTGAACTTCTACCTCATAATACCTCAGAATATGGCTTTAAAAAAAAAATCGTGATCTCTGCAGATAAAATCAGTTAGGATGAGGTCATACTGGTATAGAGTGAGTCCCAAAGCAGTACAGTTGGGTCAACTTATAAGCAAGTGGTCATATAAACATAGTGACACACAGGGAGAATATCATGGGACAACAGAATTGGCAACTGTGGGGTAAAGTTACAAATGAAGTATGGTAGAATCCACTGGCAAACTCCAGGACAGGAAGGAATGCGGAGGAATCCATGCCTGCAACAAAGAAGTCTCAGAGGGAGCTCGGCCCTGCTCAGTCCCTGCCTTTCCCAACACATAGGGGTGCGAGGACACACAGTTCTAGTGTTTTCTAAGTCACACTGTCTATGGTACTTTGCTATGGAAGCTTAGGAACTAATAGAGCCACAGAGCATGAATCCGTTGTCCGCCAAGGTCACCCCATGTGAAGGCTGAAATGAGCACTTCCAAATCACTGTGTGCCCCACTTACGAGCAGTACGTTTTCAGACCTCCGTGATAATCTAGGCAGTAAGTCAACATAATATATAATTTGAGTCACGGTTCTTACTAAAAGGTTTTCCGTATGCCCACACCAGTCAGAGATGGAGTATCATAGAAACACACTGAACTCGGCTTCTAAGAAGCATGGAGTGGAGATGTCACTATCTGAAGGAAACCAGTCGAGAACACATCAACGGCTGTCCTGCTTGCATGCTCTGGGGCTTATTTCACCTACATTTTCCCTGTAATATTTTTTGAGTCATAATCCCTATGCCTATCGTTTTGGTTGTAAACGTCAAAGGTCTTCCTGATTTTCAAATTTTTATATGTCTGCTTTTGTGTACTCAGTTCGTTATCCCTAGCCCCAATAAGTGGTTGTTGGGACATGGATGGAACCCAGGGCCTCATCCCACATGCTATGTGCATGCTTACACATCCATAGCCCCACCGGGACCTTTCAGAAAACCAGTAATACGGCTGTTTTCTGATGTCTAGACTTGAGTTTTATGGAAAGAATTCAAAGATTAAGCGATAAGCACAGACAGATGAAGTCGTTTAAGAAAAACTTCATGGCTGGGAGCTAACTCTGGGCTCTCTGAGGTAAGTGTGTAGCCGGTGAGGGCTACAGAGCCAAGGGACCTTGTGGGGTCAGCATTTCCAATGACCTTGGTGTGACATGGGGCTGAAGTCCTTTCCAAGGTCCAACATGTGTGACCAGGATGAGTAGCCCAGATAGTGCAGATATAAAAGCCGTGGAGATTATTCGGTTACTCGGAAGAACCTTGAACACCGGCCAAGTCAAAACGCAAATCAAAAAACACAGCCTTCTCTCCTGTAGCCCATTGGCTTGCTCCATTTTAAACACCATTCTAGCTTCTGTGAAAATTCACTTCTGTCCCAGTGAAAGAGGAGGCAAAGTACTCGAAAGGGCAGTTGCAAAGAAAAAGAAACAGAACAAAACAAAACAAAAAAACAGAAAAAAAAAAAACCCAACTTTGGACACAAGGAAAAAAAACTAGTCACAAATTCCTTCTCTCCATTCTCTCTCCCACAGCCCCACATATTAAAAACAAAACAAAAGTATTTAGATTTTGGCTTTTCATGAAAGACATTTACTAAAAGTATCAGTGTTCCCAAATTCCAAAGCAATTTCACAACCATAAAGAAATGAGGGAACAAATGGTTTCAGCAAAGCCTTAAAAACAATCCCCCCACGCCGCTATGTGGAGTATCTTTATAAATTATAAAAGGCTTTGCAAAAATTAATTCACTCCTTCAGAGGCAATGCCTGGAACATCATTTGTGCACTGGGCCCTGTGTGAGAAGCTGCCACTGTAGAGATGAATAAAGGCGGAGTCTGCCTGGAAGAACCTGTAACAGAGAGAGGCAGGTAAGAGTATTATTCACCATAATGTGCCCAGGCTTCCAATGCTATGCCTGCAACCGGCTCTGGGAACCTTGATTTTAATTCATAAGGAATTATATTGTGTAGAGGGAGGAAGGGAGAGAGGGAGGGGAGAAGGGAGGGAGGGAGGGGGAAATGACCACAGTAAATCTCATGAAGGTGGCAGATCACTCCAGAAACAGCACAGCAGTCGGAGCTTAGGTCTCCTCTGAACTAAGGGAACGAGGAGACAGCAAAATGCCTAACGAAACAAAAGCAAAGCTCAGCGAACACAAGCCACGACATGAGGGAAATTCACAGTGGATCCGATGAGGGAATTATAGATGGGACTAAAATCAATTAAAAAAGGAAAATGAAACGAGCTGGAATCAAGTCAAAAGCGTCTCTCTCTTCAGCACTGCCCCAGAGTATCAGCTGCAGAGAGACACGGTTTCACAGACAAAAGATCCAAGTCTGGCGATAATATCCCAATCTGCACACATTTTGGATTCAATTGAGATGAGCCAATACGAATATCAAACTCAGGTTTACAGATGTGACCACAAGCTTGCTTCAAACTGTGGGCTGATAAGCAACTACACATGCAATAAATCCGAAATCATTCAATTACCTTCACTCAACTGGGAGGCTTATATTTAACCAAAATAGGCATCAGCTTCCCGTATGACAAAGACATGCAAATGATTCCCATGTTGCAGAATCATTCTGGGTAGTTTATGACTCTGGTTTCAATTGTCAGGGGAGCAAGGGGAAAGGGTTGTAAGTGTGATCAGGAAAATACTACAGTTGTCAGTTGGCAACAGCAACGTGTTAACACAGCCTCCTGAATTAACTGCTATGGGAATGTCAGCTAGCAGGAAGAAGAGAAAAAAACCTCCTCTTTGGAAACAGATTCTTGTTGCAAAATTTTCTGAGTTAATTAAGCCAGTTTCCATATTAGCAAAGAGAGATAGATGGCCATGTCTAGTCAATATTCGGTGACTCGGAGAGTGACGAGGTTAGTGGGCCTGTGTCTATTTTTCAACTTTATTTTCAGATGGTCTAATAGAGATCACATAGGCAGTATGTGTAGGTCCCATTATTATGTCCTACTCCAGAACATCAGCCAAGGATTAGCCCAAAAATGCACCCCAAACCTTACAGAGACCTAGGAACTACTGGATTCCTACCACGGTGCATCCCAGGAGGGTGTGCATGTGCCCAGAGTACCCTGTCAAACCAGAGACAAAATGGCATTTGGGGTGTCCTTTGATTCCCCACCTCAAGGGACAAGTCACCTTGAATGGCACATGGGTTTACCCTGGACAAATCCTTACCTCTCCTTCATCTTAACTGAACTTTGTTTTGAGGAGGTGTGTGGGTGAGACAGGGAGGGGATGAGGGCAGAATTCTTTTGGAATCAAAACTTCGGTGAAAACCAGAAGTGAGACTGATGCGCAGGGCAGGGCCAAATTAGCCCTAACTCAGTTGCTCAATAGTTTTGGCTCTTCTCAAAGTTATTACCAGTCAACACATTATAAGATTTGAGAGGGAGAGAGGGAGGGGGAGGAGGGAGGGGAGAGGATTCGCCAGCAAAGGGAAGAAGTCAAATGTGTGAGGTAAGTTAATAAGCATCATTTATAGAAACGCGGAGCCTGGAACTGAGGCAGACGAAATAACCTACCTAAGGTCACAGAGCTAGCTCTACTGAGTGGAGATTTGAATTTCAAGATCCATGCTTTCCCACGGTAGGCCTCACCGTGGTGAGAAGGAAATGCATCTCATTCCTCAACCACAGCATGGCTCTTAAGCAAGAGAGGAAGTGGAGAAAGGTATCCCTCAGAACAGAGCTCCCTCCAAGGGCACAGGAGAAAGCGCTCTCTGCAAGAGGATTCCCTGTCAGAGCAGACAATCTTCTGTGGTGTTCACAAACCAGTTCTGCAGCTGTTTTGCAGAGGTCTAACTGCACATTGTCATTAGTTCAACTAATCCAATTCCAAAGAGAGTGACACTGTGCATAGCAAGCCACCCATGCAAGTGATGACAGATACTCAGACGAGCACTTTCCAGGAACGCTGGAGAGCCACAGATTCACACATTTCCCAGGAAACCCAACCTGCTCACAAGCATCTGAACAGCTGGGAGCTTTCTAGCTTACCTTAGCCTCGACCCTTAAAATCAGAGAAGGCCACCAGCAACTCAGTGCTGTCACTACAAAACTTCATGGTATGCTGCCCCTCCCTTCACACTGCTCTGGCACATTCTCTTGGTGATATCTTTAAATTTCATTTGCCCCCTTTCATGGTTTGGAGTGTGAGCACGCGTGTGTGCGTGAGTGTGCACATGTGCGTGTGCATGTGTGTGGCGTGCATATAGAGGGACAACCTCAAGTGCTGCTCCTCAGGCACCTTCTGCCTCACTTTCTGAGACAGGGTCCCCATTGGTCCGACTCCCCACGGGGCTAGGCTATCTAGAGCACCCCAGGCATCTGCTTCTCTCAGTGTTCTCAGGGTTGGGATTACAAATGTGTGCCATCATGTCTTGCTTTTTTGTGTGGATTCCAGAGACTGTCTCGAACTGACCTCAGGTTCTCAAGCTTTCGAGTCAAACGCCTTACGAACTGAGTGTTCTTCCCAGTCCGAGGTTTGGATCTTAAAGGTCTCCCAGAGGCACAGGTGCTAAAGGCTAGCCTGCCTGTGGCACTACTGAAACTTAAGGATGAGGGCTTTAAAGGGAGGAAGTGACGTCACTGTGACGTGGGTACTCTGGCCCTCCCCTCGCCATTCTGTTTCCCGTGCAATGAGCGGATGGCTCCAGCATGCACTTGACCATGCTTCACTAAGCCATCACAAGCTCAAAACCTCGGGCCCAGAGAACCCCAGACTGAAACCTCCATAGTTGTGGGTCAAAACAAACTTTTCTCCATTGAGGAGACTTTAATAAGGTATGCCATCATCATGAAAGACGTGGACTAACACACCTCCAAAGTGAGGCTGGGCAGTGTGACCGGTGGCTGTAGAGGCTCACTAAGATGACAGAAGCAAATGACCCACAATAGAGCCTAAAGACTCTGTCCCTTCCCTTAGTAGTTTGATTGTAACTGCAGGATTTCCACAGTGTTCCTATCTCCCCTGTGGATATTCTGCCACAGACACAGAGATAATGCAGACATAAGGTTCTGAATGACAGAATCAGGATTACAGAATATTGGCACAGCTGACTTCTTAAAGTGAAGGCTTACAAAAAATAGATTTCAGGAACTCTGGAGACCCTGAGAAGTTTTAAGTAGAATTTTGTGGGAGGCTTTGAAAGATGGCTTAGTGGTTAAGAGTTCCGTGAATTTTTGTTGTTGTTGTTGTTGTTGTTGTTGTTGTTGTTGTTTGCTTTGCTTTGTTTTTCAGAAAGCAATCCAAAGCTTTTATTGGATTCTTAGTATGGCTGTTGAATCTCCAAAAGTTTAAAACCAGTCTCCTACCAAATAAGATTTGCTGGGTACAACTGTAAAGTTTTGTGTTTACGTCAAGAAATCGTCTCAAGCGTACCCTTGGTTTCCTTGAGTCTGCTCTCTTTGAACTCTAGGCCACACTAATGAATATTAATGGATGTACAGTCTCCAATCCAGGGAGACACAGCCGTGTTCTGCTGTAGTGGCCTCTGGGAAACTGAGCTGTGCATCAGGTGCCATAGAAAGCCACCTGGGAAACAGGTCAGATCGGGGAGTCCAGGATATTTAAACAGCATGGGGGGGGGGGGGCAGGAAGGGCGTGGCTCCTCCTTACGTAGTTGATGATCCCCTGGTAGGAGAAGAACCGTTTACCCTGTATAGGTCCAGACACGAAACTAAGACACGGTTACATGTAACAGAGGAAAGAACCCACCCTCCCTCTATGGAGGGGCTGGGGGGAAATAGATTAGGGAGATCTCCTGCCTCCTGAGGCTAGTGAGCTTCCGTCTCCTGAACTTTCCCTACCCAGGCTACATGGCCATCTGCCGGGGATTTGTAAAGGTATTTTTTTTATTGGGTGGAAGGTAGGAGAAAATGACCTCTGCAATTACTTCTGATGCTATGATCCATCTATTAAGGTTTCCTGCCTCTCATTAGCATTTCTTAGTCAAAGACACACATATTTTCCATTTGAGGAATAGACAGACACTCAAGGCAAATCACTCGAAAAAGAGAAGAGTGACTCTCTAAGTTTTGGGCTCTATATATTTTGTTAAAGTGAGATGTACCTGTGTGTGGCCAGTGCACATGTCTCACACCTGTCACTCTTATGAGTTTCCATGGTTTTATCAGAGGTGGCCCCACCCTCCTCCATACCTCAGTTAATTTACTGGTGTCTTAGGGTTTTACTGCTGTGAACAGACACCATGACCAAGGCAACTCTTATAAGGACAACATTTAATTGAGGCTGGCTTACAGGTTCAGAGGTTCAGTCCATTATCATCAAGGTGGGAACATGGCAGCATCCAGGCAGGCATGGTGCAGGAGGAGCTGAGAGTTCTACATCTTCATCTGAAGGCTGCTAGCAAAATACTGACTGGCAGGCAGCTTGGAATAGAGTCTTAAAGCCTAAGCCCTCAGTGACACACCCACTCCAACAAGGCCACACCTCCAAATAGTGCCACTCCCTCGGCAAGGCATATACAAACGGTCACAACCAATCACTTCAATTCCCACCTTAACCTCTCCAGTCGATCCTCTGCAAATAATCCCAGCACTAGGGAAGCAGAGGCAGGTGGATCTCTGTGAGTACAAGACCAGGCTAGTCTATATAGTGAGTTCCAGGCTAGCCAGAGCTACACAGAAAGACCTGTCTCCAAAAAACAAACAAACAAACAAACAAACAAACAAAAACAAAACCCAAAAAACAAAAACAAAGCCTCGCCCACCCCCAAATTCAGATCTTGCTTTTCTGTCTAAATTTCTACAGATTTAACATTCATCAAAGTTAAATTTGTCACATGGCTTAGGAGATGCTGGTTGGCTTGGTATCTACAAACTCATTTGGTCCCACCCTCTCCTGTACCAGAGCACTCTTACAAAGATTACCTCTGCTTACTCTGCAGTTCTCTGCCTATACAGAGGGGCAGACTCAGCTCCAGGATGGAGGTTGTCCTGGCCACCTGCCTCCCTCCCAGATCTTTCCCTTTCATCTGTTTTATCTTCATGGTGCCTCTGTCATCATTTATAATCCCCTTGCTTTGCCCTCCTCCCTTGGATCGCCGTCCCCACAGGAGTGCGGACTCAGTGGCAATGACCTTGCCTGGTTTACTTTCTTATATGTCCAAGTCTCAGCCAACATCTGAGTGGTTTCCAGGAAGTACTGGAGAAACGAAGGGAAGAATGAACGAGCGGTTTCCTGTACAGGTCTGTTCCCTGGGGAAGGTGTAAGTGTGTAGCCACGAGCACGTTCTGAGTCCTAAGCATGGGTATTTACTCTGTCTTCCTCCATTTGGAAGTGCTATACAGATCACAAGCCCAAGAGAATTTTGGAATGACCCTTAAGGAGATCCTTCACAAAACGGAAATCCTAAGATTAGAGAGAGCTCTTTCAGTGGAGAGAGAAAGACACTGCCTGAACCCCCAGTTTCCTCCCCTACACCCTGGAGTAAAACCCAATCTCCCCCCTCTCCCCACCTCTGAGGGCTCTCAAAAACCACTCTGGGAGCAAGGAACAAGAGATTCTGAGATGGGTGACTGAGGAGGTGGGAGAGACTCCTTCTCTGGAGTTCTTTAAAAATAGAGCAGCCATCTGGGATGGTTTAGATACGGCCTCTCCAAAAGGCGGGGGACGGGAGGGGGATGGAAGATCTAGGGCCCATCTCATCTTGGATTTTCTGATATTTCATTTTCAAGTTCTGCTCATGGCAAGAGCCTGAAAAGAGCTAGAAATTCACCTTTTCTTTTCAACCAAACACTACATCCCATTTTCTTTTCAAGCACGGTTCTCTGTCTCGGTAGCCCCTGTGCTTCAGACGGGACAATTTGGATGTCATGGCTTTTTTTGCTTTATAGAAAGTTTGGGTGAAACTTAACTTCCACTCTCCCTTTCCTAGAGAGGCGGCAAAGGAAGTTACTATGGGAGGTGCGTTTAGATGTTGGGAAATGATTCCTGGGGACGTGCAAATCTAGGTTTGGGTCCCGGCCATGACACTGGAAAAGACAGAGCAAGAGGAAGCAAAGGCTGAAGGAACTTGGCTCGGATCCTGCGGGTTGTGGCACATTCCACACCAGGACCTATTGCAAGAGGTCAAGCCTTGGAAGCCTCCTTTGCTGTAACCATTGCGTCTCCATTTTGTTTGTTTGATGGAATTAAGCTCAATAAAGTCAACGTGTGTGAACAACAGGGAGTGTGTTTTTCTGACACGAAGCCATTTTCTGATTTTGTTCTCGTTATTCTTGCTTTTTGCATCAAACCTCACTGTCAAAAGAATAATGGATTTTAAGACGTAGAAGGTCACATTTTACTATTTTTACCATAGAGGCCACACTGGGAAAGAAAAGAGCCTTGTTAAATTTCTCAGCAGTATTTGCATGCCCTAACTGTTTTTTAAAAACCCAAATAAACTTGATTGTGATTATCAAATACATTAATTTTAAAATGCTCATTACAAGCACTCCTGTACATAACAGACTAATGCCCAGTCTGAGGCAAGTTGTTTATCCTTAAAGAACACAAACAGCTTCTAATGATGACATTAAGAGTGTTCACTGCTTTTGCGGAGGACCAGACCTCAGTTTCCAGAACTCATGTCAGGTGGTGCACAACTGCCAGCTCCCGGGGCTCTGACACCTTCTTCTGATCTCCAAGGGCATCTGTCCATATACATTCATATAGACTCACACACAACATAAATAATGAAAATAAATCTTAAAAAATATTGTCTAAGCCGGGCAGTGGTGGTGCACGCCTTTAATCCCAGCACTCGGGAGGCAGAGGCAGGTGGATTTCTGAGTTCAGGCCAGCCTGGTTTACAGAATGAGTTCCAGGACAGCCAGGGCTACATAGAGAAACCCTGTCTCAAAAAACAAACATATATATATATATATATATATATATATATATATATATATATATATATATATATATATATAGTCTTAAGTCAGATCAAAGAGTCTTCAAAAATCAGATTTGGAAATTGATCTTATCATGACACATGATCTCAGTCACACACCTATAATCTTCCCTCCTCTGATTGGGCCTAGGACAAGGGCTGAGTGTCTCTGCATCTGCTCTTCTGTGGCTGGTGAGCATTGTGCTAGTTCCAGAGCTTCAATATCCGAGCGTCAAAGGCAGAAATAAGGATTCCCTGAGGTAGTTATTTTTTTGTTTTTCTTTTCTCTCTCTCTCTTCTTTCTTTCCTCTTCTTCCTCCTCTTCCTCCTCCTCCTCCTCCTCTTCCTCCTCTTCCTCCTCCTCCTCTTTCCTGTCATTTGACACAAGCTGGGGTCACCTGGGAGGAGGGAACCTCAACTGAGAACATGCCTCTATCAGACTGGCTTGTAGACAAGCAAGCCCATGGGATACTTTCTTGATTAATGATGGATGTTGGAAAGCCCAGCCCACTGTGGGTGGTGCCATCCCTGGACAGGTTTTTGTTACAAGCAGGCTGAGTAAGCCAGTAAGCAGAGTTCCTCTATGGCCTCTGATTCAGTCCCTGTTTCCTTCTAGGTTCTTGCCTTGAGCTCCTGTCCTTCATGATGGACTGGAAGTTGTAAGATTTTCTAAATAACCCCTTCCTTCCCGAGCAAACTAGGACAATCCAGATCTTACCCCTAGGATGGACCTCAGTTTGATAGAGCACCTGT
The DNA here is from genome assembly GCA_028551405.1 of Uromys caudimaculatus. Lineage (NCBI taxonomy): Eukaryota > Metazoa > Chordata > Mammalia > Rodentia > Muridae > Uromys > Uromys caudimaculatus. The sequence goes on from CM052704.1 coordinate 34,250,802, forward strand.
CCAACACGTATGAGGCTCCATGTTCCTTTCCTAGCACTGCATAAACTGGGCATGGAATCCCAGCGCTGGGGAGGGAGTTCCAGGCATGGGATCCTTGGCTATACAGTGAGTTCCAGGCTACTTTGGTATATTTGAAACTCCATCTCCAAAAAGAAAGAAAAAAGAAAAGAAAGAAAAAAACTCCTCAAAAACAAAAAGCAGAAATAAATAGTTTAAAAGAATATTAATGAAATGGCTTTAAGGTGTTTTCCTAACAAAATCTACAGGCCATTTGTTACACTTTGGTACATCTCGTTACAGAACTGTCTCTTGTTAAGGGAGGGAGTGTGTGGGTGCATCCACAGAAACAGCTGAGCCATAAACAGTAAATTTAAAGGGACCTTGCCATCTGAGGTGCATGGCTCCAGGTCCCCATCCCTAAGGCTCCATCGCCAAAGCTGGCATCCTGGAGTGTACCTCGGTAAATGCCACATGGCGTGGTCACAGAGACACCATGGGGGTGTGGTACTTAGCCCTCGGGCAGGGCATGACCGGACTGATTAGAGCTCAGCTAGGCCACAGTTGGAAACAGGCAAGGCAGATCTTCTGTCTGCTCTAGAATCTTTGTACACCACTTACCCAACGGAGGCACCTGGAAACACAGTTCTACTTTCTCTGGCTGAACCCTGTGGCCCTCTCTTCTCCCTTTGATCCAGTTTGCCTCTCATTTCTTTCTGATCTCCCACTTCTCACACTACTCAAGCCCCTCACCCCCAGGCTTCAGGATGGCCCGGGCAACGTCTCGGTTTCCCTTCCCCTTCTGGCTGGCACACTGGAAGCTGGCCACTTTGTGTATTTATAAACCACAGTTTTCTGTCTGCCTCCCTCCCCCAAGCAGCTTGCTATTGCTCCTGTGGGGTTTTCCTCACAGCCTTCCCTCACAAATTCAACACCACCACTCCCTTGGTGCAAAACAAGCGTGGGGAGCTTGCTGGGGCTTGCAAAAAGCAGGGGTGGGGCTACTTTCCTCAGGTCCATTCTTTGCCACTGCCGGCGTTCACGCCCATCTGTGGGGAGATGGCAATTCTAACATAATGAGATATTAATGAGTTTTGCATGCGTCCCTAGCCACAACACTTCTAGTCCTCTCCCCTTTCACCTTCCTCTTCTAGAAACCCAGAGAGAATGGGCTGCGTCTCTAACACCGGGAATCCTGTGTTTCTCCTTGGAGCCCATCCCGTCAGGCTCCAATGGGGGCGTAGCTGCCTGGCTCACCTCAATCCACCAGCATTACAGAGCACCAAATGGTCTGGCATCGCCTTGTTTCCTGGCCTAATGGATGCTTGTTTAAACACCGGAGCTGTTTGCATTGCTGCGGCTCACTGCCTGTTAAACACAGTCCTCTGAAACCCTATGCCAATCCAATAAAGGTATCAGCAGTTCAGTGTGGGGAGGCAATTACTATATAGTCCCAAGTGTGCCTTCTAAGCTCTAGGAAGGAAAATGTGATCGAACAACTAAAAGGAAAATCTGATTCGGCTCAGCATCACGTGGAGGACACAAGGCTTAACTGCAGCCAGGTCTGTGGAGGGCAGAGGGAAATCAATCCGCGAGCAAGCAGCGCATCATCGGGAGAGCACTAAGCCAGCCGGTTAGTAACACTGTCCCCCTGCGCTCACCGGAGGGACCCGCCCGTCCTACCCTTTAGCTCCCTTTGGCCTGCTAGCTTGCTTTGTCATCACATAGGGCTACACTAACTTATATTTTAATGACAAACTGTCATTTTTCTGAACACCTTGTCTCTTCTCTCTCACCTTTAATTCCTTAAGCACTCACATAAAAATGGCTTTTCTTGTGCAAGATCATTACCATATCAAAGGAGTCGGAGAGGGAGTAAAAATGATAGAGGGGTAATATGCAGGCAGGCAGGAGAAGGCAAGCATGCTCCAGAGAGGCCTGAGGGTCCCTCACCTCGAATTAATGATATCAGTCAATACGGCAATGGATCTGTTTTCTACCTCCGCTAAGTCTGAAAAATCAGGGGAATTAGACCCCAGATTTACCTAACTTCTCACCCAAGAAGAAGTTTTAGGAAAGTGAATTCTTTCCTGTGTTATGAAGCTCGGAGCATGCTGGGAATTGGATGGCGTTCCCCTCTGTTCCATTTTAAAAAGCTGTTCCAAAATGGCCCTTCCTTCTCTAGGAGGAGTGAGAAACAGCAGTGTGTGTGTCTGGCAACACTGGGGAACGCTATCCACAATGCTCACTGGGGCGCCATCTATTTCCTAGGAATCTTGCCAAATTCCTGTCTATTCCCCAAGGTTCCTGGCACAGGGGACAGAGCCATGATGGAGCTGAAGTGCTGTAGTCAGCATTTGCCAAGCATCTCCTGCATATGGGTGCAGGAGGAAGCTGTGCCTGGGAGGGGCTCCGGAACGGAGCGCAGGGGGTGGGTTTCTGGTCATCCCTGCTGCCTTACTGCCCATGGCAGCATCCAGCATCAGCAGACTGCTCAGCCGCACTCAGAAAAGCATCCAATCCTGTGGCTTACCTAGGGCACTGGAGCTGCCTCAGACCTGCACTAGCTGTCTATTACTTCTTTACTAGCCTTGGACAAAACTGCAGCCCACTCACCCAGAAGGGTGCTGGTCACCAGACAGCACGGCTCCACCAGGCAGACTCTCCAGCCACCATGGAAGAGGTTTCACTCCCTGCCATTTCCCCTTGTCACTCAACAGCTATGACGACTAATTAAAAGTTGGTCACCTTCGATGCCTGTAACTGTTGACACTCGGTCAGGTATCGCCCACTTTACATAAACCACCAACAGGTGCGCTCCATGATTTCCTGACTGACCATTCACACAGCATCCTCTTTATTTCAGGCCTGCAAATGTGGGTATGTTGTGCACCATAAAATTACAAAAATGATGATGGATCTCTTCCTTGTCTACCTATGGAGAAGTGAAATGTTCTACTTAGAGTCCACACACACACACACACACACACTCATACACACACACACACTCATATACACACACACACTCATACACACACACACACACACACACACACACACACATCAGACCTTAATATTTTATTTAAGTACTTTTCTTATTTTTTACTCTTTGCTTGTTTATTTGGTTTCTCTGTAATAGCCTTGGCTGTCCTAGAACTTGCTCTGAAGATCAGGCTAGCCTCGAACTCACAGAGACCTCCCTAGTGCTGGGACACAATCACCCAGCTTCTTCTTCTTTTTTTTTTTTTTTTTTCTTTTTCTTTTGAGATTAAAATATAATTACATAATTTCTCCTTCCCTTTCTTCCCTCCAAACTCTCCCATGTACTCCCCTCCTGTTCTCTTTCAAATTCATAGCCTCTTTTTTCTTTAACTGTTGTTATATACATATATACATACACACACACACATACATATACATGCATATATATTCCTAAACACATGAATACAACCTATTCAGCCTTTATAATGTTACTTCTATATGTGTTTTCAGGGTTGATAATTTGGTATTGAATAACTGATCCGTGTGTCCTTCCCTAGGAGAAGACTATTTCTCCCACTCTCAGCATTCCTTCGTTGTCTGTAGAACTTTGTCTAGGGCTAAGAATGCATAGGCTTTCCTTCCTCCATGAACTTTAGCATGTCCATGGTTATCGTCTTTGTTCCGTTCATGTTTAGGCAGCCATGTTGTTGGGACTCCATGGGTGTAGCTTCTGTCACTTCTACGAGACACAACCTCACAGCAGAGTCCCTGCTCCTCTGGCTCTTACCAGTTTCCCAGTCTGTCTTCTAAATGATCCTTGAGACTTATGTGCAGGAGTATGTTGTAGATGCATCCATTGGCACTGGGCCCCATAACTCTACATTTTGATGAGTTGTGGTTTCCGGTAGTGGTCTCTCTGTTGCAAAAAGATACTGATGCTTGCAGTGCTTCGGCTTCATTGCCGGCTTGATGGGATTCAGAGTCACTAGGGCTGTGAGTCTTTGGAGCATGTATGAGGGTGTTTTGGAACACCCACCTTAAATGTGGATGGCTCCATCCTATGATCTGGGGTCCTAGACTGAATAAAAATGGAGAAAGTAAGCGGGTTGTAGCAATCATCTCCTGACTGAGGAGGTGACGTGACCAGCTGCCTCACGCTCAGCCTCTCTGACGTACCATACCTTCAGGCTACGAGCCAAAATAAACTGATCCTTTTAAAGTTGCCTTTAGTCAAGTGTTTTGTGACAGCGATTGGAAAAACAACTAATATATGCCTCTGCCATTCTTATCACCATGAAATGTAAGCAGTACATGATTACGGACATCAGGTATGCTGGGGTTGCACTCCACCACTGCGTGCTAGCTACTGAAGGAGAATCAAACGCTCCGTTGCTTCGTTCTCTCGGAGAAGTTTGAGCTCACACTTTGGTAACTCACATGGACACAGAGGTGAACGTCTTTACGTCAATCTATCTTTGGGAAGTTACTGTGATTTACTCAGATCACCACCTCCTGAGGACCGCAAATTGCTAGAATTGGCATGTTAGAAATAACACCTGAGATTTTCAAGGTTGAGTTACTGACCTTGGGAAACCCCACAGTGACACCCGGGAGAAGTTCAGTTCCTGAGCTTTCTTCACTCTTCTCCCTTCCTTGTTTAGGAACACAGATGCTTCATCATTGAAACAGGACTTTTTCATGCCCTTTGGAATAATTACCTTGATAGCAAAGAGAGATTGCAGACTGAGGGATGACTCAGCAGGAAATGTGCTTGCCATGGAAGTATGAAGCTCTGAACTCAGTGTCCCAGCACCCATATCAAATAATGCCTGGTGCAGGGGAGCCTGTAAACTCGAAGTTGGGGGAGTCAGTGCCAGGCAGATCCCTATCTTTTGCTGGTTGCCCAGTCTGGCCAAATCAGTGAATCTGCCTGTTGTTCAGTGAGAGATCCCGTCTCACAAAGCATGGTGCATCAGGGTTGAGGACAGTCCCTGGCACTGACCTCTGGTTTCCACAGGGGCCAAAACACAGATGCGCATTCACCTACACATACACCTGCACACACATTCACACAAAATACAGGTAAAAAAGACAAGAAGTGAGATTTGCCATTATACATAAAAAAGCATAAATTAAACCCCAGACCCCTTTGTAAAATATTAAAGGCAGTCATCTTATCTTTAACCATTCCCAGAAGGACTTCCATCTCATGTAAGTGGGTGGGAGAGAAGATCTCTAGTGGGTCCTTCCACTTTTAATAACATATAGTGGCCAAAAGAGGGGTAATAGTATTATTCCTAAACCCATGAAAATAAAAATAAACATGAAGAATGACAGGAACAGGGCAGGTGCTACCCCTTCATTCTCGATATTGATGAACGTCTAATCTTAGGTACTTGTGGTGGCTACTCCTAGTTGTCAACATGACTACATCTGGAATGAACTACAATCCAGAGCTGGAGGGCTCACCTGTGATCCAGATCTTGAGGCTGGAAGACACAAGTTTCTGACCTGGATCTTGGTATGGAGACCTTGAGGAATAGCGGCCATGAAAAGCTTAGGCCCAGACAAGGGAGTACAAGCCTTTAATCCCAGGAGACTGAGGCAAGGAGATCTCTGAGTTCAAGGTCAGCCTGGGACAAAGCAAGTCCCAGATCCAGGCATGGTGGTACACACCTTTAATCTGGGCCACATCTGCTGGAGGCCTACATAAAGACATTGGAAGAAGGAAGACTCAATCTTCTTCGACTGTTTGCACTTACTTGCCAGCACATCTGTTGGAACCTACTTCTACAGAAGACCTGCTGAAACAACTAGCCTTGTGGGGCTGAGCAACTACTAGATCCTTGGACTTCCCATTCACAGCTGCCCATTGTTGGGTTAGTTGGACTACAGTCTGTAAGTCATCACAATCAATTCCCTCAATATATAGAGACATTCTATAAGTTCTGTGACTCTAGAGAACCTTGACTAATATAGTACACAGTGGCTTTGTTACATTCTACTTTTTTTGTATACTTGAACCTATTCAAAGTGAAAAACAAAAGTTTCAAAAGTAGGATTAACCATGGGAAAGAGAATGCCTGAGGGTGAAGGAATCGATACATCAAGGTCCTGTCATGTGAAATGGAGAACCCGGAGCATCCAATGAGGACACTCCAATGTGAGGAGAAGAGGAGCACAAAAGCATCGGCTATGGATGATGACACTCAGCTGTTTACGTCCTAGTGTCAGGCGAGGACCAGCAGAGCCAGATCCACTGGCAGTGTAAGGTATATGCTTCTGTTGACCCCATAGAAAGGACTTCTTGCGTAGGCTCTCAGCTCTGCGTGTAGAAGCAAGTGGGAACACAGGATAGAAGGTGCAGAAAAGAACACTGTGTAGAAAGGATAAAGACGAGATTGAGTGCTTGACTTTCTTACGAGGTAGTTTGCTCTTCTTTGGTTAAAGAAATGACAACACTACTATGCCATAGCTCCCCTTCTGAACAATTTTGTAAATATTGCACAGTCTTTAACTTACAAAAAAGGTGCAAGACAGCTCAAAAGCTCTTTCCTGTCCCTCCTGCAAGTTCTTCTAATGGCATCTTACATAACCATGGTTCAATTCTCAAGAACAGGAAATTAACTTTCATACATATTATTAATTAATCCACAGACCATAATAGAATTCTACTCTATTCTCCATCATTTTCTGTCTTGGGACTCTACTCAGGAGTCTCCCATAGTGCCTTTGGTGGTTTTATTCTTCCCAGTCTCTTCCTGTCTGCAAAAGCTGCTCAGTCTCTCTGGGTTTGCATAGTATCTTTTCACAAGTGGAATGAGGTTTTGCATTTTCAGAAAATCTCAGTGATGCTGTGGCCCTCTCCGTGTATCTCATCAAGGGACGTGTGATGTCAATGTGCCTTTTCGCTGCGATGCTTCCCTCAAGCACACTTGGTTAAGTGGCTATGTGCCGGTGACCTTACTATGAAGTCACCGTCCTTCCATTAGGAAGCCATCACGTCTTCAGGGAGATGTGCTGAGGATGTGCCCCGTGTCTCTTTACATCGCTGTCTATACCTGTTTGAGCTTCTGTATGTGCATCTCATTCTTTACGATGGTGTGTGTCTCATGGAGACCTTGTTTCTCATGTTGTTCCCATAGTTACTATTTGGAGTTCTACTTAAGAAAGAGTTGCTAATTTCTCTTCTGCAAAAATTTTATGCCAAAATGGACTCTGAGTATTTATTTGCTCCTATGGCTTACCACTCAATGCTGCCATGTTTTCTTTAGGTGGGGCAAGCGGTGCTGGGAGAAAACCCAAGGTCTTCCATAAACAAGGATGACAAAGTTGTCTCTCCAGCCTTTGGGCTCTGCAACAGGGCCTTCTAGGCCACACTTTCTTCAAAGTCACTATGCTCCTGCCTCTGCCTCTTAACACTAGGATTATAGGTGTGTGGCACCACACTCCTACAGCAGTACTAAATTTCCAGTAGGGTAGAAAACTACTCAAAAGCAAACCTTTCTAGGTGGTTATGAAATTGAATTTACCCATAGTTGTGATTAGCCACCAGGACTGACAGTCACCTCTTAGTGGTCTCTTCTTGGATAGTCGATAGATAGCACTGTCGAAATTAGGAACCATCCACAGTTTGTCCATTATCATTCCTCAGTTATTAAAACATCCACAAAGCTTGAGCCACCATAGAGTTTCTAGATCACTGTGTTAGCACAAAGCCATTGCAACAACTTTATTCATATAGATGCAATTGCTTATCTTAGGAACAGCTTAAACTCAAAGATACTTAGTGTCCCTACAACCACTGACACTTATTGCTTAGTGCTTTGCTTATAGGCAATGGCTAGGCTGCCTAGAGAATATTCATCTTTCAGATTCAAGAAGCAACCAAGAGCTGATTGCTATACCCCAGGCTGTGTTGGTGATAGTCTCATTGGGTATAAAAGCAAAAGGTGGGCCAGGGACATAGCTCAGGTGTAAGCATGCTTGTCTAACGTGCACCAAGACCTACGTTTAATCCCAGTCACTGCATAAACTGAGCATGTTGTTATGTACCTACAGTCCTAGTACTCAGGAGGTGGAGCCAGAAGGATCAGGAGTTTGAGATCATCCTCCATCCATTACATGGTGATTTTGAGACCAGCATGGGATATATGAGATTTTTTCACAGAACAAATAACAACAATAAATGGAAGTAACAAAGAAGGAAGGAAGGGAAGGAAGGAGGGAGGGAAGGAGGGGGAGAAAAAGAGAGAGAGAGAGAGAGAGAGAGAGAGAGAGAGAGAGAGAGAGGGCTATGATTTTCTTTACACTCAGCCATGCTGGCAGGCAATAGAAAAGGCAGATGTGTGGGTAATGAAAAAGTAACTTTCTCTATATTAGGATAGATGACTTTGGAGATATAGACGCAGGGAATGCTGAGAATCCAGCGTGGATGGACAGCTTTGTCCAGCCAAGGAACCCAGGCAGAAGCGGGCAGGGCCCACAAATCGCTTCTCTGCCCTTCTGTCAGGTGAGTGAGCTTCAAGTCTTATTTCAGACAAAGTGTCCCTTACTACCCCAAGGCTGTCTCAGAACGAAGCTGCTACAGCAGACATTCTTCCAGCAAAATCAGATCATTGCCATCATGAGCAAAGAAAACAAAACGTAATTGAATTACCGCTCTTCAGGATATGAAAGTACCACGTGGAAGATGGCGGCTGGTGGAAGATGGCGGCTGGCTACTCTTTTTCTTCAGGGAAGTCAAAAGGGTCATACTGGAGAACAGGTTTCAATCCTCACAAAGAAAATCCAGGTGATCACTGAAGTTGTTTGCTGTCAGAATCACTTCCAGGCAGTTTGAGGGGGTGAACTATGGTGAGCGTATAGATATTCTGAGGAAGGCTGCCCCCACCTCACTAGTGCTAACAAAGAGGAGGCTGGAAAGTACTATTCCCTGCCTCTAGGGACAGCTGAGCAGCAGCTGAGCAGCAAGCTCCTTACTTAGGAAGTTGCCTATCAGGAAGCATTCTTGGAACTTAGGGGAGCAGGATCAGCAGGGCTGAGGGTAAATTACAAGTGCGGAAGCACAGTAGGACAGTTAGGAGCAAAGCTACCAGTGGCTGAAGATGTCTTCCCTGCACTGTCTCCACCCCTGTCACCCCCTCAGTGGCCACTGGTCCTCTGTACTTACAGGTCCTCTTACTCTCTAGTCTCTCACACCCCTCCCTCCTTCCCTCCCTCCCTCCTTCTTCCTGTACCTCCCTCCTTCCTCTCTGTTCTTTGTTTTTGAAACAGGGTTTCTCTGTGTAGCCCTGGCTGTCCTGGCACTCACTCTGTAGACCAGGCTGGCCTCGAACTCAGAAATCCGCCTGCCTCTGCCTCCACCACCTCCTCCAAGCCAGTCTCATTTTCTTTATACTATTTTCTTTGTGTGTGTGCACGTGCACATGTCTGTGGGGTGCATATCTATGTGGGAGCACATCCATGTGGGGGCTAGATGTCAACTTGGATACCTTTCTCAAATCGCTCCTCTATCTTAATTATTTAGCTTAAAACATTCTTATTCATTATTACTGGGTGGTGGTTGTGTGTTTGTGTGCACGTGTATGCATGTATGTGTATGTGTGCACGGGTGTGCCATGGTGCACATGTGGGGTTCAGTGGACACCTGCAGACCAGGTTCTCTTCTTCCATTTGTATGTGGGATCTAAGGGTTGAGCTCAGGTCATTAGGCCTGTACCTCCATCCACTGACCCATCTCATTATCTCACCACAGGGTCCCTCACTGAATTGAGAATTCACTACCGATCCTCCTGCCTGTACCTCCCCGGTGCTGGGATTATAAGCATGTCACCTAGCCTGGCTTTATGTGGATTCTAGAGATGGAAACTTGAGTCTTCATCCCCATGCATCAGGGACTTACCCACTGGCAACCTTCCTGACCCCTGCTCTCTTTCTTCTGTGTAAGTAGAGAGTGATGTGACTAGATCTTTATTAATTATATTTTAGTGTGTTGAGTCTGTAGACCACCATGTTATCGATTGAATCAGTGATTTCATTTGTTTCTGTGTAGAAAACTGAAGGTTCTAGTACCTTCTGGGTGGGCCAGCAGGCAGTGTGATTTGTGAGTGCTAAGATAAATACAGGATCATTTTCAGTTCCACAAAAACAGGAGGCAGAAAATAAGGAGGCGAGTAAGGAGAAAGGTTGGCTCCATTTTCTTCTCTCTCCTGGGGTAAGCAAGGTCCTCGAGCTGTGTCCTCCATTCTTACGAAGACTGTTGAAGGTCAACAGAACCCAACTAAGAATCATAATGGTGACAGAGGGGCCTTAAACCAACCTGGATTCCCAGGTGCCGTACATCCTTGCTGCTGTGCAGTGGGCCCTTTTGTTTTGGTGCCTGTGCCCTGCTTCTGTGGATATCACTCCTAAGCCATCCCTGGGTGAGAGGTACACTGAAACTATCCACAGGCTACAAACCCTACCAGAGTCCTCAGGGCTCCCTCTCTTTTCTTCTCAGTGTGCACTGCCTAGAACAGCAAGCATACATCAAATGCCTGTGTGTCTTCTGTTCTTCTAAAGAATCTAATTGGGATTTTTGTCTGATGCTCTCAAACATGTCCCCAAGTCTCCTCTATCAGTCGTCTACTGTCCACGTTCCTGGACACTCACTGGGTCAATGAAATATATCCTCTTCCTCAAAGGGGCAGCAGCTTCCTTCGGCTCTCTCTACTATGTCCAGACACCCAGCCATGCTCCCACCAGTCTCTCCTAGTACTGCCTGTTGTTGGAATAACCCTCTGGAGAGTTAGACCAGAAGAAATAATGTCTTGATTTGCATACTACTTTAAATAGTGGTTTTGCATGCTTTTCTTTGTCTGCATTTTTGTGTGAAAAAATCCCATGTAAATAAAAAGTATTTATTCCTCTTTGAAGTTTTTAAAGTGTGTGTGTCTGTGTGTGTGTGTCTGTGTGTATGTCTGTGTGTGTGTATTCCAAGCTAACAAAAAAAAATCAAAAACAAGTTGGAAACTAATGATTACAGCAAGCATCCAAAACATGAAACAGGAAAAAGCTAAATTAGTACCCTGTGACAAGAGAAAAGAATGGGCCAGCCAAATGGTTTAGGGAGTAAAGGCTCTTACTTCCAGGCTGACAGTTCAGTACCCAGGGCCTACATGGTAGAAAACACACACACACACACACACTCTCTTCCCTAATTTGGACCACCAGAAACTGGTGGTATGTTATCATGTGAAAAAAAAGTTAAGGACTTTAAGAGAAATGAAGTCCTATTGATCTCAGGACTGTCAAGCTAAGGTTAGCTCAATGCTGCTTAGTTAACAGGTACTTGGAGTCAGTTAAGTGCTTCATAAATAGATAAAGTTTATTTGTAATTAGCATATTGATCATTGACATATAAATGAGTGCCTCTAAAGTGCTGGAGGGGATATGAAAATGGCTCATTCGGCCTTTTCAAATACCCCCTTACAGGTCATTTATGTCAGGAAAATAAGCACTGTTTTCTAGACATGATCATTGCTGGTCTAGGAAGCATCAAAAATTCCCAGTAAGAATGTTTAAATAGTGATCTTTGTTCTGAGTAAAATTCACCACAGACCTGTTCAAAGCAGTTCACCTGACTTAGCAGCCATTGCAGTGCTGTGGTACTGAGGGAATCTAGCAATGTTGACCACTACCCCACCTGCCATGGCGCCTTCTTAAGAGAAAACCAAATTCCACAAGTTTTGTGCGAAGGCCTTTTTCCTTTGGGACAAAGCTGTCTGTTGCAGTTACTTTCCTATTACTGTAAAGAGAAACAGTGACCTATGTAACTTATAAAAGAAAGAGTTTACTGGGGCTCACAGTCCCAGAGGATTAGAGTCTATGCCCATCACGGTGGGTACCTTGGCAGCAGGCATAGCACCGGAGCAGTAGCTGAGAGCTTACATCTTTATCCCCAAGGAAAAGGCAGAGAGAGACCACCTGGGAATGGCATAGGAGCCCATGCCCAGTGACACACCTCCTCCAGTAAGGCCACGCCTCCTAACCCTTCCCAAACAATTACACCAAGTGAGGACCAAGCATTCAAATACATGAGTGCTTAGGGGCTGTTCTCCTCAATCCACCGCACTGACTGAACCAGGATGAGGTCGCTGATGGGAAAAGCCCGTGGTCTCAGTGTGGCAGACAGTGCTGGGGAGAGAGCTTGGTCCTTCAGCATCGGACACAGAACCGGAAGCAAGTGGCACTGAGCAGAACTTTCAGGTCACTGAAGAGCCAGGGGAAGGATAAGGTGAGTCCTAAGGCCAACATCGAGGACCTTACTATGAAGAGATAGAGCCCATGAGAGGAAAAGAACAAAGAAGGAAAAACTAGAGAAGGGGAGAGAAATGAGAGGGAGGGAGGGAGGGAGAGGGAGATGGATGGGGCAGATGAAAATATGGACAAATCAGGGGAGAGAGTGACACTGAAGCTGACCCTCAGGGGTGGCAGCTTAGCCCCGAGACTCCCCTGCTGGCCTTTTCTACTCTGGCTCAGGTCATAACACGTCCTTGCTGCTGCTCCAGAACCTGCTCACACACCCAAACCACCCTCCTAAGAGAAGCAAGGGACAGCCTAGAGGGCTGCAGGCAGCAGGGTAGAGACACCTGCAGCCCTGAGAAATCTGCCTTCCAAGACAGGCGAGTCTCTTGAAATGTTTCTGTATTCTGATTGAGACAGAGCACAGAAGTCCCGAACCCGCAAAATCCCCAAGGCCCTATGTGGGCAAGGTGAAGAAAGCTGTCAGTCATGGAATGTCTTGACCCAGTGCCAGTGACAGGGAGAGACGCGTCACACTCCTGTAATGTTCTCTGTCAGGAAAGCCTTGCTTGCTGCATACTTAGGTAGTCCAGCTGGTCAATCAAACTTCAGGTCTAGTGAGTGATTACAGTAACAGATGGATCTTGACCCACAGTTCCTTTCCACTTCCCGAGGTCAGCCTAGAGCTGTCTGCAAACAAGATCAGTGTGTGCTGTGAGTGTGTGGACATGTACACACTAGTGCGTGTATGTAAGTGTATGTGAATACATAAGTCTGACATGTGAAAAGTGTATGCCAGTGGGTATCTATGTATGAGTATATTTGAATGTATGCTCATTGTGTATTGGGCAAAAATGTATATGAATCTATATGTTAATGTATGTCTGGGTGTATTCATAAGCATTTATGAATATGTGTGAATATGTGATGTGTGTTACTGTGTATGAATTACTGTGTCTGTGTGAATGTGCGTGTGTGTGTGTGTGTATGTGAGTGTGTGCATCTGAGTACCGTGAGTATATAGGAATATGCATGTGTCTCGGTATGTGAATATATATGATACTTCCCCATAAAAGGCAGCGGTTTTTTCTGCCAAGAGGAAGGTCAAGAACGCAGCCCACCTAAGCTCTTGTATCTTCTACATCTATAGTCCAACAGGAGCCATGGGTGCCCTCCAGCTCTGACTCAAAAGCATGCTAAGCTAGGAGACCTCAGTTTCCACTGGAGAAGAATCTCAAGGGGATTGGAAAGTCAAAGCACTGGGCTTCCCCTAAACGTCAGGGAAATCCGAGGGGCTGCTGCTGTTGTTTTCCCAAACCTCTTTGCTCCCTGGCCACTTTGTACCTACACAGAAAGGAAGACTCTTTCTGTCTGCAGCGAGAAAATAAAGCCTAAGGCATATAGTAATTTTCAGCTTGTTGAATCTTGTGCCTGGTTTGTTTCAATAAAGCCAGGTTTCTGTGGCACCACCTGGCCAATCTATAGAGCAGGCCCTTCGGAGAGTGGAGCCACGTTTAGCACAAGATTTCTGCTTTGCCAGCTACTCAATGTCCTGGGCAGCATCCTGCTGCAGGCATCCACTCAATGAGAAGGTATTAGTCCTCTTTGCTGCTCTACTCTGGAGCTGTCCCCCCCTCAGTGAGAGCCTGCGACTACCCACTTCCAGGATACAGCCATCCAGACAGATGGGGTTCCGTGGCCACCACAAAGCCACACCTTTTTACTTATTCATTTTTCTGACTGATTTTCTATTAATCCTCACAAGTTTATTAGTTCTGACTCATAACAGTCCATCAGCTGTAAGTGCAATAAATGATGCTTAGAAATTAATACCCGCATTTCAGCAAAGGAGGTTTTACATATTAAATTATCCTTAAAGTTATAAATAAATAACATGTGAAATAGATTTAAGCAATAAACATACATTCGGCAAACAATCTTCAGTAAGTTTAATATTCTGCAAGCTAGAGCTATTTCGGCAATATCTTGTTAATAGGCTCTCCACTTCCCATCTGGCTTCTCCTTGATGGTAAGACCATAAATCCATCCCATCAAATATTGGAGCCGTTATTTTCTCAGAAAAAAATAGGGCTTCTTATAATGTTCCTTCCTGGTGCTTCAGTCTCCCTACACGGCTTTTTATTTATATATCTTTGACTTTTGTTCTTGTTGAATGACTTTGGGGCTTTTGTTCTTAATTTAAATTTTTAAAAATTTTATTTTGGTACTTCCCTTTACTAGCCTTCTTCAAGTATGTTTGACAAATAAAACTGTGTATATATTTAAGGTGTGAAGCACGGTGTTTGATATATGTATACATTTCAAAGTGATTAACATAATCATGCTAATTAGCATATCGATGGCTTCACACACTTGCCCATTGTGTGTTTGGTGAGAACATTTAAGATCTACTCTCTTGGCACAAGAGAGCTAGCTCAGAGTGTTTTGCACTTCCAGGGGACCTGAATTTGGTTCCTGGCATCCGCAATGGTTGGTTTACAATTTCCAATAACTCCAGTTTCTGGGAGATCTGATCCCTCTAGACTCTGAATATACCTGCACTGAAGTACACACACACACACACACACACACACACACACACACACACACACACACCCCTCACAGAGACAGAGAGACAGAGAGACTTGTAAATAATAAAAATAAATATTGAAAACAATCGATTCTTGTGGCAGTTTTTAGGTACACAGTAAGTACTTTTGACTGTAGTTACCATGTTATACATTAGATTTTCAGAATTTACTTATCCTGTAAGATGAAACTTTATAGTCTTCGATTAACAACTCCTTATTTCTCCAGCACCAGCTCTTGGAAATTACTATTCTACGGTTTGCCCCTGTAAGTGCATATTTTTTTGATTCCCCATGTAAGAGAGATCATGAAGTATTTGTCTTTCTGTGTCTCGTTTATTTTGCTCAAATTATTGTCCTCTGGCTTTATTTGCGTTGTGCAATGACAGGGTTTCCCATTTTAAAAAAAGTGCTATGTGTGTGTGTCTGTCTGTCTGTCTGTCTCTGTGTATGTGTATCTGTATTTGTGAGTGTATCTATGAGTGTATCTGTGTCTCTGTGTATGTGTGTCTGTATCTGTGAGTGTATCTGTGTGTGTCTGTATCTATGTCTCTCTGTGTGTGTCTGTGTCTGTGTGTCTATCTGTCTCTCTGTGTGTATCTGTGTCTCTGTGTGTGTGTCTGTATCTGTGAGTGTGTGTGTCTGTGTCTCTGTGTGTGTCTGTGTGTTGTGTCTGTCTGTGTGTGTGGGTGTGTGTGTGGGTACATATAGGTGTGTGTGTTACGTCACTTAGTGGCTGGTAAGACTGGTGCCATTTCTCAAATGTTGTGCACAGGGCTGCAATGAATGTCGGAGGGGCAGACATCTCTTTGAGATCCCGACTTTGTATCCTTTGGATATACGCCGCAGAACAGGCCTGTTGAGTTGGGTCCTAGCTCTGTTTTTATATTCCTACACACAGTTGTCTGTAGTAGCTGTATTAATTTACATTCCCATCGATGTCATTCAAGAATATCTACTTCAGAAAATGTTCTGAGATACTATTGCTCCCGCCTCCTCCGCCTTCTTACCGTATCCATCAAGGAAACCATATCACCAGCTTTTAAAAAGCGATTGTCCTTAAAGGAAGTCCTATTTAAATCTTGATTTCAGGAACTTTCCAAAAGTCAAAAGCAATAGAAAGTTGTATTGTGTGTGGGAGCCAAGAGGCTGGTTTCAGGCCAGGAAGTTTTTGTTTGTTTGTCTTGCTATATCACAAAAGAGGGCGAGAGAGCAATTTCTACCGGCTATCAAAGAACTGTATCACAATTTTATCCAAAATAAACCAGAAAACACATGTCCGCTACACTTCTGCTTTCACGCCGAGAACAAGACAGACATGGCATACAGTATTGCTTGTTAACCCATATTTTTTACTCAATAAATTCTCTAAAAGATACACTTGGAAGTTTTATCCTGAGATTCTTTTTTCAGTACTGAATTAAATCTGTATAATTTCATCAAATTTAGCCCCTCATGAAAATGCAATTATCGTGCCCTTGTTTCATATAACTAAATACTTTATTCATTATTAACCTCACTAACAGACTTAATGTACAATAAGGAAACACCACAAGATTCGTGTCAGTGGCAATTTAAAGCGAATTAGGGGTTAACGATGAAGGTCTGAGCTACTCTAGTCTGATTATGAATAAATAACACACAGGCTTAAGTGATAAACATATACTCAGGCCATGAGGTCCATCAAGGGGGCATTTCTATTACTTAACATCATAGGCAACCAGATCTTGGACTCAGACTTTCACCCATCTCTCCTCTTTGTCTTTGATCCCGTCTTAATGTCTCACTGCCTCTGTACACAGACGTGCTTTCTGCTTACAACTGCAGAGAGCCGGATCCATAAATCACACCACACCTGCATGCCTGCACACAAATCCCAAACTCACAAACGTTACACGTCACACAGAGCAAGATGCAGCTGTCTGGTCCCTGTCCCTGCTGGATGATGGGGCTGAAGAAATGAACACTGGTTTAGTATCCTACAAACCTAGGGTTCTGTGTTCCTCCTGATGGCAACATGCATGTATTCACATCCCTACTGTGTCTTGTAGTCACAGAGCTAAGTGTTGCCCTGGCAATGGGGGCTTTCCAAACACAGTGATACATTCTGAAATGACAATGGTAAACATACAGAGCTGCCCTTAATTTTGGGATAGGGGATCTGGCAGGAACCAAAGGTCCTAATAGCAAAGGTCTTAATAGCAAAAAACTGTCTTACAAGTGGGACGAGCAATGGCCGTGTATACAATATCATTGGTTTGCAGAAAAGGACACAGCTACAGTCATGATTTGATTTGTTCAGGTCACACAGACTCAAACCAGGGTCTACTATTTGTTAGAAATGTTTCTGACACTAATTCAAGTCAGGCTATCAGAACAGAATGCTCAAACAATCAGGAGATATAATGGCATTCGAATACATACAGTCATACTGGATTAGCCAGTGACATACAGACACACTTAGATTACTGACACTCCTGGTCAACAAGGACGAAGCAAGTCTCCATTACTGAGGGATGTCCAGATACTGACATTCACATATATTCACCATGAAATAATGTTTTTCCTTTTGCCTTAAGGGTTCCACAATGACTCAAGATAAAAACTTAAAACAAAAGTGGATACTTCAAATCAATAGAAGTCAACCTTTTCTTAAACATTTTTAAAAAATATATGTACTATATACATTATTGTAAAAATGGTAAGACTAAACTTAATGGACTGTACTATCCACAGTGTCTAGCCAACATATAAACATATTTAAATATATGTCCACTAAATACCACAATCTCTAAGTAGCTCACTGGCTTACAAAACTGCGTGAAATCATTCACTGGTTTCTCGTTGGAGCTCTATCTGGGGTAAACAGACATGTGTTCATGTCTGCTCTTCCCAGGAAGCGTCAACAATGCAGTCATAAATTCCTGAATGACAAAGACCCCTGATATCTCTGAGTATGACACCACCACCCCCCATTCGGGGGGGAGAGAGAGAGAGAGAGAGAGAGAGAGAGAGAGAGAGAGTGTGTGTGTGTGTGTGTGTGTGTGTGTGTGTGTGAGCGAGAGCGAGTGTTTGTGTGAATGAATGTGTTCCCGTGTGTGTATCTTGTGTGTACACACACTATGGAACTCAGAGGTCAGAGTTCTCTCCTTCTACCTTTATGAGGCTTGAACTTAGGTTGTCAAAGCTTATACAAGTACCTGCTTAGCCATCTTGCCTTCCCATCCCCTCAACCAGTATTTTTGGAGTGAATTTTGTAGATCTATTTGGCAAAGAATTTGTTAGTGTTCCAGTTTCCCGGCTGCAGCACCCCACTCCGCTGCATGGCTTGGGAGGTTTTGCATCACCTTATGATCACCTCCTGTGCCACTACCCCATGTCTCCTCCTCCTAGGCCTTGCTCCATTTCCCTAGCCAGGAGTAGCTTTGCCCTCCCTTGAGTCCCTGCCACTTGCTCTCTCCACATGTATTCATTGCACCTTACCTGTGTGCTATCTGGGTCACACCTAAGGCTTTCCCAGTACACCTTGGGTAAAGACTGGTTAAAGCGGACACTCCCTCCTTCCGCTCTTCATGACTTCAAACATGGCGCTTGCTGGGAGTTTTCCTTGGCTATAGAAAGAATTACTATTTCAATTCAGTGATAACCACAGAGACAGAAAGACTGGTAACTTGCCTGGCCTTAAGAAGTCATTCAAGAAATACCACCAGGCATGGTTTATTTTAGACCAGGGTGCAAAGGGGATTCCAATTCTTCTGGAAGTTGTGTGGTTACCTTAGAATTCTCATACTTATTTTCAAAACTTGGCTTCTACTTGCTTCTCCCTTTGGAACACTGGATTTCTGAACGCCTTCTTGGGTACCATGCTACTTGTCTCTACTCAGGAGCCCACATCCTTCACACTAAGAACACACTGCAGGTTAGAGTCTATTTCATTCTGCATCAGCACACAGAGAGAACAGCTGGGGGGTGCTACTGTTAAAATCCACGTGTGCCAGGTGTTAGGACGCACACATGCAACTCTGGCCCCTGGAAGGCCGAGGCAGATGGATTTTGAGTTCAAGGCTGGTTTGGGCTATACAGGAAGTCCCTGTCTAAAAACAAAAACAAAGACAAACAAACAAAAATCCCCTAAGTATTACTTAGGAATGGTTTCAATTCTTAGACTTTGTTATAAATGGTATTGTTCTGAAATCTATGTTAAATATAGATCATGGGCGCTGATGACGAATGTGCTGGGTCTCACGTTTGGGTTAGTTCATTTTCCACTCACACCATTATAAATTACAATGTTCTCTACCCCTACGATGTAGATTTGGTTTAGGGTTTCATTATGATGACTGATACTCTCCTAGTTTTCATAAAAAACATGCTGGCTTTTTAATTTTGCTTTCTATTTCTAGGTTAGCTGTACATTATTGACAACTTATGCTGTCCAGATTATGGAATTTGGCAATACATTATATTTATACCACATTTGAAAATACTTTTCAGTGTGGATGATTTTTTTTTCTTCCTCAATTTAGTTGCTATGTATGTGCTTGACCTTGGTATATACTCACGGAATTATGAAGATTTTGCGAAATGATCTACGGACTCATGAATGTGTGCTATGGTAATTTTCTGAAACAAAATCATGGAGAGAAAGAGCAGGAAGAGGTATGAATCTTTCAATAGTACTTAGTGTGTTTGTTAAATGTTCTCCTCAAGTGTCGTAGCTGAATGCTGGTACATGGTACTAGGACGGCAGCTGGTAAGCAGAATTTGCTGTTGTCGCAGTGGTGGTACTGAGGTTGGCGGTGCTAAGATTCTGGAAACAAAGAGGCCAGACAACATCTGTGTATACTGCATGTATGAGTGAGAATGTATGGTACGTGTGTCTGCTCACTCGCGTGCTTGTGAGCTTTTCGAGGGATTTATACATGCTCAACCTGCTAGGGGCTCTTCTGCTTGTACTACATATAACTGAATGAATTACAAATATTCTTCACACTAGAAACCTTTAACGCCGCATCAACCGGTTTCACTATATTTATTTTTCGGTGAAGCACTAGGAGATGTGGAATCCATAACCAAGCCTTGCACAGGGCCTGTTGCGAAGGCTGCTGAACACAGGGTCAGGGCTCCGCCTTTTCCCATTCTTTGCTCTCCTGCTGACATGCCACGGCCTGGGCCATCTGTGATCACTAAAATTCTCTGATTAATCTGCACACAGTACTGTCCAAACGAATCAGAGCACACATCCTACCTGTGTCACCACCACGTGACCATGTCACCTCCCCCCCACACACACACTTAGGATTCTACTTAAATTGCTCACCAGAAAGATGATTTAAATCAATTTTTCAACAAATACAATTTCAGTATTGTTTTTCTTATCAAAGTATGTCACCATTGTACAAACCTCTATTATAAATTGCAGAAAATTCAGGTTTATAGTTTTCCATTCGAAGAAACTGTATATTAAATGTGCACTGTATAGAAACAGGCCACTTAGGAACCAGAACCATCATAAAGCAGATATTGGTAAAAATCACAGAAACAAAAGATTTTCAGCTTGCTGGATTAATTTTGGCAAGTCTTTTTGGAGGGGCGGTTAGGGAATGTAGCCGGGTTGAAATAATCACTGAAATTCAAAACAACTAATACACCATTGCAAATGTAAATGTTTACTTAAACATATTTGCATTTCAGGTATTTTTCTGTAATGGTACATAACAAAAACACAATTTTTAGCAAATGCATAAATAAGTGTTTTACTTCTAGATGAGAAATGCGAGCTGAAAAAAATGTCAAAGAATGTCTCACCATAGTTTAAAAACAAGCAAACAAAATTCTTCCTAAGTGAGAAACTTTGAAGCAAGGTGTTTTGAAGGGTGCATCTTCCCCCTCCCCCATCACATAACTTCACAAGGTTGAAAGCTGCTTCCCTCATAGAGAGAAAAGTGTGATAACCTTTATGGCGTACAGGTGAGAACGAAGGTATTTCAGGAGACAGGCCAAGTGAGCAGGAAGGAGGATCACGAGAGCCCGCCATTGTGGGGTCTGGAGACAGAGGCTAGGAGAGTAAAGGGTCCAGGCTTGGAATGTAGGGAGACGTGAAGCTGTAATCCGAGCCCTCGGGAGGCAGGCAGCCGCGGGAGCAGGGCTGTGAGCATGCAGGAGGATTAAGGAGATAAGCCTGTGGTAGCATTCCTGAAATTCTTGGAGGTGACCAGCTCTGGTTGATAGGGATTGTATGTGCAGGATCATTCTGGCTAAAACCAAAATGGAAAGAAAAGGGTTGGATCTTGCTTTTAAAGACTTGTTTATATTTTTTGTGTATGGGTGCATGACTGACACCCAAGGAGGCCAGAAAAGGGTTTGCGATCCTCTGGACCTGGAGTTAGGATGATTGTGAGCCGCTATGTGGATGTTGAGAATCGAACCTGGGTACTGAGGAAGAGCAGCCATTGTTCTTAACCGCTGAGCCATCGCTCCAGCACAAGAGTTGAAATCTTTTCTTGGATCCCTCAACTTAGATTCAATAACTGTGTACATTGCAGTCACTCCTGTGAGTTGGATTTCAGACCCCCGACAAGGGGCTGAGGTACATATTTTACATACCAAAGCAGACCTGTCCTCCATGTACTCCCAGGATCTCTCATTCCCTACCTATCATACCCTGCCTCCAACCCTGAACTTTCCAGCCCAGGGGCTGGGTTGCTCTTCCCCCAGAGGAGCTTCTGTGTATAACCCAGACATTTTGGGTTCCCCTCTCCTTGATTTCCTTTCTGCTTCTCTCGCTCTTTCTTCTTTCCCTAGCTCTGTGCTTGCGCATGCGCACGCGCGCTTCCCCCCCCCCCTTCCTTCTCTCCTCCCCTCCCCATGGCAACTTCCCTGGCCCCGGTTCTTAGGGTCAGCGAACTCGCCTGAGAGCAGCTTCCCAATAAACCTACGTTTATATACTCTAATGTGACATGACCTGGCTCATTTCACCAGCCAAAGTAACTTATCACTCAGTGCACAGGTGACAGGTTCTGACGACAACTTGTGGAATATCTAGTACAACAAACAAGGAATGCTATGTGTGGTTGTAGGTGAAAAGACATTTTAAAAAGAGCTTTCCACTTTTCCTAAGTGTGAGCCCCCAGCTCTTGGAAAAGAACGAAGCAGCTTCGAGGAGGCAATGCCTTAGGGTCCCCCTACTCTCCCAGCTGGAGAACCCTGCCTCAGGTTGTCTCTGTTTTGCTCTTTTGAGGCAGGGTCTCTCACTAACCCGGAACTCACTTGGCTTTTGGCCAGGTAAGTCCCTGGTCTCCCTATCTAGGGATTACTGACAGGCCAGTTTCCTTTGTTTGCTTTCGAACTGCGGATTCTGGGAATGGAATTTAGTTCTGCTTGGAACATTTACCGACTGAGTCACCTCTCTAGCCCTAAGTCTTACTCTTATCGTTTTATTTTGACATTAAGGGTTGATGGCTGCTGGATTTAAATTCCTCTTTTTAAAGACATTTATCATTACCACTAGAACCAAGCTTCAGTCAAGGCAATGTACCCCACAGCACTCTGTAGTCTTTCGCACATAACCTAACCAAACTTTTAATTGCACAAAGATACTTAAACATCAACACCCCATCACATCAATTTTCAGCCAAGGTCATAAACTTCACCCATTTTAAACAGCCCCTCCCAGGACAGATATTTAATAAACATTTATCTGATGCATATTCACCCACAATTGAGAAAACGAGCGATTGAAATTTTAGTTCTTCCAAGTTCTGATTTAACTAGCAGAGGTTCCTCTTCCTATCTGTGTAAGATGTCATAGGAAAACATATCTGACCAGTGGTTTTTAGTCACTATTCTAAACAAATGGAAAAGGCTGGAAGATGCTGCCAGGAAGCAAACAGCCCTGAGACGCCAGCACACTAATAGCTGGCGTCTCAGTCATGACTGGCCACACCCCATTTTCGTACTAGGTATCTTCTGATGAGTTGAGTTTCTCCACATGACATATGGGAGAATCAGAGTGGAAAATACGCTACCAACACTTCCCTACACAGCAGGAGCTTGGAAATAGTTTGCTCTTCCTTTGCTCCATCTTGGTTTCTTTGGAATTAATCATTTAAGACATACGATACTAAAGGTTTTCCTCAATGCAAGGTGTGGTAACCTCTTGCACGCCGAAGCTGAAGACAGCATATGCGTCTCTTCTTCATAAAAACTGTTTTTGAAAGCAAAGGGTTTCTTTCTTTCTTTCTTTCTTTCTTTCTTTCTTTCTTTCTTTCTTTCTTTTTCTTTCTTTCTTTCTTTCCTTCTTTTTTTGATGCAAAATGCAAGAGAAATTTATTGGTTCATCTGCATGCTGAGGTCGCTCTACATACCAAGACAGGAGGGTGACCGCAAAGGGTTTCTTAATGATCTCAGCACACCATCTAGACTGATTCTTTCAGACTCAAGGAATGTGAGCTTGAGCACATTTTCATGGTTGATATGAAGGACTCAAGGCCAGAATCAAATGCTTTTCAGTGTGTGTAATGAGCCCGACAATGCCAGTCATCTCAATGTAGTCATTTTTCAGAAGCTAAACACACAGGAGTGTGTTGGTACACAAAAGCAACTCCTGAAGACTGGAGCAGTAGTTATCCCATGTACACAACTGCTGACTCTGGCGCTGTCGTAATGAAGACTTACTGGCTGTTTTTATTGGCTGTGTGTGGTATGTGCACATGTGTGTGCAGGCATGTGTGCTCATGTACATGGGGGAGGTCAGAAGAAGACATCCGGCTCCATCACTCTCCGTCAAACTCCTTTGAGATATGGACATATTCTCTCACTGTATTTGGAGCTAAGCTGGTAGCTAGCAATCCCAGCAGTCCTTTCACCTCCAGCCCCACCCCCAAACATGTGCCATCCCCAGCTCTTTACATGGGTTCTGAGGATTTGAATCTGGGTCCTAATGCTTGCTCTGCACGAGCTCTTACCTACTGAGCCATCGTTCCAGCAGTGGTTAGCCTGATGTTTTAAAACTGTAAGTTTTCATTTGGAAAAAAAATTATATTTCTAGAAGAATGTGTGTGTTATTTAAATCAAAAGGAAAGCCTTCTAAGCACCCTAGATGGTATTCTTGGTTTTATAACTAAAAAAATATTATGAAGTAGTCGGGAAAGTTGAAATAGATGAATACATTCTATCAAGTCTCAAGAAGAGTATCAGGTCATTTAGGATCAAATACCATCTGTAAACTACCTCACATCAACTCCCAATCTGATGTTCCAAAACTAATACAAAAATAGCAAGTAAAGTTCTCCAGACACACACACACACACACACACACACACACACACACACACGCATGCACACACGCACGTATGCACGCACGCGCATGCACATACACACTTTACGAAAGAAGAATTTCAACATGCTATAATTCAGCTCACTCCCCGAGAATAAAACTCAACGCTATATTCTAAATATAGGGGGGCCTCTGACTTGTACAACCTCCCGTATTGTTTTGTTTTTAACATTAGTCGTGAACATTGTAGTCATGAATATGGCTCTTTTGCATAAAAATCATTCTTTCTGAAGGTACACTCATAGTAGACATGGAGATGCACCCCCACTGCCCTTGGAATAGAGATTTTCTTAAAATCCTTGGTCCATGTGATGACTCTCTAAATGGACTACATTTAAATGGTGTGCGTCTTCTTGCTTCCTAGACCATGCAGAGCAGTTTGTACATAGCTCACTCCCTCGATTCCTTTAAGGGCTGCCTCCTCTCCCCAGGGATGATGTTTGTCCAAGAAAGACAAGCTATACACACAGTGAGGCCCTGCTCTGTGTAGTACTGAAGTATTGTCATGAAAACAACAAATTCCTGAGCATGTTGGGTCAGACTCCGTGTGTTACTGAACAAAAGAAGCAGCTTAACCCTTACCTTGCCAATCACTTGGAAGTCTCTAGTAGAAAGGAGGGCTGCTTTTAAGACATAAGGCTAAAAGAAGGTCCTTAGAAGTTAGGTGGAGTTTCACATACCTGCTACTTGACACTGCCTAACTGCTACAACCTGGAACAAATTAACCTGAGCGTTAGCTCCCTCAAATGCAGAATTATAATTATGCTACATCTCATTGGATTATTTTGAAGATTACAGGTGATTATGTATGCACACATGTGTATATAAATATATGAATACTTCCTATAGTGCGTGGCATGTAGTTAAACTCAAGGAGAGCAAGTATTATTTTAGAATGGGATTTTTAGAACAAATGAACTCTATGAGAAAATTCCCCAACAATTTAGAAGACAAATGAGATGTGTGGGAGGCAAAGGCATCCCTGACCAGCCTTCCTCCTCTAGCCTGCATCTTCTTCACTTGGCCAGTGAGAACAATTGGTGGGCCTTAGGAGAAAATATTTCGGCTTTCAATGAACTGCTTGGAAAGGCACTAACAACTGTATTTAACTGCTCTCGGGCAATTAGACCATGGCCATTGTCGCATCTGCTATTTGCTCATCAGGAAGCTTCTTCCAAGACATTTAACATTCATAGGGATATCAGCTCATTATTAATACCCTAGAAAGTCCCCATAGCACGGTCAGCGACAGTGCAGGATTTGGTATATAAGAAGGCTCCATCCTGGTTTCTCTTCATCTAAGAGGATTATGAATGGAGTCTCCCCGAAGACAATGTTATAAAGTGATCTTAAACATGTAAGGACTTATAGCAAAGCTCTGAGGTATGAAAGTATTTCTAGAGACTTCTTTTCCACCATCTCAACCCTCTGCTCGAATTTTTATCTCATTATCCTGGCAAATGCTTACGCAATGCTGTGTAGACATGCAGATCGGTGAATCATCACATGAGCTTACAAGGTAGACACCATGCTTGCCATCTTCATGTATGTGTAAGGAAACTGAGGCACTGGGTAGATAAACATGGGATCGCAGAGTCAGAGCTGGAGTTTGAACTCAGGCAGAGGCACTTTGGGGTTAAGCTTTTACAGGGTATTCCTGCCTTTCCTATCTGATGCCATTCTGCAAGTCCCCAAGTAGGAACTGAAACCAATTCCTCTAAGCCCTTATCAGAAGGTGCTTTATCAGGATTGAGCTCCTACTGTTTTAGGGCTAGATATTGGCCCATGCACTTGTCTTCTGAAAGCAAGGGTTTAAAAAAAAAAAAAAAAAAAAAAAAAAAGACCGTTTTCAATGAATATCCATTATTTCAGAGATTATGCCACAGTGTGTCCCAAGAAAACCAGCCAGCCTGTCACTGAGACAGATAATGCAACTTTTATACCTAAGACATTTTCAACATTTGACTTTATGGGAATATGACTAAAATGTTCCACTTTCAATTTACAAATATAAATAAAATTATTCAAACTATAGAGTCCAAAATTATAAGTTCAAAATATCTCTGAGTGCTGCTTGGGGAGAGGTAATACTCCTATATTCTCCAGGAAGGGCTCATGATAGAAATCAACCTGGCTTGCCTATAGTGCCCAGAAATTGGGTCAAATGCTAGTTTCAGCTGGGCATGATGCATATGTCCATAATCTTGGCAGCTGGAAAGCTAACATGGGAGTATAGCAAGTTCGAGGCCAACCTGTGTTAAGTCTGAAAGCCTATTTCCAAGAATAAAAACCAAACAAACAAAGAGAAACAACATCCAAAAATTAAAATCCTATACCTAAAAAAAGCAAAAAATAATCTTCTGGTTCAGGAGTTGTGAAAGTAATTTTTTTTAGACATGACCAACATTTACATTAGCATCTAGTGTGCACAGCAACACAACTGTTTCACCTGCAAAGTTTAGACTCGAAAGCTTTGTTTATAGTAAGGCTCCAATTTTGCGTTGGGCTGCATTTGTAACCATCCTTGGCCCCGTGCAGCCTCAGGTTGGCGTTGGATCAGAAAGGCAAATGATTTTCCATAATGTGAGAGGGTCCCGTCCAATGAACTGAAGGCCTTGGGAGCAAGGATTGATATTTGTAAAAGAAGCAATATTCTGCTGTAAGCCTAGATCACAGAAAATCCGCGTGCGGTTCCAGTCTGAAGACTTCAGAGTCAAGACTATAACAGCCATGCTTATCAGAACAGCCCACCAGCCTGTTCTCCAGGCTTTGAACTTAGTACATCCCACACTTCCATTAATGAGTCAATTCCTTTTAAAAATATCTGTCAGCCAGTCCTGTCCTCTGTCTTTCCCCAGAACATGCTAAGCAGGTTCTGAAAAGCAGAAATGGAGCTACCCTTTAATGTGGTTTTAGGCAACCCTACTTTAAAATTTTATTTTTATTTCCTGTGTCTGGGTGTTTTGCCTACATATATGTGTATCACCTGGGTGTAGTACCAGGGAGGCCAGAAGAGGGGGTCAGACTCCTTGGAATGGGAGTTACAGGTGGTTGTGAGGTGCCCTGTGGGTGCTGGGAATTGGAGCTGGGTCCTCTGAAGGAGCAGCCAGTGCTCTTCGTTGCTGAGCCATATCTCCAGTGCCCAGCTCTGTTCTGTGGGGGGTTTACAGGTGTTTGGCAAGATGTGAATGGAACTGCTCTGGGGGGACCTGTCATCCGTTAAACAGTACTGAGACAAATCATCTGTCTTCTTTCTAGAGTGAAAGACTTGTTGGTTCTGTGTCTCTGGAGGACTATAATGAGGCCAGCATCTTTCTCCCATTGCCTCTCATGCTGGTGACTGAAGGACAGAGGTACAGAGATTCCACCTCCATCCTGATTTCCCAGTTGTTCTGGTGGGGGGAGATGGAGTGGCCACTTCCTGTAACAGTACATCTCTATGTGATAGTCTCTCCCCACTCCCCTGGCTTCGTGGTGAGATATTTGAATCCACGTACCCTCTGGGAATGACTGTGGTTTGATGTCTACAAAGACACACATGCTGGCCTGTTGCGGTACCCAAACAGGACCCCAGAGATCCATAGCTGACCTGCTCAGCGGTGTTTAGTCCAGTCCTGTTGTGCTTACACCATGGACTTCTGTGTTTTCTGGACCAGCCAGAAGGGCACGAGGGGGTAGTTCAGCTGACAGATGGCATTTTGATCACCTTTCCTTCCATGGCAGAGAGCGACCTCACTTCTTCTCCTGTCCTCTATCTACATACAGGTTTGGTTTTAGTCTCAGCTCACTTGTTGGAGACCCTTCCCAATTAGGTCCTCCAGTTTCTCTTGGTCACAGTTCCCAGAGCTAAACCCCAGTGGGGAAGCACTTGCTTCCAAGCCTCCACCTTTTGATCTCCATCTTTAACTGCAAATCGATGCTTTGCAAAAGGCTGGAGACCAGGGTAAAGTCAGAGTAGGGAAGTCCACCTTGGCCCAGGGCTCTCTTGCTTTGGCTTCCTCAGTAGCAGGCTGGCTGCCTAAGTGTTTACCATCCACAGTTATGAATGCTCTTACATGAAGAACAGCAGCTACAGCAAGAACCAGAAAACAGATGCAGAAATGCTAGGGCGTGTGGGGCTCCATCCTTCTCTCTGCCATGATGACTCCAGGGAGGCAGCAGTTGGCCAGTTGAGGCCACATGACAGGGATCTCACTGCTCCCCCCAGCTTCTTCCTTGCTATCAAACCACTCCATCCTCACGTTGTTTCTATTTCAGGGGCTGACGTAGGCAGAGCTGTGGAGGAGGGAGCCATTCCCTCCCAGACTTTAGGCTTCCCTTCCAGCTGCTTCTGTGTTTGTGGGGGAGGAAAGGCACGGGCTGCCACGATGCTACCAGCTAGATGGATGCCGCCCCATCAATGTTTAACTTAACAATAGTCCTTTTATTGCTGACTTGTGCTTGTTCATTCTCTCTCTCTCTCTCTCTCTCTCTCTCTCTCTCTCTCTCTCTCTCCAATAGCAAGGAAAGTTTTGCAAGCAAAAAAGGTTACCAGGAAATTGTTGGGTAGCAAAGTCTTGCATCGAAAGGAGGCAGATGGGGGCATTAAGCTCACCCTTGACAAGGTTGATTGCCAGATGACTGTAGAGATCCACAGGCAGGCTGGGATGTGTGGGTGACAGAGTTCCTCTGTTCCGGGTACCTCCTGGCTTAACTGTAGAGAAGTCATTTAGAGGCAGTGCAGGAAATGATCAGGTTGGGGCTGTGGATACAACTCAGTAAGTACCTGGGTTCTTAGAACCCATGGGTTTTGCCTTTCTAATCAGTCATGGTAGTGTGCATTATAACTCGGGGGGGGGGGGGAGAGAGAGAGAGAGAGAGAGAGAGAGAGAGAGAGAGAGAGAGAGAGAGAAAGAGAAACTTGGGCTAGGACTATCAGCCAGACTAGAGCATCAGTAAGTTCCAAGTCATTCCTGGTCCTGTTGAAAAGAGCAGTAGCTACTAAATGACAGCCAATGTTGTCCTACAGTGTGCACCCTGCCACAGGAACACATGCATGCATGTGTCCCTCCTCTCAGAGAAGGGGTCAGACAGGCAGCCAGTGTCCTTCCCACAGACAGGAGCAGCACTCAGGGAGCACAGTGACCTCCCACTGTCCTCTCAGGTGCACTTCCGGATGGTAAGCCGCAGAAATGACCGCCTTCCTCACTGAACACCTGCATACCCTCCCCGTGATTGTGGCGAGTGAAGGCTGGTGGGTGAGGGTCCATCGAACAGAGTACTTTCTCAGATACCATTCTATCTAAAGCATGTCAGTTTTAGCTGCAAGAATGTGGGCAGAAAGAAGGCATGCCACTCCCCAGGACTGGCTCACACAGACCTCCAACAAGATTCCCCAGGTCGTCTAGACCTTCTTTATTCCCAACCCTCAGCTGGAAGACCCAAATCCCAAGATTCTCTCCACAATCCTCCCAGGAGTTCCCGGAAGACGAGCTGTCTATGCTTCTGTGAGTGTCCACATTTCATGTTTGCATGAGAGAAAAAGAAACCGATACAATAAAACACTGGGATCTTAGTGTTTCTCTATAACAAAAGTTATTTTAACAGTGCGAGATCGATACATGGTTTCAGAAGAAAATGATCAATTAGACCCAGTGACACAGACCCTAAGCCTATGGTTACATTATTTTGAAAGCATATGCCTAAAGATACATTTATATTCTTGGGGTATTACTGGCAGAAGTACAGTACTTCTGGTTGCCTGGAGGGAAGGAAACTGGAAAATGGGAAGAACAGGCTATTGTTTGTATCTGAGTGTGCACACGTGTGAACATACGCATGTTCAGAAACACGGGCACACATACAGAAACACATATGTAGGTCAGCTGACAACACTGGTATCATTTCTCAGGTAGTAGTCTCCATTTTCTGGAGAAGAGCCAAGTACTCTCCTGGAACTCATTATGTGGGCTAGAATGGCTGACCACAAAGCCCTGTGGCCTGGATTGTCTCTGTCTCCCCAGTGCTGGGATTACAGCTACACACTACCTGCTGAGCTCCTTCAACACTGGCTCTGTGGAGAGGACTCAAGCTCTGGTCCTTGTACAGTGAGCACTTTATGGATTGAGCTCTCTCCCCGGCCCCCAATAACTGTTTTTAACCTCATGAATTTGTCCTGTGAGCATGTATTACCTACTTATAAATTACATACAGAAAATACAAATTTTGAGAGAATGCAGTTTGCATTCAGAGGATTCTTGCAGACATTGTTGGTCCCCAGGGCCTCTTTTGAAAACCAGTGGTACAAAGTGTTGACTTTTAAAAATACATAAAGCTGTACTGTTCTTGAAAACTCAAGGGATAGACCCGAGCACCGCACAGCAGTGGGGTGAGTGTTCTCATCCTCTCGGGGAGTCTTTCTAGCGCTGACAGGAGGCCCCTCCACCTGATTATTCCTACGTGTGAGTTGCATGTTCGCAAGTAAACCTTTCAGAAAAGGGGGGCTCCAGGCTGGAGAGACGGTGCAGCAAGAAAAGGTGCTTCCCACCAAGTCTAAAGCCCTAATTCTGACCCTTAGGCCACATGGTGAGGAAAACTGACTGCTATTTTGATCCTCTCATGCCTGTATGTGCACACATATGTGTGCGCGCACACACACACACACACCAAATAAATCACTGCAACTATTCTTTTTAAGTAAAGGAGGCTCCCTAGGCCTCTTTCCTAAGAATTCTAATGTGAAGGCAAAGCCCAGTAAGACAAACTGTTACCAGTGTGGAGGAAGAGCCCTCTGTCTCGTAAGAACCGAGGCCCGTGAGCCTCTCTGGATCACTGCTTTATTCTTTTTTGTTTGTTTGTTTGTTTGTTTGCTTGTTTTGTTTTGTTTTTTTGAGACAGGGTTTCTCTGTGTAGCCCTGGCTGTCCTGGAACTCACTCTGTAGACCAGGCTGGCCTCGAACTCAGAAATCTGCCTGCCTCTGCCTCCCAAGTGCTGGGATTAAAGGCGTGCGCCACCACTGCCCGGCTCACTGCTTTGTTCTTACATTTTAAATCCTGGACACAGGTGGGAGATTGACTTCTCAAACCTAAGTCTGTTTGGGGAGGCTCTGGTGAGGCTTGAGAAGATGGCTGGATCCCCCGGTACAGTGACATCACATGCAAGAAGCCACACGATCATATTTACTGTTAAAGGCTTTGGATAGGGGACTTGATACTTTAAAATCCATTCATCAGAAAGACTCAATTTTTAAAAGAAAGAAGGGGTTGGAAACACCCCCTTTTCCATGTACTGTTTCTAGAGGGCTTTCTGCTGCATTCCTAGGTATTTAGCAACAAGCTCACAGGAGTGGAACTTCCATTCACAACTGCTCCCAGAATCACAGGACAGGGTATAAGCTATGAGACCAGTGCCACAGGTGGGCCCAGTGGCTGGAACACAGGCACAGGAATGGCAGGAAGCCATGGCTGGTCCATTTCCAGACCAGGATGGCTGCAGGGATACACTTCCCATGAGAAGCTCCTGTGGAGTCTAAGGGAGCAAGCTGGTCTCACCCTTATCTCTGAATCACTAAAGCCATTTGGACCAAAATGCTATTCAAGTCTAGTCCCTCTGTAACCAAACAACTGCTTCATGTAATTTTCGCAAAGTCAATTCTCCAAACACACAAAGGGAAAATTGCAGCCAGAACAAACCTTTCTTTTTAGCAAGCTGTCTCAAGTGTGTTATCATAGCGATGGGAAGCTGGCCGATAGAAGGCTGAGGACGAAGTTAGCACCACATACAGTTTGAGGTGTCTTTCTCATGTAGTCATGGTTTGTGAGATACAGAAATAAACTAATAAAAAAAATGTCGCAAAAATTCTCTACCTGCATACAGTTTATATTCTAGTGGAAAGAAACAAACTAAAATATTTTAAAACACACTGAGATAATGATAATGCAATAATGCTGTATTGGTGGTGACAAAAGCTCTGCTTTTCTATGGCTGTGACAAAACACCATGACCAAGGCAACTTATAAAAGGAAGCATTTAATTGGGGCACTCACATTCCAGAGGGTTACAGTCCATCACCACCATTATGCAGAACATGGTAGCAGACAGGCAGACTTGGCACTAGAGCAGTAGCTGAGAGCTTGCATCTCGCTCCACAAGCTCAAGGTATAAGACAATAAACTTGGGATGGCATGGAGTCTTGAAACTGCTAGGCCTATGGGCAATGACATATTTCTCCAACAAGGCCACGCCTCCTAATCCTTCCCAAACAGTTCCACCAACAGGAGAGACTGGGGTGCCAGGAAGATGACAGAGGTGGGCTGTGAAAGGCTCTCTATACCACGCAATGGGATCATGACAGAGTTAGTGAGGGGCGGGGAGCATGTAAGGCCCAAGTGAAAGAGAACCATGGGGTAAGGTGGGGGAGGATGAACATAACCTTTTGAAGCAATCCTTCTGGTCACACTACAGGGACCCTGTGCAGAGACTGAACAAGAGCAGAGAGTGGCAGGCTCACAGAGATGCTTGGCAAGTTTGTCAAATATCTTCAGGGTAAACCCTGATTTTTCCTATGGAAAAACTTGAGGATTAGTGTTAGGTTTCTTTCTTTCTTTCTTTCTTTCTTTCTTTCTTTCTTTCTTTCTTTCTTTCTTTCTTTCTTTCTTTCTTTCTTTCAAACAGGGTCTCAAGCTCTGGCTATCCTGGAACTCACTCTGTAGACTAGGCTGGCCTCAAACCCACGGAGATCTGCCTGCCTCTGCCTCCCAAGTGCTGGAATTGAAGGTGGGCATCACCACTCCTAGCAATTGTTAGTATTTTTAAATCTAAATGCTTACCTGTAAAACAATTAAGTTTAAATCAAACATTCTATGTCTATGTTTTCAAGGAGACAATAATTTTTAGGAGCCCCAGCCATAGAAAAGTAAGGTTAACACGGTCTACTGCATCTCCTCATTCTTCCTCTTGATGAGCATCTCCCATTTGTAAATACAAATCCACGGCTCTCATCCTTCCAAACACACAAGACGCTGTTTGCTGTTCTTATCGGGAAGCCGCCTGTTCCCAAATGGCTTCTCCATGTTGTCCTGTATACGGGGAGGCTTCCCAGGCTCCCATGAAAGTAGCCGACTGGGAGCCACACTGCTGACTTTGGCACATGGGGAGCGGATATGTGAGTTCTCAGTACTTCTCTGCAAAGCTGGAACTCACACAGGATTGGGCAGATGGAGCATCTGCTCTCCTGCATCCCGGAGTGGCCAGGTGGAGCACATTGTGACCTCCTCCCACAGACCTACTTTGGAAATGTGGACAGACGTTGTTGTTTAAAGCCAGCCAGCGGAAGAGAGAATACAAAGCATTTGGTTTGATATCTCTGAGTTTCATTTGGAACACTGGCCTTCCATCGGGACAGCTCGTAGAGAAGTCACCTAATCTATCTGAGCTCAGTTTTACGCCTTGTCAAATAGGATAATGATTTTAGACATGTCTACCATCTCAGGACATGGAAGGAGGCAATGAAATCTCCTGGAAGTGGCTGTGAACTCAAAACACAGCTACAAATGAAAAACACTCGTTCTATTTCTATGAAAGGAGACTCAGATTGTGGCTGCAGATGCAAAACTCACTCTACTACGGAGGGTAGAACCTGGAGGATAGAAGGTGATCTGCTTCCTTGTTTGCTCAGTCATTTAGAACTCATTGCCCCGTGGTTCTACAAAAGCCACAGAACACATTCTGGTGATGGACTAGGATCTGCAAAATCAAAATCTGACACCACTCAGAGAATCAGGTTCCTTTAAAATGACAGGGCTAGCAGAATGGTTTTGGAGCTTCACTCCTAGCAAGCAAACCCCAACTGTTTGCCTTTGACATGGAAAGTAAGAGAAAGTCCAGGCCCATGAAAGGCTTGGCACTAAGTCCTTCCCTCTTCCTGAGGCTGGTCAGCAAGGAAGGGGAGGAACAGAGGCACCAGGGCACTGAAGCCTCTCTCTACCCCTGTCCAGAGTAGAGCAAACCACACACAGGAGAGTGCAACAAACCTATTCAGACGTCACTCCAGGGAAAGCAGACATAGAAGAGAAGCCTCCATCCACAGAAGATAAGGACAGCAGGCAGGGTGAGACCTATGGATTCCACATTCTACTTCTAGCCCAGAAGAAGGGCTCCCCGACCCTTTCAGTAGCTGACTCCATAACACAGAGTAATTTGTCCTGGGCCATTTACATCCACCTGTTTAGATGACCAGACATTACGGTTGCCCTTTTATCCAGATACTGACTAAATGTCAACTACTTGACATTCTATGTCTCAAGAAACTGAAGCTCAGCTAGGCTGTGCAGTTGTCTGAGGTCACACAGCAGGAATGGAGAGAGATTCCCAGATACTCTAGTCACAAATTCCTTACCATTGTTTCTAAGGGAGAGACAGAAATGGAGAAAGTAAGGAGCAACCCTACTATATGCTTTGAAGTAGGGTTCAGATACTCCAACTTTCTGTGTTTTTAGGTTCCACAATAATTAGCATCCTTATCCCATTTTACAGGTAAAGAAACAGACTCTGATAATATGCCAAAGTCACCTAGCCAAAAGATTACAACAGGATCTAGAAGTCACGTGCTGGCTGTGCAGGAATGAGGACCAGAGTTTGTTTCCTAGGACCCAAAAGGGACCATCATGGTGGCACATGAAATCCTTCTGCCGAGGAGACAGACAGGTGGGTCCCTAGGACATGTTCCTAGACAGCCAGTCTAGCCTACCTGGGCAAGTTCCATGTTAATGGCTTTTTGTTTACTCTGTCTGAAAAACAAACAAACAAGACGAACAAACAAACAAACCACACACAAAACACTATGGACGGTGCAGAGGAGTGACATCTGAGGTTGACCTCTCGGTTTACATGCATGTGCACAGACATGCATGCCCCTAACAAAAGTCGGCACCCAAGTGTAACCTGGCTGCTGGACTACAGCGGGGACATTTAAAGGTAAGTCTTTGGGGGGGGGGGGGCAAAATGCATTAAGGAAGACAGGGAAAGGGTGACCACAAGTAGTCAGAAGGCATTTCTGGGTCCTGAAAATAAACAACCCATCAAAACACAGGCTAACGCTACAGCGCTCCCTTCATCAGAGAGTCTTTCTGTATAAAGCTTTAGAAAGATGGTAGCCAGTGTTTGGACCAAAGAGAGCCTTGTATGTGAGGCCAATTCTTGTCCACTCTGCAGAGCTTGAGAACTTAGCCAGCTGCATGTTCTTATCTTGTCTCCCTGACCTCTCAAACACACCCACATTCCTTAAATCTAAGCAGCACCGAATAATCTCCCAGTGATTTCATGCCACATTTGCTAAACCACAGCTAGAATGTTCCCCCAACCTGAACCTAGAGAGGAGCCGTGCAATTATGACACAGGAGCCAGACAATCTCATTAACATATCCGTGACTGACACAGAGGATCATTAATTAGGCATTCCGAGCATAAGTATATATGTATAAATTAGCATCTATTCACCATTTAAACTGTAAGTGATTTTTCATATCTGAATATTAACTATGTTGGAAAATTACTAAGTTTTTCTGAGTGAATCCCACAAACAATGCCCACCCCTGATATCAAGAACAAAATGCAGAGAAGAGATTCTGTGAACAGAATCAGACCGGGAGGGAGTCAAATGACGTCATTGCTCTTCATCTCTTGGTACTCCTCATTGCTCTGCCTCCTATTCCACGAACTTCCAATCACTCTCCCCGCCAGGAGCCACGAGTGACTAACTGTGGACAGCACTCAGACATAAACGCTCTGCCTCTGCCTGTCATTGTCTACTTGCTCTTTTTTACATGTTTATTGCGTATGGCCTGTAGACAGAGGGCGGTGAATACATATGAATAATAAAGTAAGTTGGGTCTTTGAGAGTTTGGTTGGCTTTTGGCAGGGAAGCCAGGAGCACATAAACCTCTCTGAGGGACAAAGGGTGGCAGCTACCTAAGAATAGGAGCACCTAAGAAGAGGACCACCCCCCTGCTGGCAGTGGGAGGACTGAGGAATGGCCGTAAAGAGGTGGCTCTTATGCAGGATGATGATGGATGAGTGGTAGTCATGGCTGTGGCAAAATTCTAGTGTATCAAGTGTCATGTCGTAGAGAAACCACAACAAAGCCAATTCTCTAACTATGAAACTTCTAAAGCCAGTAGAGACCCACCTCCAAGTTTCAACACCGCTGACGCCCTATCCCCTCAGGGTTAGAAAACTATCAGTCTGTAGATAATGATGACAGTACGCTATCATCCTTCACACGCGTGACAATGACAGCACCGACACTCTCCAGCTTACCTGGTGGCCTGTCCTCCTGTGGTAGTCTTGGATCCATACTAACAGGTCCATTGTTCCATGCTGGATTTTCTTGTGACCAGTAGCACACTTTGTGTATTTGTGTGTGTGTGTGTGTGGGTGGGTGGGTGTGTGGGTGTGTATGTGTGTGTGTGTGGGGGGGTGAATATCTTGAATAAGGACTGGACTCTGCAGCTGAGTTCATTTTGCCCAGGGGGAGCTCACTAGTCTGTGTGGGGACTGAACCCCACCTAGGCTCACCATCCCCTTGAATTCCACCAAAGTATCTCTTTCTCTGATAAGCACCAAAGCATTTTAATAGTCTTCTCTCTTAAACTGGCAGCTTATAAGTGGGATCAATCTCGGAACTTCTCCAGTTCTGACATCTGCAATAGAAACCATAGATCCGGGCTCAGGAAGAGCCAGGAGCACAGGCTTTTCCTTGTGAGTCTACAGCAAGCTATGAAAGATTTGGGAGTATAGACTCCTAGTCTGAGGTGTCTCTAGGATCTTAGCTCTTGAGATGCCCTGGATAGGATTGAAGACCTATCTCCTTTTTCTGGACACTGCTGTGACAGAGATGATGGCTGCTACCAATGTCAGATTAATAGCAAGTACATTTCCAGAATAAAATCTCAGCGGCTCTCCTAGGTAGAGGTCTGGAGTCTTTTCTACTTTGTAAATTGGCAGGTATTGAAGTTTTGAGGCACTGATGGGAAACAAACAGCTTGCCAACAAATGGCCTAATCTAGGAGAACACTGGCTATTACTGAAGAAAGAACCATCGAGAATCAGGTGTGCTGATTTTGTCTGTGCTCCTGGCTAAATAAATATCGATCTCCTACTTGTAGGGTCAATTCATGTGTAGCAATACAAACATCCCACTCTAGTGGAATGAGAAGTATCTCTGCCTATCAATACTCGTGACTGAAACAGTAAGGTGATTCTTGATTTCTGGACACCATAGGGAATAACAATTAGTTAATTGGAAAGCTGTTCATTAAGATGGCGCTCTGTACTCGGGCCTGTGCTTGGCAGGCATCATACACTAACAGATTAGCAAGTGGGGGAGGGCATTTAGTTAAAGAGACCCAGGGGGCCCAAGGCCATGTTAGTCCCAGGAATTCAGAGGAAAATAAATCAAGGGGAGGATCCAAGGTCATTTCAAGGAGCCTGTTTGGAGGGAAGAGATGGAATTGGGTTTTATAGATAATGAGGGTATTAAATGACCTTCATGATAGAGACATAGCATGAACCTTAGAAAATGCACAGAGAAAAAGAATCTGAATTAGGTAACCTGAATAAAAATTTCTTAAATTCAATTATTCAGAGAAAGAATATGCACATCTTGTCAGGCACTCTGCTGACATGGATTAGTTTTAAGAGATAATTGGGTGGGCCGGGGGATGTACCTTAGTTGGAGGAGGGTTTAGGTAGCATGCAGGAAGCTCTGGGTTTGATCCTTAGCACCACATAACCTTCCCCCCACAACCCAGTATGGTAGTACAAGCCTATAATCTCAGTACTTGGGAAGAGAAGTGAGGAGCCAAGAGTTCAAGGTCATCTTTAGCCACATGGCAAGTTTGAGACTAGCCTAAGCTACAGTGGATGGCTCTTCAGAGGAAAAAAAGGGGGGGGGGGGAAGAAGGTAGGGAAAGGGAGAGGGGGAAGGAGAGAGGAGGAGAGAGAGAGAGGGAGGGAGGGAGGGAGGGAGGGAGGGAGGGAGGGAGGGAGGGAGGGAGGGAGGGAGGGAGATTCACTTCCTCTTCTACTACTGCTTAAAAATGGATAAAATCTCTTTCCACAGTGGCCTCTGACAAAGAAAACGAGTCCTGGTTTTTAATGCCTGAGTTCCTCTGTTGTACTAAGGGCTGCTTGGTAAAGCTGCGCACAGAGATGCTCTGGGGCCAACCTATGGAGACAGGTTCCAATTTAGGCTGTGGAATGAAAATTACAGGGCAGACACAGAGGCAAGTTTAAAATTAGGACAGACTTCACTTTGGGCTTCTTAAGCCTCAAAGAGTTAGTAGATGAGGCAAAGGAAAATGAAAGAAAAAATATATCAGGAAGAACTTGAGAAGCAAAACCCCCAACTTCTACTCGTTTCCACAGTCCCCTGGAATCCGGAGCTAAGGCCTTTTCCAACCCTCTGTTGCTCCACAGGAGACCATGCTCAAGGTACCACCAGTGAGGAGTATCTGGAGGTACAGAGGTCAGGAAAATCCTGGTTGGGAAGGAAGGAATAGGACAGGAAGTGAGTAAGACCACACACCCCATCACTCGGTGCAGGAGGACGAAGGTGGCTTGGTTCTGTGTGGAGCCACGGTCATCAGTCACGCTCAAGGCTGAGGCAGACAACAGCCTTTCCAGGCACACAGAGCTTTCTGCAGGAGCGCTGAAATCATAAATCCTGTCCCTCAGTGAGTCTGGGCTGTGCTGGTAACTAACAGGAATGTTCCTCCAGACCACTGCAGCTAACAAGTGACCCCCATCCCTTCCTACAGAGATGCCTCTTGAGAATGACATGAATGACCCAGGGAACCAAACTGTGTTTTGTCTTTGCTTCTTCAGTCTCACCTGTCCCTCAAAGCTTGGGAAGCATCACCTACATTTTCCTGCTCTTGAGACCACTCTGACTTGGGGGCCATCTTTGTAAAGTGTCATAATGAAACCCATTACTTTTCATACTAATAAAGATGCTTTAAAAATTAATAATCTCCTCCCCTCCCCGACTAAGAGTTGTAACTTCAAGGAAATCAACGATCCCAAAACTGAATTGTTTCTACTAGTGTACAAAAGGAGATTTGTCAACTTCACCATGTTTTCAGGAAGCTCAAGGGGGATGCAGAAACAAATCCCAACCGCCAATCATCAGTTAGATTATCTTGAAGTGACTAGTAGAGTCTGAGCAGGAAGGAGCCAATCACATGCCAGCTTCTTTGCAAAGCCCCACAATGGGTCTATTATAGGCCTCTGCCTTCCAAAACCAGTTGCAAAATCACTCCCTGAGGTGAACTGTCTCAGTCTGTTAGTTTCCAGATGCAATTCCTAAGAGCCAGGAATAAATAATAAAACAAAGGGGAACGATTGCTTTCATGTGTGACTTCCCTACTGATGACCTGAAGCCCATGGGCCAGGTTGGCTGCAGGAGTACCCATGTCTTCTGTCTCTAAAGCAAAACTTTAAGTGAATAAGGGAGGAACGGGTCTCAAAGTGTATGAACACTCCTCGCCTCATTCGTCCCAGAAGTCAAGGAGTCAAGCGTTATCCCCGGCAGTCTTTACTCACGGGAGCTGGGGGTCTTAAACCTACAACATTTTAGTCCAGTGTGTTAATAAGTGAACTCCTTCTCTCAGGGCACCTCTTCAACAGGTGCCGCCTTCAGGATCTACGATTCACTTTGTCAGAACGATTTCAGCACGGCTTGGAGCACAAGGAATTCCGCAACTTGATCCCATTGAAATATTTAGTACCCGCTGATATGTTCAAACAAATTCGCCAGATCTTGATTATGTTCTGGCAATTAAAGCTATTAAGTCAGTAGACAGACAGCGGGTTATTTCATTGCTGGTTGAAAAAGCCAGCGCTCTTTTCTCCCCCACTTTATGTGACAGAACTGTAATTAGCCTTAATCAAATACTATTTGTGCTTGGTGCGGTAACTTTGCTTCCTTAGCCAGGAAACACTGCCAATCTAGGAAAAGGAGAAATATGACCCCAGTCAGAAAGCAAGAAAGACAGGCAAGGGGTGTCTGGGAACGTTTTGTTCTATCTTTGAGATGCTCCTGTAAATCTAAGGCAATTGTACCAAAAAAAAAAAATTAATGTTAAAAAACTGTCCCCAGGGCAGGTGGTGTAGCTCAGTGGTAGAACATATGGCTTAGCATATGTAAGGCCCCAGGTTCTACTTCGAAACAGTGGGTGTGCGTGCGTACATACGTGCGTGTGTGCGTGCGTGCATCAGGGTCTTGTGTAACCTAGGCTGGCCTGGAACTCACCAAGTAGCTGAGGATGAATTCTGAATCTTCCTGCTTCTGCCCCTCAAGGACTAGGAGGATTACATGTGTGCTACCACATCGGCAAGGTAAACAAATGCATTTTTTAAGTTCTAAGTTATTTAATTAAAAATACATCAGAGGCAAGAAGAAAGGAAGGAGAAAGAAAACCTACTTAGCGTAGCTTCAGCTTCAGAGCTAACATGTCAAAGAAATCATTCAGAAAATGTGGTCACTTCTGAGGTTCACTCTCTTGCCACATGGGGGACACTCAAGTGCTTCACAGTCCCCAGAGCAAATTCGTTTGTAAGGGATGAAGGGAAGGACGACGCCCCAAACAGAACTGATTTTTTCACATGCATCCCAACTTCTGGTTTATTCCTCTGGGTAAGTTAAAGATCCCATTTATTTAAATATCTCCAGAAAGGGGAGTTGTCAACTAGAGAAACGATGCTGGTGAGCCAGGGCGTGGAGGGGGTGGGGCTTTTAAAATCTATTTGATTTGTATGTCCAAGTCAACTGAGGATCTAGTGAAATGATGTCCTCTTGTCTTAGTTGTTTTGCTGCTGTGAACAGACACCATGACCAAGGCAACTCTTATAAGGACAACATTTAATTGGGGCTGGCTTACAGTTTCAGAGGTTCAGTCCATTATCATCAAGGTGGGAACATGGCAGCATCCAGGCAGGCATGGTGCAGGAGGAGCTGAGAGTTCTACATCTTCATCTGAAGGCTGCTAGCAGAACCCTGGCTTCCAGGAAGCTAGGACAAGGGCCTCAAAGCCCACACCCACAGTGACACACTTCCTCCAGCAACATCACCCCTACTCCAACAAGGCCACACCTTCTAAAAGTGTCACTCCCTGGGCCGAGCATCTACAAACCATCCCAGCTCTCATTTGGTACATGAAGAGTGGTCTTCAGGCTTGTCTGTAGCAAAAGCCTAGTTGCTACCAGAGCTGGACCATTCTGTCGGTACCCATGGTGCCAGAACCGGTAATCGGGGAAGTGACAACAGCCAGAAGCAGACCCTTAATAGGTTGTCTACAGGTTGTCAGTGAGAATCTTGGTCAAGTCTGTCAACCAACAGATACACACCTGCATTTACTTCAGCTAATAATCGCTGGTGTCAAAACTTCAAAACACAGTAGTAAACCAAGCCTTATGGTATAAGGTAGATTGTGAGCCCAGAGAGTCCCAGTGATAGGAGAAACTCTCTTTTCCTGCCCAAAGTGCCCTGGTTACACTAGGGAGCAACCAGGGACAACTGAAGAGCAGCAGTATGGCCTTTGTTTATTATTTTGTCTGTCTGTCTCCTATTTTGTGCCACAGGTATAAAACCTCAAACAGTTTTGTACTTGTAGGACATAATCTATTAGAAGTAGGTTTTTGGTTTTGTTTTGTTGTTTTGTTCTGTTTGGTTTGGTTTTTGTAAACCTTGCTAGAAAAAGAATCCCAGGCGTTTCCCTCTGGTGTGTTATAGTCTGGCTTGTAAACCACGGTGCCAGCCATAAATCTAACTGCAGGAGTGAGAAGAGTGGAAGCATCCTACAAGGCCATTTTTCTACATCTTTGAGTTGCATTTGAGGTATGTGGTGTGTCATGATGTTTAGGCTTCCTGTGGAGACTGACAATTTTCCTAATTCTTTGATTACTGATGGTCTCAAACTTGCCACGTAACCATGTGACCACATGACCAAATAACCACGTGACCATGACTCATCAGTACAGTTACACACCAGATGGTAACTCTGAGCCTGGCCTTCGAAGCCTCTATTTTCTCTGTTTTGAGATTGGTTGACAACAGGGAGCCCATCAGCTGGGGTTTTCATAAGCACCATTATATCAGCCTGGAAAGATGGTGGACAGACAAGGTCAAGCAAGACTGCGAGATTAAGGAAGTCTCTTACTCCCCCTCTAGAGGAATCCTGTAATTTTAGGACATGGCTGTAAGAAGGTGGAGGAGCATCCTGTCGTGTGGCTGACAAGGTTGAATCGCCTCACTTTACCCAATGGCAAGGTCAGGCCATTCACGACTTTGAACACCGGGAAAGCACAGCCCCTTACAACCCTCGGACAGAACTGTGGCCATTGCCTCAAATACCGCATAGCTATTCTCCTTGCCCGGGGTTCTAAGCCTTGGAACCCAATTATAATGACAAGCAATGTTTTTTTTCTACTTATTTTCCCTCCTACTTCTTAATGAACGCAACACACTTAGGCTTTGGAAACACAGCAAGTCCTGGCCTGCAGCTGTTGTCAATTTGATGGTGGACATTCCTCCACCACAGCTTATTTCTGGTACAAATCTGGTCTTACTGAACACAGAACGGGAAAGAAAGGTATATGGTGACAAACTGAATAGGGAATATCAAGTACCCACAAGGAGTGAAGAAACATTAGTTCTTCTTTGTGTGTGTGTGGGAGGGGGGTCAGAGGTCAACCTCACTTGTCACTCCTCAGACATCCCTGTTTTTCTGAGACAGAGTCTCTTGCTAACCTAGGGCTGCCCAAGGAGATTAAACTGCCAGGGCAGTGAGCCCCAGGAATCCCTTGGTCTCTGCCTCCCCAGTATTGGGATAAGGTTTCCAGTCTTTTATGTGGTTCCTGGGGCTTAGCTGTGGTCCCCCATTCTTATGTGGCAAGCTTGTAACCAGCTGAGCCCTCTGCACAGCACTGCCACTGCTGTTTCAATAATGAAAAATCATAACAATTTAGGAGGGGGTAAAAGTGTTTTAAGTTAAAGATGGCGTACCTCTTTTTAAATGTTTTCATTTTGTTGATGAAAAGGAGATGCCCATGAGCTGTCCTGTTTTTACAAACCCCAAATAACTCATCTTAAATGACAATCTTGCGTGTATAACCAGCACAAAATCTTATAAAGTAAGCCATTTGAATCATAATGAGATAAACACACTGAAAAAAAATTCTCTACATGAACTTGAGTGTTGAACTCTCTACCTAGTTTTTGCTCATCACAGCTTGTCCTTGTGTGAACCGGAAGGTGCAGGCCAATCAGTCCCCGTGGCCTCCTGAATCTACAGAGAAGGCTAAGACATCACCACATTATTTACTGTTCCTGACAGCTGTCTCTGATGGTGGCTTAATGCCTTTATGCATCGCCTGTATCTCAGTTGATTTGCTTCAAATAGAAAAAGCGATCTCAGGGCGTGGGGGATGGGTCAGCTAGTACAGCGCTTGAGGAACACGCATGGGCGGCCTGAGTTTGAGACCCAGCAATTTCATAAAATCAGTCAGCCATAGTGGCTCACACTTGTAATTCCAGTGCTGGTGAGGAGGAGTCCAGGGGCTTGTTGGAGAGCCAGCCTGGGCAAATGATATGGATTCCATTTAAAGAAGGGAGGCAGCACCTGCGGATGGAGACTCATTGGCATGTGCTCGTGCCTGAACACGTGCACGCAAGCGTGCGCGCACATATACACACACATGCACACACAGTGATTCCATATAAAAAGAACACTAGAACAGGGATCTACGGAAGGTTATAAGATTGTTACATGTTTCTATAGCTATTGAATATAACTCTAACATCTCACCCCTTCCCTGAATTTTTACTCTGACTTTGTTTCTCTTATTTTTTTCCTACCTGCTTATTAACAGTGAGAATTTTCAAGACAGGGTTTTTTCTGTGTAGCCCCGGTTGTCCTGAAAACTCTCTCTGTAGACCAGGCTGGCCTCGGACTTACAGAGATCCGCCTGCCTCTGCCTCCTGAGTGCCACCACTGCCAGGCACAGTGAGGAGCTCTGAAGAGTCCAGACACTAAGGAACTAGAACTCACAGGCTGTGGGAGGACCAACTGATGTATTTAACTTGAAGAAAAACATCTGCATCATGACTGTATTCTGTCTCTCTCCCACAGACCAAAGCCACACAAACAAAAAGCCCAGCACCTCCAACACTAATGACTTGGTTAACATGCAAAAGCAATGCTTGGACCAAAACAGGACAGCAAACAATAGTCCCCCAAACTACAGCTTCAAATCAAGCCCCACTGCTTGCTCTTGGTGGCTTAGCGTCTTGACCTTTACAACCTTGGGTGGTGTGGTGT
Organism: Uromys caudimaculatus; assembly: GCA_028551405.1. NCBI lineage: Eukaryota > Metazoa > Chordata > Mammalia > Rodentia > Muridae > Uromys > Uromys caudimaculatus. The sequence goes on from CM052704.1 coordinate 34,295,346, forward strand.
ACCTATAAATCCTGGGCAGGTAAATCTATCTTTTAAAGGCTTTCTAAGTTTCGAGTTTGTCATTTTTACTGAGGATCACGGGCTTCCTGGTGAACAGGTGAGAGACTGAGACATGGAAGACGCACGCAGCAGTCCCTCGCCTCGCCTTTCCCCAGGTGTTACAGGCACGTAAGGGTGTGAAAACGATCGCGTGGGTCGTCCGCAGAAGCAGAACAGGCAGAATACATACGCCCCCACGTTTGCCTTTCCCAGGGTGCATTTGAATTTTCCAGCTTCATTACCAGGTGTTAGGGGTATTTACCAGGATGGTTGATGGCTCTGGTGGATGAATCTTCTAGACACAGGAAAGTTGTCCGTTATTGTCAGTGTTTTATACCAAGCCCACCTCGACTGCACAGCCTAGCTGGGTTTATTTATTTATTTTCACTTTTTATTTACTCACTACTTATTTTGTGTGTGTGTGTGTGTGTGTGTGCGTGTGTGTGTGTGTGTGTGTGTGCGCGCGCGCGTGTGCGTGCGCGAGCGTGTGTGTGTGTGAGTCTGCGTTCAGGCTGGCTCAGCAAGCACTTTACTCATTGAGCCATTTCCCCAGTCATGTTTGTTTTTACTTTCTAATAAACTAAAGGGGGCATCATTAATTTAAAATATAGCATTAAATTAAAATATAGATAGTTCTGGGTTTTGTTTTGTTTCTGCAATAATTTTACTCCATGTCAAAGTCTCTTGTTTCTCAGGCTTTAAAAACAGAAATACACATAGAAGGGATAAACTATTTCTAATACTGGATCTTCTGGAATGGTCACAATAAGGCCCCAGGTTCAGCCTGGCTACCTTTACTGCCTTTAATCCCAATACGCAAGAGGCAGCGGGAGTTGAGTTCAAGGGCAGCCTGGTCTATAGAGAGAATTTCAGGATAGCCAGGGTTATACAGAGAAACCTGGTCTCACAAAACCAAAAACAAACAGACAAAAAAACCTTGGGTTCTCAGGAGTCCTGGACATAAGCTAAAGCCACATCCAGAGATTTAGAGTGAGCCAACGATAACAACAGTGATCTATCTGACCATAGCTATAGCTACGCACATAACCATGAGTGGACACACACAGTAAACTGGTAAGAATACAAAACAGTTAAAACAATCACAAATAAATTTAATAAACTTAAGCCCGAAATAACAGCAAAAACCCTAATATTATCAGCTGGAACAAACAATAACAGTTGCACAGGTCTCAGAGGAAAGGACGGTCTTCCCGGACACTGAGCACTCCTCAGCACTGAGGTGAAAGAGGAAGAAGGCAACAGCTGCGGCTGTTAGAGGGCACTATGGTCTGTCGCCCTCCGCTCCTTCCAGGGCGCCTGTCCTATGGGTGGCACTTGGGAAACAGCAGAGGAAGGAGGGTTTGAGAATCATGACAGCATCAAAATACGACCTTAGCTGGGCTCGGAGTGAGCCTGTCATCCAAGTCGCCGCAGGATGCAGAAGCAAGCGGACCAAGGCCAAGGCCTGCCTGCATTCCACAGTGAGCTTAAGGCCAGACTGAGCAACATGGCGAGAACCTGTCTTATGATATAAAGTAAAAATAAAAGGTTAGCTCACGGGTAGCAGGCACAGGCCCTAGCTTTCGTCTCCAGAATTGGAAATCCTGCTATGGAGATAAAAATAGAATCTTGCTCTATTTCCCTGAAATCCAGAGGATATGCAGAACAAAACCAAAAAGCCCTGTGTGTGTGTATATATGTGGGAATGTGAGCACACACGTGCCAAGTCGCACACATAGAAGTCTGAGGACGGTGCTGAAGAGATAGCTCAGCGGTTATGAGCACCGACTGTTCTTCCAGAGGTCCTGAGTTCAATTCCCAGCAACCACATGATGGCTCACAACCATCTGTAACAGGGATCCGATGCCCTCTTCTGGTGTGTCAGAAGACAGCAACAGTGCTCTCACATACATGAAATAAATAAATCTTAGAAATCTGAGGACAACTTTGGAGTTAGTCCTGACGTTCTATGTTGTCTGAGGCTGGGCCTCTTATTGTTTGCTGCAGCATAACTCAGGCTAGCTGGTCATAACTGCCACGATTCACCTGCCTCTGCTCCCCATCTCTCCTTAGGAATGCTGTGATCGCAGATCCATACTCTAGTCATACAGCATTTTGTGGAGTCTAGGTATCTAAACTCAGATCGTCATAATAAGGCAGCACTTCAGCCACTGAGCCATCTTTCCCTTGCCCTTGCAGGCATGCATTCCAGAAAATAATGAAAAATGTCAGATTGGCTTTCTTTTTAAGAAACACACACGTATGACTTTTCCAGGCAGGCATTTTTCTCAAAGGAGTTCTGCTATCACGAGAGCTATGAGCTGTATCAGGCGGTGAGACACAGAGCATCTCCTACCAGACCCACAGAGTTCCTGAGGACCCTTAACAGGGAAATCGGTTAGCAAAACACAGATGCAAGCCAATTACAAAGCAGTCAGGATTGGCTCCTGGCTGGCACTGAGTTAAAGCTGATTGTTCCATCCACCCGAGGGGACTGGGACTGGGACTCGCTCTCCATCCTCCATTGGCTACTTTTGGACCTCACTTCTGTTCTTTTGACCATACTTGTATCTAAGTTCAACCCCTTTCCCAACAGACACACAGCAGGATCACGTGAGTCTTGAGTCACCTTTGGGTAGCCATGCTAAGAAAGCTATGGAGCTGAGGTTGGGAAGATGGCTGAATGGGAGTGCTTTCGGTACAGGCATGAGGGCCTGATCCTGAATCTCCAGAGCCCATATAAAGTTGGGCACCCTAGCATTTATCTGTAATCCCAGTGTTCCTATGGAGAGATGGGGGATGGGAACAAGGGCACCCACAGAAGCTCACTGCAAACAATGAAGAAGAGAGCCCATCTCACACGAGGTGGCAGGCAAGGACCTAGACTCAAGGTTGTCCTCTGACCCCCACAAATGTATACACACCACTGTATACGCTCACACTCCTGACTCCCTCTAAACCACACGCCCACACATAGATCCCCAATCCTGGTTCAGGTCAACAGGACTGTAGACTAAACCTGAGCTCTAGCTGCTTTATCTCAGCACCCAGTTCTGTCCTTGAGGCAAGGAGGCACTGAATCTCCTTGTTGAGACTATTTCAAGAGCCATAAACTGAGCTTTTGAGCAGCATGCAACAAGACCAGCACAGAACCTGAGCTTCTGGGCCACATTAAAGTGAGCGTAACTGGATTAGACAGAAAACAAGAGCAAAACAGGGCCTGATGGCCTATGCCTGTTATCGCAGGTACTTGGGAGGCAGAGGGAAGAATATGTCGAAGCTCAAGGTCTGCTTGAGCCACAGTATGACTTGAGTTCAAGGTCAGCCTGGATAAGAGCTGAGAGAATAGGCTGAGGATAGCGTTCAGTGGTCGAATGCTTGCCTGGCACGCAGGAGGCCCTGATTTCAATCCTGAAAACACAAGAGAGGAAGACTGTGAAGAGGCCAAGTAAGAGGGGCTGGGGGAGGGGAGAACAAGCCAGGAAGGAAAAGGATAGAGCACCTGGCTTCTCACAGAGAGGGGGAGGAGGCCCGAGTTACAGAATGATGCTAGTGTGCAGGCCAATCAGAAGTCTCCTGTGATGTCCCAGAGGCTGGCAGCTCAGATCATGCTACAAGGGCCCGGAAGACACCGGAAGGTGCTCTGTGAGTGTGTGTGTGTGTGGGGGGGGAAGATTCCCATCCTCCTCTCACTTCCAGACCTTCCAGAACCTGCCAGAAAATGCTACGCCCATCAGGGGTGTGTGTGTGTGTGTGTGTGTGTGTGTGTGTGTGTGTGTGTGTACCAATCCCTCCTCTTTACTCACTTTTGTTTCCCAACATGTTTGCATCAGAATGCTATCCTTGAAAAAAAAAAAAAAACGAACACACACAATCTTCTTTCAGCGTTCTTTTGTCAAGGTCTTTATAAGCACTCGGAATTCCACATTTCATAATTTATAACAAACTTTTCATCTGGGCATTAAAACGCAGGGCACTGAAAAGCTGTCTAACAATGGTGACTTCTGACAATGGTAACATATTTATGTAAAAGAATCCACCACACAGATTTTTATGCTAATACTCCTTAATCTTTGCTTCTTACATTTCAACTTAACCTCCCTCAAAGGAAATGGCTTCCAGAATCCCCTTCAAATATTCATATGGTCTATTGTAGACACTACAGAAAGCGCACTCCACAGAACATCGCTCCTCAGCCTCAGCCTGCCTGAGTGTTGGGAGCTATGATGACGCTAGCCATTTTGCACCTCCGGCTTACAAAGACGCATTCCAAGCTAAGCGAATGCTGCAGGGGTATGTGCTGGGAGCACGTTGGAGTATCTGATCTTGAAGAAAGTAGGAAGGACTCGACATTATAAATCTGCTATCATCAGACCAGGGACAACACTCAACAGTATTTGAGGGCCGTTTTCCCTGGTGATTTGAATATGGTTGGCCAAGGCGTGGCACTATTAGGAGGTGTGGCCTTGTTGGAGTGGGTGTGGCCATGTTGGAAGAAGCGGGTCACTGCAGGGGTGGGCAATGATAGTTTCCTGCTAGCTTCCTGAGGATGCCAGTTTTCTCTTGAATGCCTTTGGATCAAGAGGTAGAACTTCAGGCTCCTCTAGCCCGTGTCTGCCTGGATGCTGCAGTGTTTCCTGCCATGATGATAACAGTCTAAACCTCTGAAACTGTAAGGCAGCCCTGATTCTTTTGTAAGAGTTGCTTTGGTCACGGTGCCTCTTCACAGCAATGGAAACACTAAGACATACTTCTACTTATTTATTCTGGGAGCACACTACAGTGCCCATGTAAAAGATCAAGGAGAACATGTAGGAGTCAGTTTTCTCTTCCCACCATGTGGGACCCAGGGACTGAACTGAGGTCTTCAGATTAGAAACATTTTTACCCTCTGAGCCATCTCATAGGCCCAAGATTGATTGATTGATTAATTGTTGTTATTATTATTATTATAAAGGATGATGAATTAAGAGAAATAGAGTTTGCCTGCAAATAAATAAGGGCATCTACAAACACTAACCATAATGGTAGCAGAATACATCTGTTATCAGAAAAACTACAAATAGATACTGTGAAATGTATAGAATGCATAATTAAATTGAACTGGGAGAATCCGAGCAGGCTTCATGGAAGAGAGAGTATTTAAGATAGGCTTTGAATGAAATGAGTTGGATTTTAACAGAGGGAGAAGAAAGGAAGCCAGAAAGAACTATTTGCATAGTTAGAAGGCAGGAGAGTGGAGGGATACGGAGAGCTGGGGAGGGATGGTGTATGATCAATGGGAGAGCCACGGTGGCGTGGACTCGGGGACTACTGTGCAGTCAGTGAGGAACCGCTCAGGGCTTCTGAGTTTCATGGACCAGAGCAGCAGGGCAGCTGGGAGGATGCTCAGGCAGCTTGACAAGTGGCAGATGACAAGTCCCTTAAATTCAGAAATTTCACATGGTTTTCTTTCTCCAAATGAGAAGACTACACAGTCCATGAGGCATCTCTGAGCCTGGATAACTTGAAGCAAAGGTGGGGCCTGCTCTCTGGGTTCCAAGTGCCTCCGATACATGTCTTCATTACAGAAAATTCCACTGAACTCCAGGTCTCCTTTCTATTACAAGTACCTTATGACCTTAGCCTGCCTGGGCCTTTGTAACTACATTTCCAGTGGTTCAGACATCGCTCGGCTAGTCTAACCCCTTTAAGTTTCCAGATGTAGACATGAAATTTACCCAGATCATAAATAGCAAACAAAGAGCCTAAGCTATAGGCTTATTATTATTGTTAAGCAGACACTTATTATCATTGTTAATCAGATTCTGTCTGACTCGGGCTATGCAAGCACTAGAGTATGATCTCTATATTTTAGGGAGCTTGGAATTGGTTTCCCAATATCTTCATAAAGCAATGTTCCTTTAGGGTTTTCGAAGAAGCAATCATTTCAGCCTGGGTGCCTTCTAAGCGTTCTCCTCTCAGAACTGACACCTCCTACAGAGCTGTGGCTATGAATCCACACCAGTTCACTGGGCCTCTCTCCAGCAGCCACCACCCTGGGGACTGTAAACTGAACGACCAGTGCTCTAAGATGCTCCTCATCTTAACCCAGCAGATGCCAGTACCGGTGTCAACAGCCTTTCTGCTTGTAGATGTGCAGGGAGCACTGTGTTTGATGGTGTTGCTAAGGAAACGAATACAACAAAAACACTGAGTGAAACTCCAGGATTCATGAATCTCCCAAATTCAAAAAAAAAAAAAAAAAACCAAAAAAAAAAAAAAAAAAAAACAAGGCCACAAGGCAAGAATGATGACTCCTGTACGAAATTCCAGCACTCAGAAGGCTGAGGCAAGAGGATCACCGTGAGTTCAAGGACACCTTGGCTTGAGTGAAATCCTGCCTAGCCTTGCCTCTACAAAACAGTGCAGGGACATGCAATTTGTCACACATTTCACAATCATTTGAGTGTGCATAGGAGAGGCCTCGTCAGCTCTTGGTGACTTCTCTATTGGAGAAAGGGTTTCCCCCTTGAAAGTATTTGGGTTTTTTTCTCTCTCTCATTTCTACACAACAAATTCATTCATAGTCTAAACCCAGCCCCTATCTTTAATCTGCTCAATGTTTTCTTTTGCCGTTGTCAAGAAAATACTTCCCCTCCTGGCTTAGCTTTCCTCCTGTTCTTGTTCTCTCTCCACAACTAGAAACTGGCTGCCTTTGTGGAAGCCATGTCTCATGAAGACACCATGTTTTTATCACACCATGAAAATGACCTCACCTGAGCAACCCTTTAGGGATGGGTGATTGTCAGTGGGGCTTGGCTCATTCACTTGATAACCCATGGCAGCTTGTAACTTTAAAATACAAATTTCTCCATTGAAAAAGCTACAAATGCCTTGGATCGCAGACATTTGGGGGTTTTGTTAGTCGGGTTGTTTGCACAGTTTGCATGTGTGCACTAGCATGTATTGGGGCACATGTATGAACACGTATGCCAAGGCCAGCAGTCAACCCCAAATGTTGTTCCATAGAAGCCACTTGCCTTGGTTTTTGAGAGTCTCTCACTGGCTTGGAACTGACCAAGCAGTTAGGATGCCTGGCCAGTGAGCTCCAGGGATCTGCCTGTCCCTTCTTCCCTAGTCCCAGGATAACAAGTATATATCACCATGCCTGGCTTTGGGGGAAGGTGTTCTCAAATTCTTTCTTTCTTTCTTTCTTTCTTTCTTTCTTTCTTTCTTTCTTTCTTTCTTTCTTTCTTTATCTATCTATCTATTTATTTATTCATTCGTTCATTTATTATGTATTATAGGAGTCAATTTTCTCCATGTACCATGTGGGTTTCAGGGATCCAACTTAAGTCACTGATTTTGGTGGAAGGCTACCCTTTACACATTGAGCCACCTCAGCAGCCTGTTTTGGGTGTCTTCAAATACACAATCTGCTACATCTGCAAGCACTAGGGATCCATTCAGGAAACAAAAAATGCCCTTCCCTTAGAGCCACACGGAGAACACACTAAGGTTTTGACAAAATGATGCCCAGCTCATTGCTCAAAAGGCTTGTGAGTTAACTCTTCACAAAAATGGCTGTTGGAACAAGCTTACAGACCTCATGAGGATCTAGCAGTTCACAGCTGTGCTTTGCTTCTGCTGTAGATCCGTTCACCAAGGTCACTGAATTTGACTCATGCTTTATTTCCTAGGAAAGTCCCTGAAAGTAGCCTCTAAATTAACAGGGAACAATGCGTCAGCATGAGAGAACTTTGGGGAAGATGGAAGTGTTCTATATCATAATGCTGGTGGTTATTACACAAATACATGCATTTATCTGAACTCCATTAGTAGAATTTTACCCTGAAAATTGGTGAGTTTTGTTTTAGGACAATAATATCTAAGTGAGAAATTAAAATACCAAGTCTGAAGGAAATTCCAAAGCCATATTATATCTAGGTATGAAAATGCACATGAAAAGCTTTAACACTTCTCAAGGGGAGTTTAGGGTTTAGACACAGACAAGCCACAAAATGGGAGGGATTGCCTAGAATCTGTTGCCCAAATATAAGATATTTCATTTTATCTTTCAGATAAATGCACTATCTAGATTATCTTCCCATCAGTCTGTGTCTGGTGCGTTCATGGAGCCTTTTCTGTTTCCGTCTGGATTTGTGGCCACTAGCTTTCATCTATTATATGACTAATCGGAGTAAGAGTCTAGCGTGTACCATAAGTCAAGTTACTTGGCTCATTTGGGTATTTTGCCCTTCTTAAAACTGCTGTAATCACACCACGGTCAGCTAAGTGAGCTAGTTTAGTCATCAGGCCAGACCCTGGGCTGCTCACACTGGACCTTAAGAGTGTATGTGTTCCCAAGCAAGCAGGATTCCCCCAAGGAGTCATTTCAAACCTCAGGAGCTTTGCTCTGGCCGCAGAACACCCATAGCCAAGGCAAACGGAATTCACTTTCCATACTCCTGTCTGTGGCTTTGGTCATTATAGGAGCCAAGTTCAAAACAGGGCTCGCTTTACTGGCAAAGATTAAAACACTGGAAAATGTATTATTGATTTGTCTGGTTGGATCTAAACTATAAAGGTTCGGGGTAATAAGTTCACATCTTGGACCAGAGACTTTTGGAAATCTCTGTTTTGCTGAGCAAGTATACTCTTAGTTAGAGCTGTGTTGCTGGGTCAGAGCTTATGAGGACACATTAATTAAAGCTTCAGAGATGGTGGGCGTGGCCAGCAACATCTGCGAACATCACAAGTTTGTGCCTGGAGTCAAAACTACTAATTTTCCAAAGAAGCAACTCACAGAAGGTGACTCCTGCCGTGAGAACCATTTGCTTTTGGGCAAAAAAATGGAAGGAGGAATGTCATTTGTTTTCAATCCAAACTGCTTTGGTGAATCTACTGAAGCAACAGCAGCAATAGATACAGATGTGGGGACACAGAGTTATCGCTCTATCGTTTTTATCGAGGGTGACTAGAAAAGCAATATTCTTCATTCTTTCTCCTAATCACAGTTACAAGCAGATTCCTCAAACCTAAGGCCAATTCACATTGACTGTTGCATAGAGAGACCCTCTCTCATTAAGCCAAAATAAAAACAAAACAAACAAAAAAAGAAAAAAGAAAAAAATGCACTAGCCAGAAATTCAGTTTACTTTTTACATTTAGTTAAACTTAATAAGTATCTGTTACTTACTTACTGTGATAACTACGATCGCAGGGGATTCTGAAGAATATAAGACATGGCTTCATCTCTTTATGGCCTTCTAATTTCATTGAGAAGAACTACCAACACATAAAGGTAGCTGACTTGACTCAGTTTTCCCACTTGTAAAATGAAGGAGTCAAAACAGATGATTCCTGAATCCTCCCAGGTCTGCACAGCTTTTTAAAAACAGTGTGCATGCACACATGCATCTTCACGGGCATTCACCTACCATGCCCCAGGTGTGGCCAGAGGACAACACTGGATACTAGTCTTCCACATTGCCTTGGTTGAGACAGAGTCAGAATCTCTTGTTCACCACTGCATGGGCCAGGTCAGTTGCCGTGTGAGCTTTGGGGAATTATGTCTCCACCCACTCCCACCACCCACTTTCCCCACCTCTCCCTGTTGCTGTAGGAATACTGGGATTACAGAGTACACTACTGTGTCTGCCTTCAATTGGTTTCTGGAAACTGGAACTCAGATCCTCATATTGTATGCCAAGCGCCTTCCCCACAGATCCATCTCCTCCATCCCTACAAAGCTTTTAACTGATACTTACATGCCCTGCTTAGGGAGACTGTTACAGTGTAACAGCCAAACCCAAATGTATCATAGAAATAATCAATACAATCAGAAGTCTGAACTGAGAGAAATCGGCCACAGGGTGTGGCAAAGGAGTCTTGAAAAAGCAGGATCTTCAACTTGGCCTTGCCAGTGGAACTGGAGGGGAACGGGAGGGGTCATTCTTCCCTGGGAATGCAGAGGACTTGCTCAGCAAGATTGAAATGGTTCTTGAGCAGGACCAGCTTTGTCAAGTTTGTAGTCGCCTCTGTGGTTGAAAGGGTTACACGCTGTCAAGTGGTGGCTTTAAGTAAGGGAAGCCACCGATGACAATCCTTTTAACCTGTGACTCTGATCACCCCCATTCTCTCTCAGGCTGTGTGGCTGGATCGCACCTGTCTCAGATAAAGCCAATGGCCTTGCCAGTGCTACAAGGTTCTGTGTCACCGACTCCTCCTGTCCCAAGTGCTTCTCTCCCATCCAGCCTCCTGAGACCCGTCCTCAAACACCAAGCACAGTTAATGCGTTTGCACCTGTGTTGCTGAATCTGTGTTCGGCTACCCCTTCCTGTATTTGCTCAGAGGTTATTTCCTTGATTTATTTACTTGCAGTACTAGAGGTAGTATCCAGTCTCATCCATTATAGGCAAGTGCTCTACCAGTGAACCATACCAAATTTAAAATTTCAAACTATACTTTATACAGACAGACAGACAGACAGACAGACACACACACACACACACACACACACACACACACACACACTCCTACCTGTCTCATCCTGCTTTATTTTTATTTAACATCTACCATATTCTACCATACTATATAACCTATTTGTTTTATAAATGTCTATCTCCAGCCTTCAAATGGAATGAGCTCTCTTAGAAAACAATGCAAGCTGGGCAGTGGTGGCGCACGCCTTTAATCCCAGCACTTGGGAGGCAGAGGCAGGTGGGTTTCTGAGTTCGAGGCCAGCCTGGTCTACAGAATGAGTTCCAGGACAGCCAGGGCTACACAGAGAAACCCTGTCTCAAAAAAGAAAAAGAAAAAGAGAAAGAAAGAAAGAAAGAAAGAAAGAAAGAAAGAAAGAAAGAAAGAAAGAAAGAAAGAAAGAAAGAAAGAAAGAAAGAAAACAATGCAAGGTAGCCTAACAGTCAAGTCCAGACACATGATAAAAATAGCCAATACAACAAGAAGTTGCCGAAGAGGGGGCAGGGGAGGGAGGGAGAGATTACCTGCACAGACTAGCACCTGGCACAGAACAGGAATCAGCATTTCCATGTCCAGCGAACCACATGGATATATCTACATGAGACAGGTTGGAGGTCGGGCACAGGCCAAACTATTTGAGGATAAATACAGAGAGCACAAGGTCATGAAAGCTTTCACTAAAAAAAGGCATCAGGGAGAGCTAGGTCTAGCTCTGGGTAGCCACATGAAGCAGCGCGAGGCATCGGCAAGCAGAAGGGGCAGCACTAATTCAGCACCAGGGTCTGGCTGAAGAAAGGGTTGGCCATGGGAGTCCAAGCCATGTTCAAGGGTAAAAAAAAAGTGAAAACAATGTGCTGGAAAGCATAGAGTTGTGTAAGCAAGTGTCGGTCTACGCAACGTCATTTGGTTTGAGACACATCTGATTTCTATTTTCTCCCTGCTAGCATGTCTGCAAACGGTAGCAAGGAAGCTCCAAGCAAGGCAGTAGAACGCACACGGTCGCCTTAAAGCAGCTCCACACCCAGGGCAATGGGCCTGGGGAGGCCTAGTGCGTTCTGCTGCTGTCCATCAACACACAGGAGCCAGGAGCAAAGTCCAGGGCCAGCCGGCCTGCTTTTCATGTCCCCCTTGCAGAACAGCAGTCAGCAGGCCCACTAACCATTGGAACACTGGCATTTGGTGTAACACCACAGTAGAATGAGAGAGGAACCGGGTCTGTGACAGCATTTGCTAGCCCATACAGAATTTTATTTTACTGGTGTGAAGGTAGAAAGAGCCCAGGGCCCCAGGCATACTGGAAAAATGCTTTACCAGTGAGTCTGACTTCTTTAAATTTTTTTAATCTAACATTCATATTAATTCTTTAAGGGTTCCACAGAGGCATTCGATGCCTTTTAATCCTATTCCCTGCCTAACTTTGATCATACTCTCATCTGAACTCCTCCTGCATCCACTCCCACACTCCAGCCTTCTTCGGCTTTGAGTCCAATTTGTGGTGTTCAACCGCTCATGGCTGTGGGGCCATTTGCTGGAGTCTGGTTGATGTACCCAGGGCCACACACACACTAGGGTGATTTACTATGAATGAGTTTAAGGCCGGGCAGTGGTGGCGCACACCTTTAATCCCAGCACTTGGGAGGCAGAGGCAGGTGGATTTCTGAGTTTGAGGCCAGCCTGGTCTACAGAGTGAGTTCCAGGACAGCCAGGGCTACACAGAGGAAACCCTGTCTCGAAAAACCAAAAAAAAAAAAATAAATAAAAAAATAAAAGAAAGAAAGAAAGAAATAATGGAATTATTAGGTATGTTAACTCTAGGTCATCCAGCATCACTTAAGAGTCACGTGATGTCCTCCTGGACAGGCGAATGTTCTTGTCTCGACTATTTACAGAGATCCGAAGTGCACTGGATGGTGGGGCTGCAGGATGCAAGCTTTGAAAGACAGCCCTGAGATATCTTTTAAAAGTTTTTCAAGAACCATTTGCTTAATTAATTTTGTTTCTACCTCTTCCCCTCTGCCATTTAAGAGGAGTCCTTTCACCCACAGAGCTCATTTGGGGGAAATTGTGGAGGAGATGAAGGGGGTCCTACTCATATTTAGTAGACAGAAGCCACATGCTATGGTCTGAATGCTGTATTCCCCTGCTCAGTCCTTGGTGAAGTCTAACAGTGGGAGCTGATTAGCTTAGGAGGGTGGAGTCTCATGAATGGGGTTAGTGCCCTTTCACATAGTCCAGAGAGCAGCCTGCTCCCCTTCATGAGAAACCACTGTTAACTGACATCCCTGAGCAGAGACTCACCGGACACTGGATTCTGACCTTGGTCTTCAACTTTGACCTCCAGAATTGTAAGAAATAAATTCCTGGCATTTAAAAGCTGCCTGGTTATGGTATTTTATTATAACCACCCCAGAGAACAACACTAGGTACGACTGAACGCTCTGTGATACCAAGAGCAGCTCCTGCTACATAGAGGTCTTTAATTTAACACACCAGTAATGCCGAAAGGGAGAAACTCCGGCCTAAATCACTCGACAGCAAGCCCCAGATTATGATAAAGTGATAACCTTTTTAGTTTAAGTGTCCTTCACGAAAGATTATGCTAGTTAGGAACATCTAGATGAGATCTTCAGATGAGCCCAAGAGGGTGTTTCTGTGCTCTTTTCTGTTCCCACAGAAATTTGGAGAAATGTAACCATGGAATCAGGAAACAGAAAAGCTGAGAAGGGGTAGGGATTGTGGCCAGAAACCATCTCACCTTACAGCTGGCTGGGAAGCCAATCACCCGCTGGGCCCCACAGCTGCCCAGTTGCAAAGCTGGGACTGAATTCACCTCAACTCTCAGTCTGTGTTCCTTCTACTTTAATATTCAGGAGACATGAAGACTGGTGCCCAGGGACTCACAAGTAAGTTCCCTTCTGATGTCAGCTGCAAAGAAAGCTTTGGCAGGGGCTGATGCATGTCCATGCAGCTCAGGAGAAGTTTCAGTACCAGCCCTGCCCGCCTGTCATAGGCCCAGATACTGCCAGCAGAGGCCTCTCAAGGAGGCCTATTAGAGGGAGTGTGAATAGCCTCTAGGGTGCCAAGTGGCTTTTAAGTACCATTTCTCTCTGAATGGCAAGTCCCAGAGGAGAGATGTTCTAGAAATAAAATACTTTAAAACTCAGTGAATGGCACAGGGTGGCCACTCTGCTCTTTCTCCAAACACGGGGCAGTAGCTCCTTACTACACCCAAGACATGCTTCCTGCTATGCCTGAACACACACAGACAACAGAACAAAAATGGCCTACCACTCCGGCCTGTTGTCATCCTCTCCCTCCAGGGCACGTGGATGAATGGACTGTGGGTCTCTTTCTGATCCGCATTCCCAACCCATCCTGGTGATTCCCTTTGGGGCCCTATATCCAGTGGCCCCACAAAAACCTTGCTCATCCCCAACGACACACCCCTTTCCGTCTGCTACCTCTCCGGCTCTATGAAAACACACCGAGAGGCAGACATGCACGTCACTTCTCACTTCTAGATGTCACATGAACAGGGCACATCCCGTCACTTCCAACAGGACTAGCTACTTATTCAAAACCTAACAGCAATTAAAGATACATCTTCCTTCCCATGCGACACTAGTAAATTTTATTACTGGCTACCATGTACTAGGCATCTTGCTTGTGATTAGCTGGGTATGGTGTACTCTCTCTGCATTATCCATAAAGCTTCCCACAGGTCTTCAAGGAAGGTAGCCTCATTCCCACTTTAAAGGCAAAAGAACTATGGAGTGGAATGACTTATGATTATAAAGCCTATAAATAAAAAAAATTGAGAACATTCTTGCCTTATTTGTTTTTTTCAACATGTCATGAATCAGGATAGCCATGATGAGGTACAAGGAGTGGGGTACATGTGTGCGTGTGCATGCCCACATGGGTGCCCTTGCATGTGTGCACACAAGGGAGACCAGAGATGTCAGGCATCTTTTCTATTGTTCTCCACCTTAAGACAGGCTCTGTCACCAGCCAAGCTCCAGTGGTTCCCCTCCTCAAGGCTGGGGTTGCAGGTGTGCATGGTCTCATCCTGGTACAAGCACATGACTACCTGGGGTGGGGAGAGCCCAGCTCAGCCCTTGGATGATAGCGTTGTATAAGTTATAATCACCTGGGAAGAGAGGGAGAGATAGGTTGTTCTCTCTCTCTCTCTCTCTCTCTCTCTCTGTTTTGTGTACATGTATCTATGTGAACCATACATATGCCTGGTGCCTGTGGAGTTCAGAAAAAGATGTTGGATCTCCTGGCACTGGAGTTATAGATGGGTACTGGGAACCAAACACGGGTTCTCTGGAAGAGTAGCAAGCACTCTTAACTGCTGAGCCATTTCTCCATCCACAAGGGAAGAGAGTTTTAATTGAGTAGTTGTCTCTATCCAGTTGGAGTGTGTGTTTGTCTGGTAGGGGGATTATCTCAGTCGTTAATTGATGTTGGAAGACTCATCCCACTGTGGGTGGCGCCATTCCCTGGGCAGAGGGTCCCAAACTATATAGGAGAGGAGAAATATGGCTAAGAAGCAGCAGGCAGATAGCATGAGTACATTCATTTTCTATTCTGTCCTTAGCTGTGGATGAGATGTGACCAGCCTTGCCTTCCCTGAGATGGTCAACTCTAACCCAAGTAAGTCATTCCTCTCATAAGCTGCTTTTGGTTATCACAGTGGCAGAAATGAAACTAGGGCACCATGACCAGTAGATTCAGGGTAAAAGAAACGTTATAAAGATAACATCGACTGTTCTATAAGCTTGCGCATGAAGTTTCTCCAGTTACATCTTCTATTAGCGTGCTACATCTGTCACAGCTAATGGACCAACACTGACACGTTATTATTAACTAAACTTCACCCTGCATTCAGATCTCCTTCAGTTTCATCTAACGTCATTTTTAAGCTCCTCTTGGTTAGGACGGCTTCCCTGACTGTTGTTTACCATAACCACTCTAGAGAGGATGGGGTAGTCACTTGGAAAAGACTGATCAGCTTGGAGTTTTTGTCATGGCTAAAAGGGCATTAGGAGACCCACAGAAGCCAAGTGTTATTCGTATCATATTGTTTTTATAAAGTGTGCCTGTTTGTGTGTGTTGTGTGTGTGTGTGTGTGTGTGTGTACCCACATGTGTGCCCTTGCACGTGTGCACATAGGGGAGACCAGAGATGTCAGGCATCTTTTCTATTGCTCTCCACCTTAAGGCAGGGTCTATCACCAACCCCAGAGCTTGCTGTTTTTCAGCTAGACCACTGACCAGCCAAGGTCCAATGGTTCCCCTCCTCAAGGTTGGGGTTTCAGGGGTGCATGGTCTCATCCTGGTTTTTGATGTGGGTTCTGAGGATCAAACTCAGGCACTCTTACAGGTGGGTCATCTACCTAGTCCTATTGCCATCCCTTGATATGAAGAATATATGACAGCAACGCCATTTGCCACCGCCAAGGAGAATCTTCCCCTTCTGGCTGAGACAGAAATGGCTGCGCTTCCTTGCTGTAAAGTGACTGTTTCCCTTCCTCTCTCCCAGTACCCTTCGGAAGGAAGTCACTCCCCTCTCCACCAAGTGCGGAATTTGGTTCACCTCCTTGACAGTGGAGTATCTACAAAAATGATTTAGAACTCCTTTGTGCAGGAGATATGTCTTTCTCTCCATTTATTTATTCGCAGAATAATTTATTTATATCAGTATGAACTTGTAAATGTTTATCTTATACTTTGAGCTATTGCCCAAGGCTTTATTTATTTTTGCTCAGTTTGTTTTAGCTTTGGCCACTGGGAGTTCTTTCAGTTGGCTCCCTTTGACATACTTCCTCACTGTGTGTGTGTGTGTGTGTGTGTGTGTGTGTGTGTGTGTGTGTGTGTGTGTGTTCCTTAATTCTTCATTATAAGACTCCTTCAAGCTTGTCTTCTATATTTCTTGGCTCGGCTCTACAAGCAGTCATTTCTTCAAGTATCTCTAGTTCCTGTCAGGTTCCTGTTGCAGCTGTGTCTGTTGTTGGGTTTCAATCCTAGGACCTCTCAGCTGACAGAGCAAGGGGATGGATTTGTGTATGGTAACTGGTGAACACACCTGTCTATTTCTGTATGTCATTGATTTATCTGTATTGTATGCTGAAGTTTCAAACTCCAGTGCATTACCACGTGAATCACTAGAGTCTCCACTCTTTAGGTTACTATTAGTATCATTATTACTATTGTCATTGTTGTTAATGTCATCGTCATCATCTGTAGATGTGTGTGGCTGTGTTGGGATATACACACATGACTGCAAACGTCCACAGAGGCCAGTGGTGTGAGGTTCCCTGGGGCTGGGGTTATAGGCAGTTGGCAGTGCCTGAATTAGGTGCTGAGAACTGAACTTCAGGCCTCTGCAAGGACAGTACAAGCTCTTAACCAGTGAGTCTCTCCAGTCGCAAGTCTTCCATCTTTGGCACAACTCCAAGGGGAGACATTTGCCTCCCTCCATCATCCATCCATCATTTAACTGTTCCGTTCTAATGCGTCTATGCCATGGCGGTCTCGGAATGGTTACTACCTGCATGGGGGATGAGCTTGTGGGAACTGCTTGGGTACAACTGCTTTGCCTTTGGGATATTTTGTTTTGTTATCGAAGTAGGCCCTTAACCAAAGGCCTCCAAGGACCCTCCTCTCTAGGCCTCCCAAGAGCTGGGATTCCAAATATGCACTCCCTTACCCAGGCTTGTTTTCAATTTGATGTTGTCCCTTCATTACCAGAGTCGTGACTCAGGCCAGCCCCTTCACTTCCAATCTCCTCAGAGAGTTCACATATTTGTGACATTTTTCTTTCGTCATAATCTATATGTCTATATGTCTTCTCAGAATCATCTGACCTGCTAAATGTTTTCCTAAACCTGCATACATGAAAGCACCCATAGGTGCATGCACGAGAACATGTAACATGAGTCTGGGCAAATGTAGTGTTACATGTTTATCATTACAGTATTATTCAGAATAGAAACACCCCCTAAAACACGATCTGTGCCTACCTATGCACGTCTTCTCGGCCCCTAAATCCCTGACAACTGCTGGTGTTTAGATCTCCACAGCTTTCCTTTTATAGAACGCCGTGAAAAAACAGAAGCATCAAGTACATGAGCTTTCCCAAGCAGCCTGAATGCTGTGCAGCGGAGGTCGTGGCCAGTGTGCTGAAAGCTGCAGGGGGTAAATAAGAACCCGAGAGTGACCATTAGAGCTGGTGACACACAGGGAAGGCAGTAAGCTAGGGAGAGTTAGAGGGCGTGAAGTACTGTTTGGAAATTGAAAAGCTGTACACTGCAGGGAAGGAAGAGTTAGTATGCTAGGCCCAAGAACACGGGTGGGGGCAGGGCAGAGAGTAGTACCAAACCCCATACGTACTATTCGATGTCACACATAGGCCTGTATACACTTTACGATAAAGCTTAATATAGGAGCCGGGCATGGAGGCACGCACCTTTAATCTCAGCAAAAGCAGGCAGATCTTTGTGAGTTCAAGGCCAGCCTGGTCTACAATATGAGTGAGTTCTAGGACCGCCAGGGCTACACAGAGAAGCCCCGCGACAATCAATCAACCAACCAATCAATCATCAATCGACGTATGTTTAATTTATAAAGTAGACAGAGTGTGATAGTCACAACGAGCCAATAATAAACTAGAACACGGGTAGGGATATGCTGCGTCTGAATGCTGCATCTCTTTAACAATATCTTATCACAGGTCGGGCAAGGTGGGTAGTAAGGTGCTCGCTGCACTGTATGAAGATCTGAGTGTGACATTTAGCATTCACGTTAACAACAACAAAACAGGTAAGTGTGGCGGTGTGTACTTGACATCCCAGCACTGGGGAAGTGAAGATCGGTGGATCCTGTTGTGCATACTGAAAGGCCAGCGTCTTCCTTGCCCCACTAAGGCTCAGAGAAGGTTAAGGAAAATGAGGAGGAGAGACTGTAAGAGGCAGAGGCAGCGGGAGGCTGCTGCGGAAGCTTGTTCTCTGTGCATGACAAGGAAAACTCAGTAACTTACAGCACTCATGACTGGATGCATGACATCAAGTGAGCCCAGAATCCCAGCATGCATGCAGGTGGGGCTCATGAAGACCCACCCCTAGCTGAGGAGCTATCCAAAGTTGCTGGCGGACTGAGTATGGCCTCTCATAGTTTGCCTATGCTCCATGGGTGGTCCCATGCACATGATGGCATCTCTGTTTGGACTCAGTAGTTTATAAAGAAGGAGAAGATGCACCTGAACCTGGGAGAGGCATGTGGGGAGGGAGGGAGAGTGACGGAATGGATATGGTTAAAATATATTGTGTACATGGTTGCAATTCTTAAAGAATAAATAAATACATAGCTAAAATAGGTATTAGGTGGGTGTCTTGAGAACTGCTTGACGTGATTAAGTGAAGTAAAATGGATTATGATCAACAGTGACACCAGCCAGATAACTTGGAAGCACGCATCTCAGCTGGCTGTGTCTTTCTGAGAAAAAGCCCCAATCAAGGAATATGGGCGTGCCTGCACTCTAGAGACGTCGCTTGTGCAGGGCGGGGCCCACAGAAAGCCTCATTCACATAGCACCATGCCCGTTCTGTGGGGAATTAGCTACAGTTGCACCACGTGCTCCTGGCGGCACTTCAACAAGCAAACAAAGCACACCCAAAGAAGCCACCAAGACCTCCACAAGAGACCTCCGAGCAATTTCTTTAAATAAACTTGAGAATGCAAAGTCTTCAAGAGCAGCTATGGAGATAGCTTGGATCTGCGATGTCTGAGGCAACTCTTCCTCACGCCATTGTCTTCACACTACAGTCAACCTCCCTGCTGCCGCTGCCGCCTTCCTGAATTCAGTGGCAGACCTGATTAAATGACCATAGATCCCTCACCATGTTTCCTCAAGATGTACGAAGCGTCAATGCCTAGACAAACGGAGGAAAACACACCTGGTCTTCTACCTGCAGCTGCAGCAGCTCTCGCTGTTCCTAGAGCTGGTCTTTTGCTTTCGTTTTTTCTGATTCGGGTCACCGGTCATCGGAGTGCTAGCACGCATGCGCCATAGCGTCTTAGTCCGTTTGCTTTCTCCCTGTGGATCGCCTCTTCTACCTTTTAGTTTGTTCTTCCTAGGACTGAGTATTAAAGTTTTCGAAGTACACACCAGGGACAGGCCAGTTTGCCCAGATCCATGGATAAAACGTCTTGGAAGTACAGTTCTTGAGACTCCAATTCTTTTTCTAACTCTCATTATCAGTAGATTAAGTGCCGACCGTTGTGCACACGGCACAAAACTGATTAGTTGTGATTGTTCATTATTCTCCCACTTCTTGTTTCTAAAAAATCTGCATTACAAACAACCCTCCGGGATCTTATTCCAATCAACTTACCTCAGGTCTTACAATTAATATTCCTAATATAACCACCATGCTGTTCAACTCCTCCTTTGTAAGCAACAAAACCAATGACCCCCAAATCACAAATCTCCATGAAAAGAGAGGCCAAAGGGGTTAAGTGCAGGGTGAACTTGATTTTGCAAAACCTAGACCTTCCGGGTGCTTGCACAGTTGCCAGAGCTACTGGCCCTGGTTAACACGGGAAACACAGCAAAGACACAGTAAATTGTACATACGAAGCAGCCATCGGCAATTTGCCTAGTGGGATCAGA
Organism: Uromys caudimaculatus; assembly: GCA_028551405.1. Lineage (NCBI taxonomy): Eukaryota > Metazoa > Chordata > Mammalia > Rodentia > Muridae > Uromys > Uromys caudimaculatus. The sequence goes on from CM052704.1 coordinate 34,315,524, forward strand.
TAGCATGTGGCTGATAGGTCTCAGGAGATAGGCAACAAACAGCCGTGATGGATTAAGTGATTGCTATTGGCTGTGTGCTCGCTCTGAATATTTCACCATGGACAGTAATCCATTACCAGAGACCAGTAATGATACCAATCAACCACACTTAGCTCTTCTGCGCCATCAACCCGAGGACTGCCGACCTGCCAGCTGAAGAAAAGAGGATGCTCAGGAAATGATACGTGGGGTCACCATGGCACAGCTTGCAGATGGGGGAAGGCAGGGCTTTCCTGTTCGTGTTAAAAAAAGACAAATGGATAAACTAGCCATTTGCCTGCCTTACATTAAGGTTTACTTTAAAGTCAGCAACATTTTTTTCTCTCCCTCCCAGAGGGCAGGAGGACCTGGTTTATAAATATTTTGGCAACATATGAGTGGTCAGAAGATTTGTGCCTCAAAGACAACGACTGAGCAGAAGCCACACTGCAGAGGGGAATCTGCTCTCCCGCCTGAACATCACCAGTCACAGGTTGTTACATTGCCACTTCCATCATTACGTCCTGTGGCAGAAATGCCAGGCCATCTCTGTTTGTGCCCAGAATTCCACAGTCTAGACTCTGTTCTTTGGAGTGTCCATAAGACAGTGAGAAGGAAAAACAGGCTGCCTGTGTTTCTGGCATGACAAAAGACAAGGGGGGGGGGGCGGAATCTAGCATCTTTTCTCTCTCTCCTTTCCAGCTGGTCTCCATCTACATGACAACAGACCTAAGGGCTGCAAGCTGGAAACAGACCTGCAGGTTATTGGGTGGGCACACCACAAGGCATATTTACAGGGCTTCTGAAGTGTGTATGTTCAGTACAAGACTTTTTCCACGGAGTGGCAGCTTATCCAATGAGTGCCATTTCAGTGGGCAGTCATAGAAACTAAAGTGATATGGGCTCATCAAAAAGGGGTTCAGGAGCTTCTGAAGGGTATCCCATACTACATTCCTGACCTTCGCTTCTTCTACAAATGGCAGGTCCCATTTTCTGTAAGCTGCAGAGAGCAGAAGCATCTAAATCTGTGGAATTCTTCCCTGAGCTACCCAAGGTAGCACTGTGGCAACAGTCAACCCTGGGATATAAAGATTCTTGCCTACATCAACCCTAGCTGGTAAAGCAAAAATCAATACCAGCCCCTTAAAGGAACATAAACCTATTTGCCTGAGATCATGTAACAAATTGGTACAACAACCAGGAAAATGGCCCTGAATGCTGGCCCTTTAATCACTACATCCCCAGATCCCTCTGCTGATATCGAAACCAAGCCATAGGAGCAGTTGCCCAAACCTTTATCCCTGACCCCACTCATGCTTGAGAATTTTCTCTCCAGAGCAGGAGAATGGCATGTGGAGGAGGGCAGAGATTGCTCAGTACTCCAGCTGTGTTGATAGCATCCTCCATGGAGAAAGGAAGGGTTAAGAAAAGATTTAGCCTTCTTTTTTTTTGTTAAGTTCAATGCAAGCGTGATCAAAGAGCAGGACTGCAGATACACTGACAAAACCCAGAATGATTTTGCTGTTTGGCCCAAAACGGAATAGATGTGTGTTAAGTTTGCGACACACCACTCCAGTTTTCTCCACAAGCAGTTGTGTTTTAACCACCATCAGCTCTGACCATGTTAAAACACATTTGCAGCGCTTCTTCCCTATGGGGAAACCAGTTTGAAAGTTCCGAATTGTTTTCTTATGGGGCTGTTGGCCCATGTATCCTGGTAACTGTTGTGAGACTCATTGAAGGGTGGGGGCAGCATACACTGTAACTCCAGTCAAAGGAACCACTTAAGAGCCACCCTCAAGAGCTCTCCAAGTCAGTCAGGAGCACAGATCAAGTCAACGTTGCTTGAGTCAGCATGAGGCAGTGTCCAAGGGACAGTGCTCACGGCCTCTGGAGCAGCCCTTTACTTAAGTAATGGGTCAAAATGACAGGCGACCTGGGGGCTGAGAGATGGGTCAGTGTTTAAGAGCATTTGTTGCTTTGGAAAGGACCAGAGTTTGCAGCTCCCACGTCAGAGTGTTCACAATCACCTGTAACTGTAGCCCTAGAGTATTTGATGCTCTTTTTCTGGCTTCCACAGGCACCCAGACCCATACACACTAAATGATAATAAAACTCATAGGCAAGCCGGCATGGTGGCGCGTGCCTTTCATCCCAGCACTCGGGAAGCAGAGGCAGGCGGATCTCTGAGTTCAAGGCCAGCCTGGTCTACAGAGTGAGTTCCAGGACAGCCAAGGCTACATATTAGACAAACAAACCACCACCAACAACAAAAACAACCAAAGGCTAGGCCATACCTTTCACCTGTTTGCACACATATACCCACTCACTCAGTGGTTTGTTAAGTTATGTTGTTTGACATATTGAGTAACCCCGAGAGTCCCCAGTCTATCCAGGTGACCCTGGGAACACGACCCCAAGCCCTTCCTCACATCCTGGAAGTTAGCAAGGTCTACATATGCTTCACCAAGGATTGTCACTATTTAATCACGTCCTCGGCCCAGTGGACAGTGTTCATCTATGATGTCAGCTTCATTTCTTTTTCCTTAAAACTAACAAAAAATGACCAACCAAGCAAAAAAACACCACACAGCAAAATAAGATTCACACCTGAACTACTAAGTCCTTCTCAAAGTAACATATAAAGATGGCCATCATTCAAATGAATTCCATGATTTTTCCTTTGAATTTTTCAAAAATTAAATTTATTTATTATTTAGTTTTTGAGACAGGTCTTCCTGTGCCGCCCCAGCTGGCTCCAAGTTTAAGGTCTTTCTATCTCAGCTTCCTGAAAGCTTGGTTAGAGTTGACACAATCACATCAGGTTTATTTCTTTTTAATTGATAAAAACTGAATAGAGTGAACCATGACACATGCATACATTCTGTAATGGCTACATAGAGCAGGCTAATAGATGCATTACTTCATGTATTTATCGTTCTTGTGTGTGTGTGTGTGTGTGTGTGTGTGTGTGTGTGTGTGTGTGTAGGCTTGAGGATAACTGTGGATGTCATCCTTAGAAACACTATCCACTCCATTTAAGATCTCCCATTGGCCTGGAGTTCACAGATTAGGTTAGACTGGCTGCATATAGGCTGTCAGTCTGTGTCCTCCGCCCTGGAAGCATGCACCAACATGAGTGCTGGGAACCAAGTTCAGGCTTGGCTTAGACAGCAGACAAACACTTTACGTACTGAGTATTTCCTAGCTCATATTCATCGTGTGTGTGTCTGTGTATGTAAAGAACACTTTAATGTCTACCATCAGGTCCAGTGAAATGGCTTATGGGTAAAAGGGCTTAGTGTACAGGTCTGATGTCCTAAGTTATCTCCAGATTCTGTAGTAGACAGAGAGAACAGATTCCTTAACTTACACACACACACACACACACACACACACACACACACACACACACACACACACACACACACTGAAATGCTTCAAGCTTCACCCTCTGCAATCCCAGCCCTCAGCCACCCTCATTCCACTCTCTGATCCTATGACTTCTTATTCAGGTCCCATGAAGCAGTGAGACTATGAAATATCTGGCTTCCTGTGTGTGGCTTATTCCCATTGTTTTTTTTTCTACCTGGAGTCTGTTCTGTTTAACATACAGTTACATCTGGAATAGACATAAAGGTGAAAATGTATGTTAGTTCAGGTCTACGGTAAGAAACTTGCATAGGCACAGAGGCAGAAAACATGAATCAGGATTTTTAATAAGTCACAGTGGGAAAGAGATTGGTTAACTTCTTATCACTTTTGTTTGCATGATGTGCTCGTAAATACTCAGAAAAATAATGACTTTAAAGTCCACTAGAGTATAGGCTCTAAAAACTAGATTTCAGATGGGAGAGCCAGGACTGGCTGTCATTAATTATGAAGTGGTGGCTGGCTGGCTGACACTGTGTCATTGACACATGGCCCTGGAGGGAAGCACACCACAGTACTCACACACCGCAGAAAAGCCGCACGACACAACCACAAGTATCATCTGACTTCTTCACTCAATGTACTTAAGCTAACTTGGCACAAGAGATATTTGTGTGTATTAAAATTCATTTCCCAATGATAGAGCATCCCTGTTACCACAGGCTTCCCAGTGCGCCTTCCCAGTGCTCAGCTGCTCTGGTCCCCTGAGCCAACACTGGCAGAGCTCATAGCCCTGGCTCCTGCCAAGGCTGCAAGAACGAAGGGCAGAGACAGACTCTGATTGGAGCAAAACCCCAATTTGTCAGTTTCTCCTCAAAATTCCTCTAGAGTTTGAAGGAACACGATATGGGGGTTAATAAGACTTGTGAGCTGGTTAACAGTATCCAAGGTGGCCCTGTTGAGTCCCCAGGCCTCCTCGGCCTTGTTGTGCCACCTTAGGCTGAGGACACTTAGAAATGATGTTGGAGCTGCTTCTTTGGAGACATTGATGGATTAACTTGTGGAAAATCCTGGAAGGAACTATGGACAGAGTTTCAGATATAGCAAGGAGAAATATTTAAAGACAGCATCACAGGACATGCCTTTAACATAAGGAGAATGAACCAAGAGGCTGGAGAAACAGGTCAATGGTTTATAGCACTTGTTGCTCTTGTAGAGGACCTGGGTTCAATTCCCAGCACCCACACACTGTGGCTCACAATCACCCCTAACTCTGCTTTCAGGGGAATTTTAACCCTCTTCTGGTCTCCTCAGGAATCGGGCATATACATAGTGCACATACAGATATGCAGACAAAACGCTCACAAATATAAAATAATTAAATCTAAGAAATCTTTTCTTTTTTTAAAAAAAAGAAAGAAGCAAACGGTATTAAGAAGAAGCAGAAACAAGAACTATGGCACCCCGAATTCAGCCAAGGAGCAAGTAGCAAGAGTAGAGCTTCAAGAAAGACCTTGTCAGTCTCATTGGCTTTATCATAGAAGACTGACCTGGCAATTCCCTTTTTCTGGTGCTTCAGCATTACTCATTTTAAAATGGCTTAGAAACATTTTGTCATTGACATCTACGGAAGGCGACTGCAGTAGTAACTTGTGTTTAGACTCAAGTCCTGACTTGGCGCACCACTGGCACTGTGTCCTAGGCAACCTACAGGACACTCCTCAGACTCAGTTTCCAAACTCACCACAGTGTAGGACTGGGCGTCTGGGTGGAAGCTTGTCCAGACATACCATTTCTATTTGTGAAGATCTCTGAGTTCCCCCAAGGATGGTTTCTGAATAAAACAGAAATGGCTTTAAGAGCCTTATTAATCCCACCCTTCCCTGCTCTCCTCCTCAGAGTAGGCAAGAGAACCACTTAAAGGCATTGTAAGCACCAGGTAATGGGAGAGAGTGAGGCTGGAAGTGGGCTGCACAGAGAAAAGCCCCAGCAAGCCATTAACACTTCGCTCTGCACAAAACAGAATGTGGATCCGAGGGTTTATTCCAATAGCCTCCAGGAACGCATCAAGCATGGCCATTTAAATTCACAAGACATTTGTGGTCACATTTCTACCCTTACGAATAAAGGCACAGAAGCAGGGGACAATGGTGGGTTTCTCAGCACACCAGAATATGGGGTTGGGTGGTCCACAACAGCAGCGTCTACACTTACTATGACCACTTCTGAAGGGCCAGTTTCAGCTCCCCATCACGCCCCCTCACACATGTACCCCCTTAACACCCACTGTTTATAACTAGAAATGCTACCTCGTGAACCCACCTCCTGGATCCACGAAGGGTGTTAAAGGCATCCCTTCAGGTTTATTTTACTTCCTGGAAGCTCATTAGAACTCTACCTTTCGAGTATTTCCTTAGCCAAAATGATCTCACAGATTCCTTGAATCACAAACCACTCAGAGAGGGAAAGGGTGGGGGTGTGGAGGGGGAGCTGGAAGAAGAGAAAGAAAGAAAGAAAATGGGATTCACGGAGGCTGTCTCCAGGAGTGCCTGTGACACAAGTCACCCACCGCAGACAAAGGACACCATGAGGCGGAGGGAGACAATGGGGGCTGCAGAGGAGCAGGCACAGGCAGCTCAGAGCACGGAGCAGTGAGAGGAGCTAGCAGGGACCCTCCCCAGCGGTGCCCTCTGCTCCACGCTGCACTTCCTGCATGGGAAGAGGGCTGGGCTCCCAGCCACTGCCCTGTATTTTCTAATGATAAGGATTTCTGTCTTAAGGAATAGGTCCCCCACTCACCCCCTCTCTGCGTGCGTGTGTCTCTGTGTGTGTGTGTCTGTCTGTCTGTGTGTCCCTGTGTGTGTGTGTGTGTGTGTGTGTATGTATATGTGTCTGTGTGTATACGTGTGTGTGTGTGTGTGTGTGTGTATGTATGATAAAAATGACAACAAAGACATAAACCCCACCTTCCCCGTGGCTCTATTCCACAGCTCCAGCTGTCTTCCACCTACTGAGTGAGAATCAGCAAACAGAAGAGAATGGGTTTAGGTTCTTTAAGAGTTTAGAATGTCTTGTGAAGTAAAACAAATGACTACGGAGACCAAAGAGCCTGTCCAAAGGACGACATGAAAAAGGAAGGTGGTGAGCAGAGATGCTTCCCTGCAGAGGCCAGAGGCTCGGCACAATGTAGGGACCCTTGCTGTTTCCCTGCTTAATTGAGGGGTGGGAGGCCTGTTAAAGTTAGAGAGAGAGAGAGAGAGAGAGAGAGAGAGAGAGAGAGAGAGAGAGAGAGAGAGAGAGAGAGAACAGACACACAGAAACACACAAAAAGACAGGTTAATACCCCTAGGATTCCCAATCATCCTTGACAGAAAAGGGATTGAGAATTTGACAAACAATGTGCATAAAATCTTTCTTAACCTAGAAAACACTCAAGAGGAGAGAAAAAAAATCAACTCAGAAGAACTGAGGTTTTAAAAGTAAACTATAAGAAAGGAGAAATGAATCATGCTTAGCAGGTACACACCAGGCTGCAGGAGCTAGAGGCAGCCCAGAGCCAGCTCCTGGAGCCTCACTCTGTTTACAGAAAAGACAAGACCCAACAGCCTAGAGAAGGGTGGCAGGAGAAGGGGATGCTCTTTAAATAACAACAGAGTGGAAAAATACTTCAACAACAAATGAAACATCTCCAACTGGAGAATGCAGAACAAGTGCTCTGGGAAACTGATTTCCACCCACCCTTCAGCCTCTCCAAAGGAGGTGAGAAAGAGCAATCAGAAGGACAGCCGTGCTGGAGCCCAGATAATGAGCACCACAAACATCTGGAGGGAGATGGGCCTTGCCACTCACCCTTACAGGCTGAATCCTCAGTCATCTCCCAGCAAGGACAATGACAAGACGTCGCCCTGTGGCAAAACTCAATCTCAAGACAGCTTGTGGGAAACAGTGGCCAGTTTTAAAGCACCAGATAGGTAAGCACATCAGGTGCCCCACCTTCAGTTTTAGGCTGTGGATGCTCGTCTTTTGCTTAAAGGTTACCACAGAATGTCTGTGCAAAGGGTTTCTAGGTCCAAGTGAACTTTATGGAATAAGCTGACTCTTTTTATTAGAACAAATGAGATGCTGAAAAATATTCTTCTACCTTGGCACTAATTCTAAGGTGCCATAAGGAGAGGGGACAGAGGAGAGCCTCACAATAGATCCCTCTCCTGGCTGCATGAGTAAAAAAGAAGTCACCTAGGGACATTTCAAGATGTCCCTGGTAGAGCAGGAAAAAGGCTGTTGGGATGTTATCTCATTCAACAGAGGTACTTCTGTTAACCACAAAAGGTCAAACAATTGCTAACCTAGTGTCAACCAATGCAAATCAGAATCCGATATTCTGCCAATTTAAAATAACAAAACAGAAAATAATAATAAAACATGATCTTAGTGGCCACTCCCATGGACCCTGCCCTTAGCCAAGTACTAACCTGAGAGACCTGTCTATATTAATGTATCTAGTCTTCCCAAGAGACCCATACACAAGGGAATATCAACTTAGTTACCCCTGAGAAAATGAACCCTGGATGGAAGTGTTAAAGTGGATGCTTCAGTCCCCCAACTCCTGCCACAGAAGCTCATGTGTTGAAGGCTCCAGAGGTGGTAAGAAAAAACAAAACAAAACAGAACAGAACAAAACAAAAAAAAAGGGCCGGGTAGTGGTGGCGCACGCCTTTAATCCTAGCACTCAGGAGGTAGAGGTAGGCGGATTTCTGAGTTCGAGGCCAGCCTGGACTACAGGGTGAGTTCCAGGCAGTCAGGGCTACACAGAGAAACCCTGTCCCGAAAAACCAAAAAAAAAAAAAAAAAAAAAGAATTAAGCCATTAGAGGAATGTCCTTGAAGGTCCCTAGGACCCTGGGACTCTGGGACTCTGACTCTTCCTAGGCTCTCTTTCACTTTCTAGTGACCACAACTTTTAACGTGACTTTTAACATATTTTCTCCTCAGCATGGCATGCTGCTTTGTCATAGGCCATAAGACAGTGGGGCCTGATCATGGACTGAATCCTTTGAAAACTGTGGAAACTGTAGATTCAAACCTTTCTTCTTTTATTGGCGATTACCTCAGGTGTTTTGTCACAGTGAGGGGAAGCTGATGCAACTGGGAGAGAGAGGCAAGTTATAGTTTTGAGAAGGTGTCTGTGAGGTCACAGATAACAGAGCATTGTCCTGTACAGAGTTGGAGCAAAGAACACACAGAAGGACCCGGGTCTGCATTTTACTGATGCATCCTTCTTCCTAAGTTGCCCCAGGCACTGATATGCACGCAGAGAAAAGTAAGACACCGAGGACTAGGAGTAAGAAGAGGACAAAGGATTAAGAGTGAGAAGAGCTGGCTGCAGCTAAAATTCTCCCGTCAATTTGAAGAAAATAATCTGTACTCATTAAAGAGCAGAAAACCTAAGTGGAAGCAAAACAGGCCGGTCCTTCTTAGAAATTATGATCATTACAGCTTTTGCTTCCTGGTACTCATCTAATGCCAGTTCCTAGGAGCTGAAATAATAAGGGCTTTGAAACACCCAGCAAAGTGAGACTAGGAACTGTTAAGTTATGTCATTATTTCAGGGAAGGTCACGTCAGCTATAGAAAGAAGAAATGGCCACTGGAAACATGAGTTTCTGGAGCTGCATCTTTTGACTTCTCAGCCTTTCTGCGTGTGTAAGTGTGCGCTTACGTGTGTGCATGAGCCAAGGAACCATGCATTGTCTCTCGGTAGTAACCCACCCTGTTTTGTGAGACAGAGTCTCTCGTGGGGACCTGGGGTGGCTGTCAATTGAGACCCAAGGACCCTTCTGTGCCACTGTGCCACCACATCTGGCTTTTTTACAAGTGTGGAGAGGTCCCCGTGGTGCTTGTATAGCAAGCATAAAACCAAGGGAACTGTCACCCTGGCCCCTTCTTGCCTGTTTTAAATTGAGCTGTTTAGAACTGAACTGGGTATATGATCCGGCGCTATTTTAAAGCCATCAAATCAGGCAGCCTGGGAACAACCAGCCAGCCACAAGCTTTCATCACAGCTAACTGAGAGTCAGGGCAGCAAGGTAGTAGTCTCACAGCACCCCAGCCCTAACCTTCTGACTCCTGCCCCAATATCCACGAGAAGCCACGGTCTTTCGATCTTTCATCTCCCCAACCCCTGAAACCACTGCCCTGGTCTAAAGCCACCTGGCTTTTTAAAGGCAGGCCCCCAAGGTCACCTTAATCCAGTAACTCACAGTCATTTATTTGGCCTTACTGTCAGGGAGAATTTTTCATCAGTAAGAAATGGCATTGTTAGGTGGTGTTAAGTCAATTTATACTGCAGAGAAAAGAGATTCCAAGTGTCTAGGGTTAATATTTGTGATATTTACCCAGGGCAGTCTCAGAGTTAGAATATTTTAAACATGTTTTTTTGGGCTGCTTACAGGTGGATGCCCTTTCCCACAAGGTTGTCACGTATGGGCCAAACATTTTCTGACCGAATTTTTTTTCTACAAATAAAGTAGGTTTATTGGGAACACATTTTACCCCAAACCAACAGCACTGAGCAGGGAGCAGGGCCAAACTAAGAGCTGGTGAGAGAAGACAAAACAGACGACAGATCTTAGTCTTTTGTTTCTCACGAGTTCAAAGCCGGCCTTCATATTGATTTTCAGATGTGAGTATACACAGTTCATCTTCTGGATAATCCCCATGTGCCTTCCTCCCATAAACAAATACAATTTATGAGATGAGGGGGAAGAAAAGAGATGAAGTTCTATCGATAAACAACCTTCCTTCCCCACACCCCAGCCACAATCATTAACCTAGCACCCCATTGCTCTCCCGCAGACATTCCTGTCAGGCCTATCTGTTGGCCTCCACAAGCTGTGAATCGTCTGGTATATTTGCCCACAGAAAAATCTCTTTACAAATGAATTTGACAGGAAAGGGACCGTGAAATTGTCCATAAATTATGGTATGCATATCTGACTTAATATTGAGTTCTTTTGTTTGTTTGTTTTATGTGTGCACGCATGCGCACGCATGTGTATGCCTTCCAGCTTGTGTGTGCATGCTTTCATGTCCATGTGGAGACCAGAAATCGAAATCAGGTGTCTTTTTCAATACCATTGAAAAAGGTCTCTCACTGGACCTGGAGGTCACCGACTCAGGTATCTAGCTAGCCAGAGAGCCGCTAAGATGGTCTTGTCTCTACCTCCAGAGCTGGAATTACAAACGCAAGCCACCATGCCTGACTTGTTCTATGGATGCCTACATCCTCATGTCAGCATGGAACTTTCTTGACTGAATCACCTCCCCACTCTCCAATACTTTACATTTCTAAGAGACTCCTTATTTCCTAAATGCTAACACCTTTCAGGCACTAACTTAACATTAGCTTCAACTTGGAGCTCTTCATGCAATTCTGTGACAGACACTCAACCGACAGCAAGCATTTGCATCGCATCGAGTCCTGAGGTCGGACAGCAGCTGAACCGAAGGCGAGACAGCTGGTGTTGGCTGTATCAATTTTGGTCACTAGAAGTTTAGGTTACTAAATGAAAATGGCCAGAGAGCCACAGAGGAGTCACATTTAGAAGCAGCAAGCCCCAGGATCCCACAGGCCTCCTGCTGAGGCAAGTGTCTGGCTTCTCCATAGAAGGAGCCTTCCCTCAGCCCTCCCTACGCATCTCACTCTGCTCCTGACCCACTTTTTCTAGTCTGCACACAGTTCAGTGCACAAGGCGTTCTCCCAGCCTTTGTCCTGGGCCTCTTATTCTCACTAGCAAGAGCTTATTCCCTATTAATTTTTCTTGTCCTCAATTAACCATACTGATGCATCTTTAAGAATCCTTATGTCAGCTGCTCTCTTATTTATCTGCAGCATGTGCTTATAATAAGAGAATTTAAAAGATTTTGGCATTTTCATTAGTTATAAGTGTGTGTGTGTGTGTGTGTGTGTGTGTGTGTGTGTGTGTGTGTGTGTGTCATGTGCACAAGGGTAGGTGACCTCAGAGGCCAGAAACATCAGTTCTCCCAGCAACTGTCATTAAAGACAGTTGTGAGCCACCTGAGGTGGGTGCTGGGAACTGACCTCAGGTCCCCTGGAAGAGCAGTGCACATTCTTAACCACTAAGTCACCTCTCTGTCCCTCTAACAGTGCATTTTAAACAACACTTCACTAAGCATTTCTCCCCAAGTCAAGTAAAGTATTCTTAATAATGTAGGCACAACTTTATTCTGTCAATATCTAAGCACCTACTACTTGTGTCAAAGTTAAGGAAGGGAGTGGGAAGAGAAAAATCCCAGCCCGGAGAGAGTCGACATTCAGTACTTTCCAAGACTCACAAAAACCCAAGCAGCTGCGTGAAATCACAAGATATTGTCAACTTTAGTTCCAGGACAGCAGGTCTCTTCGCACTGTACCATGTGATATATTCCAAGCTGAATGCACCACCACTTGAGCAAGAAGCTGGATGAGACAGAAAGCTAAGCAGGTTTGTACTGAGAGAAACTGTTTTCAACTCAGACTGAGTGGCGACAGCTACCGCTTTCCTTCTAAGGCTCACACCTTAACAAGGTATGGAGCCTCAGGAAGCTCCAGGCTTTTCTCTCCACTACATTTGCTTCTGCAAAGCCTCAATGCGTAGATAAGAGGCCCTGGGTAGTTCTAGGTCTGGGTGAAAGAGGGTTTATTTCATGTGACTCTGAAGTGCATTCCTGGCACTCAAAGAAGGGACAGATTTAAATCAGATGTTCTGACTGAGGACATTCAATATGTGCGAGTATTTGTATTTTCCATATGCCATGTAAGTGTTTTCCTCTTCTCTCTCTCTCTCTCTCTCTCTCTCTCTCTCTCTCTCTCTCTCTCTCTCTGAGTGTGTGTGAGTGTGTATGTGTGTGAGTGTGTGAGAGTGTGTGTTCGTATGTGTGTGTGAGTGCATGTGCGTGTATATGTGTATGTGTGAGTGTGTATGTGTGTGAGTGCATATGTGTGTGTGAGTGTGTGTGCGCGTGCACGCGCGTGCACCCACGTGCGCATGTATGAGAACCTGTCCTCAGCGATTGATGTCCACTGACTTACTCTGTTTCTTCACCTTATTTTTTAAGGCAAGACCTTTTATTACCTACAGCTCACAGACTTGGCTCTGCTGGCTGGCCATCAAGTCTCAAAGACCAGCCTGGTTCTCTCTCCAGCACTGGTGTTATGGGAATGGACCCCAGGCCCGGCTTTCCGTTATGAGCTCTATGGAACTGAACTTGGATCCTCACACTTGCACAGCAGGCATGTTACCAACTGCGCCACCTCCTCAGCCCCAGAAGTGTTTCCCAAATGTTAGCATTCCATGCAAGTCAATCCACAATTATGTGTGCTTATTTGCTTGTCGAGTGAGAGCCGATTTTTAATTCATTCTCTTTCTAGGGAGCAGATCTGTTGAACCACTTGAAAATTAAAACTAAGGTTTTTGGTTTAATTATTATTATTTAAAGAGATACTGTCTGTTTTCAAGCACATCACCAACTAGAAGGAAGTCAGTCAATGTAACCGTTCTGAAGCACGCGCCTGGAAGTGTTCAGTACGATCACATAGCCACAGTCCCCTCACAAGGTCTGATCATGTTAGGAAAAGCCCCTCAGATCAAATAAACCTCAAGTGTCAAAATATTTTGAAAGGCGAGGGTGGTGAGGCACCTGATAAAATATCACAGTATTCCTGATTTGAATTAAGGGAAACACACAAAATAATGTTCTCATTTGACAATATATAGAAGACCCCAAAACTTAACTTAGATGTCTTTACAAAGAAATGAAAAGGGTATTAAGTAGTTTTACTGTAAGTTACTCAACATACACACCTCCACAGAATTAATGTCCCTGTTGAAGTTTATAGGTTTAAGACTGTTTTTTTTTTTGTGTGTAACTGTACTTGTTTATAGATGGGCAATTACTATAAGGTAGAAGACAGCAGACTTAACAATTTATTCTGCTCTTCAATCTATTTGAGCATTCCACCTCTGAAAAAGAGGGAGAAAAATTTCCATAAAAATTATAATGGAAATATCTTCCAACTTAAAGTATCAGAAGTTCTGAATTAGCAAGCCTGTTAATTTCTACTCTATATTAGAGAAGTAAGTTGTCTAAATCTCAAAGGGGAGAGAGGCCTAGAGATGCTTCAAGCCATTACCTATTATTTAATAGCTCTTCAATCAGATGAATTTTCTTGCCAGCAAGGGATCTTAAAATAGCAAGTTTTGAAAAACAATTCTTGTGAGTTTTGCAACCAAAAAAAAAAAAATTACTTTGGAGATAGTTCAGAGAGAAAGGAAGATAAAGGAATGAGTGCCCTTTAGATTGAAAAGCAGGTTTATAAAATCTAAGTCTTATTTCCCAGGACGTTGAAAAGCGGCCAGCCACACTGTAGGTTCCAGGCCCTGCCAAGGGCCACACCTGGAAGGACTGTGAGACGCTGATGGTCTTGACTCAGCTGCCATCAGTCCTGTCTTCCCATCCCCCTCAGCCACCCTTTATTTTCTTCACTTCTGTCCAAAGCCAAGAACTCCGTGGCTACATTTGCAAAGATACCACAGGCCCAGCCTTCAGTTCTCTCCTCAGCTTCACCCCCAGACAATGCTCCCAAAGGCTATTCGAGGCATCCTGCCTTGCCTAACAAAGAATGCCAAAAAAGGGTCTAATCAGGCAGCAAGGTTCCCAGGACCTGAGCCAGCCTAACCTTTCTAGCTGTAGGTTCTAACTCCTCCCTCCTCTTCACACCCAGTGATAGGAGCACCTTAGTAGCATCCCATAGGGGGCACTGAGCACCACCAGGTGAGAACTCAGGTGGATACCTTCCTCACATGGCGAAAGGAAAGGTAAACCGAACCCACTCCATCACTGAAAAGATGCCCTGATGAAGGGACTCATCCCACTATCCACAAAAATATCACTTCCATCCATGGTTAATATGGCTAACCACACTCAATTAAGAGCAATGAAAAGCACCTATACAATAAAAGCCAAGCCCGAAAGTGTTAAAATGTCATGCAGTGTTCACAGCATTTAATAGGCACTTTATCTGAACATATGGCAAGGTATAGCAATTTTACGGGCAGAAAATCATTTTCCTACTGTACTTTCCTTCTACAAAATATCACTCAAATGTTTTAAAAGCTAAATGCTTAGCATGCCAAGGGTGAGTCTCAGTCACCCTCACCCTTGCCATGTTGGCTGTTGATAGCCCACACACATTCCTCCACTGATGTCTGCAATTCTGACTGCCCTTTAAGGCCTAAGGCTCCTCTGTAACATCTTCGTTATTCCCGAGAGCCCTTAGGTTCCTCCTATGTCTTGTGAATTCCTCCTTTTTCTTATATGAGACCATTTTGTCTTTCTACCTTGTGGCAAATCACTTGCTAAGTGCTTTATGCATTCTTTAAAGTAACTATAGGTACTATTTCAATTTTACAGATAATAAACTAAGGTTTAATGAAATCAGATAACTTAATCAGAGCCATACCTCAGACCTTCCTAAGGAATTGTGTGCCTACACAGGGGAGAAACCATGGCTCATAGAATCTTCCGCAAGAAGAATGGCAAGGGGTTCAAATCCAGGGTGTCCAATTGTGATGCTGCCCTCTTCCCATAATGCTTTAGGACTTGAGTCTTACTTCCCCATTCTTTAGTTAAGTTCTTGAAGGTGAGCAACATACTTTGAGTATTTGTGTTCTTCCTACCCACTCTTCTCAATCTAGAGACTCCTGTGTGACTTTAAGACCCTGGGCTAACACCGTTAACAATGGCACTCAGTCAGCTTACCCTTTCCTACATGAGTGTGGTGCAGATCCCATTCAATCTCTGGCTTTTCGGGGAGCATTTCGCAGCTTCGATGAAGCTTCTGCAGATGTGTGGACTAAGTCATTCTCACCAGCAAAATTCCAGAAGTCACAGAATTTGGAACTGCCTTTCCATACACTCTGCTAAACTGGGTTTCCGAATTTGAATGATAACTTTACAGTTTTTCCCAGTTGGCTTTCTAAAGGGCTCACCATCCTTAGAGTGCTCTGACTTCCCCATACCCTCCAGGATGGTAGCGATACACCACAGGCACATTTGTTAAGCAGCTTGGCATAAGCAACCAACCAAAGCTACAGAGAAGAGAGTGAAAATGGGAAGAGCCTATGAATAAATTGAAAACCAGAGCTGCCCAGAAGCCTAAGGCAGACAAAATTTACAAGAAGACGGTTCATCAAAGCGGGAATGTCTGTGAGGATTTAGGTACATGAATCACTGGGTAAAACCAAGGGCCAGCTAAATGCTCAGCACGGAGAAATTTCATAAACAGTAATGTGTCTAAACAATGGAAAGCCGCACAGTCATCAGAGACTGTTCCCTCAGATGCAGGACTGCAGCAAAGGAGTGTTTCTGGGCATGGTGGGGCAGTTGCACATGTGAGCTCAGACACGTGAACTCAGTGGCTACTGCATGCACAGGGCCCTGCACAAGGTCTAGTGAGCCAGAGTCCAAGCATGGCTGACTAAGGAGTCACTGGGAGCTGAAGGACGCTGGGAGAAGGTCAGCTTTCTTCCAGATAGAGCCTCCATGACGTTTGCCCATGTCCCAGTGGACAGCCATACACCCACGCGCGTATGGGTAACACGGGTGGACTCAGTAGGAGACATAAAGTGTGAAGGGTGGTGTGGTGATGGAGTTACGGGAGGAGCTGGAGGGGTGGAGTGGGGACTGAGGTGATCAAAACACATTATACAAATGCATCAAATCTTCCAAAACCAAGTTAGAACGATGTATAGGTGTCACCCACTGACGTGCAACAGCTCCAGGAGACAGTGACAGGTAGCCAAAGCCAAACCTGCAAAGGCAGTGCAACTCATTTATGTCTTTAAAATGAAAAAAAAAAAATAGGGAAAGTGCTTGAGGAATAACATGAAGAATGTTAGTGGTCATGAGAGTGGTCTATGTTGACTGTATCCACATTCAAATCCTGATGCTAAGACTGTTCTGAAGGTTTCCCTCATGCTAGAAGGGAAGAAAACAAGAGGTCTACCTATGTCTTATCACCTCCTGTGAAGCTACAGCTACAGTCAAATACAACAATCTAAACATTATAAAAGTAAATGAATAATATTAATGGTATTAGTTCCTCAAGTCACATGATCTCCCTTTAAATTGAAGAGGCCTTGTGTGGTCAAGTGAGGGTTCAGATATCTCAGGCTCAATCTTAACACTTTGAGAACGGAATCTGATTCTAACAGACGCCTAAGGATAGTCTCCTCCACTAGAGTGGGAGGCTCTGCAGGTTTACGTACCACACAAAGCCTGGACAAAGCTAAGCAAATGAACAGCACACAGTGAGAGCACTAAGACCCTCCTACACCAGCATTAGAGGCAACAATGAATCCGTGAATACAGGAAAGGGCACATCTATCGACTCATGGAGTATAATGAATAAGCCCAACAGAATACACTTTGTGGCAGTAATGGGGTAAACTAATGGTTTAGTTAAGCGGGGGTGGGGGGGCTGTTTCTCTTAACATACTAATGTTCCTGTATGGAAAGAACAGGGACGAGCACAGGACAGCTATTTAAGCCTGAATTGCTTATTCTAAATAAGGCATTAGCGAAAATACTGTGTCAACTTTCCTACAATTCCTTTCTTGCAGATAATTGGAAAGGGACTATCCAATAATTTGTCTTACTAGGCTTAACTTTTCTCCACTCACTCATTAACATAGCCATGAGAACTGCTGATAGTTTATGATCCGGTACTGCTTGGAACTGAGGATGACAGGAAGATGAACTACAAATGGTTTTCTTGATGCTTATATTTTAATGATTTTATTTATTTATATTTCTTTCTGTGTCTCTCTGTCTCTGTCTGTGTGTGTGTGTGTGTGGGGGGGTAATACTAGTTTGAGAAGCTGACAAAACAGGACACCTGGTTCCTTGGAGCCGAGCAAGAGGCCATTATAAGTCACCTGATGTGCGGGCTGGGAACAGAACCCCAGTTCCCCGGAAGAGCTGCAAGCCCTGTCTCCAGCCCCATGGATTTTAATTTTCAACAAATAGGCCGAGAAATTAATGGTTCCACGACTAATGTTTTCGTCACTTTTCTGCACGTGTAGAGTAGTGTTTGTAAGTCAGTACAGACTGCAAAACCCATTCCTCCAGGCTGCATGCGCAGCTGTGCACTTTCTCGGCTTCGTACGGTTATCAGTAACCCAGTAAGAACTAACAGTGAGTTAGGAACGCAAAGACAAAAGATCAGAAAAGCATCGTTTAAAAATAGTCAAGTCTTGTGGAACCTCTGCTCAAGTTGCTAATATATGTTACATTAGTAACTGGAGATTTTTTCTTCTCTGCCAGCTTGTTTAAAGCTCAACCCACCCAGTTTGTTTAAAGCTCAACCTCCTAACCAACGGGGGTCCATGTTGCTTTCTGTTGAGTGATCTTATTTTACCCTTAGACCTCCTGCAGTGACCTCAGCTCCCCTTGCTGGCCAGTGTCTTTCTCAGAGACTGGGTATGCTGTCTTTGTCTTGAAAATTTCTCTCAATCAATACTTTGACCAACTACATGCTAAGAGATCTTCAAGCACACTGTGTGTGTGTGTGTGTGTGTGTGTGTGTGTGTGTGTGTGTGTGTGTGTGTGTGTGTATGAAACCCTCCCTAGGTCCCTTAGAAAACTGTCGAAAGTATACTTTAAAGATAATAATTTAAATAATTATTTTACTAAATAACAATGCCCTCTTTCCTTCACTGTTGTCCCCCACTGGATCAAGGCTTCCTTTATGGAAGTAGGGGACTGACCTATAGCATGTGCTCAGTAAACATCCAAAGAGAGACAGAAAAGGAAGGAAGGAATGGGTAGGTCAATTCCTATACGGATGCTCCTTGTACATTCAGATGAGTATTCCTGTGTCTGAAATGGTCAACTGCTTGGGAAAGCGCCCAGCAGACACTCTCAATACATTTTAGACTCGGAGCTTTATCTTCTCATTGTGGTATAATTTAAGAGCCTAAGAATCTTTCCAGAAAACCTTAAAGGATACTCTTGATGCACCACAATCCATTCTGGCAGATCCTGCAAGGCCCTTGAATAGACACAAAGTAACCACCCCTTTGTAAGGGTGCCTAGCACACACTATTTAAGTTGCTTGAGCTGCCTGCTTAATTTACCTGAGGAAAGGGAAAAAGCCTTAGAGACTTCAAGGACTTCTTATCACTGACATCTACCGCCGCCAGGTTTGGTTTTCTCCTTTTTCACTTAGAGACTACACACCTTCAAATACCAAGCAAAGCAACTGCTTTGGTGACAGAGACCTTAAGACACAGGATGTGGCTAGAGCTTCTTTTCTCATTTCAAAAGGATCTTTTCACTGCCAGCAGTAGCCCTGTGCTCTCTCTGTGACCTTTGTGGACTTGTGTGTCGCTCATATTGAGAAGTATTAACAACAGCCATGACCTGCCCTGTTTATTCAGAGTTAAGCATTAACGAGGCTGAGTCCTCTAACCTGCCGCCATTTTTCTCCCGGAAACAAGTGCCTATGTAAATATCCTAATGTAAACATCCCAGCTTTTCCTAGGGGATGAGAAGACCTAGCTGACAACTAGGAGGAGAGGAGGGAGCCTTGGCTGCTTGGAACTGTTCCATGGAACTGACTCCATCAACTGTACACTGGATCAGTGCTGGTGTTGTCTAATAGCGGGGCAATGAGGCACATACTCCTGGACTTGTTCACCATGGTGTCAGCAGTCTGACAGGGAATAGGGCAGGAATCTTTCCACAGCACTGAGGAGATGGGGGAAATCACGTCATGGAACTCTATTTGTTCAGGGTTTGCCTGTTTACCTGTTTAGTTTTTGGTGGTTGTTTTTTGTTTTATGTTTGTTGTTTGTTTGCTTGTTTGTTTTGCGTGGAACAGCTGTGTTGCCAAGAGAGGGTGGACTCTGTTCTGAGGAGACAGGAACGCTGACAATATTAACTTGGGCATAAAGAGGGACCAAGAGCTTCATTAAAGCGCCTCTCAGATAACTGCTTGCTAGACACTGAAATTGCAAAACTTGCTATGAGGCCCAACACTGCAGAAGAAATCAAATACAAGAAAAAAAAAAGAGGACAAAGAATTTTCCCCCCAAACAAACAAACAAACAAAAAATGGCCCACTCTCATCGATTTACCTAAACTGATTCGTGGGTGAGGTGACAAGACTAAAATCCCAAACTCAGCCAGCTGCCTGTGGAACAAAATGAAGGCAGACACAGGCTGCCTCCTCCAGATCTGCAGAGAGAAAGCAGAGGTCACCTTTTCCTTCTTAAAGCAACCCAAGCAATTCCACAAAGATGCAAGCACACAACAAGGAAAGCAGAGGACTGCTTGTCTCCTGTGCAGCCTGAGATGTACACGTGTGCCTAAACAGGCCTGGAATCCCCACATTGTATTTGACAGACACACAGAGGATGACTGGGGCTTGCTGACCACCAGTCCGGTCCAGGTTCACTGAGAGACGCTGTCTCAAGGCGCTAAGGCAGAGAGTGACAGCAGGACACTGGACAGCCTCTTCTGACCTTGGAACACGCTTGCACATGCACACAAACGCACTGATATTGTCTGTGCTATTTGAAACAAACTGCTTCCTAATGTGTAGTTTGTTAGTAAATAGGGGCAGGTGGATTTTTATGTGATAACGTGGGAGCGCCTTGCTTTGAGAACACGGTTCCTGGAGTGGCCCAGATAATACCCTGGAAAAAGCTGTTCATAAACTGAGATCTTCCTTTATTTCCCCTTGAAGTAAGTAGAAAGTGAGAGAGGCTGGAAAAACTGTGGGGAAGGACAGAAGCCCATTCCTGTAGATACAAGCCCTGGATCACCCACCCCAGTTTTCTAAGTTTGCCATAGTGCAGAAGTGCACTGGGCACCGTCAGGAGAAAGGAGAGGCAGCTTGGGAGACACGCTGGCCTCCACAAACACCCCAGTCTCGGAACTAAGTGAATCTTCCATTCCTTGTGAGGTCTCTTATTGATTTTCTGTGTTATTAATATTCATGTTTGGCTGCTAAATGAACTCTACTAGGGTGTGCGATCCGTGTCCTACTCTGTGGGGGCAGGGGTTGTGTCCACGGGAATGGGCGGCTCCCCCTATTCATTGTATCATTATGTATTCTTTCTGTAAAAACAAGAATGGAAACAATTCCATCTCTAACATGATAAGCTTTAGTTTTTTATCCCTGTTTGAAAGCAAAATAACATACAAATAAATGTAAGAAGTGAAAGTTTTATACATTTGAATAAAGGACACACATTTCTTTTTAATATTAGGAAGAATCCTCTAGATTGTAATCAATCTTTTAAAGTTGAAACGTCAGAATTGACATTTCAAGGGAAAACATCTAAGAATGTGGCCTGAGAATCATTTATAAGGCTTTGCTTCATGTCTATGTTCTGGGTGAATAATGTTTATTAAGCTTGCATATTTAAGTGGAAATATACAAAAATAAAAAATAAAAAAAATCCGGGTCTGAATGCCAACATGTTTTCAGAACAAACGCAAGCTTGTTTTAAGGATCCCCTGCCTTCTGCTTACGCTCCCAGCAGTCTTCGGAACATGAAGGCCTGGACGTTGAGTGTGTAAAGGACCCATTGTCTCAGCTGACTCTGGGTGACCACAGAACTCCTGAGATGGGCTTAGTAGGGGACAAGCTGCACAGTGACTCTGTAGACCCCAGTTTCCATGATGAAGGCCCAGCCAGGGATGTACAGGAGCCATGTGGCTGGTACAGCCTGTGACCGCCACGGGGGCCAGATCCTTCAGGACACTCAAGTCCAGAGCGGTTCAGTGACTTCTTCAAGCCACCCAGGAAAGGAAGATGAGAGTTTGGTGATCTCTCCACCTGTTCCCATGTTGTTAGCATCTTTCTGCACAGGTTAGTGAGCACACAAGCTAATCAAAATGCCCTGCAAACAGTGGCTTGTGTGTTCAACAAATGCCTCCCTCACAGAGATCTCACTATGTTTTTGTTTTGTTTTGGTTTGTTTTGGTTTGGTTTGGTTTGGTTTGGTTTTGGTTTGGTTTTGGTTTTGGTTTTGGTTTTGGTTTTCGAGACAGGGTTTCTCTGTGTAGTCCTGGCTGTCCTGGAACTTACTCTGTAGACCAGGCTGGCCTCAAACTCATAAAGCCACCTGCCTCTGCCTCCCAAGTGCTGAGATTAAAGGCGTGCGCCACCACTGCCGGACAAGTTCTCACTGTCTTAAGAGGAGAGGCATGAAGCATTTCTCAGGTTCTCTCTCTCTCTCTCTCTCTCTCTCTCTCTCCCTCTCTCTCTCCCTCTCCTCTCTGTGTCTCTCTGTGTGTGTTTTGTTGTTGTTGCTTGGTTTTTTAAATATATTTATTTTATGTATATGAGTACACTGTCGCTATCTTCAGACACCAGAAGAGGACATCTGATCCCATTATGGATGGTTGTGAGCCACCATGTGGTTGCTGGGAATTGAGTCTTTAGCTGCGTCTGTGCACTGGTCCGGGCATCTTGTTTACTTTGCAAAACATCAAAACCATGGCCATTAAAACACAGAGGGCTGTAATTTGAAAAATCAGGTATTTTATAATAGAATTAAAGAAAAAGGAAGTTTTGATCTCTGGGCTCCAGCTAAGGGAAAGCAAAGGGGAAAGGCCTGACTTGTGAAAGAAACAGATTCTCAAGCCAGGTCATCCATTAGGCTCACCCGGAGCTATGAATGTCCGCTCCAAATGTCTGAGAGAAATGTGAGAGAGAAGCATCTGGAATTCTGAAAACATTCTCACAGAAGCCAATACAAGCTAAATTAACTATCTTCAAGCTCATGAGCCAGGTGTGCGTGCGTGCGTGTGTGCATGCATGCGTATGTATGTATGTACGTATATATATATATATATATGCATGTATGTATGTATTCCATGGGTAAAGGGAACAGACTGGGATTTTAAAGACTTAGAGAACCTAACAATGAAGATGGACTTTGCTAGCCCCGCTGTGGTGGTGCATGCCTTTAGCAGGCCAATCTCTGTGAGTCCCAGACCTGCCTGGTCTACAGATCAAGATCCAAGACAGCCTGGGCTACACAGAGAAACTCTGTCTCCAAAAAGAAACAAACAAACAACGACAGACTTTGTTGGAGTCTGACTGATAAATACAAGCTAGCAAAGACGGCTTGGGCGGTCTTATGGAAGAAATGTGATTATGGATTACATATTAGATATTGCCAAGCTACCACTACTAATGAGAATGTGGTTACATAAAAACCCACTTCAAACAATGTATATACTTCATGTGTACGGATGGGCGTGTGCCTGGTGTATATAAATGCACCACATGCGTGCAAGACCCTGTGGAGGTCAGAAAGAGGCTTGAGATCACCTGGAACTGGAGCCACAGGCAATTATGAGCCAGTGTGTGGATGGATACTGGGAATTGAACCTGGGTCCTCTGCAAGAGCAGTATGTTATTTTAACGCCTGAGCCATCTCTCCAGCCCCAGGAATCGCCATCATTTAGAGAAGCAATCTGCAGTACGCAAGGTGAAGTGGTACGATCGATGTCTTTGTTTTAATGAAAACAAGAAGGAACAAGTTGGGAGCGTCTTAATGACTACTGAATCCAAGCAGTGGCACATACTGGACACTGTACTACTCCAAGCTTCTGTATATGTGACATTTTCATGATTTTTAAAATATTTTGATAATAAACACAGAAAGATTTTCATCCTGATAAAAAGAACTACACAGTAGCTAAAGTGGTTTGAAAATAAAATACTAGAGAAATAGTCAGGTACACAGCAAGCTGTTGTCTTCTACAAAGGCAGGGACTATGAGAGTGGGTGGGGGTGGGGAGGGGGGGATGGCACACAGGAATGCAGGGGAAAGACCCACAGCCTCAGTGCTGACCTCTTCTGAGGGAGTGCACTGGCTGGGTTTGTGTCAACTTGACACAAGCTGGAGTTATCATAGAGAAAGGAGTTTCAGTTGAGAAAATGCTTCCATGAGATCCAGCGGTAAGGCATTTTCTCAATTAGTGATCAAAGGGGAAGGGCCCCTTTGTGGGTGGTACCATCTGTGGGCTGGTAGTCTTGGGTTCTATAAGAAAGCAGGCTGAGCAAGCCAGGAGAAGCAAGCCAGTAAGAAACATCTCCCCATGGCCTCTGCATCAGCTCCTGCTTCCTGACCTGCTTGAGTTCCAGTCCTGACTTCCTCTGGTGATGAACAGCAATGTGGAAGTGTAAGCTTAATAAACCCTTTCCTCCCCAACTTGCTTCTTGGTCATGATGTTTGTGCAGGAATAGAAACCCTGACTAAGACAGGGAAATTTGAAAGGATTCACTGCCCACTCTAGATGGCCATCTCTTCTTTTAACTTCCATTAGAAGTGCCCACATTCTCAGTATTTTCAACTTCTCTTTGAAGGATACTAAAGGCATTGAGTCTGGGCTACATGTCTACTCTCTGTGGTTGGCTCCCCGTCCTCAGAAGCCATCAGCTCAATTGCTGAGGTCTCTAGGTATGCACGTGTGCTTGTCTCTCCTGCGTTACGTCACTGTTGGTTTTCCACTCATTGTTACAGCCCCATAAAGCCAAGTCACAGTTTTTCTTGGTGTTCAAGCTATGCTTTATATGTGTGTATCTTCAGGACAACTAATACCCTTTGATAGTCAGGAATTAGACAAAATCACCCACATTTAAGGTAGGATGGCCATAGGTGGTAATTAGGAATTGGGTTTTTTTCCCCCCAAGAAAATGACGGCATAGCTAATCATCACACTTCCCCTAAGTACATTTATGGGAAGTTCTACAAAGCATATTATCAAAATGCAAATGAAAGCACTCAGAGGTATGAGTAACTACCACACAAATTCATAGATCACACTCTACAAACACTCAATTTCTTAGTGTCTTCTTACCTATGTGGACAACCATTTTGTTTCTAAAGATGAACTGATCTGTTACATATAATTACACTTGATGGTAAATTCTGATTTTTAAAATTTGTCATCTGAATTAAAATGTGATATTCACAGTTGGAGAGATCGCTCAGTGGTTACAAGAATTGGCTGTTCTTTCCAAGGACCCAGGTTCAATTCCCAGCACCCACACGGTGGCTCACAACTATATTGCAACTCCAGTCCCAGGGGATCCAGCACTATCTTCAGGCATCTTTGGAGATCTCCAAGCAATAAGCACCTATGTGGTGCAGAGTCATACAAGCAGGTGAGCATCTATTCACGTAAAACAAAAATAAATAAATGTGATATTTTCCTGTTCTAGTTTTTCATAAATATCTATTAATGGTGGGACACCGTTCTATCAAGTGGAAACAGTAAACTCTTCTAGTTATTTCTATTATGACACTGGTTGTTGCTATTTGCTTAATATAAAAATAGATGACTAATACACACTTCAACCGCACTACTTTCTAAGGCAATTATGAAGGTTTCTGAAATATTGGTCCTCGGATCATTATAAAAATAATGAAACAGAAGACAGTATCTAGCCTCACCTCAACACAAGAAATCTTCAGGTCCAGAGAAGAACCCAATCTCATGGGAGCACAGAAAAGAGTACAGAGAGAGCCCAGCGTGGTGGCACACGCCTTTAGTCCCAGCACTCAGGAGGCAGAAGCAAGCAGATCTCTGACTTCTAGGCCAGCCTGGTCTACAGAGTGCGTTCCAGGACAGACAGAGCTACACAGAGAAACACTGTCTCAAAAAAACCAAGAAAGTGATAGAAGAAGACATCTGATATCCTCTTTTAACCTTTGCCAAAAATATACACATGTGCACTCTCTCTCTCACACACTCACACACACACACACACACACCACATACATACATACACACACACACCACACATACATACCACATAGATACCACACACACCACACACACACACACACACACACACACATACACCAAGCACACATACACACCACACACACACACACACACACACACACACACACACACACACACACACACCACACACCACACACACCCCACACACACACACACACCACACACCACACACACCCCACACACACACAATAGTGGTGATGAAGATCATGATGGTAACAATATTGATAATGAAATCTTGTCAACTGAGTGTGCACTGGGCTCCCTCACTCTGCTGATGCTATGTTCCTGGGGAAGGAAGTTTCTGCCCGAAGGCAGAAGTGTGGAAGCACTTGCAGGCAGCCTTGGTGAACCCTAGTCCAGTCCCCTTTGTGGTTCTTGCTCCAAATGCTTTCCTTATGGCACAGCAATAGAACTTGGCCTTCCTGACTCTGATGCTTGGAATTCCTTCCACCCCACCCCCCACCCCATCCCCACCTCTCACAGCAAGCTGCCGTGCCTTGTATAAGGCACCTCCTTCATCTCACCCCATGCTAGAGTTAGTTGCTTTCGTGAGCTTCCAGTTTAAATTCTGCTTTAGATTCTTAATTAATTAATTAATTAATTAATTAACCAACCAGTGTTGGGGATCAAATCCAGAGCCTCATAAATGCTAAGCTCTGTTGAATCTCACCATCTACGTGCCTGAGGACTGAGCTCTGTCCAAAGCCAGCACTGCCATGTTGTTTTAGTCAGACTGTGAACACCACTCAGCTCCCAAGCAGGTAAGCTTTATATTACGACGTGCCCCGACCACTTGAAAACACCTCTCTCCTTAGCTTCTACACGTGTAATGAATGTGCTGTGTACATCCTGTCCCAGATAATTAATGAAGACTGTAAAAAGAAAAAGACCAGCTGAACACAGATTCCCACCTCCTTGAAGCCTAGTGTGCTGCTATTTATCATGGCGCGTTTGTCCCTTCAGGCAATTTTCAATCAATTTGACACATTCGACTCAATCCCAGTGCATTTCTGAGCTACATTTTCTGAGACCTGCTACCAGTTCCTCCATTAATGGCTGAGTGTGTTTAAAAATGATAATATAACCAGTGCCCTCTTTTTGTCTATTGTTTTGTGATTTTTTTCAAAGCACAAGTTCAATTAATTTAGAGCAATCAAAGAAGCTATATAAATTGTGTTATCCGTGGCTCATGGCTGCAACAACCCACACACGTCCGAATGCTTCTTCTTTCCAAGTGTTCTATTATTTGTGTGCAATGTAGTCTCCTAATTCATTTATGTACTCAACAAACACTCGTGGAATTCTTATTAAAGGCAGGTACAGTGTTCGGAATAGACCCAGGACTGTTTTGACTTGGAAATTAACTATTCAGGGGCTCTTGTTCTGTGAAATAGTACAGAGTCGAGTGACCCCTAAACTGATATTCAAGCTACACATTAGTGATTCTGGGATACTGAAGGCTGAAAGAGGAAGAAATCTGTATGAACTCTTACTGGCAGCCATGATCAACAGGTTCCCTGGGTAAGGAATCTGGACAAGATGGCTAACGTAAGATAATACAGAGAACCAGTGCTTTGATTGCTTGTGATGTATGTCTCTGCCAGGGATAGACACCTCCGGGTCAAGTCTGCATCCGTTCTCCCCTCGCCTCTCATTATCGTTCTCCCCTCGCCTCTCATTATTGTCTCCAGTCTCCACAGGACAGCTTCCCTATTCTGATGAGTCCATTACTGCTTGCCTTAACCCTGGCTAACATGGCATATCATCTCCAGGCCTGGCCTGTTTATTTCTTTTGTTTGTCTCCTTCATCCTCCCTCCCTCCCTTCCTGCTCTTCCTCTCTCCTCTACCTTCAACGAAACAGGTCTTCATTACTGTTTAATTATTCTCATTTGTCTTCTTAAAAGGCCAGTTTTAAAAAGTAGCTCAGAAGCTCAGCTATTTGGACATCAACAGCTCCGTCATTTGCACATAATCGTTAAGCCCATCTCCCTATCTGTTAATGCCGGCCGCCTTTATTTCTGCTGCCCCTCCTTCCTCGTCTTTATTGTGTCTGTATTATTACCCTCTGCTCCACTGATTGCCAGAAATACTTCCTGGCTGTGACTCTGGAACCTTTTTGATGATTCATGTGTTCCTCAGAGAGTTCTACAGACAGACTTCATATTCTCCTCCCCCCTCTCTCCCTCCCTCCCTCCTTCCCTCTCTCCCTCCCTTCCTCCTGCCCTCCCCCACTGTCTCTGTCTTTCTTTCCTTGTTATTGTTGTAGAGTTGTCATTATATCTTGGACAGTATCTGTTCCAAAGATGTCTGTCTGACCTTCATAGTGAAGCCACTGCCCCAGCTTACAAGGTGTGAGCTATAGAGCCCCTGCAGACTACTACTCTGCTTCCCCCATAGAGGCAGAGGTCCACCTTCTCTCTCTCTCTCTTTTTTTTTTTTTAAGATTTATTTATTTTATTTATATGCGTACACTTTAGCTGTATTCAGACACACCAGAAGAGGGCATCAGATCCCATTACAGATGGTTGTGAGCCACCATGTGGTTGCTGGGAATTGAACTCAGGACCTCTGGAAGAGCAGCCAGTGCTCTTAACCGCTGAGCTATCTCTCCAGCCCGAGGTCTACCTTCTCAATGGAAACAAATTCCACTGGGGAGAAATGGCTGGGACTTGTGAGTTTCCTACCTCAGAGCAGCACCCTTGGCCTCTTCCAATGATGGCTCCTCCCTCAAAATACACTGCCATCCTGACAACAGCTTTCCATGGCCCAAACATGCCTCAAAGCCAGGAAATTGAGGAAAGTGGTAAATACTGTTCTTCTCAGGGTGACACATTAATGTCTGAACTTAGGAGCAGTAGGCCACTTCTCCTTAGACCCTGGTCCTGTGCTGGCTGAATTTGCACCTATTATGGTACTGGATGTGGGAAGCACACAGATATATTCTTAAATAAGGAGCTATTTCAGGGAAAAGATACATTTTAGACAGTGTAGTGAGAACGATAGCCCAAACTGAAGAAGAGACCTCATTACTATATTAGTACTACAATAATATTTTGTGAGCGTCACACCCATCTTTTTAGTTTAAACCTGCTTTTTAAGACTAGGATAGGAGACTCCCAATTATTGTGTAAATGTTATTTTTATGTCAGCTTAGTAAATAAGCACATTTTTTCTCTCCAAACTGCCAATGTGTAAAGGTGCCAATTTACTGCATTCTACAAAATTTGCACCAGATAAAGCAAGCTCAATCTTTTAGTCCCACCTCCTCAATCTTAGCAAAAGATACTTTGGCTAACTCAAGACTGTCTGCTGGGCAGCCTAAGATGATGGAGCGAACTAAGCTGATTTTCCCCTTCTTTGAGCATTAACTCCTCCTAGGGTCTCCATATTTTCACTGGGAGTGAGCACAGCATTCCACTGTGTCGCTGTGTGAAGAAACCAGAGAGGTGAAGGAAAACGTTGCTTGTCATGTCTTTCTCTTTGCCGTCCTAATAGCCCCAATCTTCATTTTCCCAGTTACTTTTGTCTTCAGTTCTAACTCGGATCCTTCCCATCCCTCTGAGCACACCCCCCCCACACACACACACTTTAAGGACAATTATTTTTATTTTTTTGAATAGCACACTAGCCAGTAACTTAGGTCATCTTCTAGAAGGCTGGGAATTAAACAACTCTAAAATCGCAATGCTAACTGATAAACGATGATGCATGTGGCTTTGGACAACAAACACCAGCTCTTGGAAGGGGCCTGCCCCACACTGTCCAACTGACTGGGGGAAGCCTGACTCCTCGGGGTGGAGACTAACGCCATGGGAAGCCAAACCCAGCTTTTATTAGCAGGACAGAAGAAAATGGGGCCAGGCTCAGAATAGCTACTCCAAAGCATGCCATCCTTAGCCCATCTACCTCCTCTCATCTTCCCTCTGCCCCTGGCATTTTTACCCATTTTGCCCTCGTCTCCTGGAAAGGATGGATGCCTTTACCTCATCTCAGCCCCTGTGCTGTTCTCCATCTCCCGGGCATTTTAGCACCCCTCCCTCTGGGCTCTCTACCCTCATCTCCTAGCTTACTGAGATCCAAATGCAGGCTTCCAACTGCTGCCAGCCAAGTGCTTGAGGGGGAGCTGTGGGCTTACACTCCCCCCCCCCCCCCCCGTCACCACTGGGCCAGCCTCATCTCGAAGGAGACATTTTAAACCCCAGGGATGCTAAAAATCATCATCATTATTACCTCCCTAGGCACGGCGGTGTCAGCAGAGGGGGAGGCTGGGAAACTCTGAAATTACACAGGTTGGTAATACTGCTTCAGCGTTAAGATCATCTGAACGTCCATGATCTATCAGCAGCACCAGAATAGACAAAACCGACTAGGAAGCAACCGCAGGGTGTTCTCCTCCTGGGTCCCTGCCTCAGATTAGCAGGTGAAAATACCTTGTCTTCAAAATGGCCACTAGTTAGAATGAGAAGAGGTGCAAACTAAAAGGCAGAAATTCAAGCTTAAGTAGATTAACAAAGGGAAAGCTTCTCCGGGATCTTTCTAATGCTTGCTCATCCCATGATTTAAATATTTATTTTTCACACAAAGCCAGTGTGTCCACACAAAATCAGCTGAAGGCAGGACCCGGGTTCTCCTCCGAGGGTCAACGCTGAGATTTTTGTGTGTATAATATTATTAGAGAAAGGATAAATATTTAAAAAGAAACCAGTAATTTTTCCTTATGGACTACCATAAGTTCTCCAAACACTCTGAGGAAGACTGCGCCCCGTCCTTCCAGGACAGCCATCAAGCCTCGGGAGCCTGGCAAGAGCAGTCCCCTGCAATTCCGTTGTGCTCAATTTTGACTCAAATCTGCAATCCTTCAGGAAAGGCTTTGCCGTGTTGCTTATATGAAGATTTTCAGTGAGTGACATTTGTTGAAGTGGGATTTAATTTAAACTTGATAGCAGCCCTGTGTCGACATGGAAGCTTCCCTCTCCGTCGGGGTTGCCACAACATTTTGGAAAGGACTGCAGTGCCTGAGTCACATTCTGCCTCTGCCTACCAAGGGAGCGATGAAAGGGGCTTGGGGTTTGGTTTTCATGAAGATTTTTTCTTGTCTCTAGCCTGAGTGTGATCTCCATTTTAAGAAGATGCTCAGATTTGCTTCTGATTCTCTTTCAGCCTTGCCTTTTCCACACCTTTCAATCTTGGCTGGGGGAAACACTGTCACTGGACTAACTGTATAGTCTCTCTCTACCTTGGCCGGCTGGTTGGTCACGCATCTTAAAATAGCGAGCACTAAAAAAGTAAAAAGCATCAGAAGAAAATAATGAGGCTTTGGGCCCTATCTGTAGCTAGCACCCTCCCTGCACCAAAAGGACTCCTCCAGATGCATCCCTGCTGGGTTACACAGGTGGTTCTAGAACCACAGAATTGGACATGGTTTCAGATAAAATTAAGTTTTCTCTCTTATTTTCAAAGATGGTAGAGCTCAAAGATAGTAAATGCCCCCTGTACTGGCTAGTTTTGTGTGTCAACTTGAGACAAGCTGAAGTTATCACAGAGAAAGGAGTTTCAGTTGAGAAAATGCCTCCATGAGATCCAGCTGTAAGGCATTTTCTCAATTAGTGATCAAGGGGGAGGGCCCCTTGTGGGTGGTACCATCTGTGGGCTGGTAGTCTTGGGTTCTATAAGAAAGCAAGCTGAGCAAGCCAGGAAAAGCAAGCAAGCCAGTAAGAAACATCCCTCCATGGCCTCTGCATCAGCTCCTGCTTCCTTTCCTGCTTGAGTTCCAGTCCTGACTTCCTTTGGTGATGAACAGCAACTGGAAGTGTAAGCTGAATAAACCCTTTCCTCTCCAACTTGCTTCTTGGTCATGATGTTTATGCAGGAATAGAAACCCTAAGATACCCCCTTACCACAGTAATGGGCAAAGTTCGAAGCGCTGTCCCCCACCTCTTCCTGCAGCACTGACTTGTCCAGTTTATTGAACCTTGACATAAAATGAATGAAAAAAAATCATGCCCTTGCCAGGTGTGGTGGCTCACACCTTTAATCCCAGAACCGGGGAGGCAGAGGTAGGTGGATTTCTGTAAGTCTGAGGCCAGCCTGGTCTACAGAGTAAGTTCCAGACACAAGAGAACTATATAGAGACCCTTTCCCCTATCTCAACGAAAAGAAACTGTTCTTAGGGAAACCTAAGTTTCCATGCAGTTATAGTAAAGGGGTTACTTAAAATTTTCTCATTTTTACTCCGTTCCTTGCCAAACCTAGGCAGGTTCAATGAGAGCTCTTTATCAATATCGTTAAGTTACCTGAGAATCATCTTATGATGTAAGCATTGGAGTGTGACACCCACACAGCCATTGCAGGTGGATTGTTAGAATGCCACCCTCCAAAGCCTTTTGGCAATATAAAATAAACTTTAGCCTTTAAAAAAAACCACATTGACATCACTTTTAAATGTTATTCGCTGGAACAGGCACTAGGTAGGGATCTACAAGTGGAATTCATTTTGACACTTCTGCCTTTCTAATTGTTGATATAAAATTCTACTCAGAGAAATTTATGTCATTTCTGTGTTCTAGTCTGCTTCTCTGTTGTTATTATGAAAACACTTAGTGAAAGCAACAGAGGGGTGTGTGTGTGTGTGTGTGTGTGTGTGTGTGTGTGTCTGTGTCTGTGTCTGTGTCTATGCATCTGTGTGTATGTCTGTGTAAGTGTTGTGTGTGTGTCTCTGTATGTCTCTGTGTATGTCTCTCTGTGTGTATCTGTGTGTCTGTGTCTGTATGTGTCTGTGTCTGTCTATGTATGTCTCTCTGTGTGTGTATCGGTGTACCTGTGTCTGTGTGTGTGTGTCTGTGTGTATGTCTGTGTATGTGTTGTATGTGTGTCTTTGTATGTCTCTGTGTCTGTGTATGTCTCTCTGTGTGTGTATCTGTGTGTCTGTGTCTGTATGTGTCTGTGTCTGTGTGTGTCTGTGTATGTCTCTGTGTGTGTCTCTCTCTGTGTGTCTGTGTGTATGTCTGTGTATGTGTTGTATGTGTGTCTCTGTATGTCTCTGTGTCTGTGTATGTCTTTCTGTGTGTGTATCTGTGTGTCTGTGTCTGTGTGGGTCTATGTCTGTGTGTGTGTGTGTCAGTGTCTGTGTGTGTCTGTGTGTGTCTGTGTGTGTCTGTGTCTGTGTGTGTGTCTGTGTGTGTCTGTGTCTGTGTGTGTCTCTGAGTGTGTTTTGTCTTACAGGTTAAACCCTGTCACTGAGGGAAGCTAAAGCAGGAACTCAAGGCAGGATTTGCAGCAGACCATGGAGGAGAACTGCTCACTGGCTTGCCCAACTGCCTTTCTTCTGGATCTTAGGACCCAGGGGCAGCACAGTTCACAGTAGGCTGAGTCCTCTCACATCAATCAGCCTTCAAGAAAATGCCCCATAGACATGCCCACAGGCCAGTCTGATAAGACAAGCCTCAGCTGAGGTTCGCTCCTCTCAGGTGTGTCAACTTGACACTCTGCCATTGAAAGCATTCTCGGTGTCTGTGAAGAATGAAGACATGAACACTGGCCGTTCACACTCCAGGGTCCCTTCTGGGTCTTATGCTCTGCTTGATCTCTCTCCCTCTCTCCATCTCTCTCTCTCTCTCTCTCTCTCTCTCTCTCTCTCTCTCTCTCTCTCTCTCTGTCTCTTTCTCTCTGTGTGTGTGTCTCTCTCTTTTCTGGGTAATGGTTACATTTCTGTAACTACTTGGTTTTGTTTTGTTTTTCTTTCAGGAAAAAGCTAGTTCGTAGCTTGAGTGGGTATTTGGATTTGCAGAAAGCTGCAGAGGAACAAGGCTCCAGCCGGGTTTCCTATAACCAGAAGACCTGGAAATTCTGGTTAATGTGGTCTATGATCTTCACTGGATCAGAGAAGGGAATGGCAGCAAGGGCCTTCTCATGCTCCTCATAACTGTGTCCCGTTGAAGGGACAGAAGCATGTGGAAAGGTGACCGTGGATGGGAGCCTGAAATTCACTTTCAAATACACAATAAGGAACATTAAGCGGGAAGACCTTGCACACGAGCTGGGCTCCAAGGGCTTGTGGAGGAGGGAGGACTCGAGCCTCAGAAAGACAGAATGAAGAGGCCTTAAGGGTCTGGGCTGAAGGGCCAAACACCGAAAGACAAGGACCATAAGCAAAGGCCCTGCTGGCCATACTGACAGGAATTAGCTCTCTGTCCCAGTGATCCATGCCACACATAGATCCCTTGGGTACTGGATGTTACATGAAGCACACCACAGGATGACTGAGTGCTGAGCTTTAGGACCAGCAAGAGGGCTCAGCAGGGAAAGGAGCCTGCTGCCAAACCTGACAAACTAAGTTTGAATCCCTGGGGTTCAAGTAGGGAAGGTCAAAACTGACTCTACACACACTGTAGCATAAGACCATCTTCAAAAAATGTAATTTATGGGGGGGGGGCTGAGCTTTGACAAGGTAAGTCAACCTTAGTCTCAGTTTTTGCAGATGTAAGAAAAACAGCAGGACCCACAGAGTGGGGATATAAGGAAAATTGAGTCCCTTCTAAGTATAGAAAGGGTAAATGTTCAAATGCTGGTGAGGTACCAGTCATAAAATGGAATGATGTCTGCATTTATTAAGCAATGACATAAGAGTCTTCAATGAATTTCAAGCTTTTTGTGAAATATATCAAACCACTTACGTGCCTTAGGAAGCACACGAGTCTAAACATAAATTGCCCAGTGCCGACTAACCATCCTGTGATGTATTATCAGAGTACTCAATTCCTCTCACAGATGGACCATAGTAACATCAACAACAACAGGCCTGGAGAGATGGTTTTAGGAAAAGAACCTGCCATGAAAGTGTGAGGGCCTTAGTTTTGATCCCCAGAACCCATGAAAAGCCAGATGCAATAGCAGGTTTGTAACCCCAGTTCTCCTGTTGCAGGATGGCCAATGGAGAGAGGAGACTCCTGCAAGCTTATGGGCCAAGCCTGGCATTTCCCATGACTAATATTAAGAGATCCCATCTCAAACAATGTGAGAGGCAAGGACAGACAGCCAAGGTTGTCCTCTGCCTCCACACACATACTGTTGTATGTACATTACACATACACACGGGGGGGGGGGGATTATAGTATGTTGGTAGTTGACTAGGACAACGACCACTACTACACCCACAGTAACCTTTGTGTAGCAACTGTATTTACAAAAGGCTCCAACAAGCTGGATGGTAGTTGCACGTGCCTTTGGGAGGCAGAGACACATGGGTCTCTGAGTTTGAGGCCAGCCTGGTTAGTTCCAAGACAGCCAGGGCTATGTAGAGAGAGCACGTATAGATAAGCAAACATAAAACAAAACGCTCCTACAGAATCCACCAAATATTAGGAGGAAGGCAAGACAGGACCCAGGAGTCTTGTCCAGGGGGCAACAGGTCACCAACCGTCTCTAGAGAAACTATGAACTGAACACTAATTGTCCCCTAGACGCCACTAGGAAGCCAGTTCCCTACAAATGGACTTCTGATGTGCTGTAGTCTGGTTGTGATTTGACTTTGACAGAAATGGGATAGATGACTAAGAACTTGAAACCCTTAGCAGTTTGGGGTTTTATGATCCCATACTCAGTTATGTTTAAACTCAGCTCTTCAGTAACGGAACACATGTTTGTCTGGCTTTGGATTTGAAGAGGAGATAATTAAAAAGGCATTGCTATTATTTAATGGTATGCCCACTCCCAGTAAACTTACTTCTAGAATCAATTCCAGCTCACAATAAGTAACTAAGCAATATAAACATATCGGTAGGACTGATACATGGGGAGAGACAGGCAGAGACACATGGACATCCCTGACTGGAAAAGAGTCGCCAGATCCAGCTCAAAAAATGTGCTTATTGTCCAATAACATGAGCCAAGGAATTTCTCATATTAAACGTTCAAGTTTAAACCTTCAGGATACGTTCGTGACCGACTACATGAAACCAACATGGTCCTTTTCAGGCCTGATATTTGAAACCAGAACCCATGTCTTCATCTGGCCTCATTCTGGAATCAGAGCTTCATACTCCACAAATGTGGAGATAAAGCATGTTTTTACCTCTAGGTAACAGATGTGAAAGGACCACTCCTAAAATGCTATAAAATACTGAAATCTAACTGGAAAAGTGGCTGCCTCTGAGGCTGAGGGCTAAAGTTGTACTTTAGGCTGTTCATGGTCCTCTGTCTCCTTTTTCCTTGGCCGTTCTCACTGACAAATTCAGAGATAAGCAAACGGCACAGTGGAGATTCTCTCTCTCTCTCTCTCTCTCTCTCTCTCTCTGTGTGTGTGTGTGTGTGTACAAGAGTGCAAAGATGGCGGCACACACATGTTCTCAACAGCTCGTCACTGTATCCCTGCCTTATTCTTCTTGCAGTCTATTTAGAAACATGGTCGCCAGTACATCTGGGATGGATGTGGCTTACTTACCCATCAGATACTGAGAGGCAACTGTGTTTATCCAGTGCATTTGAGGTGTCCTGGCATAGTTTGTGCTAAGGGGAGGGCAGTCTTGCGCTTGCTTATGGCACTGCCTGTATCATGACTCTCACAGTTGTTTGCCTCAGGTAGATACGGCAGAGATGTGAGAGGTGGAAGGAGAGGCTGTGGTCACCCAACATCCAAGAACATGGTGTTCCTGGACTCAGCCTT
Source organism: Uromys caudimaculatus (assembly GCA_028551405.1). Taxonomy (NCBI): domain Eukaryota; kingdom Metazoa; phylum Chordata; class Mammalia; order Rodentia; family Muridae; genus Uromys; species Uromys caudimaculatus. The sequence continues at coordinate 34,351,470 of CM052704.1, forward strand.
CAGTGGGAGGATACTCTACACAGAGAACGAACGATTATAGGGTCTTAAAATCTATCCTCCCTGAAAGCAGCCAGGACACTGAGGGGCCATATAGTGGCCTTTGGAAGTCACACAGTGAACTAGACTGGCAGCTCTTGCCTGCTGAAGAACTGCAGACTGGCTGTACACTGACAGCTCCTGTCCTGGAGCAGAAGAGACAAGGAAACCATTTCAGTTGAACCAACTTGCTCTAGCCTGGCTGTTTCCATTGGAAGTGACATGTCCTTCCTGCCACCCCATTTTAAAATAAGGTCTCATGTAGCCCAGGGTGATGTCAAGCTCACTGCATAGCTCAGCCTTGAGTTTACCTCCTAAGTGTAGATTGCAGGCATGCAGACCATGCCCAGCCCCCCTCTGCATATTTAACGGTCACACAGGACTTCAGGATTTGGATTGTGAACAAAATCCTGCTTTCTCTCATTGCTTTTCCCAGTAGCTGGTCTCCTGGAATTGATTACTTAGCAGGAAAACTCATGTTCTACATTTTAGGAACACCTTCAAGGTGACGAGGGCTCCGAAACTCTGGTGTATGTGATGTGGTGACAACGGTTCCTCATACTTTTCAATCCCACTTTGCAGGATGGACCAAGCTTGCTCCAACATCCAAACTTGATATGTAGCTGAGGATGACTATGAACCTCTGATCTCCCTGCCTCCACCTCACAAGTATGAGCCACCATGCCTCATTTATGCAATGTTGGGGGTGGAACACCAAGCTTCGTGCACTCCACCAGCTGAGCTGAATCCGTAGCACAGAAGGTAGCATATTAATTACTGCTTTGTCCATTGCTGTTGTGGAACACAACCCAGAAGGTACGCAGGAAAACAAGGCACTTCCAGCCCTTAGTTGTCACCTCTAGAAAAATCTCAAACTAGGGGCATTCAACCAAGAAGTTCCTCGGACTATGCATCCACATAAATTCTTAATACACTATTATCTTTCACTCTGCAACTGGAGCTAGCACTTAACACAGAGACTTCAATAAATGAATGCATCCACTCCGAATAAAATGGGCTCCATTTAAATGACTGCACACGAGACCAACAGATTATATCCTCTAAAGAGCTTGCAGAACATGAAAAGAAGGAATCGGAGCAATGTCCTATGGCTACTGGTCGTCTCCATTTGATGTGATGTGGCTCACAGGACACTAGCAACTGCAGTTCAGTACACAGGGCTGTAGGATATTGTCCGCACAAAGTTGCCTGGTGTGAGTTACGCAGCTAACGAGCTACTCGGCTACCCGTGTTTGAAACATACTCAGAAACACGCTGTCCTTCAGTGAGACAAGGCCCAGTGAGCTTAGCGGTGACCTGCCACATATGAATGTCACGGCATGGCAAGCTGTTCTTTCCAGAAAACCATTTGTTTAACAAACTCTCAACAGACCCCCCAAGGAGACGCAATCTATAAGGGCCTCTTGTCTTGGGCTGAGCAGCTCAGCTGTGTGGGGACTTTCTTCGCAGTGGTAATTGCTTTGGCTGTCCATTCCACCCATCAGGTGATAGAAAACTATCAATCAGCATAAATGCAATGCGAGAGAAGTCTCTTTAGCCAATTAGTCAGTAATGAGAACATTAGCCGAGAGATCTTCTGCAGAGGGCACCTTAGCCATTCCATGACAGTCTGAAGGGATGGCAGTCCCTGTGTGATTAATAAAGATCACAGGACACTTCAGAAATTCTACACGGGCGAAGAAGAAAACCAGAGAGAAACACTTGGAAGAGCTACGTGGTTTCATCGTTGAGTTCTCCAAACAAACACAAGGAAAGAACTGGGGGGGGGGGGGGGGAGGAGAATCCTGAAGGACCTGTGGATGCCATCCTCCCAGTTGAGGTTAAGACAGGGATGCGATGACTTGTCCAAGGTCATCCAGCTGGCCCACAATGGTACCTGTTCCATTGACACAAATAAAATTATTAGGGATGGCCAGGTGTGTTGATGACTGTAATCAGAGCCCTGGGGAGGATGAGAAAAGAGAAAGTCAGACATGGAGAATCAAGGTCACATAGCAAGACTCTGTATCAAACAGCTAAGAGTCAGGATGGGTAGATACTTGCTCTGCCAGTAAAGGACCAGCCCATTCAGGCATAGGGACCTGAGCTCAACCCCCAGCACCCAAACAAAAGCCAGGCATAGTGATCCATGTCTGTTACTTCATTTTGGGCCAAGGAGTGGAAGCAGACATATCCCTGGAGCTTATTGGTCAGCCAGCTTAGCTGAACTGATGAGCCCCAGGTCCAGTGAGAGACTCTCTCTCAAATACTTAGCTGGGGAGCAATGGAAGAAGACACTTGAAGTCTCATTGACCTCTGATGTCATATGTACACACACACACACACACACACACACACACACCAAGGGCTATGGATAGGACTCAGTGGAAGAAGGCTTGACTACCATGTACAAGGCCCTATGCTTGATCCCCAAAACAAGAAAAATAAATAAATAGATAAATAAGAAAGAGTGAGCCAGGCAGTGGTGGCGCACGCCTTTAATCCCAGCACTTGGGAGGCAGAGGCTGGTGGATTTCTGAGTTCGAGGCCAGCCTGCTTTACAGAGTGAGTTCCAGGATAGCCAGGGCTATATAGAGAAACCCTGTCTCGAAAAATACAAAAAAGAAAGAAAGGAAGGAAGGGAGGGAGGGAGGGAGGGAGGGAGGGAGGGAGGGAGGGAGGGAGGGAGGGAGGGAAGACAAGTAAAGCCTGCTGAAAGCAAAAGAAAAAAGACGACCATCAGTGTAGAGAGACCTTTCCGAGACTTCCAAGACTCCCATATCATGCACTTTTGCTCTCTAGTGAAGGCAAGGATCTCATGTGTTACTTCAGTGACTTCTGGGATCCAGCAGGACAGTTTTGTATCCTAAGGAAGTACCATATTTATTTAGATTAACAACCACTAGGCCCCTGATGGGCCCTACCACGACACTACTAACTAGCTAAGTGACTTCAGACAATGACCTCAGCTTCCCCATGTGTCAACTGTGGATAACAACAGTCCCCACCCCACCCCCTCCAATGTGGTCCTGAGGATTCAGTCTATCTACACAAACCACAAGGAATAGACCTTCCCATGATAGAAGTATATGACTGGTACTCAGCTCAGGTGCCATTCACTATATAGGGATGTGCCGGGGGCTGGGGGGAGTCCGTGAGAGGGTGACTTCAGCATGCGAAGGAGTAACACCATGGAAGGGTAAGGCAAACTAAACAATGTTTGGACATTCCTTGGCAGGACGGCAGTAGGAGCGTAAACTCCAAGGGAGACAGAGCCCAGGTGAGGCCAAGGGGGATCACTGCAGCTTTGGGTGAGAATGCCGCTCGGTCCCAACACAGTGAGGTAGAAACCCCTGTGGCCACTCACTCCTACAGCCTACCAACCAAGGTGACATAACAGACCTGTGTCCTGCATACACAGTGGTCTCAGCCTTCCCATCTGAGTCACCCGGCCCTGAACTTGATGGTGACTTCACTTTCCCCAGAGGTCTCAGCATCTGCTCCTCCTGCTGAGCCTCGAAGCTCTTTAGACACAGCATATGACATGTTTCGGGGGCGGTGTACTGTCACTGCTTGCTGTGCCCTGTCTGTGTACTTCCTACCCCCTCACAGTGTCTCCAGAATGCAAGGGGCCAGACAGACTTTTACTAAAGGCCACCTCTGTGATTGTAACACACACCAAACACAGGCGCCACCTTGACATGGCACACCTAAAAATGTCCCCGTAGGAATTTCCTTTTTTCCCTCCCTCACGCTCTCCTTCCATTCTCTCTTTAAAGGGGAACTTGTTGTTTGTCCCAGGCTGGCCGTGAGTCACTGTACTTAAGGTCAGCACTGAGACTACAGGCACATCTGATGGTTCCCCCCCACCTATATCACTTTTTACCACTTAAAAACAAATGCTTCTCACTTCTCATCTGTGCTAACCTCTCCACTCACAAGCCCAGAGGAAAGGAAGGGACACGCCTGCGTCTGCCTCTGACAATGTGTGCGTCAGTCTCCTCTGGAAGGGAAGCAAAGGGGGAAGGCACAGGACAGAGCTTCACAAGGTTCAAGGTAAACTGTCTTCCCACATCCACTGTGTTCCCTCAGAGCACCCAGGGCTCTCTGTGTCTGTGATTGGCGACAGGGGAAGAAAGGAAGATACAAATGTTGACTATAGGAGGTATACCTCAAAATGTGCCTAACCCCCCTAGAGAAAGGTTCTCAGTGTGATTTTTAGCCACCATGGCAGGCAGATTTCTGAGTTTGAGGCCAGCCTGGTCTACAGAGTGAGTTCCAGGACAGCCAGGGCTACACAGGGAAACCCTGTCGTGAACCTGCTCACCCACCCAAAGACGGCAGAGTTCCCACCTTCAGTGGGGGTTGGGGGAGGGATCCTCCTACTTGAGTGTACACAGCCCCGCTGCCTCTCATTCAAGGTTAGTGTGGTCCAGACCCGTAGCCCATCGAAGCCCGTGTTCAACAGAGATGAGCACTTTCAAACCATGCCCCTCTAAAAGTCAACAATGCAGAGCAGAAAATGCCAGCCAAGAGGAAGCATCACTTTGTGAGAAATGAAAACGGAAAGCTGCAGAGAGTGCCTGCTGTATTTACGCCTTTTGTACTGACCTTATCTAACTAGAGCTGGGGCATCAGTCCAGGAGCCCACTCTTCCCTAGGACTCAAATATACGTGTCGTGTATAATAACAGTGTTCTTCCACTGTTACATAAACATAAGCGATGACACCCCCTTCTGTTCCTTAGACATTGTGACAATCCAAGCTAATACAGTTAATTCGACTCAAGTCCCTGAAAACATGTTTCTACAATTGCCACTTATCAAGTGGCTGAGCCATTAAACTCGCCTCTGACACTCAGTCTCTAGGGCTTCGACGGTGACACCATCCAATCCTTGTGTTGTGGTAAGTCACAGTCGCTAGTTTTTAAACTTCTGTGTATGCAACATTCAACATAATACTTTACTTTGTTGTACAATGACAGTTGCTTAATTACCAAGTCTTTATAAATGTAAACTGATTTATCACAATTTTCAAGAGGTAAGTTATACCAGTGTGTGACTGGGTCATAGAACAGCCATGATCAAGCATAGCTGCACACACAGCAGTAGCTCTGCCACCATAGGCAGTAGGCCAAAGGTCAGAAAATAGAGCTGGGAGTAAAGGAATATCGAGGTAGAAGACAAAGGTATAGAGGGGAAAGCCAGATGATGAACTAACTACTCAAAATCAAACAACCAGAATTGAATGCAGAGCTCCTCCCCTCAACAGACTAAAGGTCTATTCTTTAAAAATTGTCTAGACAGCCGGGCAGTGGTGGCGCACGCCTTTAATCCCAGCCCTTGGGAGGCAGAGGCAGGCGGATTTCTGAGTTCGAGGCCAGCCTGGTCTACAGAGTGAGTTCCAGGACAGCCAGGGCTGCACAGAGAAACCCTGTCTTGAAACAAACAAACAAACAAAAATGTCTAGACAATGATAAATACCAAGAAAAACCATATGTCTGGGACTTAAAGGGGAAGGTTGTAATTCTGTCATCCAGAAAGATGGACCTTCTGAAAAACTACATGTGTTCAAGAGATCAATAAATAAAACAGCGAATCTTCAGTGCCGTCTAAAGGCCTATAGACACCTACTCACTCCCTGATTCCCTCACACCCCATGACATACCGAGTTACTATTTGTCTTACTAACAGCATGTAAGTAACATTCCCCAACTTCTACCTTCATGGGGGAGCTGGGATTGAACCCAGCCATCTGACTGCTGACCCGGTGCCACTGACCATTTTATTAGGGTGCATGTGGACAGATGAATAGGTGAATAAATGGAACAGCTACAGTGGCTTGAAGGACTGTAGGCAATGCTATGCATACTTTTTTTAAAAAGAGCTGGGTAAATAATCACGTGATATATTCCTCCCCCGTGGCCCCGCCTTTGTTTCCAGTCACACGGAGCCCACGTGATAACGCGGTGATGCAGAGATGCGAATACAGGATGAAAATGTGTGAGGGACTCTGGAGCTTCCTGTGGGCCCCGGGTGCTTCCTGTTGGAGAAGAAACATCTGCCCTGCTGCTCTGGCACAGACTTTACATACAGTCTCAAGTTTCAGTTAGCGGCTGTCTCCACTTCCTGTCCCAAGCTATTGGGCAAGACTTGGGTTTCACCTTCCTGAGACCTCAAGACTAGGGTAGCAGAGTGCCCTGAATAGCTCAGCGATACTGGGCTGCATCTGGATAGGGGTGGGGGAGAAAAGCAGGTCCACCTATGGGGACAAAGCAACAAGTTACTCGAAGTCAAGGCTGCTTCCAGACGCCACGGCTCTGTGGACAGGGCACAGTGGGGCATGTTATACACATTTTCTGGTTCTTCCTCTCTTCCTTTTCCTCCCAAGTTCCCACTGAGGTCCATCACATCCACACTCATCTACCTAAGGCCCTGTTCAATTCTTTCCCTTGCTCAGTGAACAGTTTGGTTTTCCTGTATTTGAAGACTATACTTTTTGAAAGCACTGATTTATTGTTTTATCTTCTTTTTTTTAATGGCAAAGTGTAAACCAGTAACCAGTCATCTGGGGCATTTGGGACCATACGAAACTTCTGGTCGTTTCTGATGTCCAATTCCCCTGGTGAGAAAATTTTAAATGAGAACAATGAAAATATCCCAAAGCCACCAGGATAATTGCATTTTAGAATCACAGTGTTGGTCCTGGCCCAGTTTATACAAGTGTGCACGGTGTGTCTGAATCATGCCTGTGCCCACCCAGATTTAGCTCTTGAAAGGATTCAGAAAAAGGCAACACTCAACCAACTTAAAATAGTGAATGATGACAGTTAAGATACCTGTGGAGGACTCACACCCAGAACCGACTTCGCCTCTAGGGGGAATCAGCAAGTACGAATCCATTAGGGTAGCAATGTCCTGTCTGTATATAGGACTACCACACCCTTAGAGCTAGAAAAACAGCCAAGCTCCGTGATAGATATCGTGAAAACACCAAAGCCAAAGGAGATGATTTCTAATACGCTCCTTGTGAAAAGGGAGTAATAAGGCAGAGATGTTTTAAGAAGAAATTAGTAATGGTTAAAAATACTTTTAGTTCTGCTGGGCAAGTCACTACCCAAACCCAAGAGAGTTAGGTTTAAAAAAAAAAAAAAAAAAAGGAAATAGATTGGTATGTTTTCCGCAGTTTCAGTGAGGGCTCTGGGCCCAAAATGTTTTAAAGCAGAAAACTGGTAACACTAGAGATATTGTCAAAATACGCTTTCCTCTGGTTCAGAAATGGCGAGAGGGAGGGCTGGAAGGGTGGAGTGGGAAGGAATTGTCATGAAAGCATTGTTAATACGAACTGAATTGCACTACAAAGGCGATGCTTCAACATGGAGAATGGAAATTGTTCTGTATTATCGTGGATTGACAATATGACAATCGCTCATTGAAAACGGGTGACAGCTGTAGCATTAGAGCTCCGTGCACACGGTAGATGAAGGAATGGTACAAGTTCTTCCAGAATGGGCCCCTATTTTACAAGAGTCCGTCTCTTCCCCAAATAAATACATGCCAGCTTTTCACTATCTCAGCGAATTTAGCATCTCTTTACAAACCAACCTGCTACCAGTGACCTCAAAGTGCCAATGTCAAGTCCCTGCTTGGCGGATTTGCGGCAGCTGGGAAATGCCAAGTCAAAATGCCATGCAAGATCTATACAGCTCTTCAGCAGACGAAAGGGCAAGAGATGGTAAAATGCCCATGCCTAGATGTGTGTGAACTGACATCAAACTATCCCCAGATCCACTGGGGCAGTTGTTGAATGTCTCTCTCGGTAGCCGGTTCAGTACACTACAGGTAGGTATGGCTTACACCAACTCACTAACCCAAAAGAAACAACATTATGCATGCAACCGAAATTAACATACTCAGGGACCAGAGGTAGTTACACACATCTTTAGCTATAACAGAAACCAGTCCTGCTTACCTAACACACACACACACACACACACAGACACACACACGCACGCACGCACGCACGCACGCACGCGCTCGCGCTTGAGGGGGAAGAGGGTAGGGGGTAAAGGACACGCAGGTGGACCAGAGAGATGGCTGAGCTGGTAAAATGATTTCTTACCCTAGAAGCACAAAGACATGAGTGCAATTCCAAGAAAATACCTAAAAACAACCCAAGGTGGGGTATGTTCTTGTAATCCCAGCACTGGGGAAGCAGAGACAAGCAAGATCTTGGGACTTGCTAGCTAGTCTAGCTTAATTAGTGAATTCCAGTCCAGTGAGAGACCTTGTCTCAAAACAAAAGGTAAATGACACTGACAAATGCTATTAAGGAATTAAGGAAGAAGACTGTCTTCTTGGCCTCCACACATATATGTACCGACATGCACAGGAACAAGCACGTGCACACATGCACACAAAAGGCAAAGGGAAAAAGACGAAACCCACACATGCAATATGAGAGAAAAAGGATATGTCTTTTTTACACTCAGACATTAGTATTTTTATTTCTAGCTTCAAATGCATATTTCACATTGTATTTTACAGTGTATCTCCAATACATTGAACACAACCTTAAACACATCTAACTATAGTTTTACAGTTTATCTCTGATACCTTAAACACAGTAATGGGGCATGAAGATGTTTTGAGATGTGTATGTATCAAAACCAAGTTAAATTACCCGCCTCCTCCAAGACTGACATGCAAAGACATTTCTTCTACTTTTTGCAATAGACAAGATGGAGCCACCCTACAGCGAACAGTCCTCTAAAACTTCTTGCCTCTTGCTCTTGCAGTGTGGTACCCAGTGGTCAGCCCTTCCTTGAGTCTCCTGCACTCTGACCCACTACTCCCAAGTGGGAGCCGCTCTACTGCCAAGTTCTGATTGGAATATTGCAACTATGTTGCCATCTCCTTAAGTATTTTAAAGCATGCACATCTCCCTATCGTTGGACATTTAGGCTGCATCTTGTTTTTCACGACGAAAAACAATGTGACTGTTATGTCATATAATATATTCATAAAACCTGTAAAGATTTCCTGTGATTCTGACTGGGTGGTAGTCAGAGCCCTTGTGGGGTTGAGACCTGGAGAAGAAGTGACCCATCAGAGAGACTCTAAAACACTGGAGAGAACAGCAGAGGAGGCAAGAACAATTGGCAGAGGCTCCATCTTGAATTTAAGCAGAACCATTATCCTACTTGGCCCAGTTTTCTCCAGTTAAACAGAGCAATCTGACTTGTTGAGGGGATGAAAGAATAATACATGCCAGTGGTTCTCAACCTTCCTAACGCTGTGATCCTTTAATGCAGACCCTCATGTGGTGGTGACCCCCGACCATAACTGTACAGCAACTTAACTGTAATTTTACTACTGTTGTGAACCGTAACATAAACATTTGTGTTTTCTGGTCCTCTTAGGTGACCCCTATGAAAGGGACAGTCGACCTTCAAAGGCGTCGTAGCCCACAGGTTGAGAGCCGCTGGTACATGCAGAGACAGAGGAATTCTGTACATCTCCATGCAGCCAAACTCAATATTAAACATAAGCTTCCTCTGACACGCTTTGAGTATGACGTAGTAGCTGCTGGTTTCGCTGTGTACTTCCAGCCCTCTTCCGGACTGTTACAGGCCTGGGATAGAGCTGCGCCTCCTGGGCCTTGTGTGGTTAGCTGGCATCATGGGACTCGTTCTGACAAGAATTGTGAGTAGAATAACAGGTGTTCTTTCTGGAACATTCCATGACTCAGGTTAGACCCTCCACATGCTCTCTCTTTTCTTACAACCACCAGTGTAAGACAGTGTCTGGATTGGTCAGGTCCCCAGGTTCCCGGGTGACCAGGTGACCAAGACAAGCAGGGTCCCTATTTCCCCATGAGTTTACATCCTGGCAACTACAAACAAGAGGACAATGGTTGTTTAAACCCCCACTTCATTTCTTACTATATGTCTTGACTTCTCCTGCCTGGCCAGTTCAACAACATTTAACTGTGCTTCTCTGTGATCTCTATTCTGAAAGGTTCACAGATAATTCCATTCTTCTCTATTCATATAGCTTGAAATGTGGCAAACGGAAGGCAGGAGTTTTCAGGTTTCCTGGCTTTATTAGGCGATGAATCAACAGGTATTTCTTCCTTGCCAGATGGGGAGGGAGCAGTTCTCAAGACACTGTTTGAGAGAAGTCTGCTGTACTACTCCCTGCAAGTGTGTGTACTGAAAACTCGTTTCACTGGAGCAGCCTGGAGAGGTCATGCTGCCTTTAAGAGCTGGGACCTAGAGAGGGTTGATTAGGTGACCGGGGCTACTGCGGCCCTTGGAAATGACCGATAACTTTCTCATGGGACCCTGACTAGTTCTAGTGAGTGAGATGCTATGGAGCAAGCTTGACCCTGAAGCTTTCTGGGTTTTGTATGTTTGCTTGCCAAGTTTGCTCAGGCTGGCCTTGGACTCACTCTATAATAACCCAAGCAAGCATTAATCTTACCATCATCCCTCCCTGGTCTCCGAGGTAGCTAGGATTACAGGCCTGTGTCCTGTGTCTTCTTATCTTGGTATATGACCTTTTCCCTAAGCCCTCACTAGAGAGGCCAAAAGATTTGGTCATACTCCAGAACCTCCAGAATTAAAAGCACTGTGTAACTTAGCTGGCTTAGAAAACACTATGTAGAATAGCCTGACTTTAAACTCACAGGGATCCACTCGCCTCTGCCTACCCAGTACTAGAACTGGCTGTACACTTTAAACAACAACAAAAATGTTTTTTTAGACTTGTTTTATGTGTGTGTGTGGTGCCCTTGGAGATCAGAGGTACAAAATGGATGCTCTGTAGCTATAGATACTTATAAGCTACCATGTGGGTGCTGGGACCAAACCCAGGCCCTCTACAAACACAAGGGCTTTTGAGCACTGAGCTATCACTCCAGCCCTTTTAAACTTTATTTTTAGTGAATTATCTATCTAGCCTTGAATATATTGTTATGGCAATGGGAAAACTGACTAATGAGAAAATGTGACAGGAGACAGGAAGGACAAAACTCCAGCCCTGAACGACTTAAAATGGAGGAGATATCGTTTCCAATTTTCCACAAAAGAGAAATTGAGAGCTAGCAAATGGCCTACAGGGGTAGGTGCCCCAGCAGGGGTCAGTCTGCAACTGTTTGAACAACAAGCTCACTGCATGTCATTATGCACTTATCTGAAGTGGTGGGTTCAGGGATGCCAAAGGGGATTCTGGGATAGCATCTAGAGACAGGCTCTGTCTCTCTAGGCCAACATCAGGCTGCTGCTGGTATGGCCAAGAGTGTAAGAGGCTCAACTCAGAAGAGAAGATAGAAAGTTCTAAAAGAGAAGGGGGAAACCAGTGGCCTTTAGTCCTTTAGGGGCTGGAAGATGAGGTCACAGGGGAAAAGATGGAGAGAGGGCTTGCCAAGGAAATGGTATCTCAGGTGTGGTTTTGTGGCCACGATTTCCACACGGGAAGAGTCAGTGTGGACGGAGGGCAGAGCTGACAAAGCAGAGCACATATCAGACATGCAAACGAGTCCTGTAGAAACATCACACCCAGCACCTACAAAGGCTGTTAGATTCACAAGTGTGAATCTGAGGGTAGAACACCTAGGGACTTAGAGGGATTTATTTGCCTTTGGCCAGCTGAGTTAGGAGGTGGGTGTGAGCCAGGATTTGAAGGAGAAAAGTCTCAACCAGGAAGAAGAGAAGAAACAAAGCAGGTCCTGGCAGGTTCCCTTGGCTGGAGCATGGCGCCTCTATCTCAGTAATGAAGGCAAGGCCTGGCTCTCAACTCTGCTCTGAACAAGGGGTGGGGGGATGGGGGAGTAAATATAACAAAGCTGAGCTGGAGCTTGCTGAGCTAACAGAACTCTCTAGTCAGTCCTTTCCCCCTTTCTCTTCCTTCCTTCCTTTTCTGTCTTTCTGTCTTTCTTTCCCCTCCTCCTCCTCCTCCTCCTCCTCCTCCTCCTCCTCCTCCTCCTCCTCCTCCTCCTCCTCCTCCTCCTCCTCCTTCTCTTCTTCTTCGCCCATTTTAGGGATTTTGCTTTGTCATTGATAAAACAGACACAGTAGATGACAAAGGCGTTGTGTGAACCTGACATGCCACAATGTGTGCACCTCTCTGGTTTAACCCAGAAGAAACCAGAAGCAGGTAGAACAAGACTGATTACAAATCTTGTCTAAATGCCGCAAAGACAGCAGGCAGCACTGGCTACCTTTGCTCTTCAGACTAAAAGGGAAACATTCCAGTTCCTCGACCTTTGTAAACATTTCCCGGTGTGATCCCTTTGGCTTAATCTAGCCTTAGCGGTGCTTCTTCCTATGAAAGCCATTTAGCTTTGGTTCAAACAAAAACACAAAAATCTATGTAAAGGCTGGGAAAGGCAGATGGGGAGGGAGAAGGATCTTTTATTCTGCAGGATCCCAAGTGAGGGATGGAACAGATTTCATCCTTTTGACAGTGCAACCGAATGGCAAATCCAGGAACACGGTAGAAGAAACGCCTAATGCAGTCTGCTAAAGGCCAGGGGACACTTGCAGTTATCACAAGCCGCACAGGAAGGCTTCTTGTACCCTGGCTGTAAAAGCAGTGGTGCCTGTCACCTTCATCCCCAAAGAGAGCATTCTCCATGAAATCTGTGCTGTCCTAAGGTCAGATCTGCAAAGCTATAATTATCCAGGTAACTCGGGTCTGATGTTTCTCAAAATATCCAGGTAATTATAGGAGAAAGGTCACTTCCTCTGTATAATCTCAAACCTACCACTGGCTGTCTACACTGGCAGTGTGCCAGTCAAGATCGCCTGTCATTTCATTTTGTTCTTGACTAGAATTTGCCAAGGACTAAGAATCCTAATGGGGGAGCTTTTAAAATGACTTTTGTACGGATACCTCTTCCTTCATCCCCCCTCTCCCCTCACCGATGCTCTGATGGTGTCCTCACAAGATGTAAAAACAACATCTGCTAATTTTTAACATTCAAATGAATTGCATTCTGGGAAGAAAATAGTGTGAGACAGAAAGGAAAGGAGAGGGGTGAAGAGGGAAGAAGGAACAGAACGGCCCCAAGGCCTCCAAACTGAGGACCTGGCCCTGTTCCGAGTGAGAAAAGGACAGGTCTGCAGGTCAACAACTCGCTCTTTCCGAGTACGGGCTTTGACAGCAGGGATAGTTTGGGGACAGGAGGAAGCGCATCTGCATGGGGAAGCCACTGTTCCTTTGCTTCACAAAGGAAAAAAAATGGCATTTATCCCAAGTAAGGCAGAGCGTGGTAGGATTCGCCTCCCCCATCCTTTCTTCCTTCTTCCTCCTCCCATCGCCCTCGCCACCGCCCCTTCCTGTCGGAAGAGAAAAGGTGGGAGGGGGAGAAGGACCCACCGGTCACAGGCGGCGCGGTGGGACTCTCTTTCTTTGGCTTTTACCAGCCAATGGGGGTCAGGACGCTATTGGTTCAGCTTCATGTGTAAGCGGGCGCCTCTCGCTTAGCAACAGCGAGCTGCGGAGGCAGGAAGCAACGCCACCTGGCCTAGGGAGTGTGCGATGTTTTAAAAGGGAGACAGAAGGGGAGAAGAAAGAGCAATCTAGCTTAACATATTGTACTCTCAAGAACGAGGCTTCATCAGGCTGATAAAGACAGACAGACAGGCAAAACCTGGACACGAGCTCTGTCCCATGAGCATGTCTGTATCACCCCTAGGTGGTCCATCCACTAGTAGTTTTTGTTTTAAAGGACAATCTACTGTTCTACAAGAGAGGTGGATAGGAAAATGGTTATCTGGGAGGTGGGGGTGAATCTACAACTCTCAGTGAGTTCAGTCAGTCTTATCTGTTCTCACATTGGGGCATTACTAGAAAAGACAAAGTAAAATTGGGTGTGCTTGAAAAGGCAATTGGCTAGGTAGTAATCATGGCTTTCTTTACTTTTAATTAGTCAACACAGTAGCGGTTTCTAAGTGCTAAATTCCATCAGAGTGGTTGACAATTAGCCTTTTAGAGTAGAAAAATGACAAAAGAGAAGGACAATCCTATAAGATGTGGGGTGTGTGTGTGTGTGTGTGTGTGTGTGTGAGAGAGAGAGAGAGAGAGAGAGAGAGAGAGAGAGAGAGAGAGAGAGAGAGAGAGAGAGAGAGAGAGAGACACCCCTAGGGTGTGTATGTAAGAGATGTGTGTAGGTATGTGATGTAGTGTCTGTGTGTGTGTGTGTGAGTATGTATGTGGGGGGGGGGGGAGATTTGGGGTTTTCCCTTTGCTGCTTTTGTGATCCAAGGGGCATTCTGAGAAGGCTGAGATGAGCTCTAAAGCTCTCCCTGCCTGCGTGTGGCAGACTTCGTGCCCGTGACAATAAGGAAAAGCATCCAGCTAGTTCGTATCCCCTCAAAGTACATAACCCCCTTTCCCTTGTTCTAGACCCCCTCTTCCATGCTTTATAAAGACCCTCTGTATCCACTAAACCCCAATCCATCCCATAACATCCAAGACCCGGTCTTAGACTCCGAACTACCAATGACAAAGTACCTCCCTTTATTTCTTAGAGGAAAGAGTAGCTAGTCAACTTGGGTCTTTCCCTGGTGTCAACTGGTGCCCTGAGACAAAGACCAATACTGTGGAGGGCACAGATGGGCTACACCCCCAGCACTGTTTAAACCAGACCCAGTTAACCCCTTCTGCGCTGAGTTGGAGAAGCCACTGACTATAGTGACACCTACTGCTCAAGAACAGTGGTACATCCTTCTCTAAACTGGTTCTCCAAGGCAGCCATCTGCTCCACTCCTGGGGCACCACAGCACGCCCTCTTCTACCTTGGGTAACAGTTGAATGAGGGCACTCGAAGCCCCTCACAGAGAGGCTGGCCTCGGCACCTGACACTCAGGCCTCCTTTGTAGGGAAACAGACCGATATTAGCCAAGATCCTACACTAGAGGGACAGAAAACAGGTTGATAAAAGTCTACACCATCTGCAGGGGAAACCATGTCATTCATCCTCTCAGAAATAGACTGAATTATCCTGGGAGAAACAGAGTATCCACTGAACTCCTCAGAGAAAGGCATGGAGTAAAGCTCTGGTGCTATGAAAGGGTTCATAGAAACTGCTTTTCCATGGGTTGCAGGATGGACTGTCAGTCAAACCGTATTTCTTGTGTCTGGTATAGTTCATCGGGTATCAGGGACTCCCTCCCATGGAAGAAAGAATCAGTTTAATCAGGAAAGCAAGTTACAGGCTTCTGAAGCCTGCCTTAAAAATGCCTGCAATGATGGTAGCAATGTCCACAAGTGCAGGAGTCCTGTCTCCAGGTAAGATCAGGCAACAGTATAAACAGTACTGGTTACATACACTGTACCACCCCCCCACACCATACATACATGCACACACAAAGCACACACACAAACTACACATACATACTACACGCACATACCACACTTTAACCACAACATATGTACCACACACACACCACAAACACACACACATATACACACACCCCACACTTCACCTACACCACATGTACCACACACACACACACCGCACATAGCTTTCTCCCCCACACATCACACAATCCACACACCCACTTATAAATACCACACACACATACACACCCACATGATAGACAGCACATATAGGGACACAGACACACACCACACACACAGCTAAGAAGGTACCAACTAGGCTTAAAGTCATATTAGAAGTGTCAAGAAGAGTCAGCTTGGGTGATCACAACATCAGAAGTCCCTAACTCCTTTCATCTTGGGCAAAGACTATATAAGGCGTCTTCACCCACTGTAGCTACATAACAAACAGAACACACAGCAATGATGGAAGCTCAAGCATCACTACATTATTTAGCTTTTGATTCCCAAACACTCAGGATAACTGGATATTGAGCCCTGATATTCTCATTTCCGAACCAGGAAACAGGGGTGCTGCCATCTCCTTCAAGGTCCCAGAGCAAGCCAGTGGAAGCGCCGAAAGCCCAGGCTTCCTGACTTAAACTCGCCCACGGCACTTAACCAGTCCTGACTACTACGACTACTTTGACTACTAAGACCAGCCTGTCTCCTCTCTGTGTGCTCCTTTCACCACTATATCAGAGATGTTCACATTCCTCATGAGCTTCCTCATACTTTCATGAAATGGATTAAGGACAAATAATGAGGATGTAGAAGGCTTTAGTGAAACCCAGATGTGGTTCAAACACATGCTAGATAGATGGTTGACTCCGCCCACTTGTGCTTACCAAACCCTCTAATGTCTATAATGTCTACACACTAAAATGAGTGACGTTGAGCGAAAAGCTACCAAGCAAGTAATCACATTCACTCTCCATGAGACAGAGCCACAAGGTGCTGCTGCTGGGGAGGGGGGCAGGGGGCAACTCGAAGGCTAATTAAGCAAAACTGTGACGTTTTCATTCTTTCCCACAGACTCACTGGGGGAACACAAAGAGGCATAAGCCTATGTGGCACGTGCAGAGCAGAGCTCCGTTCTGCCATGGGTCATCTGGCCCTCGTGTGAGAGTCTATCCAGGAAGGTGACAGAAATGGCAGCCTCCAATGTCCCTCAAAACCAGCTGGTTTATTCAAAGTACTTTAAAATCTCTACTTAATTTCTCCTAACAGGGCAGGTAAATAAACAGTAACCAATGTCCCTTCCTTTTCCAGGAGTTTCTAAGCACGAAGTTTCAATGCCCAGAACTACACCAACAACAGCAGGAGTAGCTGAATTCCCTTCATTCAAAATGTCAGAGTCATATTGTATGAACTCAATTGTAAGAGAGAAAGGTACATGGTGAGGTGCCACACAGTCCATCTGTCAACAGCTGGTGGCTGTCTCAGTGCTGGGAAGATACAGTCCATTTTAAGGTCATCACTCCTGGAAGTGGGGGCAGCTTGGGTGTGCCCCACTTAACCTCCTTCAGTGGGTGCGTATATCCCCTGGACTGTTCTAGAATGCGTGATATTTGGCTCTGCCTCTTGCTCCCAAGTCAGCCTCTCTATTTGGGGAGCACGGGAGCACACACCTGTACTCTTGTGGGTGCCATGAACCCAGACTCTTGGTTTTCCCCATTGGCCCCCCTCCCGGCTTCTAGACACTGTTGATCATTACAACCAACAGAGGTTTCTACTTAATTTAATCATTTCAGGTCTGCTGACCTTTGTCACAACAGAGATCGCAGCCAGTCCCACCACTCCATATATATGTGTGGGGGTGCATATATGTATTCATACAAATGTACATTGTGCGTGTGCCTGTATTTATGTGCATGGAGATCGTAAGTTATTATCAGGG
This sequence comes from Uromys caudimaculatus, assembly GCA_028551405.1. NCBI lineage: Eukaryota > Metazoa > Chordata > Mammalia > Rodentia > Muridae > Uromys > Uromys caudimaculatus. Next base: position 34,368,792 of record CM052704.1, read on the forward strand.
TGTCATTTTTTTATTATACACACACACACTATGGGTATGAGTATTTTGTCTGCATGTGCTCCTTTTTCTATTTTAATTTTAAGTGTATTTATGTTTTGCCTGTGCCGGGCCCCTAAGGAGGACAGAAGAGAGCGTCAGCTCCCCTGGAATTAGAGATACAGAGAGCTGTGAGCTGCCATGTGGGTGCTGGGAACCGAATCCAGGCCTTTGGAAGAGCAACTATTGCTCTTTAGCCAGTGAGCCATCTCTCCAGCCCCAGCCATCCTAGTTTTTTGAGAGGAAGCTCACAGATTCAGCTAGGCTGGCTGGACAGTGAGCTTCCAGAGATCCACTTGTCTCTACCTTTCCAGTGCTGGGATGAGAGGCAGATGTAGCCATGCTCAACCTTCTACATGAACTCTGCAGATCTGAACCCAGGCCACATGTTGGCAGGGCAAGTGCTTTACAACTCAGCCTTTTCCCATCCTCAATACCACATTTATAAATAAACAAAAGTACCACAAACACATATGCATACATATTTATATAAAGGATCTCTGAATGAATGTATCAGGGACAAGAAAATCCTTTCTGGAAAGGGCCATTTATTAAATAAATATTGGAGGCTTTGAGAGCCAAAGGTCAAAATCAAGGCTTTCATATAAATATTTACACAGCAAGAGTAAGATTAATTTTCATAAAAACTTGATAGACGAAATTCAAATGGCTGTTTATGAACATTAAAAATCTGAACTTCATGTGCTATATTCTTTCTCTTTCAAATTTTATCCAAACATCTAAATATGTTTTACAAGTCATGTCAGGCACACACAAACAAGTGGCAGCCCGGGGATTCGGTCATGGGTCATAATTTGGTGACTCTCGGCTGCACAGCAAGTGGATAGAGCTGGTTCAGTCTGGGGGACGGCGAAGGGAACAGCATGGTTTTCCTCTCACTTCTTCCTAAGGGTTTCTGTGGCCCTACCAGGCCATTTTCATCACCACAGGTCTGCAGTACAATTTGAGGTTGGGTATTATAATACTTCCCCTGTGTTCTTACTCCTAGGCTTGCTTTGCCTAGTCACGCTCTTTTGTAGTCGGTATGAGTCCTTGGATTGTTTTTTCCACATCTGTGAAATATAGCATCAAATTCATAAGTATTGCACTAAATCCATAAATCAGTTAGGCAGTATGATCATTTTCACAATTCTGCACAATTTCATTTTAATTCTGCCAATCCAGGAGCTCGGAAGGTCTCTTTACTGTGTGGCCAAGAACCCCCACCCATTTCCTCTCTCAAGGAATTTTTGAATTTTCCATTATTGAAGTCTTTTCTTTCTTTGATTAGATATTTTATTTATTAATTTAGAACTATTGATGATGAATGAGATATTTCCCTAATTTATTTTTCTAAGAGTTCAATGAAAGCTACATACACATACACATATAAATGAATATTTATTTATTTTGTATCCTGAAACTGTATTGTGTTAACTAGATCTCAGAGTTTTCAAAAAGATTCTCTAGAATAGACCCGTGGAATCTACAAATAAGGATAGTTTGATTTCTTCCTTTTCCTGTTTTCATCCTTTCTCCCTCCCTCACTGCTATAGCTAAGAATTTGAGCTCTCTACTGAATAAGACAGGGAAAGTGGGCATCCTTGTCTCATTCCTGATTTTAGAGGAGATTCTCTCTGTTTGCCGCCATGTAGTACAATGCTAGCTTCCGGTTTGTTATATATATATGATGACCATGTGGTTTCTGTCCTCAAGTTTACTTGTATGGTGTGTTACATTTATCGGTTTACATATATTGAACCATCTTGCATCTCCAGGATGAAGACCACTTGGTCAAGACCTTCTTAGCTTTTCCCTGAATTCAGTTTGCAAGTATTTTGTTGAAAAAAATTTCAGCTATGTTCATCAGAGAAATTGGTCTGTAGTTTCCTTTTGTATGATAGCGAAGAAATGAAACCAACCTAGATGCTCACCTACAAATGACTAGACAATAAAAATATGGCTATGCCAGACCAATGGCTCACCGCGATAAGCATTTGAAGTCAAGGTATGTGGACAAAGGGGTGTGCCGCAGGACGCACTGGGACACACTACATCTTCATAATGATATGACTTTTGGTTTGTTTAATTTTTTATTTTTATTTTCCTTCGAGGGGGAAGTTACAAGGACAGAGGGCAGCAGATACAAAGCGCTGGGGAAATGACCGGGATTGGGGTGCATGATGTGAAACTCACAAAGAACCAGTAGAAAGTGTTTTAATATGGTTATGTAAAATGGAATATTATCAAGGTAAAGGAAAATAAAATCACGAAATTTATAGCAAAAAAAGATGGACTTGGAAAACTCAGGAAGAAAGTAAACATTTTCCCTCACCTACGGAACCTAGCCTATAATATATACAAGTGTATAGGTAAACAGATATCAATATGGGCATAATCTGACATTTAGGAAGGAGACCAAGAAGAAGCGATGTCAGTGGCAAGGAAGAATGGATGAAGGCAAAGGACACAGGAGTCACGAGAGAGGATGCTGGACTAACATCTGCTCTAGTTTAGACTCCATCCTAGTTTTTTGCTTTGTTTTGTTTGCGTGGATAAGTGAACTTTGAAAGTAGATAAGCCGGCACTTGTGGCACATGCCTTTAATCCCAGCACTCAGATGTAGGCAGAGCTCTGGGTCTGAGGCCAGCCTCGGGGTCTACAGAGTGAGTTCCAGGATGGCCAGGGCTGCATGGTGAGAGCCTGATCTTGCAAAACAACAGCAACAGAGGTGAGTAGTGTACGTGTGAAACCCTGAGCGACGCTCAATGGCTTCAGAATGGTCATTATACCTGTGCAGAAGCTCAGTGAGGCACGGAGTGTGAGGCTAGACCACTGGGTGAGTGAGTGGCTTCTGTAAACGCAGCCACTGCTGTTCTTACTTGTGAGCTTATTAGAATAAAGTAATTTGACTTAGATTTTTTTTTTCTTATATTCTAACTTTCTTCTACGAGGTTTTCTTACCTATGACAGTATGAGGAGAGCTTCGTTGTGTGGTATCAGTTTGTGTAGTGTGTATTTAATCCTGTATCCTAATGAGTCTATGAGCTCCCCCCAGGCAGAGGCCCTGCAAAACCACCTGTGATCACCAAGGCACCTCCACTGAAGATTCTATAAGTACTGGATAACTACCTGTTTGCTCATTCCATGCTAAAACACAGCTACTGAATTTCTTTCAACTGAGGAGTATTTAATAAATATTTTGAATCAGCAGATGGAAGCTAGAAAGACAGAAATTTTGTCTTTACGTATAAAAAAAAGTTATTATTTTTTTGACTTTTAGAACCGTCCAACAATAAAATATGCTGTCTCTTGAAATAACACATTTGCTCACACCAAAAAGTATTCAAAACACAAGTGTATGACCATCTGTCAGGGATTCTGTGGATGGAATTCCTGTATTATTTAGGTCAGACCACATGGCCTCCAAAATCCACTCAAGAATTCATCATTTTGCCTGACTCCACGCCTCTATTCTCCCAGACAGCTCATTTAATTGTTAAAATTAAGTGATTCAGAAAAGGGCCACGAGCCTACTCCACAGATAGTCAGACCCCATTGGTTTGCCATTTTTCATAAGTCTATAGGTATAAGTGGTACTCATTTATTTCTTTCAAGATTTCAAATATTTGCTAGATTTATAATTTCTAGCAGTAATTTGAAGATCCCAGAGCACTAAGTTTGTTTTGTTTTGTTTTGTTTGGGGAGGGGGGTGTTCCCCATTTGACAGCCCCTAAAGAGGGTTGGCTTTTTGTTTTTATTTATTTAATTTGCCTTGTAAAAGGCTGTCAAAGCGGTGTTGCTTATCAGCTGGCTAGAGTACAGCTTGTAAAATACAGCTGCATCTGTATTCTGTCTTGACTTTGACTTCAACTTTCTAGATCCTGTAGAATCCTAGGAAAACGCTAAATTGAAAAGGACCTTGAAAATCCTCTTACCTCCCTTGTGGAGGCAAAACCACAGTTCCTTGGACACCCATTTCCACACAATGGTAATACACCATAGGTTCAAAGGACATGAATTTCTTCCTCTGAGTTCTTGCTGAGCAACTATCACAGGCTAGGCAGGACTCTAAGCACCAGCGACAGTGAGCAGAAGACCCAACCTAAGGTGGTACGCTGGCCATCTAACAAAGGTCGCTCCTTGTTGAAAACAAAATGGGTGGAGTAGTCACACAGACTGGTGTTCAGCATCTATACATTCTCCATAGTTCCTGCCATATGAAGCCTCCATTAACTTCACCAAATTAACCAGTGTTTGAAAGAATAAATTTCCTAAGTTTCCCTTCCCAGCTATTTCTAGAGGGTGCTATGGCCTCTCTCCATTGAGGGCACACAGTCTACCCCCAGCTAACCGGAGTATTCTTTGCATAGTCTCCTTGAATGACTCAAAAAAGATTTAACCATATTCTGTACCTTCTGATCTTAAACACAAGCCAGCACTGATAAGGGTGGCATACAATTATTAAGCGATTACTGTGTACAGGCACCAAGGTAAAGGCCTTAAAACAGAAGAAAGGCTAGGAACAGCCTTTGGCCAGCAAGACTGTTCAAAGTTAGTGGCTAAAATAACATTTTATATAAACTTGTTATATAAATAACAAGTTATAGGGAAAGCAGCACTCCTCGGAGCTAAAACCCAACCTGACGTCAGGACGTCTCTTAGAAACATGGCAGTGTCTAAGCTTGTTTTCTTAAGTAGAACACAGCATCTCGTGCTGATCGCCACTGGTATGGGCATCAGTAATAGATGTCCAGACGTGGGCAGGGTCTAAAACCAACAGAGCTCTTCGAATTGTCTCTTGGTCTAAAGGACTCAAACAACTATGTCTCCCTGCCTGGAAACTCAGCTTTTCTCCATGTTCTCTGCCAACTTCACTTCTCAGGGTTGCTGTCCTGGAATCCCAAAATGGTCACATTCCTTGTCACAGTTAAACGTGAAGCTGTCCCTACCTCAGAAGTAGGCAACCTACCTCCTTCTGAGTTGTTGTTGTTGTTGTTGTTGCTGCTGTTTTTCATTTTTGAACGTACTCCCAGTCTACAGATGGGGGAGGGGTGAAGGTCGATAGAAAAGGAGTAACATGCAGAGTTACTCTCATTTTTTTTTCTTTCAAAACTCCCCCTCCTGAAAGCCGGAATACAAAGTCTAGATTCCGGAGTCTAGAGAAGTTGGATTTTACTGACCTGATAAATGAGCTACCGAACTTTATCCGTTCGTTCAGCTCTCCTGCTCTGCCTGCTTGATGGCTGTCAGCAAGTGGGTGGACAAGTGGATACCAGATGCCATTCACCTCCGTACTCTGCCCGTCTTCGTTAGGTGACTTCCTGTGTCCATCTTTAACACAGGTCAGCTCCCTGGGCCAGAGATCTCTACTATCTCATTACCGGAGTCTATAACCTGTTTTGTTTTTCTAGTTATCTGATCATTCAGTTTGTTCCACAAATTGTTTTCTTGTTAGGTTTTGTTTTTGTTTTGTCGTCATTGCTGTTCCAAAAAGCACCACAATGAATTTTATTTCATGTAAATTCCCAGTCTTCCTGAATAAACTCTTTGGGTGTAAACATGAGTCACCGTGTTACTATCTGAATATGAAATCTCAGCGTAGACCCAAGACTAAAGGAAGTGTACGAAAGAGGGAATATGTATGAGACACTGAGAGGAGGAGGCTGGGGATACCCCATTTCCCACACTGCATCTCCCACGAAAATTCTGGTAACGACATCTTTTCTTCTTCGTGTGCTGAGCCACCACAGTTCAGGTAAAGACTGTTTTCTAGGGTGTTTTCTCTCATTGCCAAGGCTGCCCACGAGCAGAGCGGACTCAGGCAACAGTGCTCTCGAGAATGGCCCCTGCTGTTTCTACTTGGACTTTACTTTCATTTTGAATCATTTGTCTGAAAGAAGTAGAGAAGTAGGCAACCTATCACCAGAAGCTTCAGGAAAGCTATAAGTCTAAGGAAGGAAAGAAAACTATTTCTCTCTCTCTGTCTGACCAGCTGTAACGTCCCTGGCAGTCATAGGGGCAGAGCAGGTATTATACAAATATGGCCAGGGTCTGGGATCTAGAGAGAAGGGTTGGTTAATCGGACCAAAGCACTATATATATATATATATATATATATATATATATATATATATATATATATATATATATATATATATATATATATATATATATATTTCTAGCATTCTAAGGCATCACGAGGTGACTATAGTCAACAATTATTGTACAGTTCAAAATGGCCAGAAGAAAAGATTTTTAATACTTCCAAAAAAGAAACGATCATGGGTTAAGTCGATGGATGTGGCAGTTATACCATAATTTGATCACACTGTATTCATGTGTAGGAATGTCACATGTCACGCAGTCGCTCATGGATATGTACACGTCTGTGTCAATTAATCCATAAATGCTTTGCGGCAACATGAGAGCATTCACAACAAAACACAGGAACATCTAGTGGCAGGGAAGATGTTCTTCTCCTGGAGGAAAAAAAATCACATCCCTACTATGTACAGACTCAGGGACAAGGAAGTATCCACACCTGGTAACCCATGGCTCCTAGGAAGTACAAATCAGAGCACTGTAAACTGATGGTTTAGGTTAAGCACAGAACAAATGCTAGGACGTTCGAATCTCGTTCTTAAGGAAATAAAATCACTCTCAATATAAAAATTAATTAGGGACCGGTGAGATGGCCCAGTGAGTTAAGGTGATAGTCACCAGACCTGAGGACTTGAGTTCGATCCCCAGGGGGCTCACAGTGGAAAGAGAGAACCAACTCCAGCAAATTGTCCTCTGACCGCCTCATCCAAAACTTAGCATGTGCTCCCCCACGTAAATAAATATCTTTCAAAAATCCACCACTTAAAATCATTACTTTTTAAATATATAAAATAAATGCCTGCATGTTCAAAAGAGGGATTAGCCTGTGTGAACCAGAATACAATCTGAGGTTCAATTTCATTAGTTTGCATTAGTATAATGGAAGAAGCCAATTCTTACAAAGGCTGGTTTAAAGGCTGATTTTGGTAATTTCAAGTTTGTTTATAAGAACTAATGGCTAAGAAAAGAGATAGGAAAAATATCAAATGATGTTTAATTTTGTAGAAACTGTCAAGCTGTCTATTGATATTATAATGGTAAAGTCAAATATGCATCTTTTTTTCAGATAGAAATGTGAAAGACATCTCAAATGGAGGTGAAGATGTTTTTTCTTCAACAGGGCAGCTCTTAGATGTATTTGAAACTTCAAACATTCCTAAGTTTTGGCTTTATGTAACATCAACTTTTATTTATATTATTAAAGGTCTGGCAGCCAATTGCTGGGATTTGAAGTGACATAGAAATAGATAGATAGATAGATAGATAGATAGATAGATAGATAGACAGACAAACAGACATTAAAAGTGACAACTCTGAACTCGAAGTCAAAAATTTGAACCAAGTTGAGCTAAGGTCCCCTAACTTAACCTCAGTTCCCTTCCTCAGATACTGCTGACTAAGCCAGATCTTAGAAGTACTGTGAAACATTACTCATCATGCAGAAGGCCCTGGGTTGTTTGATCCCTATCAACAACAGAACAAACTAAAACAAAAGGTGTCTTTGAGTAGGGCATTAGGACAGGAATCACTTGACAGTCACTTTGCCAGTACAAGCACAGAAAGTCACTTCAAAGGAAGCAGACACTACAAGGAGTTATGCATCGGGCTTATTTTATGGAATTCTCCTAGAAAGGCTGCGAGCCTCCACATCAATGTTACAAAACACTGCTGCTGCGGTATGGATACATGTCTCCAAAAGGTTAAAATGTTAAAGTGAGGTTCCTGGCCCATGGCATTATTGAGAAGTAGTGGAACCTTTTAGAGGTGGGAATTAATGGGATGCATTAGATCAGACATCCTTAGGGATATAAGAAGTAGCCTCCTCCTCCTCCTCCTTCTCACCCTCCTCCTCTTCCTCCTCCTCCTCCTTCTCACCCTCCTCCTCTTCTTCCTCCTCTTCTTCCTTCTCCTCTTCCTCTTCCTCCTCCTCCTTCTCACCCTCCTCCTCTTCTTCCTCCTCTTCTTCCTTCTCCTCTTCCTCCTCTTCCTCCTTCTCCTCTTCCTCCTCTTCCTCCTTCTCCTCTTCCTCCTCTTCCTCCTTCTCCTCTTCCTCCTCTTCCTCCTTCTCCTCTTCCTCCTCCTCCTCCTCTTCTTCCTCCTCTTCTTCCTTCTCCTCTTCCTCCTTCTTCTCTTCCTCCTCTTCCTCCTCCTTCTCCTCCTCCTCCTCCTCCTCTTCCTCCTCCTCCTTTGAGCTTCTCAGTCACTATATAGGAGTAGCTCAACCAGGACACACTGCCTCATCATAGGCCCAAAAGTGATACAGGAACTTCCAGAACTCACCTGATCCCCTTTGAAGTTCATTATTTGGATATTTTGTGTCACTGATGGAAAACTACTAGTCACTGCTTACTTCAAACATCACACTGATATCTAATCTCCTTATACAGTTTGCGAACTGTATATCCATTTAAGAATAGACACTAAACATTTTGTATTGTTCACATAAAAATAATTCCAATTCTTGATTATGGCATTTATACAACAATCAATGTAACAATGCATAAATAGAAATATAACTGCACAAGCCACTGGATTTGGGGCAGAGGATTCAAATTCTAGCTAATATCCAATGCTAGAAGAACAGCATAATCTGCTCAGCTAAATGGTTGGGAGAAGCCGAGAGAGCTCAGAGAAATCCATGCTTTTATTTCAAGTTACCAGAAAGTAATATGATGACTTAAGATTTCGCAGTCAGGAGCTACCAAAAGGCACGCACTTTCAAAGCCGACCCTGCAGCACCCGTGAGCAGCGGTGAGTCTTCAAAGCTGGACTCACTGCTCTCTCTTCCTCCCTCAACTGTCACACCAAACCCAAGTCAGACTCTTCCAGTGAACAGAACTCACTGTTTCTAGAGTTGAATTCAAAGGAAAACAGGGTCCTAAGTCAAACAGTTCGGTGCATCAAGGAGATGAATCACAGAGAGAAGTCCGCGTAATGAAATTGATGACATGGAAGGCTGAATTTTCTCACTAGTTGGGAGACACGCTGCCTTAAATACAGGAGGAAGATTAACAAGAAACAAAAATCTCTGCTTAGAAGGTCCTGTATGGGAGGGTCCTAAACCGTTTCTGTAATGAAAGCAATGAACCCTTTTAACCACAATGCAAATATTCCAGTAGGTCGGCCCAAGGGAGGTAACAAGATCAATTTTATAGTCGGTTTGCAAATTAAACTATGGCCAGCAATAATTTGTGTCAACCTAGATACACCTTCCACCTATTTAATAATAAACAATAACCAAATACAACTGTCAGAATGGAAATGGCCTTCAAGAGGTAGGCTGTTATCTCTCTCCCACAGGGTCACCTTGGTCCACAGCTTGTTACTTAGACTTTATTTGGTATTGGCAAAAATCCCTACTTGCTGCCAGAAGAACAGAAGAACATGACAATATGGTGCCTGTATATGCTACCACCAGAAAGCCCAGTGTTTTGACATTGTTACCGAAACAAACTCCACTATTATGAAAGCTAAGTTGAATCAAACAGTTGGTGTGGCGGGGAAAAACATCTGCTTCTGAAGGCTTTTTGTTTGGAAAGGCACTAAGGAAGGAGTGTGAGCTCCGAATTCACACCAACACAAATACCTCCAAACAACCCCATGTGGGCAGTGCCATATGGGAGCGGACACCTTCCAGCCCAGGACATACCTGGCGGATGTGGCTGACTCAGTGGTGGGGTACATCTATGGGGATAATTTTCTGGGTAGTTTCAACTTTTCCTTTTTAGATACCAAAAGTAGTATGAATCGAATAGAAAATCTGTCTGCAAGGGAGCATAAGCTATTTTGCCTTCTTAACAGAGAATGTGGACAGGTGGTGTGTAGTTCAACGCTAGTCCAGCATGTGTGAGAATCTTCCAGCACATGTCGCCATGTTAAAACTGACAACAATTGGTCATGTCGAATACTATGAATGACAATGTCCTCTGGTTTTTGTTGTTTGTTTATTTGCAGAGAGGCGGGGAGTGTGTGTCTTCTCTATCTTTGGGTCTAAGATTTGGCTAAATACACAGTCAAACTATAAGATGCCGTGAGGCTCTCTCTGACACATTAAATATACAAAGACATTCTTTACGTGGCAAGGGGAACACTGGGAGAAGGGTTACTTAAGAATGCACATCTCAAGCTGCAGGGACTTCCGGGCACCTTGCTGGGGGAAGCCGTAGCCCTTTATTTCTGACTGAGGAAAATCAGTAGCAAAATCTGAATAACTCAATCATAATCCATATTTAATCACAAATGGGCCTGTAATCCTTGCAGAGGTGTAATTGGATGGAGAAGTGACTCTATAAAGTGCCTCCAGAAAAGACTGAAATAAGAGCAAATGACAACTTATTTCATAAGTAAAATGGCATTCTGATAAGTCACTCATGACAGGAAAATATAAGAAACACATATGAGCACGTTCTGTAAGATGAAGAGTAAGCAGAACGCAGTCATCCAGGGGTTCCCACAGTCATTCAGGGGTTCCCACAGTCATCCTGGGGCTCCCACAGTCATCCTGTGGTTCCCACAGTCATCCAGGGGTTCCCACAGTCATCCAGGGGTTCCCCACTCTGGTGGCATAGTCAAGTGCTTTACTAATTTGCAAGTGTTTGTGTTGCTTATGTAGTTGGGCTAGAGGTGGCCTCTGGACTTTCCACACTTAAAGCACTAGTTTATTTTTTAAATCTGATTCCTCAGAGAGAAGTAAACACTAACCATGAGGCTTGGAACCCCTATTGCTATGCAAACTAACAGGGACAGAGCCTGCAGAGACTTGCTTCCCCAGAAGCCCCAGGACTGAGGAGTATATACGATAGCCCTTCCCTGTCCCTCCTAGCAAATGTCATCTCCCTGATGCCCGTCCTTCCTTACCTCACCAAAAAACCAACAGCTGTCCCTAAAATTAAAGTGGGCCCCTTAAGTTTTCTTTCTTTGACCTCTCCTCTAATTACAAGAGGGGTTTCCAAATACTTTTTGCAAATTGCTGGACGACAATGAGCATTCCGAACTACCCATCTCTTAAAAATGAAAATCTTTTGCCAAAATTATCAGATAGAAGCCCTTTAAATCGCTTGGATGACATTTTTCTAACTAGCCAGAGTGAGCCTGCCTCCACTTGGTCTGGCATGCACAGGCATTTGAGGAGTTAAGAGTCTGTCCATTAAGATGTCTCCATCACTAAACACCAAGACCCAGGCATGAAGCAGAAGCAAAGACTTGCTTTCTACGAAAGGTTTGCAAGCATGGTCTCAAAGCCACTCTGTGAAGGTACAGATAAGATGTGGAACTATAAATTCTGCTAACATCATGTTCTAGGGTATATTTGAACATAAGAGTTTACTGCTTCTTTCCTGTATGAAAGTCATCACGGTTGAATGGATCTCTCTTTTTATTACGGTTTTGGTTTTTGCCCATCCAGGACTGGGGGTGTAGCTCAGCGAAAGGACACTGGACCAGCATGCAAAAGGAACATAGCAACCAGACAAGCAAGCCACAGTCTATAGCAAAAACATCATCGAGGCATAACAATCTGTACCTGTAACCCCAACACTTAGGTTTTGAGAGCAGAAGGATCAAGAGTTCACGGCCACCATCTTCAGAGATGTAGTGAGTCTGGGGGCAGCCTAGGACACATAAGATCCTGTCTCAGCAATAAATAAATGTCTATATGTATGGCTAGCCTGTATCTTACTGTAGTAGAAAGAAAGCAGTGTGATTATTGTACCTATCAGCTGCCTGTCTGCGTTCACTCCTTCTCGTGTGATAAGTAGCTGGTTTCTTCTGTACTGGAAATCTACAGCAGGCTTCTACCCTCAAAGTGGGACCTTTCAGGCCACGACTCTTAGGTCTGTCAGCTTCAAGATCTTCAAGGTTAACCCCGAGCCAGACAGTCTCTGCTGACCTTGACAACCCACCTGAGTCACAAAGAGAGCAGAGTTCATTGTACGAATTCGGCCCCTGATGTTTCTGCATTGTGATTTTTGATCTTCGAGCTTCCCTTTCAGAGTCTCCATCTTGGAGTTCTTTAAAGAATAGCCTCATCTGAAGCCAGGAATATAACTCACTCAGGAAAGCGCAGAGTGAGCCTGAGGACCTGAGATCACTCCCCGATGTGTATGTACACCCACGAACATGTTCACATGCACAGCACACACAGACACACACGTGTAATCAGTGTGCAATTATTCTCCTGGTAGGAAGGGAGTTCCCTCCTCTCAGAACCACATCCTAGCCCCTCCGCTGACCAGAGAGCTCCATGAGGCAATGGGCCACAGAACGGTTCCTGGCATGAACGGCTGCTCGATAAATACCTAATCAGTGAGAGTGTAACATCTTAACTTTGTGACAGGGTTGTCTCAAGGTCTTCTCTCCTGTAAGACCGAACTAGTCAGGCCTCCAGAGGCACACGATTGCCAGCACCTGACTGACAGACAATTTTTAGGGGGGCACTTATAAGTGTCTCATGAGTTAGCCTGACAAAAAGACAGCCGAAAATGAGTAAATCAGAGACATAAAACATCATAGCCTTTGACCTGTGCTTTTCAAGATCGACTTGACTTAAACAACCTTAATCACAAAAAGACCTAGATCTGGGGCTAGGGAGAGTAGTTCAGTTAGGTGAGTACTTGGCTACAGCCTATCAAACCTTGGATTCAGTCCCCAGCACCATATGAAGCGGTGCAGTGAGGCACATACCCGTGATCCCAGCATTCCCTTGTAATCTCAGCGCAGGGAGGTGGATGCAAGAGAATCAGTAGCTCAGGGTCAACCTGAGCTACAAAGCAAGTTAGAAACCAGTCTGGGCTACATGACACCCTCCTGACTTAAAAACCAAACAAGATAAAACAAACAAACCTGGATGCAATTGCCACTTTGTTACTAGACACAAATTGCAAATGTTCTGAAGCTAAATGCTCTAACAGTGGAGGTGGGAATGTTATCCCCAGGTGGCTGCCTGGCATCAGTGGCTATAAGGTGACTGGCAGTGCCTTCATCATACAGCAGGCATGTAATAAAGGCTTCTCCCCATGCATACAGCTGGTGGCTGACTGATATCTGCTAGCTCTGCTCCCAGTCTGTCCATGACAATGATGTCTGATCTTTACAAGGTAGAGTTGTTCTCTCAAGTATAGACTTAAGACCACAGGGGTCACCTCTCCCAGTTTGATGCTGATGTGAAATCATGTGCCCTGGGGAAAATACCCAGGAGGAAAGGGCTTCACTTCAAACAAGAATACTAGTCTATTCACATGGGAAAGAAAGGGGAGGGACCAACAGAAATTATATAGCTGAAATGTCTCCAGTGGAGTTCAGGGATGCAAGGTGGAATAATTATGAAAATAATACACAGTAATTAAGTCCAACTCCCCATCCCCCCAAGGTTACCAGGGGACATGAATAGGAGCATAGGTCTATGTGAAAGCTGCTCCCACAGGTGACAGCCTGACCTGGTCCAAAGGCTCTACTGGGCATGCAGAGCCAGGAAGGCCTGACCCCTCTCCTGCCATCAGCTGCTGCTTCCTTTCCAGAAGATTATGTGCAATTACAGTGCACCACAGAGCTTCACTTTGAACCTAATATCTGTAGACCAGCCCTGAGAGGTGAACCGCAAATCTTTAAGTGCCAATTACCCAGACTTGAACGAAGGGGATTTGGTAATACGGTGGCTATTTTTAATCCCCAAGACTTCCAATCTTTTATGTAAATGGGTTAGGCTAAGAATATTTATATGAGCAACCTCAGAGATAATGGTCATGCACCAGTCTCTGAATGATTCGTGGTGGCACGCTTTCCCTTCAGTAGCATAGCTTTCTGGAATGTCTGCACTAATTTACAGGAACTCCAGATAGGAATCAAGATGACTGCTAAAGGTTCTGACCTCAGTGGGCCTTTCAAGAGATCTTAGGGAAGAGAAAGAGAATGAGAAGCACTAGAGTCTTGGAAAGGACAAAGAGTAAGGGGGTGGAGGAGGGAAGGGAGGGGAGGAGGAGGGAATGGGAGGGGGAGGAGGAGTCAAAACGAGATGCAAAGGTCTCAGAGGTCTTCATCTCCTCTACTGCTCAGGGATGTGACTTGAACCCAGTTACCAAAAGTGCCAAGAGTCTTCCCAATGCCAGAGAAGTGCTGGGGACAACCACAGTGTCAGGGACAGAGGCTACACATGTGGTATTTTAGCACACTTTGCTAACAACACCTATGTATTATTAAATTATAATGTCCCAGAGCATAACAGTAATTGGGACAGTAAGAGAAGAGTGTGAGGGTTCACATTAAGTTCCTAAGACAGCAGTGTTTCCGTACTGCCTTAGTGACAAAACAGACTCCTCTACCATCACTGGGTGTGGTGGTCTGAATGTGCTTGGCCTAGGGGAAGTGGCACTGTTAGGAGGTGTGGCCTTGTTGGAGTAGGTGTGGCCTTGTTGGAGGAAGTGTGTCACCGCGGAGGTGGGCAATGAGACCTTCCTCCTAACCCCATGAGAGCCAATCTTCTCCTAGTGGCCCTCAGATGAAGATGTAGAACTCTCAGCTCCTCCTGCACCACGCCTGCCTGGACACTGCCATGCTCCTATCTTAATGATAATGAACTGAATCTCTGAATCTATAAGCCATTGTCTTAGTTAGGGTTTTACTGTTGTGAACAGACACCATGACCAAAGCAACTCTTATAAGGACACCATTTCATTGGTAGACGGCAAGATGGTTCACTAGGTAAAGGCACTTGCTGCCAAGCTAGAGACAACTGACTCCTGCACATTGTCATCCGACCTCCAATGTGTGCAGCGGCTTGTACATACACAGACACACCAAACGTACAAACAGGGCAAAAAGCGATAGGCAAACAAGTGTGGAAACACCCATGAACACACATACATGTATATATATATATATATATATATATGTGTGTGTGTGTGTGTGTGCACATATACACCAGAGATGGGGGGAGAACATGTGTAGTAAATCATACTGTGGGGAAAGAGAACACTGGAATTGGCTGTTGTTTGTTTTGTTTGGAGGGGGCTTGGTTTTGTTTTAAGAAAGAAAGAAAGAAAGAAAGAAAGAAAGAAAGAAAGAAAGAAAGAAAGAAAGAAAGAAAGAAAGAAAGAAAGAAAGAAAGAAAGTTGGTCAGTGGTGGCGCACGCCTTTAATCCCAGCACTTGGGAGGCAGAGGCAGGCAGATTTCTGAGATCGAGGCCAGCCTGGTCTACATAGTGAGTTCCAGGACAGCCAAGGCTATACAGAGAAACCCTGTCTCAAAAAAAAAAAAAAAAAAGACATATAGGCAGACAGAAAGACAGACAGACAGACAGAAAAAGAAAAAGAACAAGAACAAGAAAAAGAAGGAAGAAACTAAAGGAAAATGCCCCAAGCTGACGCTGAGCTGGCTGTCACTCTGGTTTCTAAGGACGGTGATAATCGCCTGCCTTGCTCACCACTACATTTCTGATTGTGGCTTCACTCAGCACTCAAAGAGTACTTCAGAATAATTTGTTGAATGAGTTGCCTACATTCCATTCAAATCAATGGCTGGGAAAAGATCTCTCTTAATATTTTAGCCTAAGTAAGTACTTCAACTTCGAAGCTAGAGATAACCGTATCTTAATCTATAATCATCTTGTTTTTCCATTATGAAAATGTTTTCCCCTTTTGAAAGTGAGCTTACTTTTTCAGTTCACTGACGAAGACAATCAGAATAAAGCAGAAAACGCTGAAGGGCGGGGAGAAGGATGGGCTTTATAAATGAAGGCGGGACCCACAAAAATAACAAGGGGACGATGGGGAGGTAGGCTCAGTGGGTAACATGCTTGGTTTGTAAGCAAGAGGACCTGATTTCCATCCTTTTAATGCCAGAACTATGGAGAGAGAGACAGGCAGGTCTCTGGAGCTCTCTGGCCAGCCAGCTTATCCTGCTGGAGTTGTCCTGGGGCAGTTAGAGACCTGGACTGCAAAAAAAAAAAAAGTAAACGGTATTTAAGAAATAACACCCAAGTTTGGCCTCTGGCTTGCGCACACATGCAATGTGCATTCACACAAAATGTAAATAAATAAATAAATAAATAAATAAATAAATAAATAAATAAATGCCTCCAAGCCTCTTTGCAACAGACACTCACAACTTAACTGAAACTGACCTTTGCTTAGGGATACCTGAGTTAGAACCATGCACACAACAAAGCCTTGATATGCAATAGTACCTCCTCCATGAAAAAGGACACCACCAGAACAGCTGCTTTCAGATAAGCCACTAAGGAGGGGGACGGACACCCACCAAGAGTGACATGTGTAGGGTTTAGTTTATATCGCACCGAACTTGCCAGAGACCTCCACTCACCCATACATACGATCCACCACTCCGAAGTCATCAGCAGTGAGATTCTCGGATCTCCTCCCTGCTGGTAACGTCTTGGGGCACCCAGCTTTGCTGCTGGCATTGTTTCAACCTGATCTAGGGTACTTATGACAACTACTACATGCTTCCCACATCAGGCAAGCGCATTCCACTCGCCCAAGTCCCTCATCTGGAGTGATCTTGGTCTGTTGGGTCCTTGTCGCCATCAGGAGGTTTCTCAAGCAGCGGTCTTGAAAAGGTTCCTGGGTAGCGCACACGTGTACTTAGGCCCCGCCCTCCTTCCTGTCACTCCACCTGTGCAAACAGCAAACCTGCCTGGATTTGTTCCATCCAGCTGACTCCACTGGCCCATTCCTGCAGGGGCAAGCACTTCTCCAGCTTCCTAACTTTACAACTCGACCTAGAGATGGGACGTTGAAACCTATACATCCAGCTACTCATGTTAATTCCCGTGTTAAAAGCAGAGGGTCAGCAGGGCTCAGGGGTCTATGCCAACAGAGTAGGAGGCCAACCCAGGTGGGGAAGGGGGAGAGGGAGAAGTGGACATGAGCTCCCATCCCCAACCAAGACACTGTCTCCAATTGAGGGCCACTTGCAAAGGAAAAATTAGCTTTGGCAAGTGGACCCTCCCTGGGTATAGAGAACAGACTTAGGGGAGGGTCCATCCACGCTCAGCAGTAGATGCATCAACACGAAATGACTCAATAGTACTTTTGGTGATTTGGGGGGGGGGCATTTTTTTAACCTTTCCTGTCTTTTGCTTATATATTATGGTTTCTGATTTTGAGTTTTATGGTGTGTGTATGCATGAGTGTGTGAATGCGTTTCTCATGCTGTTTCTCTGTTTTGTTTTGTTTTTTAATTTGCCAGTTTGTTTTGTAAAGAGAGAGAGAAAGAAAGTGTGGAACTGGAAGGGTGGAGAGGTGGGGAGAATCTAGGCGAAGAAGTGGGGAGGGAGACAGAATGGTGAGTGGAGTGAATATATTACATGAAAAAAATATTTATGTTCAATTAATATTTTAAAAAAGCAGAGGACTAAGACATCTACTTCCTTTTAATATCAAGAGATCCAAAGTGGCATATGAGAATAACCACAGGTTTACACATTAACCTAGAACAAAACAAACAGGCTGACAGACATTCATTTCTCTAGATCCAAAGCCTCACAGGACTCATACTTTCAAAAGCCACAGCAACCTAGTCTAAATCTCTCATGAAATGCGTCGAGAGACTTTTTCTTTCCAGATTTAGGAAAGATAATCTTTATATTTCTAATTTTATGGGACCACGATGAAAAAGAAGCAACGCATGCATCTGCTTTCCATTCTCAGTGACCAGCTGGACAGATGGTCAAGAATATCATTAGTTAAGAACACCCCCATTCATTGCCAGAGAGTCCTTGGGCAGGCTGGGGTGGGGTGCAAGAATGTCCCAGAATATGTTATTTGAAGAATGTGTTCGTGTCTAAGACGTGAGTCCATGTGGTGGATGTGGGGGAGGAAGAACAGACAGCCTGTTGTGATCAAACAGCAGCCATAAGTTCCTCAACACTGGCACGTCCACCAGACACTTCCGGCTCCTGTTCCACCCACTCAGTCGACAAAAACCAGGGAGAGGTCCCAGTAGCTGTCATGATCCTTCCATTTGAGACACAATTCCTCCCAAACAGAACTCTCTCTCCCAGGAGTCGAAGAGAAACTGCCATCTTTTTGGCTTCTCATCTTAGCTCATAAAGAATATAAGAAAAGAAACAGAGGGTCTGATGTATTTGTCCCAAAACCTACAATTCCAGGGTGAGCTTTCCGTAAATATAACTCACCACTCCATTTGGCCAACAGACAGTATATGTAGGGGTGGCCAGTACTAAGTAAATCCATGAGAGAACCCAAATCTGTCCAACTGCCCTGCTTTCTGTACCAGATCACACCCACGTTTCCAGCTCAACTCCTCATTCATAGTCACCAGAGGGACTCTGATGGATGGATGAGTTCCCCCAGATACTATTCATCTTTCTTTCCTCTCACTTCCCCACACCCTGCACTGAGCACCTACTGTGGGTATGAGATGTTCTGTCAGACACCCACAGGGTTACAGGGAAGTGAGGACGTGCACATGCTTGGCTCATGGTTTTACAGGAGTCTGGGAGTGAAGATCAATCAACATTCACAGCTTCTACACAAATCAGTCTTCAAAATGGCCCCTGCATTGACTTCACTATCAGCCCTTGGACCTGGAGAGTTGTGTGGAAGAGATCAGCGATGCCTTAAGGATGAATGAGGAGGCAGAATCAATCAAGAGGCAGATACGGAGCTTGGAGCAGGGAATCAGAGAAAGGATGGGCTCGGACTGTGAAGGATGTGGGAAGCACATCCCCGCTCATCCATCCCCCTGCGGTACCCACCACTGTCTTCCTTCTCTCCGCCAGCAGCAGCTGGGTCTCAGAGGAAATCTAAGGCAGGATCTCGAGCTGCCGCTGCTACA
Organism: Uromys caudimaculatus; assembly: GCA_028551405.1. Lineage (NCBI taxonomy): Eukaryota > Metazoa > Chordata > Mammalia > Rodentia > Muridae > Uromys > Uromys caudimaculatus. Next base: position 34,387,747 of record CM052704.1, read on the forward strand.
ACACACCCTGAACAAGTCCCAGCAACTTCACAAGAACTTACAGCAGCCTGCGTGCTGGGCTACCTGCTCTAGACTCCACACCTAGGCTTATGCATCTTCCTGAGGTAGGCTTTACTGCCATCCGCAGCTTGGCCAGGTGAAGCCACTGGCCCAAGGTCACACTGCTGACAAGTGACAGGACAGGAGCATGATCTAGACCATGTCCCTTTCAGTATCAGGCTCATGGGTACTTTGCGGTAAGGACTCCTTTCTATACCCTGACCAAGCCACACCTGAGACTGTCCTAAATTAACTGTCCCTGGTTATCCCGATATGGGAACCGATCCCAGGTCACTGGGAAAGTAGACACACCAGGAATAGAGTTCAGTGCTCTCAAGGCTCCTGGTAAAGACGCCCCTGCCTCCAGTATGGAGGGCAACCTCAGCTATGATGATGCTTTAAAGTGCAAACGGTGGGAGACTTGACCATGGATGAATGGCCTTCAGGAAGGAGGGCAAATAGGATGTAAGCAATTGCTGTGTGCACTCATGTTTGTCTCCTCTTCTTGGGAAGCTGGACAGTTAACAATCTTCCTCCTCGACTAAATTTCCTCTGACTCCTGAAAATGAGTCATTTCAACCATAAACGAGGAAGCAGCTGATGTTTCCCAAAGACTCCATCCTGGAGCAAATTCTGTATTAGTTAGTCCCCATGGCCTGCATACGGGTACTCAAGGCCACAGACGGGGCAAAGCGATGCATTGATTTTTCTTAATTGTTATGAAAATATCTTAGGCTAACCTGGAAAACATTCAGAATCACAAAGATATAAATCACTCTAAAATAAGTTTTTACAAAATGCAAGACAGATGTTTGGACTTGCTTGCAATGCATTAAAGAAAATAACACAATACTCCTTTGAACAAAGAACACCACAGCATAAGTGGTAGCTAATTGTGAAGGGAGAAAAGAGTGTTCAGTCACTTACATTTTTTAAGTAAAGGTTAATTTGCGGAAAATGAGAAGTTAAGACGTGTGTAATGAACCCAACCATATACAATATAAGGAAGGGAGGCAGACTACTCAAGGAATTAAAACAGGAGGCCGAGGCACAACAGGAGAGGCTGAAGTATATAGCTCATTCAGGCTTTCTGCCATTCAGCCATGATGGGCCTGCCATGATCAGGATGAGCGTCCACAGAACTCTGCTCAAACTATGGTCACCGATTCCTGTCCCTAAAACACTGACAGCATTCACAGAGGCTTCGGGGCCCAGTCTCCATTATATAATGAGATATTATATATATACATAACATGTGTATATAACATATGTATATATGTTATATATGTGTATATATGTGTGTGTGTATTATATACACACACACACATACATACACACACACACATATATAGATTAGGTTAGTGAATGCCCACTGTGGAGTTACACAAGAGAAATTTCCAGTTTCTGATTGTTTGTATGTGTGTATCTTTGGCTTGTGTTTACCCAACACAGAAGTCTACTTGGTTAGCAGAGGCTACCAGCAATAGCTATTTTAGCACAAAACACCGATTTTACTCAAACCAGCACTTATCTTTATGTTTTTTTAGCACTCCCATATGAGGCAAACCCCCATGTGATCTTTTTATTTGTTTATTTATAAAAGGAAATTCTGCACTGAGTACTCTCCTATAGGGAAAGGGGAATTAATCATTTTAATTATTAAGCATAGCCAAATATTTGTCTATCCTTAAGCCCCACATATATGAGCAGTTAGATGAGTAAATTCTCCCTTGTGCCTTACTATAAAGGGCTGTTTCAATACATGGGTACAATATGATTATATAATAATACTCTCATTTGTATAACATCATCCTTTATAGTAATATACTGTAACACTTTCATTTGAATGTCTGTGGCTGTATCAACGTCACTTTGTATCTTCTAAACATATTTTAGACTTCACTTGCCTAGATCCCCCCCCCCACAGTAAGAATTGTTTCTGAAGAAGCATAGGTATAAAACAGAAGAAAACAATGTTTAATATTATGAGATTAAGCTCATAAGGAAAACAAAACTCTCTATATACACAGGGATCTGAACACAAATGCGAACACATGTCCATGGCCCACTCCTGAATACTATCCATCAAATCCCCACTGACTGGCTGTCTTCTCATTAAATAGAAAAATATGAGGGCTGGAGAGATGGGTCCTTAGGGTAATGTCCTTGCTTTGCAAGTGTGAGGATCCAAGTTTGAATCTCCATCACACAAGCAGAACCCGAAAGTTCAGTGGCTGATTGAAGTGGTGAGCTCTAGGTTCAGTGGGAAACACTGTCTCAAAAATAAAGTGGATGAAGGTATAAGATGACTGAGGAAGACTTCCTAATGTTATCTCTGGCCTCCAGACATACCTTCAAAAGTTAACACACCCCCAGACACATGTACATAACACACACACACACACACACACACACACACAAAGAGAGAGAGAAAGAAGGAAGGAAGAGGGAGAGAGAGGATGGAGGGAGGGAGCAAGGGAGGGGTAAGGGAGAGGTGAGGGAGGGGTGAGGGAGGAGTGAGGGAGAGAACAGACCCAAACACTCTCAGACAACAAGCTCATTATTTACCAATACTACATGTTTACTGAAATAAAGCTTTCAAATGACTCCCTTGCGAGTTGGTTTCTAGTTCAATTGGTGAGTGTACATTCCCCTTGGTGTGCAGTGGTGTACTGAAGGATGGCCTCTGGTGCCATACAAGCTGTACAAGAAAAGACAGGTCAGTGGTGCCTGGATTTGAGAGTCCCAGTAGTCAGCGGTGAAGTCTTACTGGCACTGTTTTATCAAGTGGCTTTAAGAGTTAGCTGCTACAACTGCAGAGGACACATAAAAAGACAGGCCAACACAGCCCCACCCTGGAGGGCACACTGAATCCCCACCATCCTAAGTCCTCACAGGCAAGGTCTTTTCCTGCCAAAGGCTCTGATGGGCAGCACCTCAGTTGTTGTTTATGCTGCTTTCTTTTACATTAGGTTTATTTTCGCCATGTTAAACCCTGTCAAGTTTACTGCTCAGAAACTCATCATAGAAAAGGACCCTAGCTTTGACGATCCCTTCTAAAAAATGTCAAGGGGCAGTTAACATGAAAAAGTGTCCACAGCACCACCCCTGACCACAAAAGCAGAGCCAGAGTTCTTCCCCAGAAACCCATGCTCCATGGTCTCTCCCACACAGTAGCAGCTGGAGGAGATCTGTGGAGAGAATGAACGCCACAGAAGAGGAAACCCCACAGAAGAGGAAGCAGCTGAAAGAATCCCTGCTAAGATCTCCCTCCTGCATGGCTGGTGGGTCAAAGGGCTCAAGGAAAGGGTGTTTTATTACTCCTCTGCTGTTCAGGACCCGCAGGGCAAGTTTGTTCTGCCTGGGGCCCTTGTGGGATGAGTTTGCCACAGTGAGACTCAGACCTTCCACAGCTCAGACTCTGTCTTACTTTAAATCAAACCACCACAGAGACCCAGCATGAGCACCTCCCTCCTCTCCTGATAGTTTCTTGGGCCTACTGTGGAATCCACCAGAGTGCGGTGGCTATGATGAGAAGCCTAGTTGGTATAAGATTTTTCAGGCCCCCAAGTCAAGGGCCTGGACCTCAGGAAGTAAAAGTTGAAGTGAAGCAGACACACCATCCCATTTATCTCTAAAGCTGTCAAAACACTGCTTAGACTTTCTCTACAACAGAATGAAACAACTCAAAGATTTAAGAAAAAGACCTGGACTTGAGCTTGTCACAACTGCTACAAATATACCGGAGAGTAGTAGATTAGAACTCCATCTGAAGGGTTATAACCGAAAAGAATGTGACCACCCTGCTCTGGTACGTCAATCATTCTTCATCATCACCATCATTATTATTTGATCTGTTTGTACAGTATTTTATCAATCTTATTTTGTAACCACAACAAATCCAGGCATGAAAGATGTAGAAAGTAACCCTTCTAGGTTGACTGCTGGTATGCTTTCCTAACATTCATGGGTTCGAGCCTCAACGCTGACTGGGTAGGGTGACCACACCTATAATCCCAGCAGTCTGGAGGTAGAGGCAGAAAGACCAGAAGTTCAGGGTCAACTTTTGACTAGAGAGTGAATTTCAGGCTAGCCTGGGATATGTAAGACCCTGTCTGATAAAGAAATAAGAAGGGAGGGAGGGAAGGAGGGAGAGAGGGAAGGAGGGAGAGAGGGAAGGAGGGAGGGAAAGAGGGAGAGGGAGAAACTACTGCTCAGACTTGCTAGGTGATCTCAGAAACATGCAGGGAGCTGCAAATAAATACAAGTGAGGCTTTGTCTCCTCCCTCAGATCTCGGCTCACCTACAATTCTTCTCAGGTGGGGGCAGGGAAAGAAAGTTCACTCTCATCTTATGCCTGTAACTGAGACACAGTTGATGTCCAACAAATGGCTTCTGGAGAAATGAGCACTCCCCAACACAGCCTCCAGTGGACCTTTAGTTTGACTGCCCTGGGCCATAGCTAGGAGACCCTGAGGGAGTCTTGTGTGGAATCTTAAGAAGTCAGAAAAATAGGACAGCGTGTGGATGGCTAGCTCTGTGGGCGCCTGTCAATGCCATCTGGCTTACTCCACAGGCCTCATGAACTTAGGCTGTCTCTAACACTAATGCCAGTCAGAACCCACTACGCCACCCTGCTACACAGGCAACTGGTCTTGGTCCTTACTTCCATAGCTCTCAGGTCTACCAGAAGATTTGACCTAGTGGTCCCTGCTTTTAACTAGGCCAAACGATGCTTTGCCAATGGCGGGGACTGGGGATTTTGTTGGTTTAGAATTGACTTGTCCTCTGCTTCTCCCAGGCTGTTAACAGGCATTTGGCCCAAGCTGCTCCTCCCCCAGGCCTGAACTGTCCCACACACACCAACTCCTGCTGGCTTCAAAGAAAAGCAGTGGCAGAAGAAACACCCAGATTAAAGAGGAAGCCCGCTCAGGCGGAACTCCCGCTTGGTGGGAGCCAGGTGCAACCAGTTGCTAACGCCGGCCCTCCCCTCCCCGAGGAAAAGCCAAACTTCCCGAGTTCTGGTCCTTTCTGGGAGAGTTGGTTTGGGTGAGTTGCCTATTCTTGTTTTGTTTTATGGCCTTGAGAACTGAACCCAGGGCCTCACAAATGCCGGGCAAGCGCTCTACCACCAAACTATAACTCATTTATTTATTTATTTATTTATTTATTTATTTATTTATTTATTTATTTCTCTCTCTCTCTCTCTCTCTCTCTCTCTCTCTCTCTCTCTCTCTCTCTCTCTCTTTCTTTCTTTCTCTTTGTTTTGTTGAAGACAGGGTCTCTCTATGTAGTCCTGGTTCTCCGGGAACTTGCTTTGTAGACCAGCTGGCCTCAAACTCACAGAGATCTGCCAGCCTCTGCCTCCCAATTTCTGGGATTGAAGGCGTGTACCACCACTGCTCAGCTTTCTTTTTACTTTTTGAGACAAGGTCTCATTAAGTTGTAAGGGACTCAGTGTGCAGCTAAAGCAGGCTGTCCTTCTACCTCAGCCTTTTGAAGTTATCTCAGCCCTGTTCCTTCTGCCTGGCTCAGCTTATTTCTACAGATCTAAAGGTCTATGATATGTCCTAATGTCCTGAATATGCGATGACAGGCTCCTACAAGACCCAAGTTAAGGAAACTTTATCAAATCCTGCAGAACAAGCAAAGGGCCAAAGACCCCTGGGCTATTTAGGCCTTAGTGATCCGCACCACTTTAAGGCCCATGCTTTAAAGCCCATGCGATTCCGTCACAAGATAGTCCTTTGGCTGTTTTGTTTGTTAAACATTCAACTGCTTTCCAGAATTCGCTGCCACGTGGGCAGTCCACTGAGTGTGCAGACACAAGCCATGAGCATGTGTAACACTGGGCTTTCATTGCTCTCCTGATCAGACTTCCCAGTGGCAACTACAATGTTGTTTACTGCACTACACAGCTTCACCTCAACAGCAGCCATTTTCAAGTTCATCTCTCCTCCAAAGTGTTCAGCTTTGCACATCTTGAGTTTTGGTTTCAAATTCCCCATATCCTTCCCCTGCTCCCTCTATTTCATTTCCAATATTCCTTTTTTCACTTCAAGATACTGCAAGCCTGACCTGAAGCCAGCATCTACTTCCAGACCTTCTAAATGACAGGGACTCAGAAAAGAAGGCAGCAGGAGACATTTTAGAGACTGTGTTTGGATCACATAAGCAAAACTTATTCTTCCAAGGAAAGAGAATCCTTTAACCTAGTTAAGATGAAAAAGAAAACAAGTTGGGTGCATTGTGTTCAAAGTTATGTTTATTCTGTAGCAAATAAAGGGAGGATACATAGTTCCAATATTTAATATGTGAGCGCCATTTTTCCCCACAATCAGATGAACAGTAACCAAGACAGCTACACAGTTTAACATAGGGTTTCAAGCTCACATTGCAGTTGTTGCCCAGAAATAGCTTTAAAATGTTTCCCTTATAATGTCCATCTAAAAGGTTTTGGGTTGGGTTGGGTTGGACTGGGTTGTCTTATTTCGTATCTGCTCCAGGACCACAGTGGAGCTGTTAGCTGACTGGGAACAGAATCTAACCAAGTGAGGAATTGCTCACATGTCAGCACCGCATGAGGAGACAGGAGGGCCTAAGTGGCTGTTGTCTAACCTGTTTTGTGTTGTCTTTGCTTATTTCTTCCCAAGCTCCTAACAGGTAATAGAGAGTTAAACACTTGCTGTGCACTCACTGGGCCGGCCCAAGTGCAGCAACCAGTAACTTCAAAGGACACACTGGCTTGGATTTCTTTCACAGGGGACAGAGCCCAGGCCCCAGGGCACATTATAAAACTGGAGGAGGCAGTGACCTCATTCCCTGCCCCTAGTCACTTGAGACACACCACACACACACACACACACACACACACACACACACACACACACACACACACACACACCAAAAGAACTGTCTTCTTTGGCTCACTGGAGTCAGGCCCCAGCCGGGTCAGTCCCATTTCTGACTACCTCCACACGGTGTGTCCTTACACCAGCTTCTGGGAAAATCAGGGTCCCCAAGCTCCTCCACTAAGGAAGGAAAGGAGGCAAACACAGAACTAGGGACCAAGCATCCTGAACAATCTGTCCATTTCTTCCTTTGTCTCTCCCATGAAATCAAGTGTCAAGTACCTCATCATTTTAATTTATAATATGGCTTCACAGTAAACAAGACTGCATCCATGCTACCTAGAAATACCCAAAGAGGGTATGGCTGTAGCCTAAGAACTGGAATGTCAGTTGAATTGAAAAGTGACATTTTAAAACACTAATCTGACTCAGTGACTATGCATCCTATGGCTTAGGTCGTTTCTCAGGCTGGAAACTCCACTCAACCACTGAGCTGCATCGACTTTACTGAAGAAAACCTAGACCCAAGACTACTGTCAATGTTTCATTCCACTGAGACACTTTCTTCTCTCGGATCCAGCACAAGGCTTCTTTCATCTGTGAGTCTGCTCTTGAAGGTCCTCTGGCAGTGTTTGGTTTTCTGCTGCATCTCTCTGTACAAGCATTCATAGCTCCGCAATGTGTCCAGGGCAGCTGGAGACTGGGAACAACTGAACTCCCTCGGGAGACTCTCCCTCTCCACATTCCGCCAGTCTCGAAAGAATGCTGTGTAAAGGCACCTCTGTGTTTCCCTGAACCCCACTTTGGTACGCTCCCATGCTCAGACTCCTAACTCTCAGCAGCTCACCTCCAGTCTCTGTTCCCTTCATCTCCCTTTGTCTCAGAACACAGTTAAAGAAAGGACTGGTCTAAGGGTCAAAATCCTTCTGTGCTTTGACATGCTCCAGGCCACTGATCTTACCCTCCACTGAGAACAGAGGACCAGGAAATTTCAGCCACTCTTTATGGAAGAGGAAAAAAAAGTAAAATGAACTACTTTGTGACAAACGCAAGGTGTGTGGGTGAATGAGGACCGAGTTTTCGGGCTCTGGCAGACATGATGAACCCTCTCCACTACTCTCTCTGTGTAGAGACAGTTCTGTCAACAAGAGACAGAACTACTTAAAGAGGAGAGGGGACTAAGAAATGAGAAACAGTTTCCCAAGAAGTTTTCTTCATTTTCACTCTTGTTCCCACTGATTCGGTTAGAAAAAAAATGCAAACATGAGCCAGATCTTCTGCCAGGCTCTGTCCTGTGTAAAAATGTCCATGTCAGGGCTTCGAGATGGCTCAGCGGTTAAGAGCCCTTATGCTTCTTCCAGGGGACCCCAGTTAAGTTCCAACTTAACCCATAGTGTACAGCCCAGCTCCTGTAATTGTCACTAGGGGATCTGACAGGCTGCTCCTCGTAAACATGTATGGGTTATACCCACACTGACACAGACACAGACAGAGACACAGACACAGACACAGACACAGACACAGACACACACACACACACACACACACACACACAATTCCACCTTTATAGGAAGCCACAGTTAAACTTGAGGAATCAGTCTAAGTAGGGCATAACAATGTAATCCAATAGGGTACAAACCATAACTTAAGGATATCCCAAGGTAGCTAAAAGTGATGGCTCCTTTCTTTTCTCTTTATGCCCTTGACTTAAAAAGCAAGTTTCAACAGTAAAATGAAGATGAATGTAGCCATACAGAGAAAATCCAAGAAAATTAGAATCCAACAGTAAAACATTGCCCCCAAATTGTTGCAAAAGAACTTCAATTGAAGGGCTCTGTTACAACAAAAGCGTACGTTGTATAGAAAAGATTCCAGTGTCCCAAAGTGACACAAGATGGCCATCAGATCTTCCAGAGTGCGCTGCATACATGACTAAAATTTACGAATACTTCTCTTATAAAACATGGGGGGGGGGGGGTGCTCACAAGTGCTGGTGTGATGTCTTAGGCACCGGTGGGCATCTTAAGAGTTCTTCTGAGGGGCACAGATGCCTCTTCAAACTCCTTTTCCTTCGTACTGAAATGAACCCGATCAGCTGACCAATCGAGCTTGCTTAAACCTAAAAGTGAAAAGCAGGGAGCGGTAGAGGAAAGAACTACCTATTTCACAACGGCGTTGAAGTCTCTCCAAGTACGTGGGCTTGAATCCAACACAGAAACAAATACTAAAATCGCTATCAAGTCACAAAGTTAGGTTGCAGCTCAGAAGCAGGCAGGGGAAAAAAATCAGGTTAAGAGGTGACTTTTAGGACTGGGGCATAGCTCAGTGATCAGCTAAGAGTTTACCTGGCAAGCACAGGGACCTGAGTCAGAACTACAGAGCCTGCAAAAATCCTGTCACGGCAGTGGCCCCAGTGTTGATGAGGCACAGACAGGTGGGTCCCTAGGCCTTGCTAGCCAGCCAGCCTAAACTACCAGGTAAGATCTTAGTCAGTGAAAGACCCTTTGTAATCAGGGGGTCCTCCACACTTCTCTGAGTATAACAATGTACATACTCACCCTAGCCACAGGAGTCCATGTTTAACCAAAGAAAATACCTTACTAAACAGCTGACTGTTTAGGGTATATTTCTAATAAATTATATTCTCATCCTGAGAGGAGATACTTCATTCCTTACAATCATTTGGAGTTTCAGGCAGTGTTGGAGCACACCCTTAATCCCACCACTGGGGAGGCAGAGGCAGGTGGCTCTCTGAATCCAAGGCCAGCCTGGTCTACAGAGCAACGACAGCCAGGGCTACACAGAGACCTGTCTCCAAAGCAAAGCAAAAACAAAAACAAACATCTGGAGTTTCCTATGGTATTTAGGTGATGCAGAGCTTTAGCTCTCTTTAAATTATTACCAGACTCAGCTGGGTGTAGTGGTGCATGCCTCTAGTCCCAGCACTGGGGAGGCAAAGGGAAGTGGATCTCTGAGTCAAAGGCCAGCCTGCTCTACAAAGCAAGTTCAGGACAGTCAGGGCTATACAGAGAAACACTATCTCAAAAAAAAAAAAAAAAAAAAAAAGGCATTGTTATTCCCAGATTCTTCTCTGGGTTTGTTGTTCCAGACTTATAGAAACATCAGCACAGAGTACAACTACATTCTAAAGTACACACACACACACAAACACACACTTAAAACTTATAGTTGCCGTGTCATCCTGTGGCAACTGTTTCCTTCAGTTGATTGTTCCTAAAGCATACAGTCATGCCATCTGGGGAAAGGGGCCCAAAAATATTTGTTTCATTATAACTAACGATGTAATCAGGACAAAAAAAAAAAAAAAAAAAAAAAGACCAGAATTCCCTGCTGAAGGAAAATGCAATTATAATTAGCCTTCTGGAAATGAGTAACAATCAAGCATAAATACTTGTTAATAGGCTCCCACATAAGCACACAAAAACAAAATTGACCCGGTCAAAGAAAGAACACCTTTCTCTTCTTCCTGGGCCTCACACCTACCACCTGCCTGCCTCCCACACTCCTTCTCCAGAAGAAAGCAACCTGCTTTAGCATGGTGTAGCTGCCCAGGCATCTAGGTGGACTCTCCTAGTCTCCCTTGAAGCTTTTTCTTATCTCCAGTGGGTATTTCTCTGACCAAAACACCTCCTTATTCCATTACTGCTGCCCATGGACCTGCCTCACTTCTGCCCAGACAAATGTTTCCAAGCTGCCAGTTTCTCTCTGCATCCCTGGCCTGGTCCCTTCCCTGGACACTCTCCTGAGCATTTTGTGCTGCCTCCTAACCAAGCTTCAGCAGGTTCTCACAGCAGAGTTCATCTCCAGTAGCTCTTTGTCTGGACCTCTTTAAGCTGTTAACTCATAGTTTCTGGGGCACCACATTTTCTTGCTTTAACAAGATTCTAAGTCTCCTCCAAAGAGCTTTCAAATGTGAGCTGAAGTTAGAGATTTCGCCGTGCCCATTTCAAGGCCTCTAGTCAGTAAGTATAAAGTTACTAATGCGGTGTCTCCATCGCATCTTCCAAAGCTCAGTTCCTTCATGTGTGACGCTGCATAAATCATTAATCTGGGAACTAAGGAACCAACAGTCGCACAACAGTCAGACCCATCAGCTTGTCAACTTCAATAACCCACCCGGAAACATCGGAAAGATGGCAATGCTAAGAACAGGCTCATCAATTAGTCATTGAGAAGAAATGTCGGAGAAGGCAAAACAAGTGTTGGGCCTTCAGTGTAAGCTCTGTTATCTCCCACCTAAGGCAGGTTCCAGCAAAAACACAGATGTGCTCGAGAAGGAATGTGTTTGCAGATGAGTGTAATCCACACACCTTCTAAAAGAAACTTATTCTTCTCAAGTCGTTATCATAAGTAAGCCTCAGTTTGCTGAATAACAATTATAAAATGAGGGGAGCCCCTCTTGACAAGTAACCACATGCCCTTAATCCCAGCCTGATCTAGCAGGTGTGGCCGGGACTCATGGCAGAGAGAATTCCCCGCTCAGCCCACGTTCTTAATTAGCTCCACAACCTTGGTTGGGCAAGTCACCTCATCTTCCACCCTTGGTCCCCTCACCCTGGTATTAAGAATCTTTGACTTTGTTGGGTTTTTTTTTTAAAGACTTTATCCAGTTCTAACATTTGACTTATGAGTATTAGCATTAAGTGTTTCTCAAGACACAGGACCATCTGCAAGAAACTCAAATGCATTGTGCTAGGTGAACAAGCCAAATAACTGGTGTGTGTTTATACTCACAAGACAAACGATGGGGGTGGGTGGAGGGTAGATCGGGGGTTGCTACGGATTTGAGGGGTGGGACTGTATGCTGCAGTGGGCTAGCATAAAAATGTCCTTTAGGGACGAAAGGATGGAGCAGTTCTATATTGTAGTAGTGGTGGTGGTGACATTTGTCAACCTTCCCAGAGCAGCACACCAAAAAAAAAAAAAAAAAGAGTAAAATTATTTCTTATGAATTAAATTACTTAATTCACTGAAAAGCTTATATTTTCCAAATTTTGTATAATTTTTTAAGCCTCCACATGAGTACAGTGCCCCTAGAGAGTAACACTGGTCTTCTGTATTTGCTATAACTATTTTGTTCCAAGAATGATGTCCAATCAATGTGTTCAATTAGTTAATGGATTATTTTCTGGGGTTACTGTCTTTAACCTTTCTGTGTAGCTTTCTTTCTCAGTATATTACATCTAATGATGAAAAACTGAAGGAACCAAGGTGGGAAAGCTGCTTGGGCTGCCCAGACCTGTGTAGCCTTCTGAGGTGCTTGAACACAGTGGCTGCTTCTGTGGCTTGTCCTAAAAAGACAGAAATGACAGACAGCAATGGCTCAGCAGTCAACGGCAACAACGAATGTTTAATGAGCACTCAGTCTGTTCTGGGCACTTTTCTAAGTGTATCTGAATAGTCCTACTAAGTGCAGGGGAAAGCCCATCATTTAGTTCTCAAAATAAGCCTACGATGGGAATACTATTATCCTGTTCGGCATTTGAGACAATCCAATGACTAGCAGGTGGCAGAGTCAGAATTTACACCTAGACAGCCTAGCCCTTTACCACAAAGCTAAGCCACTATATGGAAACATTTCATTTTAAAAGGCCTGTGCATGTGTGTGTGCATGTATACATGTGTGTGCACATGTGTGTGTACGTGTGTGTTGTGTATGTCTGTGTCAGAGGATAACCTCCACTATTGTCCCTCAGGCACCATCTCTCTGTTCTGGAAGACTGGGTCTCTCATTTTTCTGGAACTCAAAGTAAAGAGCTGCCTCCCCAGCGCAGGGACACCCAGCCTGTGCCACCATTTGCTTCTTTCACAAGGGTTCTAGGAATCAAGCCGGGGAGCTCATGGTAGCACAACAGCACTTTCCTGGCTGAGCTGTCCTCAAAGCCTTGGAAAAGCTTTATTTAAATAATTTATTCATCTTCTTGGAGAGGCTATGGTGCCGACTACATAAACCATGAAATCTCATTTAGCCTTCCTTCAGAGGACGGACTGAAGCCCTTCTAACAGGGACAAGCCAGCTTCTCTACCATGACCTGGTGACATCCTGGGGAGGTCTACAGTAGGGACCCTCCAAGAAGACTCTGCCAGCCTGCCAGGCACAGCTCCTAACCAGACAGGTTGGCTGGGAGCTAAAGAGGGTTTTCTAAATGCCTTTCAACATCTGACAGATGAAGCAGATTCTCCTCCAGTTAACTCTGCTGTTCCATGCAGATTTGGGCCTCCGGGTAGAAGCATGACCCAACAAAGCAGACCAGTTCCTGTTCTAGAAATGGCCGGCTCTCTCCTAAGGTAAGACAAACTAATTCATTCCTATAACCCAGAAGGAATACTTAGTAAAGGGGGAGAGAGACCATGCTGTGCTGTGCAGGCTGAAGGAAGCACACCAACAAAAGAGCTCTCGGCTCCTCCAAGCCTTGTTTAGTCTGCTTATCGAAAGTCTAAACCAACCATCTTGATGGTTGGTATGGCCAGGATAGGGTTTAGTGCCTTTCAGGGCAGGATGGCCTAGTCCAACTTATACTAGATTAGATTCTTCTCCCTCCAAGGACCCCACATTTCTCTGTAGTAAGGGTTTCTACTGAGTAGGCAAAAGAGAATTCATAGTTTTATTGATTTCTTTACTCAGTCTGGAAAGGGCCAGAAGCAGCAGGGAGTAGTCACCTCTGCTGTTTATTGCTATACCTGACTGAGAGATTCCATTTTGGAATAGAAACTTAATAGAAAAAAAAAAAACAAAAAATCAGAGGGTTAATTGCCTGCCTGGTGGGAAAGGTGGCAGGTCTGGCTGAGTTAAGGTCCTTTGTGGCCACCAAACCCTTATGACTGACAGTTACCACAATCGGCTCCTACTGCAAAGGGACTTTGACAAAATCTCCAAATTAAACCAACTATCTGTCTACCAGAATCAAGGACACAAATCTCTTAAATTCTTCCGGAGGCAAGAGGGGAATGGGGCTGGGAGGAGAGGGTGGGCAAACTTGACTTTCTCCACCCACTCACTCTCATCCCTAAAGTAGAGTCAAATGAACTGGGAAGCTGGGTAAGGCCTGTTAACCCAGAAGCCTGCCTCCAATTAATGTGATATTGCTCCTTTAAGACCCTGTATGAACGGCCTGGCTGCTCCTGATCCCGAGGCTGCAGCACGGTAATTGTCACTTAGCCACTTAACTCCCCGAAGCCCGACTCACACGCTCCTTGTGGTTTATCTCTCAGCCAATTACTGCTGTCATTTGCGTTTCAATGTGTGGAATCAGAGGCCAGGCCCGGGAATACAGCACAAGAGAACCCCCTTGGGGGACAGGAGCCTACCAAGACCTAGTGACTGATGGGATGAGAGACAAACAACCCACTAGTGTGGGAGCGGCCAAGGGGCTTCCTGGAAGGAGAGGAAACCTGCGCTCCAGCTGTGTTCCTTTTCGGGCCTCTTCACTGGGGCAACCCAGAAGAAGAAAATCTCGCTTAAAACGTCGCGTCATTTCCAAATAATGATCTCGATATTTTAAAAGCAACGGAAATTTAGCTGTAGTGTGACTGTGGACAGGAGGCAAGTTGAAGTACGGAGGAGGGTCACGATGAATGATTACTAAGTCAGGACAAGCGAGAGAGACAGAAGTCAAGGCAGGGAAACCTCGTTTCAGGCTACACTGCTCTTTCCTGCAATGAGGTTGGGGTCTGGAGGTCGGGTAGTGGCGGGGCCCTTAGCCCATTTCTAGCTCCGCCCTAAAATTCCAGGGAACTTGGGAGCCTCCTCAGCTAGCCCTGAGCGGACCCACTAGAGCTTGCTTTTGTGATCTCTTGGATTTTAGGTCGGTGGCAAGTCGTATACTTAGTCTCCTCATTTAAAAGAAGCCATAGAGGCATAGCACCGTAGCACCGTGATCCCCTCACTAAGTGAGGCTGACTGAGGCTGGAGGATCCTGAGTTACAGGCCAGCCTGGGATTCATAGAAAAGCTGTCTCAAAGTGTACCCTGTCCTTCCTCAAAACATTCCTTAAAGGCACAGCCAGGTGTGAACTGGCCCAACAGAATCAAAAAAGGAAACAACAACAACAACAACAACAAACCACTTGTGAATTCTCCAGTGTAGAGTCCTGTTTGGCAAAGATGCCCTTCCTTGATGACTGAGTGGAAATGGATCTTGGGTTCTTAGGGTTTGGTTTCCTTTGCCTCCCACACAAAAGCAAAATTCCCTGCACAGTATTATGGTTTTTATCCCTAACGTTTTAAACCACTCCTGTCTGCCCAGACAACTTTCTAGCTGAAATGAATTAATTTCACACACACACACACACACACACACACACACACACACACACACACCCATCCTGACCACACAAGGTAGAGAAAGAAAAGAAGCCAACACGAAAGCTGTGGGAACGAGCTCCCGCAGGACACCTAGGAGTACTGTGGAGCCAACAGGGAGACTGAGGACCAGCCCGCGGGGCAGGGAGCCAACTCCAGTCTGTGAGCCGCCGCCAGGAGGCTATAAGCAGCAAGCTCCCTCTGACATTCCACCCTCCACTACTCCAGCAACCACAGGGGGAGGGCCTAAGCCGGAAGAGACCTGTTCTGGCTGGATCTATCTCCGCCTGTCTCTGGGTTGAAAATAAAACTCTGAACTTCTCTGCCAATGAGCTCCGCCAGGCCCGATGACGTCCCAGTACGTCAGTTCTATTTGCAGGGAAGGTCCCTGTGCACCAGGTGAGGAGGAGTCTGGGAAGAGGACTCTGGGATGGTGGGCCTGACTTCCCACTGTGCACAGACGAGATCTGAAAAGAGCTGCCGGGGTGCTAGTAATTGCACACGTCAGCGAGGGCTGTGCAAAGGAGAGTGGGCTCAGAGAGACCTAATTGCTATCCTCGGGCTATGTGCTCCTCATTGAATACCAGAGCGGGAAATCTGATCTGTGCAAAGCAAAGGAAAATCACCAGTAAAATAAAACAAGGAGGCAGCTTGCCCACGCCGGCCACAGCCTCCCATTTGTCCTCCCTCATCTACGGTCAGCCTTATTACTAAGAAAATCTATAAATCTGGAGCTGCTGAATTTTCTTTCATCACACTGGGGACAATTGAGCACGGAGACTGGCTCCTCAGAATGGCCCCAAAATGAAGCTCCTAAGGACCCCAGGAGTCCAACTTTCTCCTCCTTTCCACTGTGTGTTTACAGGGCTTTATAGTCGTCGTCATTGTCGTCGTCATCATTATTCTCTAAGCAGAATCACCATTTGAAGCTCTCCTTCCTTGCTTTCTCTCACTTCCTCCGTCAGTTTCTCAGCTCATTAATAGCTAGCTCTCTGGGTCCTGAAGTGCGATAAGCTGCTCTTTTTCTTTTGTCTCAAGGCCAAAAGACTTTCTGGAGAGGCAAGCTCCACTCGTCCGGCCCTCCCCGCCGTGAGTGACAGCCCAGTGGAGCTTTGGCAGCCTGCCACCGATAGCCAAGAACACCGCGCCGCCCAATCAGCAGCTCAGATCCCGGCCGACTGCGACAAGGGAGCAGCCTTTCTTCAGCTTGGCTGCTGACACCCAAGGTCCACAGAGTTGCCTCCGCCTGTGGTCCTGCCTCTTCCTCAAAGACCTCACAGTGTACCGACCTTGGATTCATCCTTCTCACTGCGGTTCTGTCAGATTCAATTTGACTCATGGGAAGAGCTTTAGCTCCTCCCACTTTACCACTCCCCTCATTTTCTGCTTCCCCCGTTTTGACAGAGCAAAAATCAATGACTCTGTCACTTGTGGGTATCCGGGGTGATAGCGAGAGCCTGTCTTGGACCTCAGTGCCTCCCCACAGACGTGCATACCCCAAACTGGAACCAATGTCTTCTTTCTAAAGAGACCCTCCGACTGAGGGTCCACCCTGTCCTCCAGGCTGGGCTCTTGTTCTCTCCTCATCTCCCTCCCATCCATCTCTAAAAGCAAAAGCTTTTTGCATTTTCTTTCACTCACATTTCTCAAATTCGGCTCCCAGACCCCAGAATGAGAGCACGGCCCTTAACTCAAACCCAAGCCCTCCTCTGTGTCTCTTACCCAACACAAGGAAGGCGTTAACGCTAATGACCTACTTGTTCCAAGCCCCTCAGTTTGGCATCTGAAAGCTGTTCCCTTCCACTATCGCCAAGCTCAGACCTGCCTGCATCAATCCCCTGCTCCACTAGGAATCTCCCATGCCCTACTCAGTCTCCATTAATCTCATACCACTTCACCCAGCTAAACCCATGGCTTTGCTCAAGGGCTCTGGGATGCTCTTCCTGGCTCTTGTAACTCTTGAGACACATCTCTGTCATTGCACTGAGCTCCTATGGACTGTGTCCACTATCACAGTCTAGCCTCAGAACCCAGTGATACACCGCGGACACCTGTTACACACAGTAGACTCTCAGCATCTGGGATATTGGATTTGGACTTTCAGATTACTGGTTAATGCCATCTGTTTCTTACCACAGGGCAATCAATCAATATCTGAGTCTCAATTAGATCCATTTGGGAGTTATCTATTTAAAGACAGCAGACGTCCAGACACCAAAGACGATACCTATGTAACATATTTTGTCTGGCAACTTCTGTGCTTTGAGGGTACTTAACATGATGAAGACAATGACGGTGACAATGACGTCAACCATGACAGGAAGCAGGAGATGATTAGGCATCCGTTTATTCTCTCAGGCTGTGGAACTGCTTAAAACAGCACAGAATGAGTCACACAGCAAGACAGCTCACTTATCTTAAAATCTGAACTAACCAGAATCCAGCTAGGATCCTCCTCAGTCAGCCATGCTTCTGAGAAGACAAAGTATGTTCTAGAAAATGCACGTGCGCATACGCACGCGCGCACACACACACACCAGAGCTTCTTCAATTGAGAACTCATGGAGTTGTATAGTCTGCCTTCAGAGTACTTTTTCTTGTTTTAATTCTACCTTGAAGGAGACAGAAATTGGCTCCGTGGATAAAGAACTTGTGGGGCAAGCTTGAAGACTAAAGATTGGATCCCTAGCACCTGGGTAAATGCTGGGGGAGGCATGATGGCCCACCTGTAATCCCAGAATGCAGGATCACCTGGAACAAGACGACTAGCTAGACTGGTCAAATCGATGAGCTCTAGGTTCAGCTGAGAGACCCTGCCACAATATATAAAGTAGTCAATGTCAACCTGTGTTCTCATTCCCCAGGAACAAAAATAGCAGAAGGGCAGAGTAGAAATGTGCTCCAAGGTACCAACATGAACTTCGGAGAAGTATTAACCATGGGTAAAAAGAGGACAGAGGCAAACTTCAAAGGAATTCAGAGACAACACGCTGAGAGCTGAGAGGCATTTCACACTTAGAACAACAGAGCTCTAGAATCTCACACCCCAGTAACAGCAGCTCATGCTGTGACAGGTAGACTTTCCCCACAGTGATGGTTGAGGTCATCCACATTACTCTCTGCTGGAAAAGGATGTCTAGAGCAGCTGAAGACCCATTCATAGCAAGGAGGCTGTAGGAGAACATTTTAACAGATCCAAAGCATCCTGTGTGTATCTGGAGTCGGTAGAAACCACGGAGATACCCAAGAAACGAGATGTCACTTAGCTTTATCCAAGGTGGGACTGGAGTAGCCACATGCCACAGGCCTTGCCCACCAGGAGCATGCAGCCTAAAGCAACTCGATGCTCGTGGGAATGCATTTGGATGTGCATTTTATTTTACTGCATGGAGAAACAAGAAGCTACCAAATGCATCATGGGCCCCTCCTCATCCAGGAAAACCACAAATGACCTAAGATGATATTTAAGCTAGTGAGAGAGCAGGAGATGAAAGCATTTTTCAGGCAGCTCCAGGTGAAAATAATTTTCTGTTGGTAAGAGGCTCATGTAGCCCAGACTAACCTGAAACTTGCTTTATAGCCAAAGACAACCTTGAACTTCCGCGTCTACCTCACAAGTCCTGGAAATTGCAGGCAAGCCTGCTTTTATGGAGCACTGAGGACTAGACATTGCAAATGCTAGCTCAGCACTTTATCAACTGGGCTACACCCCAGTCCTTTGGTCTGGACAGCCCAGTCCCCATCACTCTCCTTCTTTCTCTCCCTGAACCTTCCATCCCTTTATCTCGGGTCTCTTGGTTGTACCGAAGCAGCTTTGATGAGGATGAGGGTGAAAGCCAGTTTTCTTCACTCCATGACAATCACATAGCCACCATTTCCCCAGGACAACCAAGGATAACACAAGGAAGAGGACCTCAGGGGACACTGCTTTATTGTTCAGCAAAGACGAGGGGGTTGGAATGAAAGGAATGAGAAGAGTCTTGAGTACATGAAGGGGGAAACTCCCAAACTGGATATTTCAAGATAGTACAGGAAAAGAGTATAGGGCTGGTAGAAAGTGAAGATAAGAAAGTGATGGGACAAAACTAGACATTTCATGGCTGCGTCTTGGCATTCACTGTTCCTCCTGGGGACAAGATGGAAGTAAGCATGTTTCACAAGACAGGGAATACATATGACTGCAATCTTTTCAATATTATATCTCTAACTGGCTGCTGCTGATTGCCGTGGCTTCTTGTCACCTGTTCTATATTAAGAGATTGCTCTGGTAGATAACTAATTTAAAGTAACAAACTTCCAAATCTTCCACACTCGATGCCCCCTCAACAACAAAGTAAAAATAAATAAAAATAAATTCCATATGTATTCACTCTGTGGTGGTTTGAATGGAAATGGTTTCCACTGGCTCAGAGGGAGTGGAACTATTTGAAAGGATTAGGAGGTGTGGCCTTGACGTAGGTGTGGTCTTGTTGGAGGAAGTGTGTCACTGGGGATTGTGCTTTGGGGTTTCAGATGCTCAAATCAAGCCTATTGGCACTCTCTTCCCTGCTGCCTGACCATCCAGATGTAGAGCTCTCAGCTACCTCTCTAGCACCATGTCTGCCTGCATGCACCATGCTTCCCACCACGGTGATAAACAGACTAAACTTGAACTGTAAGCCAGCCCCCAATGAAATGTTTCCTTGTAATAGTTTCCTTGGTCTTGGTGTCTCTTCCCAGCAAGAGAAACCCTAAGACAAGCATTTATTATGTGCTCGATCCTGAGAGTTCTTAAAGCTCTCATTTTCAAAACTGAGGTAAATTCTATTCTGCACATATAAAGTGGGTCAATTTGCACTGAGATAATATTTTGATGAAGAGTATTTATGGTGCACTCAAAATATCTGCAGATATGCCAAAGGTTTAGAACTCTAGAAATCTGAGTTTGAATCCCGTGTTATATATAAGCAGTCAGCCTTGCACGGGTCACTCAACTTCTCTGGACACAGATCTCTTGAGCTGTTGAACGGAGAACTGAGTTTCCTGGTTAGGAAGATTTAATGAGAGATCAGATGTCAAATGGTTGGTAGAATTTGGCATGTGGCCATTAAGCCATCATTCAGTCAGTACACGCACTGAGCATCTACTATGTGCCAGGTTTTATCCAAGGCACAGGCCTGCAGGCAGCTCAACAACAGAAAAAAGAACTGAGGTCTCTCCCTTCTCTTCATCCTTCATATGCCATCCCCGAGAACTAACAAGGCTTCTATAAACCTGCCACTGAAACAAAGGGGACAGGGAACTATGGACATGGAACTAATTCTCCAAACTCCATCCATATTTGCACAACCTCAATATAGCCTGAAACAAGGTGTGGTGATTTGAATATGCTTGGCCCAGGAAGTGGCACTATTAGGAGGTGTGGCCTTATTGGAGTTAGGTGTGGCTTTGTTGAAGGAAGGGTGTCCCTGTGGGCATGGGCAATGAGAACCTCCTCCTAGCCACGTGGGAGCCAGGCTTGTCCTAGCGGCCTTCAGATGAAGATGTAGAACTCTCAGCTTCTCCTGCACTATGCTTGCCTGGATGCTGCCATGCTCCCACCTTGATGATAATGGACTGAACCTCTGAACCTGTAAGCCAGCCCCAATTAAATGTTGTCCTTATAAGAGTTGCCTTGGTCATGGTATCTGTTCACAACAGTAAAACCCTAACTAAGACACACGGGTTGTATCTTCAAGTGAGCTCTCTCTAGCTTGTAGCCCAGAGGTCTGAGCACAAACCCCGTGGCTGCCATACTTAACAGGTAATCCACCTGAGAACCAGAAGAGGAGGTCTGGAGAGACCCAGGCCCAATGTTGACAGCAAATGAACCCAAGAGACAGGCACTGATGCTGCTTCTGGCTCTTAAAACAAGAAAGGCGATTGGTGGGAGGGAGAGTGGGGGAAGGGAACTGAGTCTCTACTCAGAGGAAGCTCCCAAATGAACTGCTCCTTTGTTTCTGGAACTCTCTGAGTTGTTTTCACTTTTCCTCCTCATTCCTTCCCAGCCCCCCTTTGGTGTCTTGTGTGTTTGTATGGACACAATAAAGTCTTTGTTTACAAGACTCTCCTGCACAGTAAAACCAGATATTAGGGCAAGAATAAATGTGTAAAATATAGGGACAGGAAAATTTGACAGAAACTGTATATTATCCTTTACTTCCTTATCTACAACATTTCACTTAATAGAACTCGCAAACTTTTGGTTTGCCAACAACAAAAATTACATGTTTATAAAATTAACTATATCCAAGTCAGACACATGCTTGATCCACAGGGCATACACACACAACTCAAAACTAAAACGTTGTTGTTGTTGTTGTTGTTGTTGTTGTTGTAAGACTGAAACACAATCCTGAGTCCTTTATTTTTCTTTCTGACACAACCAAGCACCATACTCACAAGTAAGAAACTGTCTTTTCAGGAGGCGAGGCAGTAAGGGATTATGGGAAGCCAGAAGCACTGTGTAGCCCAATATCCTTGGCTTTGAAGCACAACCTTATTCACTTCTCTATATCTACCATCAAGAAGGGTTTTAAATGTCACCAGAGCTCATGACCCTCACCTGAAAGCCTGGTTTTTGCAAGATCTAAGTAAGAAGACATAAGGAGAGGCTCCGGGACCAACTGTCTTCCAAACTCCCCTCCCCAATGTGCATCCTCACAACCTTTAATTTCCCTCCATTTTTACCATAGCTCTCTCTACCCATAGTCCTCCAGCCGGTTTTCAGCTTCCTATCAGCAACCCTTCTAAACCGTCTAAGACCTACTATTAGAAGTAGCTCCCAAAACTTAGAAATTTGATGACAGTGCTCTCTGCCTCAAATCTTGCTTATGGCAATCATATTCAAAACAAAGTCCACATGTCCCCCGACCGATCTGTCCAGGTTCATCCATCCCTGTCCCTATGTGACCATGGTCCCTCATGCTCCAGGACAAAGCCATTGTTTCTGGAACACATCATATGCTCAGGCACACTCACTTTTACTGTTCCCTCTGATGGGTGTCCCCGCATACCACTTCTCCCATCTGCAGAGACCCTTACCCCCTTCAAGGCTAGCTCAAGTTCTACTTCCTCCATGAAAGTCTCCTGGTTTCCTGGCATGATGAAGGGAGGCTAGACTTGTGCACTGGCACTGCCTTTCTCTACTTCACTACTGAGCTATGTGTCCAAAGTCTCTTTTAAAAGTTCCTGTAAAATCAACATTAAGTCATATACTATTTTTTATTCTAAGAGGGATTAACCAGAGCATAGATGGAATTATCAAAGCAAGTCCAAATCTAGCGACGCAAATAGCTTAGTTTCCAACATCCGGGACTCACCCATGATCTGATGGGCTCCAAAGAGCTGGGTGGCCCCACCTCTTGGCCCTGCAGGCCATGACACATGCAGCTTGTCTCACAGGCACGATGTGGCTCCTACTCCACACTTGCTGCTGTCTTTGGCGGCCCTTCTACAATCCTAACATCTCCACTACACTAGAGACTTCACTACAACTGAGGCTGGAGCTTCACCAATGCCCTCTCCCAATGCCACCTCTTAGGCGCTCTCCAGGACCTCTTCGACCCTGCAGCTTTTACGCAGCCCAAACCAGCATCACGTGGGAGACTTACACATATTAACAAGTTCTGCAGCCATCTTGAGATGCAGACTTGCCCCCTCTGGACCACAGCTTCTGTATGCTGACCCTGAGAAAATATTCTCAGAAGATTTCAGTTCAATAATGCTGGTCTCTTATAAACCACAGCTGACTTTTGAGCCTCAGGAGACCAGCATCCAATGTTCTAGTAAAGCAAAGGTTTCACTTCCATGGTCTTAATAGAAAATATCATACAACTGACCAGCCTAGAGGAGCTCTTTGCTTCCTTGCAAAACTACTTCATAAGCTAGGCCTCCATTGTCTGTGTTTTTCAATCACTTCTATCTTCTAAGATCACATAGAACAACCCATTAAGCTACAAGCACTGAATGGCTTTTCCAGATCAAAGTTCAAAACACTTTCTAAATGTTCAAAACAGTTCCATAATTCTCCCCCAAATAATATGGTCAGGTTCACCTCAACAGTGTCCTCTCTAGTTCCAATTTCTGCCTTAGTCTGCTCTCTGTTGCTGTGTTAAAATACTGACCACCACCAACTTATGGGAGGAAAGGTTTATTTGGTTACAAGTTATAATCCATCACTTCGGGAAGTCAGGGCAGAATTCAAAGCAGAAATCATGGAAGAATGCTGCTTATTGGCTTGCTTTTTCTGGTTTGCTCAACTACCTTTCTTATAAGGCCCAGGTCCATCTGCCTAGGGATGGTGCTCCCCACACTGACTTGGGCCCTCCCACATTAAGTAGCAGTCAGGAAAACACCTCACAGATATGCCCATAGGCTAATTCTGCAATTGAGGTTCCTTCCGTCCAGGTGTAGCAAGTGGACTACCAAGATTAGCCATCACAATTTAATACAACAAACCTTTGATATTTCCTGATTTCTAATATTGTTTGTTTAAGACTAGGTCTCGATGTATTAACCAGACAGGCCCCAAACAGAAGATTCTCCTGCCTCAACGTTATACATTCTAGGGTTATAGCTGTTCAGCATCCCACTCTAATGCTACCGCCATTTTAACGTTGGGAAGCTAGGGATCCAGAGAGATTTCATAACAATCTTGCACTGGTTTTCTACTGCTGCCACAAAATAACAAAATAACATAGACCAAGCAGCTCAAACAACAGAATTTAATATTCTTCCAATTCTAGAAGCTGGAACCCAACATGAAAATGCCAACAGGGTTGGTTTCACCTAGAACTCCATGGCTTGCAGATCTTGTATGTCTTCTGGTCATCTTTCTTGGGCCTCTTCCTTCGTTTATAGGGGTACCAGTCATATCAACTAGGTCCCCACCTATACTCCATTTAGCCCTACTACCTTATTAAGGGCCTCTTTCTAAATACAGTTACAACCTAGAACAGAGCCTCAACTTCTGAAACACAGGGTTCAGACCATCACAACCCCTGAAATTGCCCACCTAGTCTTGATGGGCCTTGAGTATGCACCCGGCTTCCTCGAATTTCTCAAACATCACCTATTGTTGTCTGTGGTGTTTCATGGTGTTGTCGCTGTGTCCCTAGAAAATGGCCTTGTGCAATTACCCATGACAAAGGCAGTGGGAGGAAATGTTAGCAAAGTAAAGAAGAGAAGCCAAAGCTGTACAAATCCAGGGTAAAACTCAGAAAAACGGACTAAACTGACTAGCGAGGCAGGAAATACAGCTCATACCCAAACCCATTCTTTCAGAGTCAATGCCGTGCCCACCCCCAGTGATGCTGGTTTCCTGGTCACAGGAGGAAACTCCTCCACCCTCCTCTCCCGTAGAGGACTAACCCTCCCACATCTACTAGAAGTCATCTGGGGGGAGGGGCACAACTCAGTCACATGCATTTTATAAAATTATAAGATAATATAAATGAATCGGTTTTTTCCCCATCATTGTATCTTGCAGCCCAAAAATTTCAAAACCCTCCGTGGAGTGTTATAGAGGTTATAAACACAATTAATAAAGATTTTCTGATTAGTCAGAATGCGTCAGATCCAAAAGGCGAGACATGAGTCTGTCTTTCTTGCAGATAATGCAGCTAAGTAGCTTGTATTTATAAAGGAAAAGCTTTCAACTATATTGGATTTTCTTTCTTTCTTTCTTTTAAAGAACAATAATTTACAGTGGCTGCTAGCAGAGAATTGTTAGGTGCGTTTTTTAAATGGGTATTTGTGTTCTGAAAATCCTAATTGGAACTCTTGCATTGCTGCTGTTTATACATGTGTTTGTTTGGGTACTGAAGGAAGAGTCGAGAGTCCTTTGTGCATAAAGACATCTTTCATACAAAATTAAACAAGCGTACTGGAGATATGGCTTTATATAAAGCATTAGATATGTTCAAGTACTTTTAGTTTTGAGGTGTATGGAGTGTGTATTTGAAGGGGTGGTGTGTGTGTGTGTGTGTGTGTGTGTGCAGGTGTTTGTGTATATGTGTGATATGTGTGTGTAGGTGTGTGTGTGTGCATGTGCAGGTGTGTATTGGAGGTGTGTGTGCATGTGCAGGTGTGTGTTGTAGGTGTGTGTGTGCATGTGCAGGTGTGTGTTGCAGGTGTGTACGCATGTGCAGGTGTGTGTTGCAGGTGTGTATGTGCAGGTGTGTGTGCATGTGCAGGTGTGTGTTGCAGGTGTGTGTGTTGCAGGTGTGTGTTGCAGGTATGTACGCATGTGCAGGTGTGTGTGCACGTGCAGGTGTGTGTTGCAGATGTGCATGTGCAGGTGTGTGTGTGCATGTGCAGGTGTGTGTTGCAGGTGTGTGTGCATGTGCAGGTGTGTGTTGCAGGTGTGTATGTGCAGGTGTGTGTTGCAGGTGTATATGTGCAGGTGTGTGTGTGTGTGTGTACAGGTGTGTGTTGCAGGTGTGTGTGTGTGTATGTGTATCTGTGCATGAGTGTGTGGGTGTATCTGTGCATGGGAGGGTTAAACAAAAATCTAGTGTGGTTTTCCTCCTCAGGCACCATTCACTTTGCTTTTTGAGAAGAGCCCTTCACTGGGTCCTGCGGTTTGCCAGTGCAGCTAGGCTAGGACCAAACCTCAGGAACATGCCTGTTACTCCCTCCCCAGCACTGGGACCACAGATGCACGCCACCATGCTTGGTCCATCTCTGACCCGGGTCCTCATGCTTGCAGAAGGAACTGTTTACTGACTCTTGTTTTCTCAGCCACTTGAGTGATATTTTGGAAGATATGAAAACCCCAACTCTTCCCCATTTTCTCTACAACAGCAGGACTGAAGTACCTTGGGATGAGACAGCCTACGCCACCCTGTGCCAGGCCATTAGTAGGTCACCTTGCTAGGCTTTTCGAGATGACCAAGTCTTTCCAGCTAGCACAGCTGAGGAGGTAAAAATTCTGTTTCAAAACCACATAGCCTCACCGGAGCAGAAACCACATTTGATTTACAGGATAGGACTGACATATCGGTCTGGAAATGATTCAAGGGAGAATATGCCTCCATTACCCTCCTGCATAAATATAGCACACATTGTGGTCTAACTATCGGGTCAGTCGTCTCTTTTCAAATGGTGTGCACTTTATTTTAAAATGTTATTTGGTGTGTGTGTGTGTGTGTGTGTGTGTGTGTGTGTGTGTGATGTTTATTTGTGTGAATGTGTTTGATGTGTAGGTGAGAATGCATACCATGGAACACATTTGGAGGTCAGAGGACAACTTTGTCGAGCCAGTTCTCATCTTTCATGTTTACATAGGTTCCAGGGATCAAAATCATGCCATCAGTCTTGTGTGGCAAGTGCTTCATGCACAGAGCCATCTCTGGCCCATGGTGGTACACTTTTTATTTCTTTTAAATTCTATTTTCCTATTTTCTTTCTTTTCTTTCTTTCTTTCTTACTTACTTATTTTATGTACAGAGACTTACTGTGATCCCTGACTATCAAGACCAGGCTGGCCTGGAACTCACAGAACTTCAGCTACGACTGCCTCTGCCTCGGGTGTACTGGGATTAAAGGCTTATCTGACACACCCTGCACCGAGCCACCTCTCTGTCCCATGATGATTCTCTTTTGACACTAAGCACAGATAATAATCATTTTTTAAGCGATGCCTTATGTGGAAAGTAAGGCCAGCTGAATAAGACGCTTCACTTATTAACCAACCATCGAATTTAAAAGCACACACACTTTTCTCCCTAAAGTTCCCAAGTAGGGGTAGGAGACCTAGAATAAAGAGGAAAAGATGGCTAATAGATTGGTCAGACTCCCCTGCTTAGCTGGAATTTGTTCCCGTGTCCTGAAGCCCCTTACCTAATCATATAAACACCCCCCACTCTCCCTAAAATTACCATCGATGCCATGTAACTAAACCACACCTGAGAAAATCTGTGTCCTAACATGAAAAAGATACTTCGTCAAACAAAGTTCTCTTTTGTAGAAATACATGTGACAAAACACTCATATACACTGATATAACAGCATTCAGATCAAACATCACGGTAACGGATTTAACGCCGGAGGGGGTGGAGCTGCAGGTTGCGTGAGGGGCGCATCACAGCTCAGTATTCCATTTCCGCCTCTCATCAAGTCATGTCCCCTGCTCCATCCTACTTTTTCAGACAGAAACGAGTAAGGTGCTGTAAAGACAGCCCACAGCAACTCCCAGAACCTTGTAGAAGGGATACTAAGAACAAACGCTAACCACACAACCCGTCAGCTCCTGTGTCTGGCAAGACAGTTACTCCCAGCAGGGCGTTTTTGAGTTAGATCACATTTATTTTTCTAGTTTACAAAGCTTGGTATTGATAAAGAATAATGAACAGCGGCCTGCTCAAACACTTTCATTGACGAATTAATAAGTGAGCTTGTAACTCTGGGAAGTTGCTGGAGGAAAAAAAAAAATGGGGCAAAACCTAAAGTCCTGTCCCAGAGTCTGGCCTAGGGCACATCAGTGGAGATGCCGGCCCACTGTGCTAAAATTGTGAGACTCTTGTAGGGCATCTGCTCAATAAAAAAACATAACAAGGGGTTAGAGAAATGGCTCTAACCCCTGTGGTTACGAGCACTGGCTGCTCTCCCAGATGACTCGCGTTTGGTTCCCAGCACCCACACTGCAGCTCCCAAGAGTCCGTAACTCCAGTTCCAGGGGATCCGCTGCCCCTCCTGCCCTCCACAGGCACTGAGTACAGGAGGTGCCTGTGCATAAACTCAGGGACTCACACATACACATAAAGTAAAAATCATTTAAAAAAAAAAAATACGAGTAGCAGGCTGGCTTGTAGCTCAGTTGGCACAGTGCCTGCCGAGCGTTCATGGCCGTTCAACGTCCTTGGCAAACCAGCAAGTTTGAAGCCAGCCAGGATCCAGGAGACCCTGTCTCAAATAAATAAAGAGATAATCAAGCAAACTTCTAACTATGAGGTGGCTGTGAGTTTCCAAATTCCAACTAGATTTTAAGTGATCTACTGTTGTTTTTCCACTTGCATCCACGCTTGTGGCTTGTGATCACATTTAACTCTTAGGAATAATCGCAACACTCTGCATTAGGCCACACTGCCAGGATGCTCATTCTTAAGTGAAGGAGTCTCTTGAAACATCTCTTCCCCCCAGAATAAAATTCTTTCTTTTTCTTTTCTTCTTCTTCTTCTTCTTCTTCTTCTTCTTCTTCTTCTTCTTCTTCTTCTTCTTCTTCTTCTTCTTCTTCTTCTTCTTCTTGTAAGAGGCCCCTTGGAAACACACTGGGGGAGGGGACAGCTCAGATTAACTTTCCATTTCCTGTTTTTCTGAAATTCCTCTCCTTGATTAGACATCCCTTGGTTGGAGCAAGACTAGATTGCCTGATCCTGTAGCACTGTCTGGAAGGTCACAGAAAGCTATTCTAACTGCTCTCAAACTCCCTCAGCCTCAGTTCTGGGCAACCGACTCTTGAGTAAATCTCCCCACATGATTTTCATAGCAAAGGGCTTTGTGCCTTGTCATAGGAGTCCTGACTGAGCAGAGAGGGTGAGGGTGTGTGTGTGTGTGTGTGTGTGTGTGTGTGTGTGTGTGTGTGTGTGTGTGTGTGTCTGACGAGGAAGTATAAAGGCAAAAAAGAATGTATTTATGCTACTGCAGAGGGTGTGTGTGTGTGTGTGTGTGTGACTGACGAGGGAGTATAAAGGCAAAGAAGAATGTATTTATGCTACTGTGACCTTAACACAGGTTTCTTTTTCCAAAACTAGGGAGGAAAAAGGAAATAAGAGCATTCTCGACTACTGCTAACGTGCTAAATCTCTAAGTCTTTATACTAAGTGGGTATGTGGCCATGTAGGGACAGGCAGAAGGTGCCAACTTCTTAGCTTAATACTATGAGTGGCTTTACTTCTTCCTTGTTTTTTCTTTTCTTTCACTCTTTTTCTTTCTTTTTTTAATATTTTGGTTACAGTTTTTTGAGACAGGGTCTTATTCAGTAGTTCCTGCTGGCTTCAAACTCACAGTAATCCTCCGGCCCTACCATCCTAAGGGTGGGGACAGCAGAATTCCAGGTGTTGGCCACTATTGTAGCTTCACAGTTCCATGTTGACCTTTCCCTTAGCCATTGGTATATTAATTGCCCCCACTATATGGATGGTGCCGGCAACCAATCACAGCTTGAGAGCAAACTGGTTCCCTTGGGGTGAAAGGACACTAGATTTAGCAAACACTTGGGGTTAAATTCTGACATAATTGTGAAAACTGGAATGCTCATGGAAACACAGGGGAAATGTATAAACCGCCCTGGTCCTGCCTGGAAGAGGCTGTCCCCACCACAGGGGTCTGAGCCGCGTGATAAAGCACTTTGGTCTATGAGAGCAGAAATGGCCCAGTGTTCAGCTCCCAGCACCCACGTTAGATGAGTTAGGTTCTCTCTACTCGTTCTGCCAAGCATTTCCTTTTATTTCACATGGGCTAGGGGAAAAAAGAAAGAAAGAGGCTTCCTATAGCAGAAGAAAGCCTCTGACAGAATAAAGAAAGGAAGAAGGATGGTGGGAGGGAAAGAGAAGGCACGGGGACAGCCAGAAAGAAATAGAAAGAAAGCCAGAAAAGGCAGCATAGAGGGAGCTAGCACGCAACTCTCTGCACCCAGAGCTCGTAAGACCTCACATGGCAAAATCACCAGCACAGACGTGAATCCCCAGTCACTCATGTGGTCAGCGACATGCTGGACTTTGCGCATGCGCTTTATAAACCTCTCCCTAGGCCGCAGTGCTCTCAGGCCAATATGTACGTGGGTGTATGTTATACGTGGGAGCATAAACACGCATGCATACTCACATGCACTCTGTTCCAGTATGTGCCGTGGTATAAATTCACTCCTCAAATCTGCTCAGTCTGAAATTCCCTCCCTAGTCACCTGACCTTCCCATTAGCCACTCTTTTTTTTTTTTTTTTTAAATAACCAGCACTGTCTATCTTGAGATTCTCTCAGACAATCCATGCTCTGATTTGTATTCCTGCATCTAATACAGTTCTTTTAAAAAATTTTTTTTTTCGAGACAGGGTTTCTCTGTGTAGCCCTGGCTGTCCTGGAACTCACTCTGTAGACCTGGCTGGCCTCGAACTCAGAAATCCGCCTGCCTCTGCCTCCCAAGTGCTGGGATTAAAGGCGTTTGCTACCACTGCCCGGCTTCTAATACAGTTCTTAAGGAACTCTGAAACACCTTCTTGTCTTTCCAACAAAACTGTGAGTTCAGAGCCTGGATACGGAGCCTGGATACGGAGCCTGGATTCAGGAACACCACATTGCATCTTGCCCTGTTTGGTAACCTATTGTTCAAGACTATTGTGAAGATTTGACAGTCTGCCTAACACACAATAGGTGCTCAACAAGTGTCAGAGTCAACTTTCTTCTAATTGACAGGAACCAATGTACTCACCACCTGCCCATACACGTGGGCTGGACTGTACTTGATCGCTAATACTCTGGTCTGTTTGCGCTCCAATGGGACACTGGTGACTTAGCTCTTACTAACTTAAGTTTGACCACTGATGAATACGTCAAGTGAAAATGGAGCCATACTGCCTAATGCAAATGGTCTTCCAGAAGACTCACCTGTTCTGCCTGTCTCTCAAGAGCATGTCCTCCCTTTTGAGACGTCTTTTGTAGCCTTACCATCTCTTTCCTCTCAGATCTAACGTGGGAGTGGAATGTTCTATACCTTTCTTCTTCCGCTCTTTGCATGGTTATTTGAAAATGACAAAGCCTTAACCTGTTGAGACAAAGCTTCGCCCACCACCACACTCATAGATTAGGCTCAGTGTTAACCTATGAGGGTTCGATTCAAGACATTCATGATTTTAAAGGAAGAGAGAAGAAACGGAGGGAAATGGGAGAAGAGGCTGGAAAAAGTAGAAAGTGGGGGGCAGGGGTTACAGTAACTGGTAGGCAAAGAAAAATCCTTCATATTTCATGCAGTGTGCACAGCAGACTATTGGTCCAGCTGAATGATGCTACAGGAACTTAGGCGCACAGCAGACTATAGGTCCAGCTGTATGATGCTACAGGAACCTGTGTGCACAGCAGACTATAGGTCCAGCTGTATGATGCTATAGGAACCTGTGTGCACAGCAGACTATTGGTCCAGCTGTATGATGCTACAGGAACCTGTGTGCACAGCAGACTATAGGTCCAGCTGTATGATGCTACAGGAACCTATTGGAATCGGAATTTTCCTTCAAATAGTTCTTACTACAGCCAGCCAGCAAACACTCAGTGACACTTGCTGACAAAATACAGATTCAAGTTCTGTCATTGTGTGCCGCTGGCTGCCTCAGCCTGAGCAAGGACCTCTGAGGACCCAGCATCCTCACCTCTTCTGACCTCTTCATGGTCACATGAGCTCCAGAAGGAATCTTAATTACATACACAGCACCCAATACTCAGAAACCATTTTTTTAATACTCCACTTTCATCTTATTAGTAAAAAATAAAAACTCTGACTTCCTTAGAATCATTAAACAGTGCTTTATAACGGAAATCTTTTTTCTCAACCAGGCTGGCTTTTCTCCGGCTGATCCTGTAAACACTGCTGGCAAATTTTCCTCAGTGCCTCTAACATATTTTCACTTAGCACCAGTTTGATGTATAAGATCTGACAGCCCGGCAGTCACAGGCCACCTGCATCACTGTCACCATGGTAACAGTGAAAGACAATCCATGATCCCATACCCTGGTCACCCGTTTCAATGCAGCTTATCTGTCCAAAGCCACTGAGTCTAATGGAAGAGTAATTACCATCTTCCACTCATTGTCAAAATTCCCACCATATAATGCTCTTCAAAATTATTTTATCCCTCTCACATGGCCGCTTTGCAAAAAATGGAAAGAAACCTTGAGTGGGAAGGGGGGAGGTTCAGAGGAGGAGAAGGCTGTGACTGGTATAAATGTAGCTGACTGCATGAACTGTCCCTTTGTAGCCTAAGGGACGCTTCAGCCAGCAAGAAAGCTCCAAGAACTGCCTTGGCTCACTGACTCTCATCTGAAGGTTTGGAAAAATCTGGGTCCGGAAATAAGACAGTAACTTTTCCCAGCACAACCCCTGCACAGGGATCACAGTCCCTCAGGATATCAGGCAGCCAATGTGTCGACACACGGCAGCATGGACGCCATCAGCTGAGGCTAGCCCTGTGAGTGCTTTTCCCCTTGCATGACTGTCCGACCGGCTCTTCACAACCAGTACTACTCACTCTTGGTGGTGGGTGGAAGCTCTGTCTTCCAGAAGAGTCTTGTTCACACTGTATTAGAAAGTGACCTTTGACCAGCAAACACTTTTGTGGGAAACCTTCAGGAGAGAAGTGCTTACAGGAAATAGTAATTAAATTTAAAGCAACATCAAAAGTCACGTGGACTTGCAGAGCAAATTTCAAAGAATGAAAAACTGGACAAAAGGGCAGAGAGTGAGATAACCCTTCGAGGAACTCTTTCCCAGGTGGCTTGAACATGGTAAGGAAGGGGGTCACACCCTTCCTTAGCCTCAGTCACTCCCACAGGAATAAAGATAGGCCCATTAACTACCAAGAAAGTTATACAAAGTGTTATCTAGTTGGTAGTTAACATAAAAAATATTCCCATTAAGAAAAAAACTAAGCAAATTCATGAACTAAAATATCGATCTCCAAAAGGACAAAAAGTGAGATCAAATCTAAGCATAAACAACGAATTCCTAAATTAGTATTTATGCACCTGTCAGAATGTGGTTGACATGTTATATTTATGGCTAAACCCGAAAAAACCATAACCATAAAACTCTTAGCCAGCTGTCAAAACATTACAGTTATGAACTGACATTCCGTAGGCTTAATGTATTAAACATGGCACAACATACATACAGCAAACCCGAAAGCCCTAAGCCGAAAGCGTGGAACGCAACACCTGTCTGGCACTTGCGGGCAGCCTTTTTGTCTTTCTCGTGAACTTTTAGACTGCTTACCATCAATTACCAGTCTTTGGGGCAGGCAAGAAAGGATGTTGAGTTGAACCTGTGATTGGGCCAGCTAATGGGAAAAATGCAATAGATGTGTGTGTGAGAGAGGGGGGGAGATCATATGTGCACAGGTGCATGTGTCTGTGCATATGTATACAAGCCAAAGGTCAACCTACCTCAGATACACTTCCTCAGGTCAACATCCACCTTGGTTTTTGAGACATGTTTTCTGTTACTTAGAACACACCAATTTGCCATGGTGGCTGACCAACAAGCCCTGGGGAATGTGCCTGTCTCTGCCTACCCAGAACTAGGATTAAAAGTGTGTGCCATTCCAGCGGGCTCACTTTATTTTTAACGTGGGTGCCAGGGATGGAACTCACGTCCTTTTTCCCACTGTACCATCTTTCCAGCCAAGACTGCATAATATTCTACAGAGCATTGTGGCCACAGGTTACAGACACACTGGATGTTCAGCCATCTCTGTTGAGATTGGTTAATACATATCTAGACCACTCCAATCAGTTCTGCTAAGTTTAGCACCTAAATGGAATACATTTGTATAATTATTTGTGTATTTTACCTAGTTTCATACTTCTCTCTGACAGTAGAATCTCACAAACAAAATTCAGATAACAAAAGCTAGATAAAAATAAATACCTTGATAGCATGAACAGGGCTGGAGATCCCAGCTGCCATTTGCAAAATCATTTCCCATCATCCCACCGTTAAAGGAGACACAACTTATGTCAGTATCCCAATGATGTCTTCTGAAATCTTGACCTTGAAAGAGTCTCCATCATCCCTCCTTGTTTGAAGAGCAAACTTGGGCACAAGCTTCAAAACCCCCACCTAGAGAGGTCAGGGGCTCCCACAAGTGAAAAGATTCTATCTCTTCTCCTTCAACTTTGGGCAACTCAGCTCTCACCTTGCCAAATTCAGAATGTCTTTGTCTTCTCAACCTAACCCCTTTTAGGGCTAACGTCCCAGTCCCTCTGGCTGGGGCTGTCTGCCATTTCCATCATGATTAGATGAGGCTCGTCCTTTTCTCTTTTAGAATAACTCAGAAGTCTCTCTGTGATCTTCCTGGTCCACCCTATCACCAGGCCCGTGATGGCACTTGCACACCTTTCATTCCAATGCTCTGGAGGCAAAGCTTGCTGGATCTCTGGGAGTTCTAGGCCTGCCTAGTCTACACCGTGAGTTCCAGGATAGCCAAGGCTACAAAGAAAGATTTTGTCTCAAAAAGAAACAACAAAAACAGAGGCACAAGATATTGATAAAAGGAAACTGGATCATTTAGTTAAAGAGTATCCTCCACTGCTATCAAGTTATTAAATTTGCCTTTGTAATTAAAAAGTCATTTGTGGGTAGCTATTTTGAAGCTCTGTAAATGCTTTGATCCTGATCAAATATTCACTTGCCAGTTCTGCACACACCGATGAGTTCATAATTCTGTTGTTTCTCTTTATAGTTCCTACGGGCTCTCAATAACTACACCCACCTTGCACCTCATTTATTTGTTCTATCAACTTCTATATCGATATTGACTTATGGACTGATATTTTACTAAACAGGTTATAATCCATATCTATTATGATGATCACATCACCCAATTTGGCCAGTAGGAGCCCATCCACCCATCCATCAATTAGGCCTGTCCCCCTTTGATCTTTTGACAATTCCCTCTACTTTGTAACTCAAAAAAAGTGAGTCCAGGGCCACGCTGTATTTTCCTTGCCTTGTCCCGGGAGTATGGCCATTTCCTCCACGATATAGTCTGCATCTTTGAAGATGTTAATGTGATGCTTTCCAAGACTGTGATCTTAAGATTTTCAAGGGTACAATGTCAATTTAACTATCGATCTCTTTAATCTAGAATGGCGACATCAATCTGCAGGAAAAGTCAAGGGTGTGCTCATTCCTAGGACCCTCGGAATGTTTATTTTGTTACTGCTCACACAACTGAGCTCTAAAGGTCAAAGGGCAGCGAAAGGTCAGGAGGTAAAGATTACCTGAGAACATAGAGATCAGTGTCCAGAACCAACATGCAAGATGCTCAGGACAGGACAGCACGCCACCTAGTCTGTTCTTGGCGGGAGCCAAACGTATCAAAGGTTTCTTCATCAGTGTCCCCAAGAGGGATGAGTTCTCTCAAAATTATTCACCATATGCAGCTTACCATGTCTTACCCCCAAACAGCACAGGGTCCCATTTTACACAGAGCTACACAGTACCATGTGACTTATCTGCAGAGAAGAAAGCATTGTGTTGAGGAGAAAATATTGTGTTGTTCTTTTCAGAACAACAACAGAAAAATACAACACAGAAGGACTTCCATGTGATGTTCAGAAGCAAGATGTGTCTGGTTTCATCTTGAAGAAACTAAATTAGAAGTGGAAAGCAAAGCATGTGTGTCTGGTGCTAGGCACTCCCAGAGTTTTGGAAGGGAGGCGACAGGCCACACTGCTTCCTTGCTTTCTTCCCCCCTAGTGAAAGCCCACCTGGGCTCAGCAGTCTCGCTCTTGGCTTGGATGCTGAAGTTTGACAGTCGGGTGCTATTTTCTCAGTGAGGCCACTTATATGGCCCCTGAGTTGGTCTGGATAACTCAGG
This sequence comes from Uromys caudimaculatus, assembly GCA_028551405.1. Classification (NCBI taxonomy): domain Eukaryota; kingdom Metazoa; phylum Chordata; class Mammalia; order Rodentia; family Muridae; genus Uromys; species Uromys caudimaculatus. Next base: position 34,423,566 of record CM052704.1, read on the forward strand.
CCTCCCAGGGTCTTCTCTACTAAGAAGTATCAAGGATATTGCTACTCAATGGCTTCCAGCACAACTCTAGTCGTGTCTACAAGAAGAAAACTTTGACTAAAGCCTGGGAACAGTGTTTGGCAGGGGGATGAGAGTCTGGATGGCTGTTGTTCAGCCAAGTTCACTTGTCTGTGAACACCAACCTTGCACCTAAGTAAAGCAGGACTGTAGCTAGAACACCCAGAGCCCTTTCAATTAGGTGGGGTGACAAACTCTATTGAAAGTCACATGGAGTGTAGTCTGACATGGGACCTGGGAAGTCAGGCTAATGAGAGTAAGCATGCTGCCCTCTGACTGGGGGGCAGAGGGCACAGACCTGCCTTTTCAAGTTTACTGTGTTCTCAACCCTACTAATTTTCCCACACTCACAGCATGCAGACACTACTCGATCCTCTCATTTCCGGAGACCCATGCTATGGGCACTGCTATTTCCTACACCTGGCACATCTTGGTCATAGCTCTGCAGGCTGCATAGGAGATACAGACTTCTCTCCAGACCCTCTAAGCCCCCCCTCACCTGCCCACCTCTGCCTTGCAAAGCAGAATGAAATCATTCTGGCTTCTGTGTTTCCACAAACTTTCTCCAAGTCCATTAGAGCCCTTATCACGCCATACTGCAGAATGACCGGGGCAAACCTCCTCAGAGACGTTAGTATAAGGCCCCATCTGGGCTCCTCTGTGAACTTTCTACGGTCGCTATAGTGCCTGGCACTAAGGGGGCTTTCAAAATCCATTTGCTGAGTTAAAGAGTTGTGTCAAACAGCAAGAGTTCTTTTTCCTTTCATCTAAGCAGGGGCTTATCTTAATTAAAATAAAACTGCATTATTAGGGTTTAAAATCATATAACCATATATAGCTGCATATAATTACAGAGTAATCAAACCTCTGGTATTTTTAGGTGTCTCCTTCCCTGGAAACCCTCTGTAGCTACTCTTGATAAGATACTGATGAATTTGTACTCAGTACGTTTAGTGTTTGTGGTTCTTGTGTGTTTGTATGTGTGAGTGTATATGTATGTGTGTGAGAGACACACAGACAGACAGACATGGGTGTGCTCGCTTACACACACACAGAGAGAGAGAGAGAGAGAGAGAGAGAGCACACAAACACTTGCCATATGGAAGGCTGAGGACACCTGGAGTGTTTGGTGTCCCCCTCATCTTGTATGAAGCAGGCTCTCCAGGCACTGCACACGCCAGGTTCTCTGATCTGCCCTTCCCATCTCTCCACAGCAGCAACAGAATTACAGAGCCATGCTAGAGTGCAAGGCTTTTACATGGGTCCTCGGCTTTTGAAGTCCAGTCTTCAATGCTTACTCGGCAAGCACTTTATCCCCTGAGCCATTTCTTCTGCCTTCTGATTGCTTCCAAGAACTTTTTATTCTCAAATACGTAAGCAGAGTAAGGTAATAAGTCTCCATTACCGGCTTCATTCCTGGCCTATATTTCTTCATCCATGTTTAATACCTATTTTCCCTTGCCATATTACATGAAAGAAAACTGTAGTCATTATTTTCCACCTGTAAATATTGCAGAATGCACCTTTAGAACTTAGGGTTCCTTGGTTCAAATAGACAACCCTAGCATGATCATCACATTCGAGGGGGGTCAGCAATGCCCCTAACGCGCCCTAACAGTCCTGAGTGTGGAAGCAGCTACCTTTTCAATTCAGTTTGCCCTTAGGCTTTCAGCAGGGGGAGCACACTGCTCTACAACTCAGAGACCTGGTGCCTCATATAAATAAAAAAGTCCCAAGCTCAGATCTGAGATAGCCACAGCATTCCAACACTCACTTCAACGCAACCGAGTTCAACGCTTGTCCTACACAGATATGCAAAATCATTTGTTTTCAATTCATTACTTTTTCTACTCAAAGATTTTGGGTAGACTTCTACACATAAGTTCATACTACTGAGTTCTTCATAGCCCCCTTTAAAAAGGGAGGGCTTAGTACATGTTTTCCTTCCTCTTGGTACTAAAGCGCTCCCTCTCCATGAACACAAACGCTAGCATTCTAAAACGCTATCATTTTAAAGCAATTTCTGCTTTTAAAATAAAACTCTGGGTAAGGGGGAGGCCATTTATCAACGGTTCCCGAACAAGGAAGGAACACATAACTGCTGTATATGCCTTGGTACATTTAACTGAGTATGCAAATGAATACCCAAAGCGAGTGTTTCCACCAACGACAACCTGTGTCAGTGTTTGTGAAAGACCACTGCCACCAGTATAGCTGACCACCATCACCAGTATAGCTTGCAGGAGGAATGGGCGCCTCAGCTGACACTGGGATTGATGTTCAGATTCAAGAGCAAGTGTGGAAGTTCACTTCTCGGGGGACTCTCAACATGTGTAAATACTCCTTGACCTGGAACTGGAAACAGGTACAAAATGTAAATGTAAACAATTTATGTACTGAGATATTTCTGGGAAAGATGATATATATATATATATATATATATATATATATTTCATTATTAGATGGATAGTAAAATAATTATATTGCAAAATAAAATTCACATATGTGTGTATATATGTATTATACATATCTATGCCTTTAAAAATATGTGCATGGGATGGGGAGGACTTGTGAACATGAGTACCCGCCAAAGTCAGAAAACAGCATCAGACGTCTAGAGCATCCAGCAGAGTGCTGGGAGGCAGTTAGTACTCTTAACTGCTGAGCCATCTCTCTAGCCCCAAACTGAATTCTTAATAAAGCAAATATCATCCTTTTGAATTTTGCATTTGAACCTAATAATTTTTCCCACTGGATATGCAAATGAGCCGCCCATTTGCATGCCCATTTAAATACAGAAAATATGCACTGATTCACCTTGCTTTAAAAAAAAAAAGATGATGGAGAAGCATGTGCCAACTATGAACTACGACTATTTACTAAAAATCTAACCTGCAACATTCCGGTTGACTGACATTCTTTCTAGTTATTAAATTGTTTCCTTGAGATTTGGAAAGGGTGACTCTAAAGAAACAAACATGGTGGACTACAAAATGGTTAAGCAAGAAAGGGCGCTCGTCACCAAGTCCGAGGGGATGAGTTTGATTCCCAGGACCCACGTGGTGCAAGGTTAAAATCAACTTGTCTTCCGACGTCTGTGGTGAGTGCCCCCTAAAATAAATAAGTGTAATTTAAAAATGTAAATAAAAACACTGTACTGAAGAGGTAAAATATAAGACTGTAAATCTCTTTCTCTTTGCTGATACTTTCACACAACACAAAAGGCTGTATTCGGGCTGGGCATGGTGGCACTCAGGAGGAGGCAGAAGCAGGGGGATCTCTGTGAGTTCAGGGACAGCCAGAAATACGCAGTAAGATCCTGTCTCAGGGAAGGAAAAAACCAAAACAGAAAACAAGAAAGATAGAGCTGTATTACAATGGCTACATATTCTGAACATCCAGCCAAATTAATTAAGCTATATTGCATAAACGGGCTCTGAAGTGTTGCTCAGGCGCTCTCTTGGGAAAGACACCTACACAGAGAACATTTCTCTCGCATGTTCGGCGCTACTGACGGATATGAGAAATCAAGAGGAAGTATGTTCTACAGAACCAAATTATCAAGCTGAATCGACTGCCTGGGTTCAATCCCTTCCCGATGCCACGAAAGAAAGTGCCCCTCTAAGCCCAGGCGCCAGCCCCGCTGCTTCCCAAGTTGTCACTCCCGCCATCCTGGGCAGCTGTGGGCTCTTGCAGACAAAACCATTAGAGCTGGCTGACACCCCACGGGGCAGGAAATGAATCACCGCTTTACTCAACCGAAACTGCGGCAGGTTTTAAGGAAGCTAAGCACAGTTGGCCAAATTGAATCAGTAGCAGTTAGCTGGTAAAGAAGTGTCGAGGGACTGTGACCAATGACAAAGGATTAGCATTTTGGATCTGCTTTTCTACTCTCAGAGCAGATTTTTAGCAAGCACAGGTGCCTTACATAAGGTGCTCTGTGACCACACAGACGACCAACAGGCCCCCGCGAGGACACTCAGGACGTGCTAGACACCTGAGGCAGGTGAGGCTCATGGGCAGGATATCCAGAGGTTCAGGCTCTGGTTTTTCACTGGAAGAATTTTTTAAAAGGGTCAGTTTCTTCCTCAAATTTAAAAGTTCTACATTTTGTTTTCAAAAATTGGGGATCTGTCTCATGTGAACTGAGGTGGGTCTTAGATCTTAATATAAGCAAAAATGGGAGTTAGGAGAAAGGCCATTATCTTCGACTTTCTTTACTACAACCTGAAAACAAACGTTTGTGTGGCTAATGACAGTGATCCAAACACTGAATTTTCTTAAACATGGGCTATTGTCTTCCTTCAGGCGACGCTTCTCTTACTTGTCTGCTGACCACACAGAAACCTAATTTCTAACCAAAAGCTAGTTTCAAATGTAGCTTTATGTTTTATGCGCATTTTTAATACAGGCCTTTAAAAGTCTAATTTGCAGAATATTTCCCTAAGAAAACAATCAGGTGTTTCCTAGGTAACAAAGCAAGGCATTCCCAATTAGAAAGAAGTCTTTTCTACAATTCTGTTTAGAAATCCACAAAATATATCTAAGTTGACAGATGACAGAAATTGGTCAAATCAATTTTTTCCTCTCCAAGTCCCACAAAGACACACGTTAAAAGTTTCTAAATTACAGGCAGATCTCCACAAAGTTATAAATGTCTCAGGTTAGCACAGGAGTAGAACAGGTTCTGTAAGCACACCACACAACATCTGAGGTCATTAGTTCATGTTTGAGAAGAAAGCTACTTGGCTCAGCTGGTAAAGGCACTTGCCACCAAGACTAGCTGCTTGAGTTTGATGCCCAGGACCTGAAAGGTAGCAGGAATTGACTCCTGCAGGCTGCCCTCTGCTCTCCAAATGTGCACTGTGGGACACAGACACACACACACACAGAGACATACACACAGAGACACACACATACACACACACACACACAAAGAGAGACACACAGATACAGACACACACACAGATACAGACACAGAGACACACACACACACAGAGACACACAGATACAGACACACACACAGATACAGACACAGAGACACACACAAACACACATATACAGATACAGGCACACACAGATACAGACACAAACACAGAGATACAGACACACACAAATACAGACACACACACAGAGATACAGACACACCCACAGAGATACAGACACACACAGAGACACACACACACAGACATACACACAGAGACACACACATACCCACACAGACACTCACAGACACACACAGAGACACACACACACACAGACATACACTCTAAATAAATGTTATTTAAAAAGAAAGAGGTTTTTTCCCCAAAAAAAACCCAAGAAAATCCAATGTAGTGCATAAGTAATTCTTGGGAAATCTGTGTGTGACATTTCTAAGGTTTCTCATAGGCCACTGCACATAGTAATATATGCAAATACCTCAGAGAAACCAACCTAAAAAGAGCCCACTGACTTGCACCATTTAATGCCTGCCTGCCATAAACAAGGGGACCCATGACTACAAGCCTTTCCTCATCCCACAACCAGACACCTGACAGGAAAGATGGTCTCTCATCAGCCACAACCTCCATGGTTAAACATGTAAGAGCTTGGGTTTTTTCTGTTTCCTAATGTGTCCTGTCTTCTAAAATATTAGTACTGGGCTGAAGTAGAGGGTAGTGACAGAGCATTTGCCTAGCACACAGTAGGTCTTTCCTGAAAATAATAACAGCAGTAGCAACAGCAACAAGTATCTATGGATAGAATATATGGAACCAGACTTCCACTTATTAGCTATAGAACCTTAGTCAAGGCACGTGGCCACTCTTGTGCCTCAGTTTCCCCAGCTGAAAACATCCCTACCTCCCTGGGTGGCTCTGAAGATGAAATGAGTCACTGAGTGTTTTATTGCTTAGTACAGTGCCTAGCATACCATAAGTACCACATGAGTGTTAACCAATCCACAGGTGAGGAGCAAGCATTAGAACAAAGACTGTGACATTCCTCCTATCTACTCTATGCCAGTGAGTTCCTACCAAGACCACAGTATGTAACACCGATTCATTCCTACAGTCAAGAGTTACATTACAGCGCACTGTACTAGGGGACACAACCCAACAGTCCCCAGCTCCAAAAGTTACATCTGGAAGAGTCACTTCGGAGCCAGGTCCGGTACTAATCGGATTCTCTCATTGTCCCACAAGCAAAGGAGGACACACTAGGGAAGGGACACAGGGTCCTGCGTGCAGGGTGTAATCATTTAAACCAAACCAATTATTTTCCTAAGGGATATGGGGATAATGAAAGCTTGTCAGGAAGAGAGGTGACAGATGGTCACAGCATCTGATAAAGGTAACCTGACTCGCATTCTAGTCTCCTAAAATGTGGAGACTGAACCCAGAATTCGGGCATGCTAAGCATACACTCTGCCTCTTAGCTACCTCAGCCCTTAATACATCTACTAACTGAAAAAAATCTATAGCTGCATTTCCCACAGAATTCAGTCAAAGGCCAGGTGTACTATCAGGGTGTTTTCAAAGTTCACCTAACTAGGCCAACCTCAAGATTTTGCCTTAACCTCCACTCTGGCCAGAAAAACAGAGGGACTGTCATGACATAAGCCTTTCTAGAGGCCATCAAAAAGATGTCATTGTGAAAAGTGTTAAGAGATCCCATAAGCATAAAGAGAACTAAGATTCGGCCACTGGGGTCTCCTGTCAGAAATCAATTTAATTACACTCCTCTGATAGCTTCTTGAATATTCATTTCATATTTTCCTTTCTCAAGTCTCAAGATCCACTCACACACAGACACATTAATCTCTTGCATTTTGTTACATATAATCCTGTTCCCACAGTTCTAATTTTAGATGTAGTTAGTCCACCAGAATTAATCTTTTCCCATATAAAGACTGGTCACAGCTCCAATCTGGTGATTTTTCCTTAAGTCTTTCCCCCTTCATAGAAAAGCATATGGGCTATGTGATTTGCCAGTCTTTTTGCTTTGAAATTACCTGCAGCTAAGAAGGAGATAGATGCCTTCTTTACTCATTCCCAGAGATGACGATCACAGCAAACTCAAGTTTACAACTCAACCGCATCCTTGGGAGCCAGTTACATGGCAGTGGTCTTTAGTCATTGTTTTAAAAAAAAAAACAAAACAAACACAAACACAAACCACAGTGGTTTTAAGGAAAAAGTACTTCTGGTATCAAAGGAAATCTTTTGGACTAAAGCTCTGAATCCCAGTTGAGGGGCTGATTTAACTTTAAGCTTCTCACAGTGTCTGCCTGTTGCTAAGTTTACAGACAAGATGTTTTTCTGAAAGCCTGCCTGCTGGATATACTGCAGACAGAAGCATTGAGAGATGGCCACCTTCATCTGGACCCATAATGACGGGCTGCTCAGAACTGATTGCTTGGCTCCTTAAAGCTTTTGTTTTTCAGTCTTGTGCAGTAGTCCCCCAAGCAGAGACACCCACCGTCCCCAATTGCAAATAGGAACATGTCACCTACTCCAATTCACTCCATGGCCCAAGTGAACTTCAAAATGCTAAACACTCCTTGGCACGACACAGATAACCCAACCTTAAAAGACAAGTTCCCTTGAGTACAGAGTCCATCTTTCTCCCGATTACGACAGTGAACGAGTTCGGGGTTCTGCAAGTAAGCAGAAGTGTTCTTCCGCTAGCAAGCATGAATAGGCCACACTATGAGGGGTGGGGAGAGCTGTGCTGAGTGGGCTCTACCTATCACTGTTCGAGCTTGCGCTGACACCCAGTATGAGACGCTGAAAAGCAGAACTGCACAAAAGGATTGTGTGAAATGACGCTGTGTGGTCAGGGTGACACGGAGTCAGGGCTGGAAAAAAATGCAAATAGACTAGACGTCATGTACTTAATACTGGTAGAGCTGAGGATGTAGCCCTAGGCTAGGGTCCTTGCTTAGCATATGTGAGGCCCTGGGTTCAATCCCCAGTGCTACAAAGAAAAAATAAAAACAAGCAAACAACAACTCCAGTGAAAGAATAACCAAACTTCTCTCTGTTTTGCAAAACCATTTTGTAAATCTGAAAGTGTCCCGAAATAAAAAACACCAATATTCAACAAAAGATTAGGCCAGGACGGTGAGTGCTTGGAGTACCTGAGTGCCTGATAAGGCCTGAGCCTTCCTTTGCTTACTGTCTCAGGCTCCAGCCTCCTCCAGCCTCTACTTAATCAGGATGCCCACACTATCACACATAAGACAAAAACAGAAATTGTGAGCATTTCCAACTTCTTCAAAGGAAAAATAAGTGGGTAGGGGGTGCTGGGGATTGAACCCATGGCTTCCCAAATGTCAGGCAAGCACTCTGCCATGGCACTGCCCCCACCCCAGCACCAGGGCTTTTAAAGATCTGGCACTTTTCAAACCAATTACTTTTCTGTTTTTGTTTTGTTTTTCCTCTAGAAAAGGTATATTATTGTGGCTTATAAAAACACAATAAGCAAGGTGGTGGTGGTACACACCTTTAATCCAAGCACTTAGAAAGGGAGAGGCAGGTGAATCTGAGTTCCAGGCCAGCCTGGTCTACAGACAGTTCCAGGACAGCCAGGGCTACACTGAGAAACCCTGTCTCAAAAAAATCCAGTCCAAACCAACCAAACAAACAAGAACAAAAACATAACAAAATAAACCATAAAATTAACTACAGAATCAACAGGGGAAATACACACGTGGATGGCAGTGTACGCAACATTTTAAGTCTGCAAAACTATGCTTCAAATTTCATAACAAGCCTACCTCTGAATAGTGCCATAGTGGGAGTGGGGGAGGGAGGGGGAATGGGGAGAGGAGGGGAGCGAGGGGAGAGGGGAGGGAGAGGAGGGAAATGACTCAACCTGTTTGGATACAGTCTCCCTCCCCCTTTTCCGTCCCTCCCTCCTCTCCATCTTCCGTGTACCTTCCATTTTCTGGCACCTGAGTCTAATCAAGTCTGTGGAATCTCCTTCAAGGCAGCAGAATAAAAGAGGGCGGGTGGCCTCAAAGGGAGAGCCATGCTTAAAACCCACAGTGCTTCCCCATCATTTAGAAGGAAATGAGATGCCACTTCAGAAATCCAGGGGGAAAAAAATCTTACATTCAATTTGGAGGAAGCAACACCTTCAAGAGACCTCTGATTTCTTTTTGTATGGACAGAGACTGCCTACCTCCCCGAACAATAAAATAAAAGATAAGGTATCAAGAAAGTTCTCGGGCATAAAGGGGCAGAGGACAAGGAATGAACCCTCACCAAGTTTCCTGTGCAGCCCAAAGAAAAATAGCATTCTCCCCATCTCCTTTCACAGTCAACCCTAAAGCAATGAAGGCTAGAAATGAAAGACTACAGTTTTGAAGAAAAGGCTGCTTTGATTTACTCTCAAAATCTCTAAGCAAATGCCAATAATCTCAACATTCTCTCCTCTCCAACTTTCAAACTGTGCAGTTCAAGTTCCTTCCAGAGAGGCAGCCCTTCACCCACCAAGATCCTTAAGAATCACAAAAGCTGGAGCCTGCGTCTTAACCCCTAACCATGTGCCCTGCAGTGTGCTGGTCAGCACCAGAAAGTCAGCTCCCACAGAGCTGAAACAGACACTGTGTTAATGCAACCTCTCAGACACCTGCTTCTTGACTGGCTGTCAGATGCATCCATGAGAGAGCTCAGGCTGGCTCATGTGCACTTCTAGCAGATTTTGAAGGCAGCACCCAGTTTCTAAGGCAGCATAGTTATTTCCTTCAGCAACGCTGACCAGGGCAGCCTGGGCTAGTTACTAGGATGGCAAAGCACTCAGTCATTTTCAAGTCTCTTGAAAGAAGTACATCTATAGATAACATCTGTCAGGAATGCTCTCTCAAGGGCCAGAAGACCCACATAAATCATCCCTCAGAATCTGGGGGTGTAGCTCACTTTTAGAGTTCTTACCTACACGGGTAGGTCTCTGTACTCCACCCCCAGCACTCCATAAATCAGGCAAGGTGAGCCGCGCCTGTAAATCCCAGCACTGGGGAGATGGAAGCAAGAGGATCAGAAGTTCAAGGTCATCCTTTACTACATTAAAAGTTTGAGTCCAGTCTTAGTAAAAATAAAATTAAAAAAAAAGAAAGCCTGTTTCAAAAGTATAAAATAAAATATAAAAAGTTCCCCCCTGAAAAGCCTAGTAAGTTCTAGGCAAAAGACCAAGAATCGTACAACAGAGTACCGAGCTCATATATTGGAGCTGGATTCCTGGGGCTGAAGTTCTGGAGCACGTTGAGACCCAGGATTAGACAGACAGACAGACAGACAGCACTCACACCACAACATGTGGGGTTTTGAGTTAGCATTTTGTGATTCAGGAATCCCAGGCTTACTTCCAAGTTGAATCAGTTAGCTAGTAACTCCTAGAAAACATGGGGTAGATTTTGTTCTTACATCAAGAAAGCCCAAGGTACAGATGGCAGCCTGGGGAATCCTAGTTTCTGACATCAGGATCACAGAACAACCCTAGACCCAGAAACCAATACTTAGTCCACATGGGCCCCCTAGCCAACACCAAAGAGGCAAATTCTTTCAAGAGAAATAATTCACAGGACTTAATTGTTTTTCTAATATCTTTTAATGAAAGAAACTGAGCAATGGTGTTTGTGTTTTGTCTTGTTTTTTTAAAAGAAGTTCAAATTATTCTTCAACACATTCAATTTCTGTGTGTTTACCAAAACACATTTGTACCCATAGTACAACAGGAACTAATACCAAAATATATACACTGGAACACTCCCAACAAAATGAGCATTTTTATAAAATAGTAGCTGTTAAAGTATGGTTTTTGAAACAATGAATAATTTCATCACATAAAATTATTAGTAATTAGCTACATATAGTGGTGCAAACCTGTAAGTCCAGGCCTTAGAAGGTGGAAGAAAGATGATCATGAGTTAGTGGCAAAGAAGGGAGGTGGGAGGGGAAGAAAGGAAGAAGGAAGGAAGGAAGGATGGAAGGTGTGATGGTTTGTACATGCTTTGCCCAGGGAATGGCACTACTGCAGGGCGTGGCCTTGATGGCGTAGGTGTGCCACTGTGGCTTTAAGACCCTCATCCTAGCTTCCTAGAAGCCAGGATTCTGCCTGCAGCCTTCAGATGAAGATGTAGAACTCTCAGCTCTACCTGTACCATGCCTGACTGGATGCTGCCATGCTCCCACCTTGATGATAATGGACTGAATCTCTGAACCTGTAAGCCAGCCTCAATTAAATGCTGTCTTATAAGGATAAGGATAAGAGTTGCCTTGGTCATGGTGTCTGCTCACAGCAGTAAAACCCTAACTAAGACAGAAGGGAAAAAAGAATGAATGGATGAAGGAATGAATGAATTATTAGTAATAATAGGACTTTATTCATCATTCCCATCCTTTGAAATGATTCAAATTGTATTACATATATTCACATATGTGTATGCACAAGCCAAGCCAACTGCTGCCGGCCCCAGGTACAGGAGATGGTACATGTCTTAATGATGCAACACCAGATTTTGATTGAATGGATCGTATTTTAAGATGATAAAAGACTAATATTAAGAGCAATAACATTTGAGCCCAGCAGTATCCTGGAAGTCAAGATCTTGTCTCTATAAAGTAACATAATTGTACTGGGGTCAGGGGCATGGTATAACAAACAACAAGAACTACAAGATCATAGTGACTGAAGACATCTTGTCTCTGAAAGCCAATCCAGCCTTTGTAGGGACCCTTCCTGAAAGGTGAGATCCCCTCCTGGCTCCTTTTCCTTCCCACTATGCCTGCTGGTCCTTCCCAGTCAAGTCTGGTTTCTGATCTTACTACAGCCTTCTGGGGACTTCCTCTGCTCATTCTTTCCCATAGCCAATCCCAAGATGCACTAGGCCCTTGTTTTGCCCTATAACAAAAGTAGCTACCTTCTCCGTGCTTTTCATTCTCCATCTTGGTGATCATGACTAACTGTAATCTTCCTTCCTCATCTTCCAAACCACACTAAGTATTATGCTTCCCAAAGTTCCGTCCCTATCCTTTCGCCAGTCAGAGATAGCAGACACCTTTAATCCAAGCACTCAGGAGGCAGAAGCAGGTGTATCTCTAAGTTTGACACCAGCCTGGTCTACAGAGTGAGTGCTAGGACAGCCCTGGAACTCAGAGAAACCCTGCTTCAAACAAACAAAACCAAACAAACAAACAAACTAAGGTTTCTCTTTTAGCTCCTAGGTTGCTGAGGATGGGAACCTGGGAGTCACCTCCAGTATCTTCCCATCCTTGCCTTGTCTAGTCAGTGAGTTTCTTATTGACTAGGTCACCTTCATCTCTACCTGACTTTAAGCCCTTCAACATTTCTTGCTGGAATATTCAATGATACCCTGACTTGCTTTCCTACCTGCAAATCTTTGACTCAAAGCTATCTTTTGCATGGCCACCCAGTGCCTTATCTAATGTCTGATGAGCATTCATACCACTGCCTTGCTTACAAACCTCTTGTGGTTTCTTGTCACCTATATCACAGAGTTAAAGTCTCGAGCATAACAGAGAAGGTTCTCAGTATCCCAATGTCTGTCTATCACACAGGCCTCTTCTCCCACCACTCCATCCTGAGCCTTTCTTCTCAGCCCACAAACATGCCTGGTACCCTGCCAAGCTCTGTGTTGCTCATGACCACCATCCACGGCTACTGGTAAACTCCCCTGGATGCATTGCAGTGCTTGACACCAGCCTCTGGCTTACAAGTGACACTTGGTGGAAAATAGTATGTGGTAAATCTAAAATGAATGACCCAGAGAAAAGTGTGAGGGAAAATCTGGACTCATTTGGACCCTAATCATGGTACATAGACACGCTAAATCCTGTTTCGTATAGAAATACAAGAAAGCTAGCAAAAGCTTAATTCCTCCTCCTCCTCCTCCTCCTCCTCCTCCTCCAACACCCACTACAAACCTAGAGAGTCTCAGTCTCAGTCTCTCTCTCTCTCTCTCTCTCTCTCTCTCTAAAATTGGTACCTTCTGAGCCTACCATCAGAAGGCATAGAGTGGGCATTCTGGTGGTATGCCAAGAATAACAGCTTGTATTTATAGAAAGTGCATTATATACCCAGATTGTCGCTGAAATTTCTACACAAATTACATCTCTATCTTTACATAAATACTAAGAGGAAGGGACTACTCTACAGATGGGGAAACTGAGCCCATAGAGAAAGTACCTTCCCTGAAAGTACTCAGCTTTAGCATGAAAGAATGCAAGTCAAGCCAGATATGCACATGTCAGCTTGTGTATACATACACATAAAGATGCATATGTTTTAGTTGATTCCCCAATTTACATGCACATTGAGAGCTAATCAAGAATGAAATAATGATCTACTGTGCTAACAAGCTTCTGAACCACTGCCCCACCAAATAAAATGACCTTGCTAAATGACAGCCACTGCCCTTGTCTAGTGTCGAACTCAACATCCGCAGTGTGTCAGACAGCCGCTTCTGCGTCTGCAAAGGCCCTTGGCCTGTGCCTTGGCTTCCTTTAGCTCTCCTCAGTCTTAACAGCTGGCTCTAAACTTCTCCTCCTATCTTCGTGAAGAATTCTCTAGAACTCTAAAGAGGCAAGACTGCTTCTTTATAGAGTGAGCATTCATTACCCCAGAAGGTACAAAAGCAAAGAAATCTCCAAAGGCTCCATAAGGTTCTAGATACCATGGGTGAGTTAAACAGCAGAAAGCACTGAATTTAGGCAGGCACCTCTGTGCCAAGGACAGAGTGCTTGGATATGCAGTAAGTCTAGAGTCTTCAAGGAAATACTGGGTGCTTGTCACATCCCATGGAGTGTCAGTTCTGTACAGGGCTCATGCTGAGCAAACAGCTCTGTGTCAGCTCTGAAAACAGGATATGGCACTGAGGACCAGCCATTCTCGTACTCTGAGCATATGGTCACGGCCCAACAAAATTTTGACTTTGTCACTTTAAGAGTGAAGTCGATTGATGGACTGGACCAACCAAGAGACCTAGCATAATAGCAAGTGGGCCACAGGTAGGACCACAGACAGAGCAGTCACCTACGCAACTCTGAATGTTAGAGCAGAGACAAGAAGCCAATAATGACACTCAGAATCTGAGAGTTAGGGAAACATCTTTATGAGTCCCCCCCCAACCCTGTTCCAATGGCACTAGAAGGAAGCATTCCTGAGTCCCCAAGCTGTTAGTTTCTTGCTGGGACCAGTACCAGAGGTAACTGTGTACACTTAGTCACACAAACTCAGGAGCAATGTTGCTGGGTTCTACCACTTATGAACCAGGACAAGCAACTGGAATGTCCTGTGACTCAGTACCCTCATTTTTGAAATGTAAATAATAATTACAGCAGTCACAGGGCAACACTGTAAAAGTAAAGGACCATTCCTTATGAAGTACTGCAAACAGTATCTGGCATGTGTGTACTCTGGAAATGTGAGCTGTCAATGTGGTCAGCACCTTTTTCCATGGCTAGGAACATGGAAATCCATCCATTCCAGGACCACGGTGAATGCTAGCCAACACCTGGATGCTGTGCATACCAACTGTCTTGCTCATCCACACTCCAGCTTCAAGGTCAAGCCAACATTCTACATGGAGGGTACTGCTCACTTCTTGCACTCTGGAGAGTCTTGCATGAGCTTTTCCTTTTCTATGTGAGCCTGTTGTTTTTACAGTTTGGAGAATCACCCAGGCCTCCTGCATGTTAGGAATATGTTCTAGCCCTGAGTCACACCCTACATAGCTTGAAAGAATGACTTTTGAGCAAATTAAGACAAAATTGATTTTTGACTGCAGTATTTATCATCAAGAGGTGAAGGTCAAAGAATAGGTAGATTTTTTTCCCCGTGCAGTTACTTCCCTTGGCATGACAGACTGAGCCAGTGAACCGGAGAACAGAAACAAATAGGTAAGGAAGGAGAGACAGACCATCAGTGGGCCAACCACCAGCACCAAAGCTCGGCTGGTCATTTAGGGTGAAAAAGAAATGAGCCTTACTGTCCCATGACTCTGCAAAGGCAGGAAAGGCATCAGTCACAAAACTAAGTATCCGCTGGAGATGCCGGACACCCAGAGACACAGATACCAGAAGCAGGCAAGCCTCAAGTGATCTGTTTTCAACTGCAACCTGGGACACATAGCTTATCCACGTATCGCCTGTACAACTGCTAAGCAAAACCCAGACACTGAGCCTTTCCACCAACTTCATTCACCTCACCCTTCCTTCCTTCCTTGAATTGGTCACAAGCACACACCTCCTACCCTCCCCTCTCCCCCCACCTCCATCCCCCAGCAATAATATTTCAGAATTTTAAAAGAATATGACTTGTTCTCAAAACAATCTGGCTTTGATTTAAAGATCTTGAAAAACAAATGTTTGACAAAGGAGACCACTAAGGATGGGCAAATATCTGTGTACGCAAAACATGCTAGATGTGTGCGTCACCTCAGAAAAGTGCTCAATCCTATCGGGGCCATGCAAACATGCTAGTGCACGGAATCTTTAAAACCTTTCTCTCTCGCACGCGTGCGCACTCGCTCTCGCTCTGGGTGTGTGCACACGCACGTGTGTGTTCATGCTCATGTGAGTACAGACACCGACATGCTATAGCCCATGTGTGATGTCTAAGCACAACCCCGGGTATCGGTTCTTGCCCTCGACCTTAAGTCAGGGTGTCTCATTATTGGCCGCTGAACATGTGGGGCGAGCTGGCCTGAGAGTGTGCGGGGATTCCTGTAGCTGACTCCCACCTCACTACAGAACCCTGGCATTACAGGCACACCAACCAAATCCAGCTTCCCACAGATTCCAGTGCTGAAATCAGGTCTTGAGCCCTGTGAGGCAAGTGCTTTACCCACCAAGCCCTTGCCCCGGCCCTAAGTTCTTAATTAGAAAATGTGCTGACCCACCTGCTAAGAACTTAAACCTCTCCAAAAACAAAGAAACAATGTTTATGTTTATTTATTGTGCCCCTTTCATTTGTAGATATGGTGAGTCCGGCATGCTTTCTCATGGGCCATATCCACAATTTTATCTTTCCAAACACACATTAGGAGGTTGAGACAGGAGAATAGTAGGCTCAAGGTTATCCTAGGCTATCAAGCAAGCTTGAGGCTAGCCTAGAATACACGAACACAAAGACACTCTCTCAATAAAACAAAAATGAAAAACAACACATCTTTTCTAAAGGAAGAAAGGAAGCTTAAGCAAATGTGATTAGTAAAACCACGTATTGTTTGGAAGAGGCTATCAGGAAGAAACGGCGGCTGAGAAGTCATCTGAAGGTCACTGTCATATCCGCTGCAAGGGTCTGTACGTTGCACTTTGAATAGTAACGTTTTTTATAAGCATAAAACTCTTGAGCTATGTCTTGCCTTTATGGAAGGAAGAGATTTACCTGCAAATCACCGAGAAGTGACATTTACAAGCATGCTTTGGCTTCACTCTTAGGGGCAGAAGGATGGCACTAGCTAAATGATGGGGAGAGATATCTGAAGACCCTGGAAGAAAAGCATGCAGGCCTAAGGGAGGAGCTAGAGCCGAATCCTGGAAGGCCTGAGAGTGTAATCAGTAAGGATGTGATGAAGCTGAGTTTTACTGTCTAAAAAAAAACAAACAAAAACCAGTATTGCCAGGGCCCATGGCGCACATCTATAATCCTGGCACTGCAGGTGGAGGTGGGGAGATGGGGAGCACGTGGCCAGCCTCGGCTACATGAGTTCCAAGGCCAGCCTCATCTATGTGAGCCCTGTCTCAGAGGTGGGAAGGGCGGGGATTTATAAGTATAATCTGTTGGATATAACCCTTCAGTCACAGGAGTGAGAGTTTGTTTTGTTTTTACTGTGGTTGGGTGTGGAGAAGGGTAGACACTCTGAGGACTTACAGCACTATGGCCTGCATCTACAGTACCGAAAACCTGCATGTCATAAATTGAGTTTTGGACTTGTCTGTCCTATACACAGAGCCTTATATAACTCAGGCTGGCCTAGAATTTCCTTTGTAGCCAAGACTGGCTTTGAACTTTTGATCCTACCCTGTCTGGCTCTAGAGTGATGGGCTCACAACCATTCACTCAGAGGCAAGCACTCTCAGCTCATGAATCTATTTCTTTCTTCCTGTAAAGTGGTCTGACAGATCAATCACGTCAAGTCGTGTCTTCAGGAATTAGGTGACTGGATCACAGTCACATGGTTTGAGTGACAGATCTGAAGTAAACCTGAGTTCCTGGCTCCCTGTATAATACACTTCCTTTAACTAAACTGCTTCTCCCAGACAGCAGTGAGGGCCACACCGGCTTTGAAAGGGGTAACATTGTTTATATGTGATCATCAATAATTTTGTGTGTGAGACACAGACTAACACTGCTATCAGAGAAAGGCACTGGTCTGGTGATTTGCTCTGGGAAACTAGAGGAGAGACCTCCTCTGTGACCATGCGGGCTGCGGTGTCTCTGTGTGTAACAAGAGCACACAGTCCACAAGCCTCAGAAGGATGGTCTAGAAAGGCAGGAAACAGAAGGTAGGTGGTGCTCTGCCTAAAGTGGGGTTCCAGCTCTGCAGGTACAAAAGCTGCCTCCTCCTGAAGCACCTGAAGAGGCGCAGTGTGCCTGGGATTTGTGCAGAACCACAAAGGTTTCCCCTGAAAGGAGTTTCCACAAGCTGTCTTTAAGAAAAGGGGGGGGGGGGGCAGAGAACCACTTTCTCTCCCCATTGCAAAAAAATCAATTCTCACTAATGAATAATCAATATCCCAATGTCTGCAAGCATTCTTTGTTTTGATTTCTTTCACCGCCACCCTTCTCTTTTGTCCTTATAGCTCTCACCTCTGCAGCCATCTCCTCCCCTAGGCTATCTCCGCTCTCAAGTTCAGGGACACCTGCAAGAGTTGATGTTGATAGTGGGGTAAGGACATTTGTAACCTACACTGTGAGACTGAGATGGGAAGGTTCGGCCATCCGCCGCTAGCCTTCACTCAGAGTAGACATTCCTTGTATCCCTCACCCATGTAAAATCAGGAATGTTGTCTCTGGTGTGTGGAGCGAGGACATGTGTGTGTTTGCGTGTGCGTGTGTGTGTACGTGTGTGCATGTGAACGTGTGCGTGTGTGTGCGCATGCGTGTGTATTCAAGTGCATGTGTGCACGCAGAGGGCAGAGGACAAAACTCAGTTGTCAGGAGCCTTGTTTATGGAGACACTGGCCTGGAACTTGTGAAGGCGAGGCTGGCTGGCTAGTGTAAGCCAAGGACCTGCCTGTTTCTTCCGCCCCAGTGCTGGGATTTACGATTGCGCACCATCACATCAATCATGACTGACTTTTTTTTAAACCTGGGCTCTGGCGCTTGACCTCAAGTCTTTGCAAGGCAAGGTCTTTCCTGACTGAGCTATCTCCGCAGTTCACTGTCTTCAATTTCTATCTGGGACATCATGATGTCATCATCCCCACATGCCTCTCCTAGTAAGAAAAGTAACATCTCTCCAAAGGAGCTGGGGTCAACTGGGCACTCAGACCTTGTTTACCACAGGGAGATAACAGGGTGGAGCCATACAATGTTGTCAAGCCTGCATCTGTTATTGTTGCTGTTTTGGTTTGGGTCTTTTTTGTTTGTTTGTTGAGACAGGGTCTCTCTACATAGTCCTGGCTGTACTAGAACTTACTATGTAGCTCAGGCTAGCCTCAAACTCATAGAGAAACTTCTGCCTCTGCCTTCCAAGTGTTGGAATTAAAGGGGTGTGGCATCACGCCTTGCTGCACTCTGAAGCTCATGATTGGCCTGGTATTGACTTGCATGCCCCAGAAATACAACGCTGAAGAAAAAAGCAAAGAAGGGGCTGGAGAGAGGGCTCTGTGATTAAACCACTGGCTGCTCTTGCCGAGGGTCCAGTTCGATTCCCAGCACCCACCCGGTGGTTCGCACACATTTGTAACTCCGTTCCAGAGGGATCCGACGCCTCTCCTGACTTGCATGGGCACCAGACCTGCACATAGCATACAGACATGCATGCCAGCAAGACATTCACACATAAAATAAAATGAGTAAAAACAAATAAAAATGGAATGTCAAAGAAAGTGAGAGATTCCCTTCCCCAGCTCTCCTGTAAGTACAGAGCTAAGCAAGAGAGATGTGGGAAGGAGGGGACTAAGAGGGTCCTTAGGAAAAGCTCTCACACAGTTTCCTTACGTCACTGCACTTCCACACAAACCTGGTCCCTCAAAAGACCAAGAAATGAGGCAAGAAAGCAATGCACAGGGAACCGCGGCTCATGGCAGCGGTGCAGTCAAGAGGGAGAAAACCACCTCTTCTAACTTCATCTGGGATCACCTGAAAACTCTGGGCTTGGCGAGGTTATTAGAGAAAGGTTAAGCAGGAGAACAGATAAGGATACAACGAGGGACCCACGTCAGGGTTGTTTGAACAATACTCAGAGGCAATGGCTTTTGAGAGCTGGGGACCACTTTAATGGCATTGGAAGAAGGCAGAGTCTGCAGACAACCCTCCTTATGGCCCCGGGAGCAGGCAGCTGAAGCCTTCAGTGCAGTGCAAAAGTCCCTGGAAGCATCGGTTCTCTGTTCTTCCACCCGATATGACCGGGTACGCATACCTCACAAGTATTTCCTTCATTCAGCACATTTTCTTGTACTGTTCTTGGTATCCATTTAGGGTCTTTGTTTTTTGGGTTTTGTTGTTGTTGTTGATGTTGTTGTTTTATTTGGTTTGGTTTGGTTTGGTTTGGTTTGGTTTGGTTTGGTTTTTCAAGAAGGGGGTTTCTCTGTGTGTGTAACAGCCCTGGCTGTCCTGAAATTCTCTTTATAGACCAGGCTGGCCTCAAACTCATAGAGATCCTCCTGCCTCTGCCTCCCTTGTGATGAGATTAAAGGCATGTGCTACCATGCCCTGCCTCCATTTAGGTTTATAAATGTGTGACTTTGCAGACATAACTGCACATACTTCTCTTTCATTGAAAACTTTGAAAGTTTGGGGTTTCTAGAATAAAGCTGCCCACCAGTTGCTTAATACTGTATCAGTGAGCTCACTTCAAAGTGTTAGTACTGACTGTCAAAAATATGTTGACAGGCCAGACATGGTGACTTACGCCTGTCTCAGCACTCAGGAGGCTGGAGCAGGGGGATCTTGAATTGAAGGCCAGCCTAAGTTATAGAAAGAAATCCTGTCTCAAATGTAATAAAAATCTATATAACTTAAAAATTAGTAGATAAACTCTGCCCAGCCCTAAACTCATTCTCTTATTTAAGTGGTTATGCTACCCAATGGAACCTGTGCTGTCAATCACAAGGTAAGGAACATGGACCTCTACACTATCTACTGGCTTAATGTCCTTGGTGCCTTAGGATGACAACTGCAAGCTCTATAATTACACACTCCCCAGAAGATACTTATGATTGAATCACAGGGCATTTTGTGACTGTTTGGGACAACAGCAAGAGGACCACAAAGTGATAGGTTGTGGTGCCTGCCAGCTACAATGCAAAGAACCCCCACAATTCAACTACAAGAGTCCTCTAGGTATTAATTACAATACAAATCTCATTGGGGCACAAGGTTTTTTTATACATAGAATTCAACTGTCCTCAGAATCCCCAAAGATCCTATTTCTTAACAGTTTATGAAAACAACACGGTTAGATTTCAAGATTCTGATTTTTTCTTCCCACACTGGAGCAGCTAAACCACAGACAGAGAGCATACAGCCCCAGTGTTGTTTGGCCACTTGCTTATTTGGTCACTTGGAAAGTGAGCAGGGTCTTGCTATATTTGTCTCACAAATGCACCGCATAGCTAGAATATCTGCTAGCATTCTGAAAATATAAAATGACTATAAGGATATTTACAAACTTATGGGTGGGCAGGACGGTGAGGAGATGCATGTTGCCACTGAGCCTGACAATCTGAGATAGAGTCCCAAAATACACATGGTGGATGTAGAGGAACCAGCTCTGGAAAGTTGGTCCTCTGACCTCTATGTGCACTCCATGGCATGTACACACACACACACACACACACACACACACACACACACACACACATTACATGTTTAAAAAAGATACTTAGAAGCTCCAAGGAAACAGGATACTTCAGCTATAGAAAAAATGCTACCCCTGCTTAGGCTCCGAGGATGTTTGTCATTTCTTACCCATCTTTCTCCATCTCTCCCTTCTGGCTGACTTATCCCCCACTCATTCCTTCTGTCATCTTTGCAGCTTACCCTCAAGAGGTGATAACAGTTGCAGTAGAACGAGGAGGGCCAGGATTCAGAAGGAAAGCATGCAGCTTGTTCTTCTGACCGAGGAGACCCAAGGGAAGGGACTCTGTATGAACAGAGGACCAGGAGAGGCTCCCACACAAGCGGCTGCTACAAACCAATTAACAAGTCAACAAAATAGAGGACCCCACTCTTGCTTCAGGATATTCTGAATCACTCCCAGGGCAAGGTACGACAGTTCCTAAACCCTAACTTAACACAGCAGGTACAAACTCACTCACAGAAGATTTCTGAGCAGACTAATTCTCTGAACTTAAAAAAAAAAATTTTTTTTTCAAAGCCAAAAATCAAAAGTGAAAAGGATAAGGGGAAAAATATACCAATCCCTATAGCACAGCCCAATGTGTAAATAAAAATCTCTGATTAGTCATTAGTAGGATATATATACATACATACACACATACATACATACAAGAGATAGCAGCATTGGCCTTGAAATGACATTTCTTCATGAGGAAAAACAATTGATTTATCCCAACATCATAACCAAATCAGCATTCATAGGTATTCTACATCAAAGGGTTTCATAGGGGCTAGGAAATGGCTTACTGGTTAAAGCCCTTGCCACAAAAGTATGAGGACCTGAGTTCAAATCCCCAGTGCCCATGTACATGCTCAGTGGATGTAACAACCCACTTGTAGTCCCAGCACTCTGTGGAGACAGGTGATTCCTAGAACAGGCTGATTGGCTAGACTGTGGTATCAATATTCCTGCCTCAAGATACAAGAAGAAAGCAATGGAGGCCGATACCGAACACCCACCTCTGATCTCCACATGCACACAAAGGGCAAGTACACATGAAAAAAGCACGGAGACCTCACAGAGACCAAGAATATGGTGGCTTTTGGTGTTCCTGAATCAAGTGTCAGTGGCATCCATTTTCTCTATTCCATTCCTAGAATAAAAAATATTCTCCCTCACGGGCACAATAGCTTAGGCTACAGCCTCCCCTCATGTAGTGTGAGCCTCGCTGGATCTCGCCTTCTGCTGGGTTCGAAAGAACCTTTCCCAGGACCATGCGTTCTTTTGGGAATCATTTCCATATTCAGGGGGCAAAGAAAAGGAGCCAGGGTGGGTGGCCCTAACCAACAGTGATTGGAGACATCCAGGACTCAGGGTGGCAGAGAAGCCCTGGCCCTGGAAACAGCCAGCACAGTGGCGGAGACCTCTCCGGAAGAAAGTGGAGTTAATCAGTCTTTTTATGCACACGCACATGCTGGCTTCACACATTCAAAAAATAGACCCAGGCTAAGCATGGGGCCTGTTTTAGCCCTATGTAAAAACAGGATAGATGGGGACTCACTCTCTTTTTTTGTAGCAGGATCCCTGCCTCTAGCGTCCTAGCCAGTCTTAGCTAGTTGAGCCTTAGGAATGAAGAGGCAACTTGAAAGGGGCTCTGAAAAATGCTAAAAATACAAACAACTTTCACTTTCACCGGGAATACTATCTAGGATTCTATACATTTATTAGTTAATTAGTATGCATGTAAAAATGCTCTCTTTGTAATAGTTGCCACGGAGCTACCATGCAAAAGGATCCCAGTGTGTACTTGTGGGACAAACGGTTTGCTGAGTGACCAAAGTCAGGAGCAATGAATGCTCACCAAATGCAAGCTTCTGGGCCTGGCCCAAGACTGCAATAGTACAGCAAGCCTGGCCCAGGGCCAAGAGCATGCCTGCCAGGGAGACAGGAAGTCACTGAGAGCCCCCACAGACCCAGGGCTGAGAAAGTTCCCCAAACAAAAGGCAGCCACTGACTTCCACAACCGGCCTGCCATGATACCATATGGTCAGCAGTATTGTCTTGCCACAACACAGAGGCCTGTCTTCAGGGTCCTGTGCACCTCATAGCTCTCGATCCGGTATCTGTCTTAAGATTATTTCACTATTTTACGACTTTTCTGGGAATTCACTTTAGTGTAACCTAGCTTGGTGCGCCAGGAGAAAAATATCTCCCCCCCCCCCCTCTCTCTCTCTCTCTCTGGCTTTTGGAGACAGGGTTTCTCTGTGTAGCTAGCCCTGGCTGTCCTGGAACTCACTCTGTAGACCAGGCTGGCCTCGAACTCAGAATCCGCCTGCCTCTGCCTCCCGAGGGCTGGGATTAATCTCCTGCCTCTCCTGATTTAGCCTGATGGATCACCTTTGTCTTCATTCAAAGAGTAATGAACACCAAACCTACTTGATATTTATTCACGGGGCATGGAGGAGTTGAGGGGAAGGGACTGTGGGGCAGAAGGAAAAACTGGACAGTTGGAGTTTCTCACTCTGATCCCAGTTGACGCTGGGTTTAATTTATAGGGGGACCCAAACCTTTTGGCTCTTCCCTTTCTTCTCTGGGAGTACCCACTTCAAAGAATTCTCTGGCCACTGTTTGGAGACCCTGCTGCTGAGAGCTGCCATAGGCAAAGACAGATTGGCCTGCCTATAAACACCCTACAATCATTTTCTTCCTCATCGAAACTCATCAAAAAAGCCCCTCGCAATAAGGCATTCTCTCCCAGAATATTCTAGCTAGAGCCTCTCTGTCTCTTCCTCCACAATCATGACCATCTCCATTGTTGATAAGGGCTTGATTTGGCTCACCAAGGAAGAACCATAGAAAAACTAAAGACAGTGGAATCCCAAACCCTTTACTCTGCCTTGAGGAATCTCCCACTCCCTCCCTCCCTCTCTCCCTCCCTCCCTCTCTCATTTCTCGCTCTGTCTCTGTCTCTGAGACTTTGTCTTGTTTTATGTGTGAGTGCCTTGCCTGTATGTATGTACATGCACTAAATGTATGCAGTGTCCGAGCATCTCCCTAAAACTGGAATTACAGACGGTTGTGAGCCGTCGTGCCAGTGCTGGGATTTGAACTAGGGTGCTCTGGAGAAGCAGCCAGTGCTCCTAACCTCTCAGCCATCTCTCCATCCCCCCATTTGTTGTTTTGTCATATTTTCTTTTAGAGACAGGGTCTCATATATCCCAGGATGGACAGGAACTCAGCAGATAGCCAATGATAATCCTGGATAATCTTACTTTTTCCATGCTTTCTTATTAGTCCAGAAATTCCTTATAGATGCTGAGACCATTTACCCCTTGTAAGGAAGCCCCACATTGAGAGAGAGGGACAGGAGGAAGTCGGGGGAACACTCACCGAATCATATCCCTGAGGATCATCACCCCAACTATAGGAGCCACCAAAGTGAAAGGAAAACTAATTTTTAAGGTCAGGTGGCTGTTAGATAGTTTTCTCAAAAATAATTCATAATTATGAGAAGTTAAGGCCTGCAGTGCACAGCCTAAGAATTTGCCATTTCTTCCTCCTACACCAAGTGCTTTGAATTCCTCCACGGGAAAGTCCCATTTTAAAAATTAAAAAGGCCAGCCCGGCAGTGGTGGCGCACGCCTTTAATCCCAGCCCTTGGGAGGCAGAGGCAGGTAGATTTCTGAGTTCAAGGCCAGCCTGGTCTACAGAGTGAGTTCCAGGACAGCCAGGGCTACACAGAGAAACCCTGTCTCCAAAAACAAACAAACAAAAATTAAAAAGGCCATATTGTTAAACTATAAAAAATGTCTGATTTGAAGAAGAAAATCACAGAAGTCATCACTCCATTTTATCACCTGTGCGACCTACCGGGCTGTGACTCTTGACAAGGGAGAGTCTCTTGTGTGGACCATTCTCCCCACGTGAAGTAACTGGAGCCTTTTCTTAGGCAATCCTCAAGCTGCTTCCTCTCGTGGCCTCATTTCTGTAAGTCTGTCAGAGGTAATTATCTCTCTCCTCAAATTTATTGCTCTTCGGTGTATCATAAACTCATAGATTACACAAAGTTGATGAAAACAAGGGAAGTATGCGCTGCGTTGCGCCGCGCCACGGATGGAAAGACGGTCATAAATAATTTCCCGAGCATCCACTATCTCTGCTAATAGACTGAGTGAGTGACGGGGGAAGTACATGGGAGAACCACAGGCAGCCAGACCCCTTTCCTCATCCATAGATAGCAGTCCCCACCCCAGGAGCTAATCCCAGAAACTCCTACAGGGAACGAGGCAAGAAACTTCTCAGGTTTGCAATCCCATGACCCTCCAGAGGACAGATAACTGGGTAGCCTCCCAAACCAGTTCATACAAACAATGGAGCCCTAGGGGAGAGTCAAAGCAAGGATACTGATAAATACAAACTATCACTAAGCTGCTGTCACATATTCTGCAATGTTTCAATTCCCATCCTAACTACGAATTTAAAAGTTAATAAAAGCCCTAAATGATCCCCATCGGAGGATTCTTTAAATCTAAGAATGGGATCAGACTCGGGGAAAAAAAGCAACACACATCTTGGATTTCAACAGCTTGGGTGCCAAACAGACATGCACCTAAAAAGACCTGCTTTGTCACCATCAAAAATCACCTTTCCAGCCGGGCAGTGGTGGCTCATGCCTTTAATCCCAGCACTTGGGAGGCAGAGGCAGGACAGCCAGGGCTACACAGAGAAACCCTGTCTCGAAAAACCACAAAAAAAAAAAAAAAAAAAAAATCACCTTTCCATCAGCTCCACTGTAGATTACAAATATATCCCATTCTGATAAATAAAATCGGCCCAAAATAGACTTTTGCATGTGAAACTATTCCTGCTTATGTGCTGGGATGACCAACAACGTTCTCAAATACTCCTTTGGCAAGTTCTGAAGAGGCAGCACAAAACCCAACTCCGAAATAATTTTCTCCATGCTTCATTAAAGAAGAGGAACGTTGTTTTTAAAAATTCAATAGCAGCTGCAAACCATTGAGAAATTCCTAGTGAAACTACACAACACATTTTCAACCATTTAGCCATAACAACTTCTAAGCTGAGAAAGTTGCCTCTTCTGTAAGAAGCAGCTGTTTACCCAGCATCTAGGAATCTGGGGGGAAAGGGCTACTGTGAAATGTGACTAAAGAGAAAGATCTACACACATCACCCTGAGGTGAGGAAATGCCAGAGCTAATTGAAGACAAACAGCACCTGGGAGCTCCACTCCCACCACCGGACTCTCTGCTCAGTAAGAGGCTAGGAGAAGAGGGATCTCAGTGTCAGATTAGGGCTGAAAAGCAATGGGTCTTTCTAGGGAGCTGCCCAGCAGCTGCCACTCACACTTTCTGAAACCCACACTCAAGAATAAACAACCAAAATGACTTCACCTCATTTATTTTAGTCACTATCCCTAAAGCTGACTCTATGTTAAAGTGACATAAATCAGATATATTTGCATAGAAGTTAACACTAACGCCCAGTTGGACTTCCTGAACTTTCTCTCCGGCTACTCTCTTAAGATTAGCCTTGACCCTCAAACACAGTTTCCTTTGAAAAGTAATAATAAATTAAAACATCTCTCAAGCTCCTACTTTTTCTAAGTTATCTTTTTTTTAAAAAAAGAATTCTATATGTGGTTGTTTTTACAGGTCATTCCTGGACTTGTAAAAATGGAAGAAAAAATGTTTTCAAAGGGGATAGAAGTTAGAAGTATTTATCACAACAAAGCTGGACTCTCAATTGTCTTTGAAAATGGTTATTATAATCAAGCAGCTATAAAAGAACTAGTATTGAAAACGCTTAGGTCACTGGGTCCTCTGGGACAGTCAATACAAAGACCAAGGTTATATTTCATACCAAATGCAAGACATCTCTGTACCTTGGATGTAGTGAAAGTCATCCTTAAGAAAACAAGCTCCAGTGCAAGAAAGACGCAGACCCAGAGACACTGAAAGCAGATGGAAGAAATGACAAGACACACACCAGGGGAACAAGGAGTAAACTAAGTCGGTAAGGAAGAGGCAGAAAGGTTGGGGTGGCTACTGCCTGCCACTCCAAGACTCTCTGTTTATGATGCTGCGTGTGCAAGGTTCATGGTGAGGAGAAAACGTTGTTATTCTGTGTACACAGCAGCCCTCACCCTGTAAGCTACTGAAGCAGAAGACACAGGGCACTTGTTTTAAGGAAGCCTTTCTCTCAAGATGAACCTGTGGTTGCTTAACTAGCCAGAGGCTTTTGTTGGGCAAAAGGTGGCTAAACGGACTTGAGGAGGTGGCTTAGCTGGCAGTGTGTTAGTTAGTCTCGCAAACACAGGGACATGTGTTTGATCTCCCAGAACCCACATTTAATTTAAAAAAAAAAAAAAAAAAAGCTACCACAGGATGGTACACTTGTAATTGTAGTGGATTCCTGGGGTTCAATGGCCAGACATCTTGGGGGATACTTGGGGAGTACCAGGCCAGGAAGATAGTCTATCTCAAAAACAAAACAAAGCAACAACAGAGAAGTAGACTGCAGCCAAGGCGTGGCACTTGACGTTGTCTTCTGGCTTCCACATGGATGCACACATATGTGCAAACACATACCTGAGCACACAGAAACCTGCACACAGAAGTCGCGAAACCGGGCTCAGAGTTATTAACTGGAGTATAATGCTTAGTTTGCTCGCATTACTTGGTCCCCAGTTACCTTATCACCTCTCTTTATTTCTCTGGTCACATGAGTGCCACCCATACCGTGTTCAGTGTTTAGGCCCCAGTGTCACCATGACTAAGGTGCAACAAAAGAGTGACAGAGCAGATGACAAAGACAGAGACACACAAGGTCAGAGGTACACGAGGCCAGGAGGCAGCAGAATTGGGGGCCTAGCAAGGCCATGCACCTGAAGCCTGGCTCCTGTTCAAGGAAAGCCAGACAGACAAGGCCTTCCCCTGGGGAGAACATGGCTCTAGAGAAAATGGGGCTGCTCAGACAAGCTTGCCAAGAGAGACTCCTGCAGCCTAGTGAAGTCACAATAACACAGAAGCAAAGAACAGTCCAGGCACGGTGAAAGCACAGAGTACAGTTGTCTCATTTGAGGAGACTGCTCAGCCGAGGCAAATCCAAACAGCCACAGTTTTGGAGGGGCCATGTTGGGGTGTGAGTTCTGTGAGGGGACTCTGGAGGTGAAACCGTTCTCCAGCATTTCCCATAGTCAGCTGGTCCACATGTGGTTATCACTACATCACACAGACAACTGGATTAGTCAGGGCAATTGAACCCGTAGGAAGTGGTATCTCACAGAACTGAGATTTCGGTCACATGAACACACAGCCACAGACACTCCAGGTACTACTTGGCCAACTGAACACCTCCCCACCACACACACACACACACACACACACACACACACACACACACACACACACACACACACAACAGGCTCAGGAAGCACAACACCAGAAAAGGCAAAGAGGGCCACGGATTCGGTCAAAGCCTCCACTCTACACAACAGAGGGGGAAGAACATCACTGCTCTAAGATACAACCTAAAACTCACTGGTATCCTACAAAGGACTCATGGTGCAGCTCAGAGGTAGAGCACTTCACTCTCACAGAAGGCCCTGGGTTCAGTCCTTAGCACAGCATGACATAAAATGCTAAAGCTGTGAGCAGAGACCGACACGATAGGTGACTCCCTTTAAAAGAACAAAAACAAAACAAAAAAACCTATATTCTGATTTACTGTTCCATTTACTTATTTTGTTAGGGTCAGTCCTTTCTCTTCCTCCTCACATGGGATCAATTTAAGAAGTCAGGCTTGGCCACAGGGCTTGGACTCACCGAGTTGATCGCATCACCCCTAAAACTATGTTGTTTAAAGAGACAGAATTGTCGCTTGTCCTACCGTGTGCCATAAGAAGTCATACTAAGCCATGCTAAGAGACTTTTCTGTCCGCTGCTTATTTCCTGCTTACTCTCATTATAGTCACAGAAAAGTCCACCATTGCTACAGAAATCCTCAAATCTGTATGAGGGTTGTGGGTACGGCAGCTGCAGGACTTAATAGGAAAACCCAAAGGGAGACGCAAGACCTTGCCTTAAAAGAAAACACAAACGAAAACAAGCGAGCAAGCCAAGATGGAGAAGCAGAAGCCAGCCAGTGTCTACCAAGAGCAGTTCTTACACCCCACTGTAGAAAATTCATAATTATCAAAAAGAAGTTGAGGCTCTAGGTGTTTCACATGAAGCCAATGGTTATAGCATACAGGGCCGAGGATGGGAGGATGGAGCTCAGTCTGTAGAGAAGCCCTGGGTTCGATTCCCAACACCAGATCAATTGTGTGTGGCATATGCATGCCCGTAACAGCAGCATTTGGAGGTAGAGGCAAGAGAATAAAAAGTTCAAGCTTATCCTTGCTATTTAGCAAGTTCCAGGCAAGTCCAGAATACAAGGGACTTTGCTTTGCTTGGTTCTTGTTTTTAAATTACATGTATGTATTGTTTGTGTGTGTGTGTATGGGCACGGCCCATGTGGAGGGCAAAGAAGAACTTGTGAGAGTCAGTTCTCTCCTCTCCCCATGAGTCCTGGGTGTTGAACTCAGGCTGTTGGGTTTAGCAGCAAGCACTGTTACTGAACCTCCTTGCCAGCCCACAGGTATGTGTTTGCATATATATGGAAAACTGCAGAGTACCTACCTATTTAAATGGGGGAAAGTTTATTTTAGGATAATGATGCAATATGGCTCCAGTTATGTAAAAAATCTAATGTGTACTTGCATACAACTGGTGTTGATAGGAAGACAAGACAAATATACTACTCAAGGTGACTGGGTCATTGAGTGGCAGGCACTGAGGGGAGGCAATTAAGCTATTCTTACTGTTTACCTTCATTTCGTAATTTATTCAAGCAGCATTGTGCACTTCTCCTATCACAGGTGGGACCTTTCAGAATCACAAAGACATAAGAATGAAAACAGAGACATGCCCTGCCCTGGTCCTCCTCCCATGTGCCAGCCAATTCTAAAACTCTTGCTGGAGCCCTGCCACTCACCAATGCAGCTCATTCCCGTGGGACAGCTTCCATTTTCATAAAATTGCTTTTACACCAAAACTTGGTTTCTAATAATGCTAACCACTGATCCTAAATGTATGCCCGAGGTCTACAAGAGCACCTCTGATCCTTTCCTCTCGTGACAGCCCTTCAGTCCTACCACGGTCCATCACACTATACACTCAGCTCTACCCACTGTCTCCACTTGTCATGGTGTCCAACCCTTGCGCCTTCCTGCTGGCGCCTAGCTAAGTGCTCCCTTTTGTCTAATTTCTTCTGAAACCCTGACGGCAAGTCATGATCACAAGGCTCCAAGAGCCACTGAGTCAGACAGACAACAGAAAGAAACTGAAAACGCAGTCCACCTGCCATGACATATCATGCCCTCATCTTTCCTGCAACATGCCAGGGAAATCTCTACAGAAATGTGAACTGTATCAGGGTGTGGCTCCAGGCCAGCATAAACTATGGGGGGAGGGATGAAGCTTTTTTTTTTTATATAGAAATCAGTATTTAGAGGGTAAGTATCATCCTTGGGGCTTTCCTAAATGCTAGCTTATTGTTGCCATGAATATGAACATATCTCATTACTTTTTGAAACTGCTTGAAGCATGCAGCTATGTCCTGCTGTCCTCCTGTCCTCCAATGATGACAAGGGTATCCCTTCACCATGGAGTTTCCAGAGACCACGAGAACGTCCAACACACAGCAGTGGCTCACTACCAACTCATTCGCTCTCAACTTCTGCGGGCACTGGGCTAACTTAAGCCTCAAGGTGTTCTATTTTCATTGTGCACTTGGGCACGAGGTAACAGGGTGAAACCAAAGTCCTCCTTGAAGACACGGTTAAGGGGTGCACAAGCCTCTCACTCTCCTGGTGCATTTGATCCTAACCACCATGCCTTGAGATGTCAACAAGACAACTTGTTGCTTTTGAGACAGGCAAAGAGACAGCGCCAATGATCCTGAAAGGCAAAGCCATTGCATCCCCAGTGAGCTTGGACAGATCTGAAACTTGAATATCACACGGCTTTCCAACCCAGCAGAGCCAACACTTCTCTCACTCCTAGTAACAAGCGTATTCTGGAGAAACGATGAAGCAAAGCCACAGGGCAAAGATCCATCCCTATCCTTTCTTCTACATTACAGCTTACAAGTTATAGTCCATCATGGAGGGAAGCCAGAGCAGGAGCTCAAGGCAGGAACCTGAGGGCAGGAAACCGGAACCAAAGGCCATGGAGGAACACAGTTTACTGACTTGCTCCCTCGGGCTTCCTCAGCCTGATTTTTTATATAGCCCAGGCCTGACTGCCCAGGCTGGGCCCTTCCTACTGATCATCAATCAAGAAAACGGGTCACAGATCATCTGATGGGGTCATGTCTCGGTTGTAGTTCTCTTTCCCCAGAGGACTCTGCCTTGTTACAAATTAACAACAACAAAAAACTAACCACCATGGTGTTCTTTACTGGGTATGTGTCAGAATGCCTGGTTTCTACCATGGAGATAACTGAAGCATCCCTAAATTATGACAATCAAAAATTTCAGGTGTGGATGAGGACACACTATTTAAAGCAAACTTTTCGTGCTAACTCCAACTACCTGTGCCACACTGTTGTTGAGTACAAATGATCAAGACCCACCATTTCTCCTCCATCTAGACTCCAATGTTTATCCCAGAATTTTCTCAGCCCTTCCTTTACCCCTTCTAGCCTCTCCAGATACCTACAGGTCTTACCAGGTACCAGCCCCTTCAGATCATTCAGTCTCCCAGTGACTACTCCCCGCACCTGACAATCAAGGGCAGAAAGATGACTGCTGTGCGAATAACAGGGATAGTGTCTCTCAGAGCTGGCGCTATCCATTCCAGTCAGAGGCTGGCACTACACGCGTGCAAGCATAACACTCCAACCCATTCCCCGGATGGGAAAGAAGTGTCAGGATGTGGGCAGAAGAAATGCACATCACATATCCTAATCATTTCTTCCCCAGCAGAAGTAAATGCTGACATAGCTAAGGGCTGAGAAGTTCCCATTTGAGCAACATTACACAGCCAGATGCTAACCACCTGGACAGGCGTCTAAGGGGTTAGGAAGGAAAGCCTGGAAGTTGTTAGTGTAAAATTAAGTATTTCATTGAAGTGTTCTCTAGTTGTTAAGGAAATGCTGAAGGGGATGAAGGTCAGTTATTAGAATTTTAAAAGATCCCATTTCAGGATAAGGTCTCTCCCAGCCAATGGGAAGTCTGATAGTATTTAAAGGCAGTGCCTAAAAGATCCTTAAGGAATCACTTTCCTTGACTCAGAGGAAGCACTGCAAGGCTTTCATGGTTTTTATTAAGTTCCCCAAGAACAGTACGCCTGCCTTCAAAACAAACAACGAAAAGCCTACCAGTTGCTTCCTTTCCTTCTGCTTGTGTGCACGTGGCCCTAGGGCAACAGAACACAGTTTCTTTCTCAGAGAAAGGGACTCAAAAACCTCTCTAGCATTTGTCAGACTGAACAGCCAGAGAGCCTTCCTCAAAAAACAAAAACAAAATGTGTTCCCCTTCTTTGCTCCCACCAAACAGAACTCTGCGATTTCTAAGCATCTGTTAAACAGAAGGCCCACAACTATGTTTCATGAGTGACCTACTCACTCTTATTTCACTTTTCCTTGAAACCTTCTTAGTTTTAAACAAAAACAAATGAGGTGAAGGAGAACAAGCCATTTATTGGCAATAGCCAATTTCCCAAAGCTATATTCCCATCCCACAAACCTGAAAAATAAATTTTTGGATTTGTCTGTTTGAGATACATGCTGTTTTCTTAACAAAAACTTAATTTGGAGAGACTTAAAACTTTATCAGCACCAGGCGTGGCAGCACAGGCCTTTCATCCTGGCACTTGGGAGGCAGAGGCAGGGGGATCTCCGAGTCCCAGGCCAGCCTAGTTTACAAAGGGAGTTTCAGGACAGCCAAGGCTACACAGAGAGACCCTTCTCAAAAAACAACAAGCAACAACAACAAACCTTCACCAGCAACCAACAGTAAATCAGCTTTTCCCTCCTTCAAATACCAGTGTCAAATGAGTTTGAAATAACTGAAGGGTAAAGTATATCACTCTTCTTAAAGCATCAAGGGAAAGGAATATATAATCCCTGAAGCTAAGTGGTTGACGTAAAAGACTATACTGATTTAGTAGTAATCTGCTATCCCCTTCAAATAAGCTACAATAACAATGCAAACCTATGAAGACCATACATTGTCACACAAATTAAAATAAAATTAATAATTTAACTTCTATGAAGTCTACATAGACTGTGTACCAGTGCTATGCAACAAATAAAGTTTAAAATTCAGTTTATGCCATATTATTTGTGCTGAAGAAGAGTAAACAATGTGTATAACGTTAAATCCACACTAATCCAAAACAATGTCTTATCCAGTTGTCTCTTTAGTTATGACTTCCAGAAGCACCTGAATTAATTTTTCCTCTGCTTATGCTTCATCTCAGTTTGTAAAAAAGGGTGCTTAAGAGGAAAAGGCCAGAGCAGCAGGGCAGAGAAGGAAAATGAAAGCAGGTAGCCACAGGCTCTAAACCCCCACCAGGAGAGCTACTCCAACACAGCAACAAGTAAAGCTGTTTAAGACTCCAGGCAGATACTGGAGAACCTGGAGGGTGGGTTTGCAATCTGGTCCTCTGTAAGAGTTGGATGTCTGACTGACTCCACACTTCTCTGTGGTGGGTAACATTTAAAAAAGGCAAGTTTGAGCCATCATAAGCTCTGGGGCAGAGTAGAGCAAAGAACTATTGGAAAACAAACAGAATACTCATCACCCACAGAAAATTCCTCAAGGAGCATTCTCAAAGTAGAAGTGCTCTGAATGCATCCAAGAGTTACTATCTACCATGCAAAACCGTTTCTTGTACTAGATCCTGGGGAGGGGGTACAGGAGCACAAGCATTCTTATCTCAACCAAATAAAAGGCCCTGTTGGGAGACCTAACATGGAACCATGGGTCTCACAGGCTTAGTAGAAGCAACTCGATGTAAGCAAACTTTACAGCCTGTGATCCTCATCATCGCTCCTACAGAAACCAAAACTGACCAGAAAATGCTCCTTCCTCTCTTACTGTGTGCCAGTGTTAGCATCTAAAGTGTGCCCTTGTGATTCCAAAGAGACAAAAAAGGGAGTACCAACAAACGTTAACTCCTTGGGAGTCAGCTTTACCAGAGAAGGACCTCAGCCTGAATCTCACTTTGTAGATTATGACTAATGATTAACTGGATTTCTACTTTGCTGGCTGACTGCTGGCCACGCCATACTAAATAAAATGTACCACAACCAAAGAATAAAACAAGACTATATGTGTCACTGCTTAAAAACAATGCGTTCTGAGATTAAAGAGAAGAACGTCCCATTGTTAAGGACAGAGAAATGAAAGTCCAGTTTTCTCTAGGCACACTAAGTCAGGTGATGGGAAGGTAGCAAAGACCATCCTCCTCCCCAAGATGGCAGCCAGATAGCGCAAGACCAGCAAAGGTCACCATAAAATAAAATTTTAAAAGGCAAACAGGATTCACTGAGGAGAAAGTTCGGTAGTGGGCTGGCATGTTGGCATTTCCTGGATCTAAACCAAGAATGGACGGGAACTTTTTTTGATGAGGTGCAGTTATATCCAATATTCAGTGATTAATACATATATAATCGAATGAATTTTATGTGATAAACTCTTCTGTGCATGGGTTCCACAGATTGACACACTCTGCAAACTGACTATAAATTGTTGGGATGGTGACAGGGAGAGGCCACCAACAGCACAGTTCTCCAGGATGAGTAAGACAACAGCCATTTTGAGATGCCAAAACCACACTGATGTGCTTCTTGATGTCTCTAAATGATGGTGTCCTGGCCAAGCCAGTCAGTCTCGGGCTTGAAAAGCAAAGCACTGGAGCCCAGCCCCTGTTCCAAGTGCTGGAATGAACATATTTTGCTACCAGAAAAAGATCTTAGGAAAGACAACTTCTACATTGAGATTCTTAAATTCATGAAGTCAATAGTTCTCACTGAGGGGTCTTTGGGGGGGGGGGGCGGGGAGACAGAACCTTGTATAAAATAAAACGGTGATACCCAATGGTGGATTTCTACCTGTGTAGAAAGGACCTGTCACCAGTACTATACAATCCAATCTAGGACTGCCTGCTCTATGCACCAGCCTACAGAGAACCCACAGCAGCCTAAAACAGACACTTGGCAAGATGGTTTGCTCCCCATCTCCCACTGCTTTTGGCTTGCTAGTTTGAGTTGTCTGTCTTTCATGTCTATGCTTGTAAATGTGTAAGACAGAAAAGCAAGTAAAAGAAGCAACACCCTCATTAGATTGTCCTCTTAACCCAAGCCAGGCAGAAGGAATCAATCAATATTTAGTACTTTGGACATATTGGTCCTAAGAAGGTAAACAATAGCAATAAAACAGAAAAGAATCCTATTCGATTTTATTTTTATCATCACTGTTGTTTGGCTGTGGCTGATCACCGTTTTTCTTTAGGGCTTTCCAAATCGTGAGTCCAATCTGAGAACTAAATTTAATTGCTTTGTGCCTTACCAGAGTACCACTATAATCCAGCAGTCAATTCAAGAAAATGAAGAGGAACATTTTCTTAGTAACCCACCTTTAAGTTTTTTTTTATCTCATACATAGGATAAGCTTAAAGTATTCTTCCATCTGAGAGGCGGATGTGAGTTCTGAAACTAATTATTTTCCAGGAAAATGTAACCCATAAAGGACGGTTACGATGTTAATTTCTGTCTCTGTACACAGACTCTACACGTCTTTGCTTAGGATTGAAGCGGTTTATTTTCATCCCACGCGTCACACATACTTCACACTGGCATCTGTTAGGTGCCTGTGATTCGGCAGAAGCTAGAATATACTGTTTTGCACACGGGTTTGGTTATTTCTATAAGTCAATAAGCTAAATTATTGAAAACTGATAGAAAAAATTGATTTTTCAGGCAATCGTTTTTCAAGTTTGTTATTAACTTGCTGAAGTAGGATTCATTGAGAAATTTATAGCTGTTGTCTTCATCTATTCAAATAAGCTTTAAATTTTCATTTTGAAGTTAACCAGTGGCTTGGGCGAGCTCCCTCCTAGGTAATTTCAGAATACAGGCTGGCTGTACCTGCCGGTGTCTTAGCACAGAGGCGCCCCCCCCCCTTGTCTTCCTTCCACAATCTAAGGGTGGTTAAGGGAGTACATAGCCCTGAGACAAAACTTTCTGGTCCCTGACTCTACTCCTCTCGCCTCCGAACCAGGTCTCTCCAAAAAAAAAAAAAAAAAAAAGACAGTGGCTTTTGTTCCACAGTCGTTCAGTCCCCCCCCCCCCCCGTCCCCAACGGTCCTAAACTGTGTCAGAAGACGGGAATTTTGGACCTCACGCAAAAAGTCCATTTTGATGCAATTGGGAACAGAAGGTGTGAGAACATTAAAGAGGGTGGAGGGGTGGGCAAGGATGGAATCCTCGATGCCTGGCTTATTCTACTACAGCCTCAGGTTCCCTACCTCCCACGACTGAAAGCTAGAGCAGGGAGGGGGGGGACTGCGAGGGACACCGATACCACCTGGGTCCCCCAGCTACAGTCAAGACCCCGGTCTCGTCCCAGCTCAGGATACAATCAGGAAAAAGCCAGTGTGTGCGAGGTTTAGAGCTTCCTGTTTTTAAGAGAGAAGCTCCCTAGAAGACTGGGACCCGGGTTCTTCCTCCCACCGCGCTGGTGGCCTGGGGCGGCGGAGGGGGCAGGGCCGGAGGCGCTGGGCGGTCCCCCGGGCTGCGCAGGGCCGCCAGGCGGACAAAGCGCCTCCCGCTCCCTCCCCCACGACCGCGTTCCAAAAGGGAGGGGAAGGAGGGCCCGGGGTGGGGGTGTGGGGGTGGAGAGGAAAGCACTGGAGGGAGAGAGGGGAGGAGGAGGGCGCAGCCGGCCGGACTGGGAGGGAGCGCACTGAAGAGGGAGGGCAGGGAGGAGGGGCCAAGGAGAGCAGAGGGGAGGGAAGGATTCTTGAAGCCCAAGATAAACAAATTGTTCCTCTTCACGTGCGGGGTGGGGGGTGGGGGGTGGGGGGTGGGGGGTGGGAGCGAGCCAGCTCTGAGGCCTCCCCACCCCCACACCGGCTCTTTGTCACCGCCCGCCCTCCCGAGCGCCCGGCGACACTGGCACCACCC
Source organism: Uromys caudimaculatus (assembly GCA_028551405.1). NCBI lineage: Eukaryota > Metazoa > Chordata > Mammalia > Rodentia > Muridae > Uromys > Uromys caudimaculatus. The sequence continues at coordinate 34,460,896 of CM052704.1, forward strand.
CTGGCGCTCCGAGATCCGGAACGTGCGCGTCGCAACAGAAAGCACTCGGAGAGGGCGGCCGGCACCGGGCTCCACGCAGCCGGTGAAGGCACGGTGGGGAGAGCGGGCGCGCTCCGTGGAGAAGGCTATTACCGGGGCCCCAAACCTAGCGACACGGTGGGGGAGGGAGTGCAGACACCTTTCCCAAGCTTCCGGCCCCCCCCCCTCCTCTCCCAGGGAAGAAAGCTAGAGAACCCTAGAGAAGAGATAAGAGAAAGGATTCCACCCTCGGGGTTAGGGGTGGGATCGGCCCCTTCCTCCCCCTAGCACTTAAGCCATTGGCTGCGCATCCTCCCGCGAACCCACCCACCCGGCCATTTAAGCCTTTCTCCTCCCTGCTTTCCTCCACTCCTCCGGGCTCGTTACCCGTCGCTGGAAAGTTGGTGGATGCGAGGTGGGGGCAAGTTGAAGAAGAGGATAGGGGGCAATCCTAAGCCTTGAGACAGGGTCAGAGCACAGCTCTGGCTCCCCCCGAGCCGCGTCCCTCTGGACCCCTCGCAGCTGCCCCACCTGCCCTGCCACAGCCGCGGGTCTAGAGCGACGAGCGCAGCGCTCACGCGCCCCGCATCCGCGCGCGCCCCCACGAGTACGCGCGCGCAGCCACCCTCACTCGCATCTCACCCACTTCAAAGTTCATTCACAAAACTCTCAGACTTTCCCAAGCCCAAAGGAGAGGAAGTCAGGGACTCTTCCTTTCCCTCCTAAGGGTTCAGGGCCTGGCGCCCACTCAGAATGTGCGACAGCATCAATTTCTCCCTGCACTCGGCGGATGTGATGAGAGGGGTGGGCGAAAGGGGATCTATCTGGGGAGGCGCGCTGGTACGGTGAAAGGTGAAGGCGGGGCGCGGAGAGGAGCAGCGTGGTTTCTACTCCTGGGTTCACTCTCATTCGAATCGATTTCTAAGGCAAGGAGGGGGAAACTTTTCCTGCACCTCACTCTGGCACCAAAGCTCCCTCCTCCCCTTGGAGTCGTGACTGGCTTCTCTCCCTCTCATCCCTTCCTCCCCAAATCTGACAACCCTGACAGATTAACAGGTAGCGGTGGCGACGACAGCGTTTACCTTCAGAAAGTTGACGTTAACCCTTCGATTCCATCCTACCTCACCCCCAAGCCCCAGTGCAAATCAGACCCTCACAGCCCCCAAGCCAGAAACTCCACGCCCCCGACCCCAACGCGCACCCAGTGAGCCCTCACCATGATCAGCGTATGGTTCCTCTGCTCGGCTGAGGCAGCCTCCGCATCTTGCTGGGCTTTACTCGGGTGCTGCTGCTTGCCGGTGCCGGCGCCCGATTTCTTGGCTCTCTGCTCCAGGGTCCTCTGATAGAGGCTCACCGTGTCCCGGCGCTCCAGCTCCAGCTGCTCCACCTGAGCCTGCTGATACCTGTTCTCGCAGTTGACGTGGTGCCGCCGGCAGCCCTCGATGCGCTGGCGGAGCCGCTCGACTACGGTGCTGTGCTTGGGGACGGCCGCGGAGCTGCCGCCGGGGCCCCCGGAGCCGCCGCAGCCGCCGGCAGCGGGGTGATTGCCACTCGGAGCAACCGGAGTGCTATTGGAAGTATTCACGCCGATCCCGGCCCCGCCGAGGCTGCTGCTCAGGCTGCTGTTGATGCAGATACTACTACCATTCGCGGCAGTAGCGGGGGCTGCGAAATCCCCCATCCTGCTCCCGGGGCACACTATTTTGGAAGAACTTTTTTTTTAATCCACCCCCCTATCAGCCTCCTCTTGGGTCCAAGGATTAAAATAGTTTAAGTGGAACGCGGGGGAGACGCAAGCACATGGATGAAAACAGCGATCCCCACGGGGTGAAAAAAAAAGGGGGGAGAGATTTTTTGGGGTGTTTTTTGTTTCCGTAAAAAAACTGTAAAGATCGAGGGGAGAAAAGAGGGGGTGTTATCAGAATACCATCAGACACCTAGCAACAAATAGAATCCCAACAAACTGATACGGCAGCAGATCCGCTTGCAACTCAAGGGGAGATCCGCTCCTCGCCTGCCTCCTCTTAATAATCCATTATTTTCTAATAAATTCCAGGAGGTTTCCGGTGGTTGGCAAGCATTTTCTCCCTACGTACCGAAAAATACACCCCATGTACACACACGAGCGTATGCCTCCAGTGCGGACACGCGCGACACACACACTCACTCCACGCCGTATCGGAAAACGGCGAGCTTGCTTATTGCATTTTCCTTCCACAAAAAAGTTTTGGTGTTTATGCCGCCCCGTGTTCTCAAAGTACTTTGGCTGCTCAGTTGCATTTCACAGGAGCCTAGACATCGAGTCCTCGGGCTGGGCAAGTAAACACATGGACAGTCCGAGGCGACTGCAAAAGTAGATCGCTGGAGTCCTTTGCGAAACGCCGCGCGGAGAGCAGCCACTAACGCTCGGCCAGGCTGCCGCTGCCGCCGCCGCCTCCGCCACCATCACAATGATCAACTGCTCGCCGCCGCCGCCGCCGCCTCCTCCTCCTCCTCGCGCTCCTCCACCTCCTCCTCCTCCTCCATGCCAGCGGAGTGATATCAGGACGCGCGAGCTCAGTAAACACGGCAGCGGCGGCGGCTGGAGGCCGTGAGACGAGCCCGGGGACCCGGTGCAAAACCCGGCCCGGACTCTCCCCGGGCGGGAGCGGGCGCGGCGCGCACCGACCTGACTCCCGCCTCCCTTGCCGTCTCCCCCCACCCCCCGCCCTCCCCTTCCTCAACCCAGCAGCTCCCCAGGCTGGGAAGCCCGACCTGCCAGGAGGAGGAGGGAAAGCAAAGATTGGGGGAAAATCTTGGGAGTGGATCACCTTTTGACCTGTGTGTGTGTGTGCGTGTGCGTGTGCGTGTGTGTGTGTGCGTGTGCGTGTGTATGAGTGAGCACGCGGCGCGCGTGTATATGTGTGCGCGCGCGCGTGCGAGTGCGCGAGGACGTGCCAGGCTGGCTGCGTTTCCTCCTGCCCAGAGAGGTATCTAGCGAGCCCAAGTTGTTGTTATACATTTATGCATTATATTGCAGAACTGTGCATGACCAGACAGAAACATTGCAGCTTCCCAGCAGCTGTCGTTCCCACCCATGTGGAACGAAAAGGGTAAACGAGTGGCTTGTTTTTAAGACCCAGAGAAGACCCTGCTAGTGAACTCTTGCTCAAACTCTAGGACCCTCTTGGCCCAAATACTTAATTTTTTTTCTTATTTATTTATTTTTCTTATTTATTTCTTGGGAAGGAGGAGTGCCTAGGGCCACAGCGCACTCACGCTTAGAAGTCAGAAGACAGCTTTGTGGAGTCCTCTAAGATGGGTTCTAGGGTTTGAACCAAGGTTGTCAAGATCTGGGGCAGTCAGTCACCTTTACCTCCTAGAAATCTCATCAGTCTCAAAGTATCCATTTCTTAATGAACAGAAATTAGCAGTCAAAACAAAACCTTGGGATATTATTAATTTCTCTGTACATAACGACTGTGTTATTAGAACGATTATTGTTTTACTTATCCTTGAAAATTTTAAAAACAAGTAAGCGGGGACTTGGAGGTGAGACTAACAGTACATTTTAACAGACTGTTTTGAACACTAGGTGCTAATGACGGCAGTAATTAAGGGTCCTTCCTATATCAAGTGGAAAGATTGTAGATTTCATGCTTTAGAACTATCAGGGGGAAAAAACTGCATTTCACAGTTTGTTGTGACCAAAACAAAAACAAGCCCCCCCCCCCAAAAAAAAAAAAGGCAGGCATACCTTACTACTAGATATATTTCTATTTCAATGGATTCATCATAGCACAATTGAAATGGAGTAGCTGCAGAAAAGTAATCTCAAGTTTTGCTTTATTAGCGCACATTATCTACTCAGAAACTGAGCGGCTATCTGGCAAGAAGGGTTCAAACACCCTTGCCTCAGACTTACACCATTACCAAGAGAGTGCTGCAAAAATGAAAAGGCAGAAATTGCTAGCACTTCTGGAGTCCCTGGGCCACAGACCTCGCTAGTGAGGTGTTCGTGATCAGTCATTTTGTACTATCTCAACAGATCATATACAGTGAGTTTGGGGGGAGGAGTCAAAATACAGCCCTGTTTTCTAAAGAACCCAAGAATAAAAGGACTTTGGGCCTAATGTCTGAACTACAGGGTCTCTGGTTTCAAGACATGGCTATTCATTCTATTTTTTCTTGAAACTCAGACTTTTAATTTTTTTTCGTGGAGAATTTCCCACGCTGAGAAAACAAAAATAACAATCATTGCAGCATTATAAATTCCCATAAGTTAATTTTCTCATCTATCTTAAAAGGAAACTGAAAGTACATGGAAATTTGCATGCCTCTCTTTGGGGGACCAGTCTGTAGAGGAGTTTACTTTGTGACTGTACCCAGAGCTCCCCATGGTGAGTAGAGTGTTCTTGCATGGCTACAGCAAGTTGGGCCTGATTTTAGTGCATGGCGTGGGTCACATTCAAAAGAACAGATAGTTCATAAAATCCCTCTCTCACCTTTTCAACGTGGTGGCAATGGCAGTCACAAGCAGAAGTCTGAGAACACCAACTTGGACAGTACTCCACTGTGCATACTCGAGATCAGAGACACCATCGCAGCTGTGAAGGGAGGTTAGAAAAATCAGGAAGTGAGCAAGACTGGAGAATTGAACCACACAGGCTCGTCACCATAAAGTAGTGATGTTCTTTTACTGTAGTGACCTCAGCCAAAGCAGAGACCTTTGTCCTGGCTGCTTCTAGACCCTCTGATGCATCTCTGCAAGCTTGCCTAGGTTACTTGGAAGTCTTAGAGAAAGCCAAGTTCCAAGGGCAATGATTTAAGCCCTTTGTCATTACTGGGTATTGATAGTGTGAGCAACTTTGTCTTTTATTTGTGGATGCTATGGAGTGGATCTTTAGCTTAAGGGCTATAGACTCACCTGCAACACTTGATGGAATGAAAAACAAAAGTCATCTGAGATGTGGTGGGCATGGTGGCACACACCTTTAATTCCAGCACTTGGGAGGCAGAAGCAGGTGGATCTGAGTTCGAGGCCAACCTGGTCTACAGAATAAGTTCCCTATATAGCCAGAGCTACACAAACAAATCCTGTCCCAGAAATAAATGGATGCCTAGATAGATAGATAGATAGATAGATAGATAGATAGATAGATAGATAGATAGAAGATGGATGGATAGACAGACAGACAAACAGATGGGTGCATGTATAGTTGGATAGATGGATGGATGGAAGGAATCTGAGAGGCTGGAGGGAAGATGAGGAAGGTGGGCAGGATGTGATGATCGCACCCAGGGTGGTGCAGTCAGTAAACATGGGGACCTGGGTTTGATTTTCAGCAGCCACCTAAACACCAGGATGGAGGAGATGGAGGACCCTTGGTACTGGCTAGCTAGCTAGCCTAGGTTTTAATTAAGAAGCTGCAGGTCAATGAGAGACCCGATCTCAATGGCCATCATTACTGAGGCTGATGTTCAAGGTTGCCCTCTGGCTCCACCCATGTGGGATAGCTATAGTTCTATCCTCAGACTGTGTTGCCAGCTCTATGGATGCCAGCGAGAAGGAAGCACCATGAGTAAGCACCTGCTCCAGGTTGTCCTGTAGCTCTGGCTGTGAGCCCCATCTCCACAAACCGAATCACATTCTCTTTCCTTTGGTCAATTCTGTCATCTGTCCATATCCATCTGAGGATCCCAGCAACACAGTGACAAGAAAGACACCTTCACGTACACATTCAGTTCATAACCCACGCCGCCTCTCTGCTGTCAATGAATCCATAAAACTGGTTTCATCCTCGTACCCTGAAACAGGACTTTGGTGACTAAGTACAATAGAAACACTGCTGTTCTTATACAAATTAGCAAATATTTATAAGTCCTTAATGGAGTGGTGCATTCCTGCAGGCCTAGTCAACTATCAAGTAATACCACTGTTTCAATAATTCCACAAATATAGTGTGTGTGCCACACACTATCTCAGTGGATCAGGGCAGTGGGAGTTGTCACAGGATTAAGATGGAAAGGGTACGGTGACAAAGGAAACACTACCTGCTCAGAGGCCCAAGGAAGCTTTTCCAGAAAAATCCACCAGCACTTCCCTCTCACAGGCCTGTGAGCATAGAGAGTGTGGTAAGAGATGAGGCTGGGGCCTGGGAAATAAAACAGGAGCCAGCTTGTTCAAGGCTTTCCAGAAGTTCAGAGCCTGTCCTTGGGACACCAAGAACTGTTAAAAGAACTTCAGCTGAGAGGCCATGCTGGAGCCTGACAAATACAGAGGTGGATGCTCGCAGCCAACCATTGGACTGCCAATCATTGGACTGAACGTGGGGTCCCAGATGGAGGAGTTGGAGAAGGGACTGAAGAAGCTGAGGGGGTTTGCAGCCCCATGGAGAGAGCAACAGTGTCAACTAGCCTGACCTCCTGATGCTCCCGGAGACTGGACCACCAACCAAAGAATACACATGGAGGGACCCATGGTTCAGACCACATATGTGGCAGAGAAGGGCCTTGTTGGCCATCAGGGGGAAGAGAGGCCCTTGGGCCTGAGGGTGTTAGATGCCCCAGTGTAGGGGAATGCTAGGGAGGGAAGACTGGAGTGGGTAGGTGGGTGGGGAGCACCCTCATAGAGGCAGGGGGAGGGGAGATGGGGTAGGGAGTTTCCAAAGGGGAAAACATTTGAAATGTAAATAAAGTAATTATCCAAAAAATAAAAAATAAAAATAAATAAATAAATAAATAAAAGAAAGAAAACAGATCAAGCAAGCCACCAAGGAGGAAGCCTGTAAGCAGAGTTCCTCCATGGTCTCTGCCTCAGTTCTTGTCTTAACTTCCTACGTAGAGATCCTGTCTTGACTTCCCTCTGTGATAAACTATGACATGGAAGTGTAAGTCCAATAAACCCTTCCCCCTCCCCCCCAAAAAAAAGAACTTCAGCCAATTCACACTTTTTTACTGTGGTCTTTTTTCAAAAGCATGTTCTAGAAATCCCGGTTCTATCAGATGCTTCACCAAAAAAAGAGTCTGATCCAAGTAGGTTTCGGACATGGTCTCCTGGTATCTCTCTTGGAGATTCATTACCACCTTGCAGGGTCCAAGAAATCTTACAGCAAAGCATATTTAATTTTGTTGAGCCCAAATCCTGTTACATCTCACAGAACCCCGCAGAAAGCTCTGTGCAAGACCATGATACCTGCTGAGAATGCATCACAATAGCCGGACCCTGCCTAGCATGCACGAGACCCTGGGCTCAGTCCTCCGCAGCACCTCAGGAAGGAAGAGAAGGGTGTGTATAGGTAGGGAATCGATGGAGTTCTATGTATTTTATTTTAAAATGTGTGTGTCATATGTGCACATGTATGTGTAGATATGTTTGTGTGTATGTGTGGTATATGCACAGGGGTGTGTTTGACCAGTGTCCAGAAGCCAGAGAAGGATGCCAGGTGTTCTGCTCCATCACTCTCCCTAGAGAAATGGTCTCCTGCTGAACCTGTAGTTAAGTTGGAAGTCAGCAAGCCCCAGCCAACCTCTAGGCTCCATTCCCCCACAAGGCTGAAACTGCAGACACAGGCAGGATCACAGGCCTGCTTTTTTTACATGGTTGCTAGGATTTGAACTCAGACCCTCAGGTTTGCACTGCAAGTCCTCTGAGCTGCCTAGCCATCTCCCTACCCCTCAAAGGTAGTTAGTTTAAATCCACCCACATTCACAATTGCCAGGGGTGTAGTCTGAGCCAGAGCTCACACTCCCCTCGTGATGTCAGCGTTCTTAACAAGCAGGGCCAAGGCCCTTTAGTCACTTCTGCTGGATGTGTTGAACTTTGACCTTAAAGTAGGGAGGAAGTAGATCCGTAAAACAGAAATCCCAGAGGGGAGAATTTGCTAGCCTCTTCCAACACGGCCCTCTGAGTATATTGATACCTACCTCCATGTAACAAAACCTCCTTAAGAGGGATTCGGCCAGCCTTATTTAATTGGACCCTTAATTATGGGTTGTCTTTTAATATGAAAGGTTACCTTACGTTGGAAGCTTGTGTTCTGTCTGGAATAACAAATACAGGCCTCCTGGAGCAATTTCAATCATTTCCTTGCGCCTAGTAAGCCAACTGCAATTGAAAGACCCATGGACCAGGGCTCTTTCAAAGTTTGTTTCCTTAATAGGTAAATATTCCTTGCAGGATCCCATTTACATTATTAATTTTTAGTTTTTAACTAAGAAAGTGTTTCAGGGGTCCTAGACTTTGCCATAAATTTCAAGAGGAATATGAGTTGGTGGATTATTTTCTTGTTCATGCATTTTAATATGTATGTAATGGCTTTATAGTTATTATGGGAAAGGTTATCTGAAGTCCATGATGGAGAAAGTTTTTAAAAGCTTTTTCAATCTGTTTCACATATTCCTCTTTTGGGTGCTGGATCGTCTGATATAACAAGGCGCCTGGCCTGTGAAAGGTCTGGTTCCAATTGTAGATGCTGAAGAATATGTTTATGATATATAGTCTATGTTTGTGATATATAGTCTATGGCCAGCTAAACTATTACCTTCGGAAACTACTAATTTTAATCTTTAACAGTAGCTGAAAATATGTCCTATTCCCCCATTACACTGGTGAGGAAACCGAGGCTCAGAGAACTTAAGAAAATTTCCCTAAACTACTCAGAGACTCGAGTTCCAGAAAGCAGATTTGAACTCTGACATTCTAACCCTGGAGCACAGAACAGCAAACGGAATGCGGAACAGGTTCCGGAGTTGAAAGTTCAGCATTCATACACAGCACCTATTGCTCTGCTGTCTCGTCCCATGACGATGAGTCTGTTCTGAGTCAAGGTTAAGGCCGAGGCACAGGTTTTTGCAGAAAGCTGTCTCTTTTGCTCCAGTCAAATCCGGGGCACTCCTATCTTCGAATTTAGGGGATTTGGTTGCGTTCTATCATTTTCCTATTTAACAAACTTCAATTTTTGCTTATTAAACTTTGTGCCCACTTCTAGGCCTGACTAGGAAGGAGTAGCATAGCTGTGGGGGAAGGCATGAAGCCACAGTTCATCAAAGTCACAACATGAGAGGAGACTGCGGCCAGGGAAGGGAAGTGTCCCTGAGGGTTTCAATCCTGTGCTGTCATTCTTTACGAATTATTCCAATGCAATCTAAGAAAATCAGAATAGGCTATGATTTATTTATCTAAATGCTGTTCCCTGGCGGCCTCGGGGATCCTATAAATTGCTTTGGAGAGGTGCCAGGGTGGAAGGGAGGCAAAGCAGAGCAGACTCTCATAGATGCCCATATGCCATCCTAGTGTATGTTGGGAGATGGAGGGAGTTCATGTTTGTGGCACACCATGGTAGGTACTGCCTATTTGGTGAACACCCCACCACCACCAATCCCATTACCTCTAAGTACAGGTAAAGCAGAGTAGGCTCAAATGTGCTGTTAGTTTTCAGGGATGCACCCAGACCCTCAGTTTTATGTGAAAAGGGTATCCAGATCTAGTAAGCAGTTATGATTTGATGGGTCCATGGACTTCATTCATCTCTAGTGAACAGGGGAGGGACCTATTTGAGAGCTGAAACAAGTAGCTGAGGATTGTACAAACCTCAGATACTTGACGGTTGACACAATCTACTACAGGTTAAGTTTGTGTCCTCCTACTTACACGTTGAGACCCTAATCGTCAACAAGTGTGATGGTATTCAGATATAGATTTGAGTGGAGGTAATTAAATCATGAGAGTGGGGCCTCATTGGACAACAGGATTAGTTAGAAGAAGACACCCAAGGTCTGGAAAGATGGCTCAGCAGTTAAGCGCACATGCTGCTCTTACAGAAGACCCAGGTTCAGTTTCCCAGTACCAATATAAGGCAGCCACAATTGCCTATAATTCCAGCTCCAGGGGGTATCTGGCCTCTCTGGCCTGGCCTGTTCAGTCACTGGCATACAGGTGCACATACTCACACAGACAGACACAATCCCATCCATGAATACTTTAAAATAGTAAAACTCAATTTTTCTAGGAGCTAACCTGAGAGAATTCCCTGTCCTTCTCTCTCTCTCTCTCTCTCTCTCTCTCTCTCTCTCTCTCTCTCTCTCTCTCTCTTAAACCAGAAATGAGGCTCTTACCTCCCACATTGCAGCCTACGTCTTGACTTTGGACTTCCTGGCTCTCAGATCCATGAGGAATAAATATCTGTCATTCAAGTCACCCAGTGTATGACATTTCTCCATGTGTTTAAAGGCATTTGTTTATCTAGGGTGGGGGAGATGGACACACACACCATAGCACCCATATGGAGATCCAAGGCTAATCTTTCAGTTTTGGTTCCCTGCTTCCAACATGAGGATCTCAAGGGTCAAACTCAGATAGACAATTAGCTTCAAGCTCCCTTACCTGTGGGAACACCTCGTGAGCCCAGTAGTGTCTTTATTAGGGTAGTCCATCATGACAGAAGCTCAGGAACACACCAGAGAAAACACTGCTTTGCTCAGTACTTCCATTGTATAGATGGGAAAATCCTATCAGGCCCCAGAATGTGGTTCAGTGCTCAATGCTGCTTAGCATGCAGAAGACCTATCTCAACACCATACAGGGAAAGTTTACAAGATCAAACACAAAGCCTGTGTCTGAACACCTTCCCGGTGTGTCATTATCTCATCCGAGTGCTATACTATGGGAGTCAAAGGGCCACATAGCCTTCTCTCTCTCTGCTAATGTCATTCATTCTATTTACTGTTTACTAGTGCAGGATCACAAGTCCTGCGCTAGGAGACAGAATACACATATACACATGAAATAAGTGTTTCCTCGTCCAGGAAACCTCCCAGACTAATGGTGGGTAGGAACTGTGGGTGACAGGACACTGAAAGCACTTGTAAAGGGAGATTAGGGGGAAAGAGCCGAAGCTCGGTTAGAAAGACATCTTGTAGTAAAGGAGAGGTAACAACAGCCAGATGCCAGGTAGCGCTTGGCTCACTATGTGATGGAGGCTCGCCCAGGCGTGTCTGTCTAATGGCTTGCTGCTGCTCTCCCATTTTAACATTGGAACAAAGCCTGGGCAACATCGGTTTGTCTCTGCACAAGCTGCATTCTTCATGTTGGCTCCGGTAGACAGTCTAGGTCAGCGGATTTGAAGAGGCCTTGAGCCCTAAGAATTCCTTCATTGGGCCCCAGGGACCTACAGTGAGGAGATCTGACCCTTCTTCAACTCAACTGCTTTCTTCAAACTGAGTGAGATTGTTTTTAGTTGATTCTCCAGCTTAGAGTCTGAAAGTAGTGTGCACCTCTCCCCCATTTGTGTGGAGATGTATGTGTACATATGTGGACCTGTGTGAAGTCAGAGAACAACCATGGGTGTTCTTCATCAGGTGCCATGAACTTTGTTTTAGGGGATAGCATCTTTCACTGGCTTGAAAATCACCAAATAGGCTAGGGTGTCTGACCAGCAAGGAATCTACCTGTCTCCGTCTCTCCAGCTGTGAGATTACAAGACTCCATCACTATACCTGGCATTTTTAACATGGGTCCTTCTCCACAGTAAACACTAGTTTGGGGCTAGGTACTGATGTAGCTCTGTTAGCAACATATTCAGTTAGCATGCACAAAGCCCTGTGTTCAGTCTCCAGACATCGTGGTGAACACCCGTCATCTTATCCCTCAGGAAGAAGAAAGAAAGATCAAAAGTTCAAGACCACCTTCAACTGTATAGTGAGCTCAAGGCCAGCCTGGGGGACCTGAGTCTTTGCATCAGAACAAAACTAGAAACATTAGTTTGTTTTTTATGCAGGGTGTTGGGTGGCAGGGGAGGTGAGGAGAGGTTGTCATATTGCTTTGTTTTGTTTCTAGTTACATTACTTAGCTTTAAATATCTTTATCTTGGGCTTCCTAATGACCTTGCCCCCGTGTTGGTAGCAGGGTGCCATGAATCTTTTATAATCATCCCACCTACCTGCACAGCCTGGGGTAGCTGGCAGAGGTCTAGGATGGCTAAACACTCCCTGGCCCTCGGGGCATGCCAGTCACCAGCCACATTGCCTTAAACTTAGAGACTGGTTACAAGATGAAAGGGACTCTGGTTGGTTCCATTAAAGTCCTCCTTGGGAATTTTGATGAGGTTACCAGAAAAACGATTTCCCCTCCCCCAGAAGCAGTGGAATGTCTAAGGTTAAAGCTGCTTGGGCCCAGTTTTAACTCCAGCATAAAGAAGGCCAGCCTGCACACCAAGCCAACCCAGGAGAGAACAGAGCCGAGATGGGAAGCAGGTCCAGGGCATCTCTGCCGACTAGATCTACTGGGCAGAAGAACAGGTACACAAACGTTCTTCCACAGAAGGCAGTGGTTCTCCATCTTCTCTCTCTCTCTCTGAAGTGTGTGCATGCATGTGGGATGACTGAAGTGCCTGACATTTTGGGACTGGCTAAATAAATTGTATTGTACCTAAAGAATGGACACTATAAATGAATAATGAAATAACAATTAAAAAATGATCATGGAAACCAACTCATAAATCATTGCTTTACTTAACACAGGAAAAAACATTAAAACAATGAAGGCTGCAGTTGGGGGACTGGATAACTCATAAGAAGACACATAAAGCAGCTGCTATCATGGCCATAAAGAGCAAGTTGATCTTAAACACTTTGGTGGGAATGTCGATCAGCAGAGTAACGGGAGACAGACAGCATGGTGAGCTGCAAGTTCAAGGCCAGCCTAGGGAACTTAGCGAGAGACAGTGTCAAGACAAAAGAGGAAGGCAAGTGGTCGTGTGTGCCTTTAATCCCAGCACTCAGGAGGCAGAGGCAGAAGAATCTCTGTGAGTTCGAGGCCAGCCTGGTATACGTAGAAAATTGCAGACCAGTCATGGCTACTTAATAAGAACCTATCTCAAAAGAAACTAAACTACAGGAAAGAGGGCTGGAGATGTGTAGCTCAGTTGTAGGACAACTGCCTAGCGTGCAGATGACTCTAGGTTCAACTCCCAGCTCAGCAAAGAGGAAAAAGAGAAAGAACAAAAGACAGAAACCAACTCTATACCACAATGCAGCAACTCCACTAATAAGTATGCAAAGGAGCCCTGAACGGCACGGAAGCAAGCCAAATGTTCGTGGATGGATAAAGAAAGAAATCCTGTTACACAGAATACGATTCAGCTGAGAAAAGGAAGCCCAGTTTGTGACAGACCCCAGTGAAACCCAGGCTCAGTTTGTTTTCTTCACTCTGGGATCCTAGCCCATGGAATGGGGCCGCCTACAGTTGGCGAGGGTGTCTTGCCTCCTCAATTAACCTAACCCAGAAGCTCCCCCACAGACACACTCAGAGGTTTGCCTTCTGGGGGTTCCTAGGTCTTGTCAAGTTGGCTATCAATATTAACCACCATAGAACTGAATGTCATTACTGTGGGTCTCAGCCTCCAGACTGAGACACCCTGTTGGCTTTCTGGTTTCCATCTATTTATTTATTTATTTTAATTAAAATAAAATTTTTATATAATCTATCTGATCACAGTTTCCCCTCCCTAACTCTTCCTAGATCCTCTACCTCCCTACCCATCCAAATCCACGCCCTTTCTTCTTCTCATTAGAACACAAACAGGCATCAAAAATAAAATAATAAGATATTTCATCCTACCATTCTGAGGATTTGGGGACTTACAGCTTCATCAACCACTTAGCTACTGTTTCTAAGCACATATATGTGTTCATATGTATGTGCGTGTTCATGGACACACACACACACACACACACACACACACACACACACACAACATGACCACCATTTACCTTGTGTCTTGCTGCAACATAGACTAAAACCACTTCCATCTTCTCCTGGACTACTGCAGCTGTCTGCCTTGCAACAGCTTTCTTGCTTTTTATAAGCAATTGTCATGCATCAGCCTCAAAGCCTTCTCAGAGGAGTGAGATCGTGGCTGTCCTCTGCTCAGAACCTATAGATGGCTCCTATCTCATTTAAAGGGAGACACCATTCTACCTCCGTGGTTCCATTTCTTACCACTCCTCCTCCACTTTGCTTCCCAGCCCCTGGCCTTTCCCCCTGACAGACCTGGGAAGGCTGTGTGGAAACACCACAGTCCCAGATGACTGCAAGGCCCAGGCCTCACTTTCCTCAGACCCCTCCCTGTTCCCCTCCCTGAACATGTCCTCACCATCCTTGGACTCACATTTTATTGCCAATCCTAAGCACATCTTATGTCATCTGTCTTCTGTCCTAGTTAGGTTTCTACTCCTGGAATAAACACCATGACAAAAGCAACTTGGGGAAGAAACAGTTGACTTCGCCTTACAGTCCATCATGAAGGGAAAGACAGGACAGGAACTCCAGGCAGGAACCGGGAGGCAGGAACTGAAGCAGAGGCCACGGAGGAATTCTGTTTCCTGCCTTGCTTTCTGTGGCTTGCTCGGCCTGCTTTCTTATTGAATCTCCTTACTCAGGGGCAGCCCCAGTCACAGTGGGCCAAGTCCCCCCACATTAATCATTAATCAAGAAAATAGTCCAATAGGCTTGTTTGCCTACAGGTTACTGTGAAGGAGATCATTTCTCAATAAAGTTCTCTCTACCTAGATATGCCTAGGTTTGTGTCAAGTTGGCAAACGCCAATCAGTCAGCATGCCCTTTGAGCCCACTTCTGGAATGGGAGGCCATGAAAGTTGAAGTTACCTTGTTTCTCTGGCCCCTGCACAGGAAGCAGAGGCAGGCACTCCTGGCTCATGTCTAGACTGAGTTTCTTTCTTTGCAATGAAGAACATTAGACACTTTGGGTGGAGTGTTAGCTCATTTTTATTGATTGTGCACTACTAATTGGGCACTATGCTACATATATTGCATAAATTGACTCATTTGGTTCACACAACTATTGAGAAGGTATGTAGCTTTCTCTGAATGAGGAAACTGAGGAAAGATCAGGAAGCTGGCTGCCAGCCCAGGCTGACTCTATATCTGCACATAACTGCTGCATCTTCAGTTAGAAAGAATTCCTGCAAAGTCATTAAGAAACACTGAGAGGAGGCATTCTGGGGAAACAACTCAGTGGGAAAAGAGGACTAGAGTTTAGATCTCCGACACCCATATAAAAAGCTGCCTGTAATCCCAGCATGCAATGCAATGGTAACTCTGGCTTCAGTGAGAGGCCCTGCCTTAATATAGAAGGTGGAGAGTGACTGAGGAAGACACAGGTTGTCAACCTTGAACCTCACATGCATTGTACATATGTGCCAAAAATAAAAGAAGAAAAGAAACATTGAAGAGCGTTAAGAATTGAACAAGATTTATTCCCTAAATTTATTTTTTTTTCAGGGATTAAAAATAGCTCCCACCATGGAGAAACCCACCCCCTTCCATTGGGATGCAGAGAGCAAGGAGCACATGCAGAAGTCAGCTCTCTTCCCAGCTCCCATTGCGATGCCACTGATAAAGAAGTTTAGCTGAGACCAAGGAGTTAAAGGCAATGACTTGTGGATGTTCACTTACACGTGTATACATTGTAAATGTGCTTGGAGTCGAACGAGCCCATTTGAAGATGAAGGCAATTCTTTTTACCCTGTGGATTTATTCAAGTTTATAACCACAAATTATTCTTCAAGCATCTGTAGAGACATACCAGGGACAGTTCCAGCACATTCTTTCATCAGCTTCCATTCTTACCTATCAGGAATTGGAACTACTGTGTCACAGCAATGTGGGGCTAACTGCTACAGTCAGAGAGACCTGGGTTCAAATCCCAGCCCCAGCATCTTTGACCGCATCATCTCGGCTAAGTCACTAGCAAAGCATCACAAAGGAAGTACTTGTGGTTGGGGAAGTTATAAAACTGTGATTTTTCTCGACTATGGTTTTGCAGGTAAGAGAAACTTTAAGTAGAGTTTCACTTAGCTGTCAAGAGCTTGCTCATATTTTAGTGTTTTGAAAGAAGGCAAGTTGAGTCAACAAGTTTCAACTTGAGTGCTTAGTCCTCTGATGAAGTCACAGGGCCTTCCACTCACAATTAGACATCATAACAGAACTATTAAAAGAACTCCGATTGACGAATCTGTTGCTTCTGTTTCCTTATGGGGCTCTCTGGGAAAGCTGCCCATGCACAGAGAGCTCCTTTGGCTGTCTTCCTGTGTCTTTCAAGCCCGTCGAACCACCTTCTTAAATACTCATAATGGTCCACAGGGTTGCTGAATTCGTTTATAACATGTCAGAAGTAAAAAAAAAAAAAAATGCACTACTGCTAAACTTATTACACAGTGTGGACCATCTCAGAGTTTCCACGTGGACCAAATATTTGTGCTATTTGTGGGCTTTTTGCTAACGTTACAGCAGGAGATGGGAGGAGTAGTGCTGGTTCTGCCTGATGATGGGCACTGGAGCTTGACTAGCCATTTAGCTATCTGTATCTCTGTCTGTCTGTATCATCGTTCAGTTCCAAAATAAAATTACTTCTCATTAGTAAAGCTAATCAACAATCACAACAAAAAATTTCCTCACTGGGTGTAGATCTAAAGTGGAGGAGATAGGGACCATTTAGGGAGGTAGTAAACATGGGGGAAATCCTGTTATCCTGCTGTAAGCACTGCGCTAGAATCAGAGAGAGAGGGAGGGAGGGGGAAGGAGGGAGGGGGAAGGAGAGAGGGAGAGACAGAGAGAGAATATACAACAACATGAGCTACTTCCTGAAAAGATGTCTGAACTGTGTTGAGAACCAGGATGTTAGTCTCCATTGTCAACAGGACTGACTTTACAATTACCAAGGAAACACACATCTGGATTTGTCTACTTCCAGATAGGTTTAGCTATGGAGGGAGGACCCAATTTTTATGTGGGTGGTAGCATCCCCTGGGATGCAGGTCTCAGACAGAATAAAGAGAAGAGAGTGAGCTGAGCACAAGCATTCATTTGTCTTTGCTTCCTGACTGCAGATGTCATGTGACCATCCACCTCATGCTCCTGGACAGTAGTTTCCCTATTAGGACTAGCTGTACCCCTCCGAACTGTGATCCAGAATAAAAATGGCTCTTGTCATAGGGATTAGAAAAATGACTACTATAAGAAACATAACATCTAAATGGAGATGTTAGTGTGTGTATAAGAAGTCCATCCCGTGGTCCTCTTGCCCCTCATTCTCTGCATGGCCTTGAAATCGAAAGCCACCGCGAGATTCAGTCCTCTAATATTTCAGAGGTGGCTCTGGTCTTCATAAGGCATGGGACTTTTTGAGGACTTTAGAGTCCTCTGAGATAAAGGATACACACTGAGCCTGAGCTCCTGGTGGGGCAGAACTAATGAAGTGTTCTAGGTAAAAACCAAGGCGCCCTTGGGAGCCACGGAAGCTAAGTGGCTGTGTTCTGAGTGTGAAGGGAGCCGCTTGGCAAGAGGCTTCTTTTGGAGAACAAATCTATCCTGAACATCCTTTCGGGGGCCCTTTGTTGGGGCCCTTTACCTGGAGTCTGAGTTGCTCTCTGCCAGGCGCTGCTGAAGAGTTTCTCATGGCTCAGCCAGCTGTATTCTGGATGCTCAGAGCACCTACGTGCTTCCTGGTAGGACCCACGCAAGGGCTACCAAGCTGCCTGCCTGTTCCTGCAGTGAGGATGCTCCGGGGTGACAGACCAGAAAGCCCTACCAAAGACACATTTGCTACAGATCCTTGTTACTGGATGGAATGATACTTACACAACTAAGTTAAATTGAATGATTTAAATAACTATTACAGGGCTGGTGAGTTGGCCCTGTGGTTAAAGGCGCTTGCTACCAAGCCTAGTGAACCAAGTTTAATCCTTGGGACCCACACGATGGGAGCAACTGACCCCCAAAAGTTGCTCTGTGGCTTCCACATGCTTGCCAGGGCAGCATGCTCACGCTTATAGATACACATACAATAAATCAATGTTAAAAAAAAAACAAACAAGTTTTACTATCTCAAAATGTAGGGCTTGAAGTTTGTCTACTCTGTATGTGAGGTTTTTTTACATGACTGAGCAATTATTTATAAAAATCAACAGCAACAAATGCATAGTTTTCAGATGAAGTCCATATAAAAAGAACAGACTAAAACTTTTGAAAAAAAAATTAGATTATTTGGAATAAAATATCAGCCAAAATCAGAGGTGGAAGTTAGCATTGAGGGGTTCACACAGAAGGAGCACAGGCAGAAATAAGAGAAAAAAGTTTTGAGTCATAATAGATTAAGAGGTTCCAAAGCAAATCTAGAGAAGGATCTAAGCGGAAATGGGCGAAAGTAATCATGAAGTAACATTTAAGGAGAAAACGGGCAAGAATTTCCCCAAACTGAAAGTTCAGGTCCACACTGCCTGGAGACTGGAATGCATCAACAGCAAATGGGATCCCCAAGCTCCTAGAGAGAAAAGGCAGGTGATCTACAATGGATAGCAACAATGTATCTAATAGCATCATCATCAACAAGTAGAATACTTTTTCAGACTGCTCTAGAAGAATAGTCTCCAATCTGCCTGCATTGTCATAAGAACCTCAAATGGACAAGTGGACAAATGGAAGACCTGGAAGCATCCCCCATCGCCCAGGCCATTGAATGAGTAACTTGAGAGTAAAATGTCTACTTAGCACCTCAGGCAACAGTACAACGAGGCAGACACAGTTTTCAGCCCACGTTACTGTAAGAACGCTGAGGCACAGACAGATTAGGTTCTCAGAGCTGGTGAGAAGCAGGATTTGAATTGGACAGCCTGGGCGATGCAGAGTGAAAGAAACAACGGTAGGAAAAGAAGCTAATGAAAACACATGGATGCCGGTTAGTTAACCATAGACTGAACAGGAAGAGCATGATTTGTTCTGTAAGTAGCTAAATTATGCCTCTTGGTGTGTTTAGGGAGAGGGTCACAAAGGGTAACTTCAAAGTTTTTGTGGGAATGCATAGCTGGGCATGTGGGTGCACACTTGAATCCCAGCATTTGGAAGGTGAAAGCAAGAGGGTGTTGGGTTCAAAGCCAGCCTGTGCTGCATAGCAAGACTCCATATAAATAATAACGAGTTGATAGATAATTTAAATGGTAAGTTAAAGTTATAGTTGTTTATCTTTAAAATGTAAGTGTAACGCAATAAGGATAGAGCTGTAATGTGTAGCTTCCAAGTCAAAAGGGGAAAATTAAACATGGTTCACATTTACAATTCAACAAGCTAAAGAAGCAGGAGCATCATTATGAAAAAGAAAAAAATTGTTAAAAGAATAAAATACTTAGGAAGATAATTTCAAGCATCAATAATTGTAATAAAAATATGAATTACAGAGCAAGCAAGATGGCTGAGCAGATAAAGATGCTTGCAGCCAAGTCTGATAACCTGAGTTTCTTCCCAGGACCCTCATGGCAGATGGAAAGAACCAACTCCTGTGATACGTCCTGACCTCTCTAGGTATGCTGTGGCATGAGCGTGTGCACACACACATAAACACACACCAGTCACACACACACCAGTCACACACAGAGACACACACACATAAACACACACCAGTGACACACAGACACACACACACACCAGTCACACACACACATAAACACACATCAGTCACACACAGACACACACACACAACCAGTCACACACACACACCAATCACACACACATAAGCACACCAGACACACACACAGACATACACATAAACACACCAGTCTCACACACACACACACACCAGTCACACACAGACACACATACCAGTCACACACACACACACACACACACATACACACCAGTCACACACACACATAAACACACACCAGTACACACACACACCAGTCACACACAGAGACACACACACATAAACACACACCAGTCACACACGCAGACATACACATAAACACACCAGTCACACACACTCATGCACACGCACATGTGCATGCGTGCGTGTGCGCACGCACACACACACACACACACAAGTGTGTGCATGCACGAGTGCCCTAAATGAAAAAATACTCCAATTGAAACTATGTGTCCAGATACTTAGGAAGGTAAGGAAAATTGAAGCACTGGTGGGTATTTGTAAAAAAGTAACATTGTAGAAATGATACTTATCATGTAGAAGGACTTTTCTTACTCCTGTGATGGGAGAACTGTTATTTAACATTGAGCCTTTTCTTAATTGCATTCTAGAGATTTATTAATATTTAGCATTTGGCAATCTTAAAATTTCTCCTCTCTAAGATTTAGGATGGATTATTTTCAGAATGATTTCCCAGCCAGCCTTCTAACCGGTCCTCTAGCCCAGATTTTTTAAAAATCACTTATCATACATTTATTTCTTTGTGTGTGTGTGTGTGTGTGTGTGTGTGTGTGTGTGTGTGTGTGTGTTGGTGTGGGGGTAGGGGATGGGTGTGCATGTGGAGGTCAGAGAACAACTTTTCTGAAATCATTTTTCTTCTTCCACTCAGGTGCTGAGGTAGGGTCTCCCTGTTTTCTGCCTCTGAGCAGAGTGTCTTGTTCTTTTGCCTCTTCTTCCCACTTCCCTGTGGGAATTCTGGGATTACAGATGGTCCCTCTGCATCAGGTTACAATGTGTATTATGGTGACCCAACTTGTACAGCCCGGCTTATTGTAGCAAGTGCTCTTACCAGCTGAGATGTCTCCCCATCTACATTTTAAAATGTAGCACACAGACCACTCTATTAGCCAGGGAAATAATTTTATTGTCTGTGCAATAAATGTGGAGCCAAACTGTAATTCTCTTTAGTGATCAATACCATGGGTTTCTGGTTCTGGATCTGACGATGCACATTTTTTTTCAGTTTCTGTGAAAAGGGTTGCTTTTTAGTTGTAATGGCATTCTCTCTCTCTCTCTCTCTCTCTCTCTCTCTCTCTCTCTCTCGTTTTACACTTATTTATTTATTATTTGTGTGCACGTATTTGTGAAGGTTCAGAAATCAGTTTTAGGAGTTAGTTCTCTCTCTCCACAATGTGGGTCACTGGAATCCGGCTCAGACTGGCAGAAGCAGTGGCAAGACTCCTACCCTCTGAGCCGTCTTGCTGGCCCTCTCTAACAACATTCTCAGAGGATTTTCATGGTCTCACTGTCTTGACTGCAAGGCGTCAAAGATCCTTGAATGAACCACCTGCAAATTGAGATCTTTGGGTAGCTTTGGGCACTCTCACTTCCAGGTGGGGGTGAGGGGGTGGTGTATAGAATCTACCCCCAAGGCAACCTCCTTTACAGTTTTAACGCTCTGCCCTCCTCTCTTGCCACAAATCCCTGGACTTCTAATCTTTTTCTCTATCTCTGTAATTTTGTTATTTCAAGAATGTTATATAAATGACTTCAGACCGTATGTATCAATTTTATCCCAGCTTTTTTCTGTTGTTTCATTTATTACTATCTCTCTCCATCTCCCTCCCTCCGTTCCTCCCTCCCTCTCAATTCTTTTTCCTAGTTATGATCTACTGTGTTTTTTTAATCCATTTGTTCACTGAAGGACAATTGAATAGCTTCTGTCCGGGCCTGGATTAAGCATAAATAAAGCCTCTATGGACATTCACACACCCCTTTCTTTAAGTTTATAACTTCTCTTCACCTGACCAATGCCCAGGGGTACAATTGCCTATTCATAGGGAAAGTATATGTTTAATTTTAAAATAAACTGCCAGACAGTTTTCCAGGGTGGCTGTAGCATTTAGCATTCCTGGCAGAGATGTACAAATGATTTTGTTTCTTGCATTCTTGCTGTTATTTGGAATGCGCATAATTCTGATAGATATATGGTACTGTCTCACTGTGGTTTGGTTTGGTTTCTTCAGTGGCTGATAGTGTTGGACATCGTGTGTGTGTGTGTGTGTGTGTGTGTGTGTGTGTGTGTGTGTGTGTGTCTGTGTCTGTGTCTGTGTCTGTGTCTGTGTGTGTCTGTGTTGGTGTGAATGTGTGTGTGTTGGTGTGAAAGTATGTATGCACACGCACATACCTGCATGTGTGTGTCCCATTTGTATGGTCTTTGTGATGTGTCTTGTGTCTCTTGAACCTTTTAACTCAACTGTGTGGATTTACTGTTAAATTTTGGGAATTCTGTTATGTATTCCAGATACAAGTCATTGTAGTATGCTTGCTTTGCAAGCATTCTCTTCCTATTTATGATTTATCTTTTCATTTCTTAAGAGAGTCCTTTCCTGAGTTTTTGATCTTAGAGCATAAGCCATTGATGTTCTGTTCAGGAACTTTTCCCCTGTGCCCATGTGTTCGAGACTTTTCCCCACTTTCTCTTCTATTAGATTCAGTGTATCTGGTTTTATGTGGAGGTCCTTGATCCACTTGGACTTGAGCTTTGTACAGGTGACAGCAGATGCTGGCGAGGATGTGGAGAAAGAGGAGCACTCCTCCATTGTTGGTGGGATTGCAAGCTGGTACAACCACTCTGGAAATCAGTTTGGCAGACCCTCAGAAAATTGGACATAGTACTACCTGAGGACCCAGCTATTCCACTCCTGGGCATATACCCAGAAGATGCTCCAACATGTAATAAGAACACATGCTTCACTATGTTCATAGCAGCCATATTCATAATAGCCACAAGCTGGAAAAACCCAGATGTCCCTCAACAGAGCAATGGATACAGAAAATGTGGTACATTTACACAATGGAATACTACTCGGCTATTAAAAACGACTTCATGAAATTCGAAGGCAAATGGATGGAACTTGAAAATATCATCCTGAGTGAGGTAACTCAGTCACAAAAGAACAAACACACTATGTACTCACTGATAAGTGGATATTAGCCCAAAAGCTCAGAATACCCAAGATTCAATTCACAGACCATATGAAGCCTAAGAAGAAGGAAGACCAAAATGTGGATGCTTCAGTGTTTCTTAGAAGGTTGAACAAAATACTCACAGGAGGAAATATGGAGACAAAGTGTGGAGCACAGACTGAAGGAAAGGCCATCCAGAGGCTGCCCACCTGGGAATACATCCACCAAACCCGGATGTCATTATGGATGCTGGGAAGTGCTTGCTGATGGAAGCATGATAAGCTGTCTCCTGAGAGCTCAGGCAGAGCCTGACAAATACAGAGGCGGATGCTCGGAAGCCAACCATTGGACTGAGCATGGGGTCCTCAATGGAAGAATTGGAGAAGGGACTGAAGGAGCTGAGGGGGTTTTCAGTCCCATGGAGGGAGCAACAGTGTCAACTGGCTAGACACTCCCCCCCCCCCAGGGCTCTCGGAAACTGGACCACCGACCAAAGAATACCTATGGAGGGACCCATGGCTCCGGCCACATATGTGGCAAAGGAGGGCCTTGTTGGACATCAGTGGGAGGAGAGGCCCTTGGGCCTGAGGGTGTTCGGTGCCCAGGTGTAGGGGAATGTCAGGCAGGAAGACAGAAGTGGGTGGGCATGTGGGGGGAGCACCCTCATAGAGGCAGGAGGAGGGGCGATGGGATAGGGGGTTTCTGAAGGGGAGACCTGGAAAGGAGAAAACATTTGAAATATAAAGTAAATATCCAATAAAAAATATATATCAAAGAGAGAGAGAGGAAAGAGAGAGGGGTGGAGGGAGTGTCCTTTACAGGGTAAAGGTTTTTAATATGGAGAAGTTACAACTGATAAGTTTTGCTTTTGTAGATTATGCTTTTGGTATCAAATTTGAGAGTTTTCTACCCAATTCTAGCTTGTGGTGCTTTTTTCTCTATATCTTCATATTTACAATTAATGGTTTTATAAACAGTTTTGCATTTACATCCACAACACAGTCTGAAGTAGCTTTTGTACAAAGTGCAAAGTTTGGGTCAAAGTTCCGTTTTATTCTATGCTCCTCCCTTCCTCCTTCTCTCACTCCCTCCCCCCTTTCTCCCTCCCTCCTTCCCTCCCCTCCTCCCTTTCTCTCTTCTTTCCAACCTCCTTTTTTTTGTTTTCTTCTTACTTTGCTTTGAATGTTGCCTATATGCCACTTCATTCCTCGATTCGTGGAAAAGCCGTCGTCCTTCCCTGGCTGCTCGTGAACATTGCTTAAGCATATTCCTACGAATCCAGCCGTTTCCCCTCCGCGTACACCCCCAGCCGTTTCCCCTCCGCGTACACTCCCAGCCGTTTCCCCTCCGCGTACACCCCCAGCCGTTTCCCCTCCGCGTACACCCCCAGCCGTTTCCCCTCCGCGTACACCCCCAGCCGTTTCCCCTCCGCGTACACCCCCAGCCGTTTCCCCTCTGTGTACACTCCCAGCCGTTTCTGCTCCGCTCCGTGTACACTCCCATACATTCGATTGCTGTCGCTGGATGTCTTAAAATCAAGTAGTCTCTCACTTCTCGTGTTGTTCTTCCAGGTTGTTACCTTCTTTTGCCTTTTCATATAAGTCTTAGAAAGACCTTAGGTGACATTAGTCCTTATATAAAGGGTCTTGCTGATATTTTCATGGAAGTAGCAGGAAACCTGTATACCAGTTGGTCTTGCTGATATTTTCATGGAAGTAGCAGGAAACCTGTATACCAATTTAGAGCAAGA
Source organism: Uromys caudimaculatus (assembly GCA_028551405.1). Taxonomy (NCBI): domain Eukaryota; kingdom Metazoa; phylum Chordata; class Mammalia; order Rodentia; family Muridae; genus Uromys; species Uromys caudimaculatus. The sequence continues at coordinate 34,485,328 of CM052704.1, forward strand.
GAAACCTGTATTATGTCTGGTCTACTAACACTGTATGCCTCTATTTACCCAGATCATCTTTGTTTGTTTCTTTAATTTTATAATTTCTAGCATACTGATAGTATGCATATTTTGTTAGATTTATGTAGAGGGAATCTCTTGTATACTGTGTGGAAGCATCACCTGTCAATAAAAATCTGATGGCCTACTAGCAAAAGGCAAGAAGTAAAAGGTGGGAGTTCTGGTAGAGCGAAGGGCGCTCTGGGAGACAGTCAGAGGCAGGGGATTCACCCTGCACTCTGAGGAAGTTGGACAGATGAACCTAGGAGAGGTAACTAACCAGCCAGGTGGTAGACATAGACTAGAATAGATGGGTTGGATAAGTTAAGAGCTAGTTAAGGAACAAGCCCAAAGTTATGGATTATGTATTTATTCACACACAAATAAGCCTCCAGATCATTATTTGGGAACTGGGCCTGAGTGGAAAAGCACAAGGCAACAGATTTATGCTTAAATATCTACATTTGGGGGAGCAGTGGTGGATGGAAGTGAACTTGAAGGTCTCCATATCCCACTGAGTGTGCAAAAAATCAAATGACTTTTACGAGTGGGTCTTATGTCCTATAGACCTGCCCAACTCACTCACACACACCAGAGCCTTTATGTTGTTGTTCTTGTTTGTGGAACTTTTGGATTTTCTAGATATGCCAACCACATCACTTGAATTTTAAAATAGCTTTATTTTCCAGTCATTGTGTGGTATTGAGAGGGATGCTTAGTTTTTGCCATGCACTTGACACAGCCTAGAATCACCTAGGAAGAGAGACTTAGTGGGGACTTATCTAGCTCAGGTTGGCCCGCAGGCATGTTGGTGGGGGCCTGTCTTGACTGTTAATTAAGGAAGGACTATCTGCCCTGTGGACGGCGTCATTTCATGAGCTGGAGCCTGAATTGTATGGATTTAAACAGCAAGAAAGCAAACGGGCAGTGTGTGCACACTCATTTCCTCCTGCTTTGTTTTGTTTTGTTTTCTCAGATAGAGGTTCTCTGTGTAGTCCTAGATATCCTGGAACTCACTCTGTAGACCAGGCTGTCCTCGAACTCAGAGATCCACCTTCCTCTGCCTCCTGAAGCCATATTAAGCACACAAGAGTTTGACTCCGAGACACCATTCTGCTCTTGACTGTGGGTGCCATGTGACCAAATCTCTTGAGTTCCTGACTTGCCTTCCCTCAGGGATGTGTCGTAAGCCGGAATCGTAAGCACATAAACCATTTCCTCCTCTAACTTGCCTATGGTCAGGACATTTTATGGCATCAAATAGATGAAAATAGAGCAGAGAGATTTCTGGGAGTCAAACTCCTGTATGCTGAGTGTGTGCTTTACCGTTGAGTTACATCTCTAGTGCACACAGTTTTTTAAAGTTAAGTCCCACATTCGCTTCAAGATCTACAGCTATAAAAAGACTCCAGACATTAAAAAAACAAGGAATAAATAAGATATACTAGGTAAATTCATAGAGATGGTAGAGACCAATATTTGAATAAATAGAACATATGAGCCAGACACGGTGGTACACTCTTGTAATCTCAGAACTCCAGAGATTAGGCAGGGAGATTGCCGTTATTCAAGGCCAGCCTGGGCTATAGAGTTTGCTCCAGGTCAGCCAGGGCTACAAGCTAAAACCTGTTTCAAATGGAATGCATGCAGTAGTAAGGACAATATGAAGCACCAAATAATGTAATATCAATCCATAAAGACTAGTTAGCAATCTCAAACGCGCATTCAACTAGCAACATAGTCTTGCTATTAATAGAACAATAGCTGACAATTATAAAGCAAAGCATGGGGTGCACTTTATCACACTTATGTTTAAGAGATGCACCAGGGACAAGTCACCATGAAACAGAAGTGCTGGGAAAGTGAAGCATGCAACATTTTCATTTTAAGTTAATATGTGTAAAATGAACCATTCCGAGCTGCCTTGTAAGTGTAAAGTTGGCTTGCCACACTAACCACAGCTCAGATCATGATAAATTTCAACAAGAAACAAATGGTCAAGCTGAGCAGGTGGGGGTTGTGCACCCTTTCCATGTCAGCTTGGGAGGCAGAGGCAGGCAGAGCTCTGGGGGTTCAAGGGCAGCCTGGTCCACACAGCTTGCTCCAGACCAGCCAGGCTACACAGCAAAATCCTGTCTTAAAACTCAAGCTGAAAAGGACAAAAGAAAGCAGTGGTCAAAGGAGAATTCAGAGTAACCGTGTTTGGAAAATCAAGATACACGTAACTAATCCAGTGAGTAAATCAGATAGGACCGTATAAATAATGAAATATTTAAAAAATAAACACTGTGATTCACCCTTTTTAAAAATCAAAATATGAATAGCTTATTTATTTTATTTAATTTTTGTTTTGAGACAGCATCTTACTACATACCCCAAGCTGGCTGTGAACTTGGAACTTCCTGCCTCCAGCTTTTTGGTGTTAAGACTACAGGAAGGCACAACCACACTTAGCTATGCTAACACAATATTTAAAAAATAAATAGCCTTAAATTCACTGGTGAACTAAAAGCTGAAATAATGGATCTGGAAGAACACCATGAACTTAGATTAGAAAGGAAGAAATAATAAAGATAATAAAACCAGGAGTTAGTCAGCAAAAGCATAAAAGGAAGGCTAGAAATCAGAATCTGTTTTTTGTTTTTTTTGAAATTATCTGTAGGTGTGCATGTCTGGGGGGGGGTGTGTGCACATGAGTGTGGGTCCGTGGATGTGTGGATGTGTGCACATGAGTACAGATGCTCTGGAGGCCAGAGGTATAAGACCCCATGGAGATGAAGTGGCCAGAAGCTGTGAACTGCTTGATGTAGCCGGTGGGAACTGAATCTGGGCCCTCTGAAGAGCAACCACCGGCCACTGAGTCCTCTCTGTAAGAGAACAGTTAAGAGAATCTGTTCTCTTAAACTATTTAAAATCTAATTCTTAGACTCAGTCACATGGCTCAGAATTCAAAAGGTATGATTTTGAATGCAATCTGAATCTCTCTCTCTCTCTCTCTCTCTCTCTCTCTCTCTCTCTCTCTCTCACACACACACACACACACACACACACAGAGAGAGAGAGAGAGAAAGAGAGAGAGAGAGAGAGAGAGAGAGAGAGAGAGAGGTGGCTAGCCACCCAACCTTCTCCCTATAGGCAGCCAATGTTCTTGTCATCCATTTCATGTCATGACATTAATTGTCATTTATTTTACTGTAAGTCAGTTCACATTTAAAATAAATTAGATGCATTCCTTTTATTATTTTAAATGTATAGATGTATTTTAAATGTATTTTGTTTGTTTGTTTTGACTGCATGCATGTATGTGCACCAGAAGAGGGCTTCAGATCCGCTGGGACTGGAGTTAACAGACATTTGTAAACAATCGTGTGGGTGCTGGGAATTGAGGCTGGGTCCTCTACAAGAGCAGCAAGTGCTCTTGACTGCTGAGCCAACTCTCCAGCCCCAGTTCACATTTTTTTTTAAGAATGATGAAAGGGGGGGGAGACTATTGAATATACAGTACAGAAAGGGAGAAAGAGAGAATGTAAATATGGGTATAGTATAGACCCTAAATCTCTTAACTGAATATCCTGTCAGACATCTTTTGTTTGCAAGCAATTAGCTAGAAAAGCCAGATGGAGCCGGTATGTTTCTAAAAGAGTGTGGCCTGTCTTTGGAATCAGCCAGGGCTGGTTTCACAAACAAGGTTTCTTAGGCAGCTCAGTAAAGGGGTTTCCTGTGCAGTCGTTACAATGGAGGACTTCAGAGGGAAAGAAGAGTTGGCAAATCAATACTAAGATTAGTCTATGGGAAGTCGTTGCCACCTCTAGGATTGGAGGAGCTGCAGAGACACAGGGGGCATAGGTCCCTCTTTTTTCTTTCTTTCTTTCTTTCTTTCTTTCTTTCTTTCTTTCTTTCTTTCTTTCTTTCTTTTTTTTTTAAGATTGTCTTTCTTTTCTTTTCTTTTTTTTTTTTTAATTTATTTTATTTATATGATGAATACACTGTAGCTGTCTTCAGACACCCCAAAAGGGGGCATCAGATCCCATTACAGATGGTTGAGAGCCACCATGTGGTTGCTAGGAATTGAACTCAGGACCTCTGGAAGAGCAGTCAGTGCTCTTAACCGCTGAGCCATCTCTCCAGCCCCTCATAGGTCCCTCTTTCATGTCCACTCATCTCTTGGTGTCACCGGCTGTTGATCTGAGACAGCTGTTGGGAGAGAGGAAGGATCTGAGAAATCCTCTTTCAGTAGGAAGACAGAGAAGAAAAGGGCAGCCTTGAAACCACCAACGGGGTAGGGAGACGGGTCGGTCAGCAGAATGTTTGCTGACTAGCCTTGGTACCTGAGTTTGATGCTTAGAGCCCTTATCAAAGAAGTCAGGTTTGGTGATACGTGCTCGGACCCTAGTGCTGGGGAGGCAGAGACTCTGGGGTCACCATCCAACCAGCTCCATTTACTTCATGAGCTCAAGGCCAGTAAGAAATTATCAAAATACATGGCCTGAGGAATGACAACCAAGGTTGACCTCTGGCTTCTACACAGGTGTGCATCTGCACACACACACACACACACACACACACACACACACACACACACACCACACGGGGGAGGGGAGAGGAGAGAAAGGGAGAGGGATGATGGCAGGCACAAAACAAAAATAAAACTGTAATCATTGGGGCAAGAGACTCTGCAAATGAAATATTGCCTGGATTTCCTGTAGAGCCCTGCCCAACTCTCCACCCAAAAGACACAGGCCTAGACAGTATCACCTGCACTTTAATCTCACTGCTAAATACATTATTTTTCAATGACTTAAAAAAGCAGAAAAGTTGCCAAATTCATTTTATGAAGCTAGTGTCACTATGCAAATGAAAGTAGAGGGGCTCAGGAGGAGACCACCCACAGGTGTGGTGACGCATGCGCAAAATTCCAGCACTTGAGAGGCAGGAGCCGGGAGCTTTCAAATACCAGACCTGCAAGACCTTGTCTCCAACACTAAAACAAATAAATGAAAGAGAAGGTCGTTACATACCAACCACATCTTATTCATTAACCTTGTGGGGGCCCTCCCAAGTAAAACAAGGGCATGTTGTTTCTGCTGCCGCTGTGTGCCTTCGGTCCCTCCAGATACTGCAGTTAAGCGAAGTTGTCCTATCAGGCTTGAACCTGATTCACAAGACCTATGACTGCCGTCCGATAGCATTCATTGGAATGAAAGAAAAAGGATTCTCAATGGATGCAAATGTGTGATGACCCTGGGTAAAAAGAAATGCTCCCGACTTGTTTACATTTACCTTTTAAACGCTTTCTGTGTCCGTGTACATACGTGGGGGCTGTGTACATGTGAATGCGCAGGCACACAGGGGCCACAGTGCACAGGTCGGGTTCTTAAGACAACTTACATGACTTGGTTGTCTCCTTCTACCATGTAGGTCCCAGGTATTGAACCCAGTCTGGGTGGTAAGCACCCTTGCTCACTAAAGGACCCTTCACGCTGGAGTCACGGAGACTTGCCAAAAAGCCACAGTAAGTTATGAAGGGAAAGGAGTTTCCTTTATCTCATTTCTGAAGTCACTGCTTCTGTTTTGTTACCTAATGGATTTTTCTCAATCCAGCTAAGCCAGGCTGTGATCAGCACTGGACCATTTTTACTTAGTCTCTACCCAACTGACACTGAGCCTCCCCCCCCACTTCCCTCCCTCCCCCTCCTTCTGCAGACTTGTCCATCTCTTCCACTCGATCCTTTCTCAGATTCCCCTCTATACATTCCATGCAAAGCAAGAGCTGCTGTCTGTCTTTGTTTCTGTATATCCCATTATCAGTGCTGCAAGCGTGTATGCGCCTGTGTACACACATATGTATTTTTACTTCACTTTGTTTACTCTCTTATGACAATAATGAATTTCGTCATTCTCACCACCATTTACCCTTCTACATTTAGTATTTATTTCGTGTGTGTGTGTGTGTGTGTGTGTGTGTGTATGTGTGTGTGTGTGTGTGTGTATGAGCACACAGATGCCATAGTGCACATGTAGATGTCCCACATGTAGATGTCCCAGGACAACTGGTTCAGCAGATGGGACGTAAGCTTGGTGACAAGTGCTAGGCCACCTGGCTTTTCAGACAGTGCCTGCCCCGGAGCACACTCTGGACTAGAGTGTGTTGAGTGAGAGGCAGCGCAGGTACTGTCGCAGTTAGCATATTATTGAAGCGTCGAAGGATTGAAGTCATTCCAGATGTCCAACAGGAGGGTATGGCTTAATTAGCAAAATTCTGTGAAACAACGACAGCAAAAATAAAATAAGGAAAAAGCAAAGAAAACATGTGTTGAAGGATCCTTCTATAAGACTTCATAAAGTATGTATTTTATAACAAACACACAGACACAAAGACAAAAATGGCTGTTTTTGAGTGGTTAGATGTTAGATGATTCAGATGTGAGAGTTACTGTTAACTGTCAGTTTGACTCTAGATCACTTGTGAGACTGATCTCTAGGCATACCGATAGGGAATTACCTTGATTACCACAAGTGATGTAAGATGCTCATTTTAATTGTGGGTGGGACCATTCCCTCTCTCGGAGTCACGGACTGCACAGTGCAGAGAAAGGGAGCAGAGCACAGCAGGTCCATTCCCTGCTCTGTTTAGAAATAAGCATCTGAAACTGTAAGCAAGCCTCAATCCAATGCTTTCTTTTATAAGAGTTCCCTCGGTCATGGTGTCTCTTCACAGCATAGAACAATGATTACCACAGGATCAATAAAATTTATGTTTGTTGTACAAAATGCAGAGATAGATTGAAGATGAAAAACAAGTGTCTTTGTTTCTTCCCTGTTGCCGAGATAAAATACTCTGACCAAGGCTACTTAAGAAAGGGTTTATTTTGGCGCAAAGTACAGTGCATTTTAGAGGGAAGTCAAGGCAGCCAGGCCATTATCATCATGGTAGAGGACATGGTAGCAGCCAGGCATGGTGCTGGAGAAGCAGCTGAGAATGCTATATCCAGATTAACCAACAGAAGGAGAAAGAAACATTGGGCTTGGCATGGGCTTTTGAAACCTCAAAGTCCACCCCCAGTGGCACACCTCCTAATCCTTCTAATCCTTTCAAAAGTTCCCCTCCCTGGTCACTTAGTATTCAAACATATGAGCCTGTGGGGGCCATTTGTATTCGATCACAACACATCTGAAAAGACGGCTTTTTTAAAATAATGAGAAACACATTTTTGTCCTCTTTCTTATCCCTTCTCCAGTCCACTTGGCCACAGATGGTACAGTCCATAGAGATCCCAGGATTACAGACTGGTCTAGATAATTACAGGCCACCACTATAAATTGCCCCTTTGTCCAGACTCCTCAAAAATGTAAGCAGGGTTAGATGGCTGCACGGGTCAGCAAACAGGAAAAGTAAGAGATAGGCCAGCACTTCATCCCCCAATCTTGCCCAAGTATATAAATCTTCTTACACTCCTTGGCTTATCAGCTACCATGCCTCCAGAACTGGCTTGTGACATCAAGTGGTAGCATCTCCCTCCCCCAAGGGAAGGGTTAAACCCAGAGAGAAGAAGGACTGATTTTAAAAGGAAGAAAAATTAACATCAATATGTCATAAAATATACATGCTATTTCTAATTTATTCCTGTCCATTTGAGGCAACATATCTAATGTGCTACAAATATCCCTGGAATGTGGTATCACCCTTCCCTATAATAATGTGTGTCTGGGAGTCTCATTTGCACTCTGTGAATTACTGTTTTATTTAATGAAAAAAAGATAAATTGTCCTTGATTTGTATTTATTAATTTCTATGAATTTGGTATCTGACATTTATGAAAGCTTAGCCACATAATTTCTCCTTTCTTTAATTTACAACCAGAGGACTGTTTAAATATAATTTTAAACGATGCATGAAATGCTTTCTGACATATTTGTTTTCCAAATTTCCAACATGCATATTTGCTGTTTCTGCGTGGTGAGCAAACACTGTCGCAAAATTGTGCAGGAAGAAAAATGCTACCTGCTTAGGATGCCTTTATTAAGTCGTAGCTGTTGTGCTTGGGGGCAGCTGAGTTCCCTGGAGGTTGATGGGTTTCCTTGCAAGTGTAAGTTGCTTGTTGCTAACTCAATCCAAGGCAGGAGACCCAGTAGGTGTAGCAATCTTCAATTCAGGGCAGAACCCCAGAACAAAACCTAAATATAGACATGATTCTGGTAGCATGTTGAGGGAACAGAGAATACATTTCTTAATGACAATTACTGTTTCTTTGCTTCTTTGGGATCAAGCAGCTTTTAAAATGACGTAGATGGCTTTCTTCATAGTTGGCTTCTTGGAAACGCTCCTCTATTTCCTCTATTCTGAGTTATAGTCATATTAGTTAGTAACAACTTTGAAAAATCACATAGCTATGATTCAAATTATGTGAATCAATTTTCAATTTTTAAAGCAAACATGAGAGTTGTGGGTGTATATTGCTTCAAAATATGTATCAAATAGATACTATGCTTCGTGTGTGTGTGTGTGTGTGTGTGTGTGTGTGTGTGTGTACACTGTGTGTGAACTTGTATGTATGGAAGTTCACATGTGTGTGTGGATGCATGCATGTGCTTTGGTGTATGCATACACTGTGTGTGCCTTCATGTGAAGGCCAGAGGACAACCGTGGGTGTTATTACTCAGGTACCACATTTTATTTTATTTTATTTTATTTTATTTTATTTTATTTTATTTTATTTTATTTTATTTTATTTTGAGACAAGGTCTTTCATTGGCCTTGGGGTCATCAATTCAACTACAGTGGCCAGCCAGCAATTTCTAGGAATCCACGTGCCTCCATTTCCCAGTGCTAGAATTTCAAGTACACAGCACCATATCCACTTTGTCTACTTTTCCTCTTTTTTTCTCTCTTCATAGTTTCAGGGGAATCAAGTTTGGGGGCTGGTGTTCACAGGCAGGTACTTTATGGACTAAGCAATCTCTTCAGACATAATTTGCTTCATTTAAAACCAGAACTTATGGAAAGAAAATAATGCTCAACTCTCTTGCGAGCAATCCATGAATAAAGCAAGCCAGGCTCAAAGTGCCGCCCACTTTTCAGACTTCCTTCTTTGAAACAGATATTCCTTATGACCAAATAACTCCATTCTCTAATAAGAAAGTAAAGGCTTGCTTGTAGATTTAGGATAGATGTCTGTGTCTGGGCGGACGGGCTCTTACGGACTCGTTTTTATACTGAAATTTGGCTGGTAATTCCCATTTTAGCTAGTTCTATGGACTTTCACCCAAACATGATTTTATTATTTTTAAGAAGATTTTCCTTTGTAATTGGGTATTTCAGACGAACGCCTCATGATGCTAAGGTGCTCTCCCTTTAAGTGGATGATGGACTTGCTGATGTCAGCAGCTGGGAACGCATGCCTGTGCTCCCAGCTGACAGGACACTAATTACTAGTTATGTGGCTGTTGCCTGCCTGAGGAGCTCATCAGTGAGTTATGACTGAGAAGAGCTGCAGAGCATGGGACTGATGTGGGGAGAGATATCAACTATGAAAATGTCACAGGAGTTCTCAGATTGATCCACCTGACAGAGATCTGTCTAAATAGGAAGCATCTATTTTAATACTAAACCACACAAATATGAGCCTAGGCGGCCAAGGAGAATTTATAGGAGGCCATGGAGGGGTCACCAGCCCAGCTGACAGCAGGTGCAAACTAAGCATGTCGTCCAAGCTTTAATCAATGGCCAGGGACAAGCCCTCAGCATAGACAGGACATCTCACGGGAGGAGGAGGGGTCCGAATTGTCTCTAGAAGCCAAGTACTTACTTTGTCATTTGCAGAAGACATTTACTAAATTGTCATCGAGACAGTAGCAGAGCTGACATTGTCCTGAGGACATGGGATCCTGGCCTTGGTTTTCCCAACCAGGGTCTGATAAAAACAAACCCACAGATAAGGGTTCTAGAGACGATGTGAGGGGTGCTGAGAGAAGTAGGATCCAGACACAAATGGGGAGGTATCACCATCCGTGCAGAGGAAGTTTCTGTGCAGCTGAAGGATTGGGCTGCTCTACTCTGACCAGACCCTAAAGGCTTTGAGAATAAGAACATGTTACTGGCCTGGAGACAGTAGTCACAGAGCAATCGCTTACCACGTGTGAAGCCCTGGGTTCTATCCCCAGTACTAGGGGAAAAAACAAAAAAGAAAAGTCTATTCTAGGTGTGCCTGATAGTGTCTGACCACCACCACCCCTGAAACCTGCCACCCGATGTTTGCAAAACAAGACAACTATGGCTTTCCCCTGAGATTAAAACAATCTAGGAGGGTGGCAGCTCAGTTGGTAAGGTACTTATTAAGCATGAGGACCTGAGTTCAGACTGCCAGCACCCACAAAAAACCAGGTCACAGCAGCACAGGTCTGTAATCTCAACCCAGGGGACGCAGAGACAAGATGATCCCTGGAGCTCACTAGCAGTGAGCTAGTTCAGTGAGAGACTGTCTCAAAAAATAAGGTGAAGAAATGATTGAGGAAGACAGCTAGTGTTGATCGCTGGCCTCTACACACACACACACACACACACACACACACACACACACACACACACACACACACATTCATACCTACACACATGAACACACATGCATTCATACATAAACACATGAGCACACACATGCATTCATACCTACACACATGAATGCACACACAATGTGATGGTTTGTATGTTTTGCCCAGGGAATGGCACTATTAGGAGGTGTGGCTTTGTTGGAGCAGGCATGTCACTGTGGTGTGGGCTTAAAACCCTCATCCTAGCTGCCTGGAAGTCAGCCTTCCACTAACAGCCTTCAGATGAAGATGTAGAACTCTCAGCTCTGTCTTTACCATGTCTGCATAGATGCTGACGTACTCCCACCTTGATGATAATGGACTGAACCTCTGAACCTGTAAGCCAGCCCCAATTAAATGTTGTCCTTTATAAGACTTGCCTTGGTCATGGTGTCTGTTCACAGAAATAAAACCCTAAGACACACAACATAACGATATTTGATTATTTGTAATAGTCGAGAAGAAGCAGACTTCTGTGAGCCATCTTTCCCCAGGGGTTTACAGTTATCTACACAATGGCACTGAAATATTTTGGGGAGGGTAAAGACAGGCACCTGCATGTGGACTCTGAGTTTGTCACCTCCACAGGCTGCTTCCTTCAGCTCTCTGTGCTACAGATCACAGCGCTGCCGCCGTGCCTCCGACATGTGAAGTCCCACCGCAAAGCCTGCCTGGCAGGCTGTGAATGGGTCATGTGCACTCACTCTTCAGCCTTGGCATCATCCAGCTCTCTGTGAGGAGACCCAGCCGAGGAGGAAACGGTGTTTTGCAAACACTCACTTATGTTGAAACACGGTTTATCCTTGCTGATCTATCTGCAGAACAAAGAACAGGCCAGCGAGTCACTGAGGGTATCTGAGAGATAGCTACAGATTTATTCCACACACCCACTCTTGAGCAAAGCAAAAATCCTAGTCTAGGCCACAGAGGGAGGGCGAAGCAGGTTGGCTCTGGGGCTGAAAGACTGGGACTGTGTACAGCATTCAGCTTGCCTACTAAGCAGCCGTGAGACCATGAGCAACATACATATTGTGTGCGCCAGATTTCTCTTGTACAGGAGCGTCCTACCCATCCTAACTGTGGCGAGTATTAAAGCTCATATCTATGAAGCTCCCAGCTCCGTGCCAAACATCTCCATCTGTAATTGCTACTTGCCTTCTCCCCAACCCAATTTTGGGTTCTGATCCTAGCAGGGTTAGAGCCGATGTCAGAGACTTAGAGACGGGGCAGAATGATTGTGAGTGCTCCTGAGGGAAATGGGAATCTAGACAGCAAAAAAAGGGAGGCCATGGGATCCACCCCAAGTTAGAGACCAGGAGGGTGACAGTACTCAAGCCGGAAGTAAAGGGAGGTAATGGAGAGTCGAAGGGCGGTCCTATCAGAGGGAGCTAGTGCGCATGCTTACACATTCCTGGGGATCTTCCCAGGTCACCACAGGAGCAGATGAACTGCCAGGAAGTTTAATCTGCAATGTGACTTTGCCTTCTACCGTTCTAGACTGGCAAATCTCTCAAATCCCATGTGCAGACTGACATGTCCCCAAAACCCGGGCAGGCGATGGCAGGCACACTGAAGAAAATAGAGATCTCTGGAACCTCGTGGTTTCCAAGAAGAAGCAGCCCTTGTGGAAGTACGATAAGGCAGTAGGAACTTCAAAGACAAAGGTGGTGATGCCAAGATGTCTGCAGATTGCTAGAGAAATCAGCACTTGAATCTCCTCAGGGTGGCACTTGATGCGTGGGGCCTCTTCTACCCAGTCCTGCATCTGACCTGGGTATACAGGGAGTGTCTGCAATGGCACTGTTAGACTCACGTTAAATCTGAAGAGTCTAAGCTAGACCCCAGTTCACGTGTGGAAAAGCAAAACCTGTAGACTGCACACTGTGAGGAACCAGATTACAATGTTGATGTAGACTCACCATGGGTGCTTCAGGAAGAAGGACGGTATTCAGAATTATTCCCCTAGCCAGGCATAGTGGTACAGGCCTTTAACATCAAAACTCAAGCAGTGAAGGAGGATGATCATAAGTCAGGGGCCAGCCTGAGCTACGTTATGTGACTCTGCTTTGAAAACAAAATTGTTCCTCTCTTGAGATAGCTTCAGGGAATAATAACTCAATGGAAGGAATGGCCTTGCAGGAGCTTTGGTTAGAGGAAAACACTTTCCCCAAGTTTCTGGGTAGCACCACCAAGGGCTGACCCTGAGCACTGTCCCTGTGACTTCTGGAGGGTCCACCATGAGAGAGCAAGCCTGAGAAAGTCCCTGTTTCCCATCTAGAGCTACTTTTGCAATAGCTGTGTGTTCTTAGGTAGCTATTGAGTCTCTCTGTGCTTGTGTGGGGTTTTGTGGGGAGCTATTGAGCCTGTCTGTGCTTGGGTGGGGTTCTTGTCCATGTGGTAATACACAGGAAGAGCTCAGAGCAGCTAAGAGTTACCCTCACAGCTGCCATTAACAACCCTCTTCACGGTGTCCGTCATTCTTTAGGTATGCTAATGGCTTCCAGCAAGTTTTACACTGTTTTGGGAACCAGTTTGACTCATTAAAGGGTCTGTTTGCAAATCCCACTTGTAGAACATAGTGTTTGAAGCATATAATGCAGCATTTTGTGCTTAAAATTCAGAGAGTCATTTAAAAAACTATCCTGTGTGGGGGCGGGGATGTACACAAACCACAGTGTGCGCTTGCAGGTCAGAGAACAAGTTCTCTGGAGTCCATTCTCTCCTACCTTAATTTTGAGGCAGGGTCTCCCTTGTTATGTTTGCCACTGTTATGAACAAGTGATTCTCCTGTTCTGCCTCCCATTTCCTGTAGGAGTACAGGACTTGGATTACAGATACAAGATGCGTTGCCTGGCTTTTTTTGACTGGGGTTGGAGAGCCAGGTTTCAAGACAGGGTTTCTCTGTGTAGCCCTGGCTGTCCTGAACTATTGCTTTGTAGACCAGGCTGGCTCAAGCTCAGAGATTCACCTGCTTCTGCCTCCCAAGTGCTGGAATTAAAGTCGTGCTTTACTATGGTGCCAGCCATGACGCCTCCTTGGTGTTTTGATTTATTTTGTTTTTTAATGTAGAGACTGGGCGCTTAATTTAGGTCTTTAGGGAGTTGTAACAAATTCTCTTACCCACAGAACCAATCTCATTGGTCTGGGATTAACTCTCATGTTGAACGTTCATACTAAAGCAAACCAGCACCACAGTCATAACAATAAAGGAGGTGGTAGGAAGCTGAGGTGAAAGAATCACTGGGTGCAACTGGTCCCCAAACTCACCCAGACGTACATGATAGACAGAACCAGTTTTTACTATGCCAATCTCATTGGAATAAAATGATTTAATAACGGGAAGAGTGTCTTTGCCTATGGTTGTCCTGAGAAAGTTCTTGTTTGTCCCTTGGCCAATGGGAATGCCCCATTTCTGCTTCCATTGTCTTTACTCTTGTCCTACCAAACAACTCAATCACAGAACAATAGGAGCAGGCGTTAGAAGACTGACATTCGACACCAGGAGGGTCAGAGGTGAAGGGAGGCTCTGAAGTGTGGAGCAGGGACGGTGACTATATATGTCTGGTGGTTGGATGGTGGCATGACTAGAATGTCATGACAGGAGGGTGTTTTCAAATGCTGCACAATCAAGAATGTCCTTGTGTGTTCGGGCTTAGAAGACAGTCTGGAATTCTGCTAAGTTTATCTGGATTCCAAGTTGGGGGAAAACCAACAGATCAAGCCACTGTCGGATGGAGCCCTGCTAAGTAAGTTTATACTCCTGGATGGAACCAAAGATCGTAAACTGCTCTGGACAATATGGCTCCTTGGAGAATAGATGTTGTGTGTCAACATGGAATGTGCATACCGACAGCATGGACCTGTCAGAGCCCCTCCAAGCCAGGGATGTTGGAAAAGATGCTGATCATAAAGGTCTAAGATGCTGATCTTAAAGGCCTTGGGAGACTAAAAGAATTCCTTGAAAAGGGATTAGAAGTATCACGGCAGAAGATGGAGCCCAGGAAGAGTGAGAGACAAGAATGGTGGTAAGGAAGGATTCCGTCCTGGAGTTGAGGAGCTCACAAAGGCACTGCTAATGAACAAACCACAGAGATGCTACTACATCCAGCTTGCTACTCTAGTCCCCACAGTCACATCAGGGAGCCAACCTAGGTATCTGGCAACAGAGGAGCAGAGAGAAAAACTGACAAAGACCCACATGGATGGTTTTCAGCCATAAGGAAGAGCGAAGTCACTGGGTGTGGTGGTGCATGCCTTTAATCCCAGCATTCAGGAAGAACAGGAGGAAGAGGAGGAGGAGGAGGAGGGGAGGGAGAGGGAGAAGGGGTGGGGGAAGAGGAGGAGAGCAACAACAACAACAGCACAGTCATGGAGTTTGCAGGAAAATGGATGCAACCACAGATTATTTGGGGTACCAAAATAATTCATATTGGACAGGTCCTTACAGTACAGGGGCTGTAGGGCACCTAGTCTACCTTTGGCTCTGAGTGTTAAAGATGAATAGCAAGTAGCTCACCCAAGAAGGCTACCCCATGGAAGGGTAGCACATGCTTGTGCACAGAACTGTCCAGCAGAGAGGGAGTCAAGGGCTAGAGATGACTGCTGTCATCAGTCAGAACAAAGTCAGGGGTCATCACGTCTCCCACAGACCTTTACCCTTTCACTTTAATACTAATGCTTCACTCAATGGGAGGACTTTGTAGTCTGACATTCAGTCAGTCTGTGGACAACAACTTTAAAGAATTAAATTAAATACCTACGGGCAGATTCTAAAGCAGTTCTTCTTATTTCAAAAAATTCTTCCTGCATATCTAAAGACCCCATATGTATTCAATGAGATCAGATCTCAGAAGAAATTGTGAAACACAAGTTTTCTGTTTTCTTTCTTCCTTCCTTCCTTCCTTCCTTCCTTCCTTCCTTCCTTCCTTCCTTCCTTCCCTCCCTCTTTCCTTCCTTCCTTCCTTTCTTCCTCCTCCTCCTCCTCCTCCTCCTCCTCCTCCTCCTCCTCCTCCTCCTCCTCTTCTTCATGATGGCAAGAAAATAAAATAAAACAACTTTAAACACGGAGGCTGTGACTCTGCAGAGGTTTGGCAGCCTGGCCATTGTCCTGCTTGAGGACCTGAACTTACAGATTGCCTCATTAACCACGCAGCATTTCCTCTGTGGTCAGAACCCCTTCTAGGATGACTTTATTGTTTTATTTTTCTGTGAATCTCTCCTAATGTGTGAGTCATACCTGAAGGCTGAGACATTGCACAGAACCAATTTTTGTTGGTGTTCATGACCCACTGTCTCATGTCTATTGGGTAATCTCACTTAAGCTGTCTTGAAATTCTTATCAGTTAACTTGCAGTCATTCATCCATTCATTTTTTAGCAGAAAAGAGGTGAAGGTCAGAAGTCAAGAAGACATGGTCCCTGTCCTCATTTTCAAAATGGAAAAACGGTGATTTGGGAATCGATTCTGGAAAGAGGAGGCTTCCTGGGGATTTGGAGAAGGTTCTGGAAGAGATGACTCAGCGGATGTTTGGACAGCATGCACTTAGCAGGCAAGCAGCCATCACTAGAGCCTGCTAGGGACAAGCCCCGAGCCTGCAGTAATTACCTCTTTGATAAAGTTACTAGACTAGTGGATGAACGAAATGTGTGCTGGAGGCTTAAGTATCATTTTCCAGCCTTTTATGTTTTTGTGGACTCGAGGGGGGATGAATAATACAAGAATGTGTAGTTTCCCAGTTATTTCTTCCCCTCTCTTTCGGTGTATGCGTGCGCGTGTGCACTTCAGGTACACTTGTGTGTGTGTGTGTGTGTGTGTGTGTGTGTGTGTGTGTGTGTGTGTGTGCATATGGAGGTCAGAGACAACCTCAGGTGTCAATCCTCAGTGGGTGGGCACCCAGTTTTTGAGACAGTGCTTCTCATTGATCTGGAGCTTGCCAAGTAGGCTTGGCTGGCCAGCAAGCCCAGGTATCCACCTAACTCTGCCTGTGCAGAGGTGGGATGGCTGCCTTTTGGATTTTCAAAAGATAGTCCTCCTGATTGAAAGGCAATACTATAACTGAGTTATAGTCCTCTCTCTCTCTCTCTCTCTCTCTCTCTCTCTCTCTCTCTCTCCCCGTCCCTCCTCCTATCTTCTTTCCCTTCCCCCTCCTCCTCCCTTAAAAAAATTCTTGTGTTTGTGTGTGTGTGCACAATCGTATGTGTGTATGTGCACACACAGGAATAGTTCTTGCTATCATGAAGACTCCCAATGAGACAGAAACTATGGAAGACACCCAGCAAAATCATGATATAGAGGGGAATCAAGAAAAATATTGATGAGTGGATTGATACAGGTTTAGAAGAAAGCTTCCAGTAGTTTGAGTAGTAGACTTGACTCTGTTTCCCCTATAGCTTTATCCGTAATTTGGGAGATAGAGAAAATACTCTAAAATTTGGGTAAGGATTAATTTATATCCTTTGTTAAATAACACATAAACTCATCTTCAAACAGTGTAAGTATTAAATCATTCAAAATTGTATGAAAGTTCATCATAAAGCAGGGTGAGTATTTATAGATAGATCTGTGGAGAAATGACTGTGTCCACATAGTTAGAAAAGAGCACAGTTTAAACAGAAAATATTAACAATAGGATTGAATAAGTAAAATTTTAAAATATCTGTACAGTACAGAATAACATCACAATCATTAAAAGGTTAAAAAAAAAAAACCCATTGGACCAAAAAAAAAAAAAAAAAAAAGATTTCAATCAAAAATGACAAAATATCACCCATAATGAAAGCACATAAACAACAACAGCAACAAAACTGGGTTCAAACTTCAGAAAAAAAACACAGAATAGAACCTATAGAAGCAATAGTCCTCACAGGAGAAAGCCCGCACAGGTCCACTGAGGGTCTTGGGTCCAAGGATACCCTGTGACTGGAGTCTCCTCCACAGACAGACGGCTCCCAGCAGAGTGGTCCTCAAAGGGAGGAGGCCCCCTCCCTGGGTCTGTGTACTTCTCTCTGCCCATTTCACCTTCTAACTGCATGCTGATTTCTCTTCCCAGACAAGAAACTTCTTGAGGGTTAGAGCTGCTGTTTGCATCTTTACCTCTTCAGGATCTAGGACTGGCCCTTTCTCAGTTACCAAGTGTCAGGCAGCCTCCATCAGGGAACTTGAGCAAATGAAGAATGAGTGGAGATTCAATCCTCTCTCTATGTGTCCATACTGGAGAGTAAGAGTGCACTATTAGCACCCAGGGAAACAACCTCAGTCTCCACATCTCCCTGCAGGGCCAGTGAAGAGGTCCCTGCTCCACTCCATCACCTGCAAACTGATAGCCTCATCAGCATTCAATGCCTTGAGACCTCTGAGAACCCCACCGTTGTTCTCATTTTTGTGTATGCCACTCTGTTGAGAGCCCAGGGCACTTGGACTATCAGACAAACCCAGGAGTCTTACCCACTTGGGCCCTGAGGCTGCTTCTGATCTTTGATGGCCCAATCTGTTAAGAGGGTCTGTTGTCTATGGTCTGTGATTGGAGTCACTCAATGGGGGGTGAGGCAGGAAACAGCCAAGGACAGGAACAAACTCCAGAACTAGGCACCTTGATTTCCCCTTGCTGGGTTGCCAGGCATTGCCTGCGTCATCTTCTTCAACATCCTAGTAGAGTCTTTGGTAGCCTGTTTATCTTCATAGCTTCATGCATAGTTTTCTCAGGGGCCCCACGCAGGAAATCCATCCCTGCTTCTCATCCATCATCTGACCACACTGGATTATCTTGGAATGTTAGAGCAAGCATCACTGACCCTACAAGGCTTGATTTTTCATGGCTACAAACCTAGCACAACACGAATGGCACTAAACTCTGCTGCCAGCTTAGGATATAACCTGGATGCTGTTTACTGTGGCTGCAGTGGTCTCTGAGTTGTGGGGAGTGGGAAAACACTTCAGTAACTGACTCTTTTGGAGCAGAGAGATCCCATGGTTGTCCCCTCATCCCCACATTGTGCTTTTCCAGACAATCTTCCCAATTGAAAGCCTTTCCAATGAATTTTTAGTTTTGGCCTTGAAGTCGTTGATGGGTGTTTGCTACACTCCAGGTACATCTGCTCTTGCTCCAGTGCAAAATTTGTTATTACTTCATAATGGTGCCATTCTTTTTAACAGTTACAGCCACACTATCTACCTACGTCTTGTCTAAAACTCCAAATATATGAAGATCCTTTTCTTGCAAAACTACATCTTATTGCCGTTTTGCTTCACTTTGTATTCGCACTATAAACCTGGTTTAAAGCAGCTAGTAATAACCATGCCACATCCGCAATGTGATAGTGTTTTGAAATTTCCTCTGACAAAAAAATTACTATATTATTTTTAAGTTTAGCCTCATTCACATACAAAATATAGATGGATTCTTTGCCTGAAGATAACATGAATCACTTCTAGCCTAGCTCCCAGGTTGTTGTTCCAACCTTGAAATCCCACAGAGTCTTTACTGTCCATACCTCTATTGGCATTCCACCTTATTAACTCCTATGGGAATGATCCATTAAGCTCTACTTATAGAATTCTACTGCTTTTCTGGTCTGCATCTCCAGATTCTTCCCCAGTTTTCCTCCACGCAACTTCCAAAGGTCCATGAGTCACTTGGTCAGGAACAGCACAGAAATTACCATATTTTTTCAGTACAAATTATCTGTATTAGTTATTTTTCTCATAGCTGTGACAAGATAGCACAGAGAAGTGAATTGAAGGAGGATAGATTACTGTGAACAATGGTATGAGAAGGCACAGTCCACGGTGGTGAGAAAGGGGTAGCATGAGACAGCACCATCCATAGAGGCAGAGTGTGAGGCTGCAGCCTCTCACAGTTTTGCATACCAGGAAACAGACCAAGTAGCAGAAGCAACAGGGACAATGACTCTCCAAGGACTCTGCTCCAGTGACTAACTTCTTCCAGCTAGACTCTGTCTCCCAAAACAGTGCCACTGGTCAGGGACCAAGTATTCAAAGACATGAAGCTAGTGGGGACATTTCCCACTCACATCCTTAACATTCTTTGCAATGAAACAGGTAGCTGTGGGAGAAGGAGGTCACAACCTGACTGAGGCATCTTAGGAGGAGAAGCTACTACAAGTCAACGAAGGCCAAGGCTGTGTGAGAGGCCGTGGGCTGGGGTGGTGAGTCCCATAGAGCTGATGTGGAAGCAGACATCATGAGCTACGGAGAAAGACATGTCAAGTTGTGGCGATCCTGAGATCCATAGGTGCCCAGGAGCCAGGAAGGAGGATCAGAGTAATGGAAGGCTGAGGCTGGGACAGAGAAGGACGGCCTCCCCACCTCTCCTTCCTGCCCATTGCTGTCTACCCACTGTTCTCTGCAGATCCAGTGACTACAGACAGCAGTGGTTACCAAAGAACTGAAGCAAGAGGGACTGTGGCTACCTGACTCCTCAAAGGTGGCAGAACTACTTAGCTGTAGTGGAACTAATATTCTCCTGGACTCTGGTGACATTATAAATCAATACAAGTGTTTCGGAGAGCTCCATCATAATGGGAAGCATTTCAAATCAAATGTCACGTCCTGTGACTCTGGGATCTCATTCCAAACTGTTCATCCTAAAGAAAGTTTATAAAAGGAGATTTCCAATACAGGCTAGGTTGAGCAAGGTGTGATAAATGGTATAAGGTATAAACTGTAAATATATGTGTCAAAGGGCAGTGATATGACAACAGACACGCGTGTGGGCAGAAGTGAGGTCGTCATATTAGTGAAAATATACTGAGCAGAATGAAAATGTAAGTGATATTTTCCTAAATGTCTTTCATGGCACTGTAACAGGTTTGCAATCAAATATTAATATATTTAATAAAATATAGATATACATACACACACATATACATATACACATATATGCATTTGAGGTAAAATGACAGGATGGGCTTTATCCCTTTCCAGTTCATAGTCTCCCAATCTGCCAATGGTTTTCTTGTGCTATAAATTCCCATGCAAATTCTTTCCCATCGTCTCCGATGAGGTCTGCTGCCCGAGGCTCCGATACAGTGCCTTCTCGGCTTAAAGCAGAGGTGCTCGCATCTGAAAACCCATATGAAGAGCTTCCCATGGAGACCCAAGCTAAGGCAGGTGCTTCTTTACCTCAGCTGTTCCCTGTTGTGGGCACATTGTGGTCTTTTTTAAGGGTATAGACAACTATCATTCATTTGTATACATATATATGTATGTATATACAGGTAATACATCATTTACCTGTAATACATCATATTACATATGTATAATGTATATGGTAATATGCATATGTATATATACAGGTCTATACAACATTTACGCACCTGTTCACTGTATATGTACACACATGCATACAAATACACACACAAACACACACACATACACACTGAATATTTGTGTCCTCCCAAAGTACATAGGTTGCCCCATGCAACATCTTCAGGTCATGAGGACTTTGAATGAAACTTTATAGGTAGAATTAGTGACTGTCAAAGAGCCCACAGGACACTCCCTTCTCTTCCCTCCCAGCTACTCAAAATGACACAGCAAGTGGAGAGCCATCTACAAAGCAGGAAGCAGGTTCTCACTATACACCAAACCTTCCAGCACTCCCAGAGCCGTGACAACAAGTTTTGATTACTTACAAACCACCCAGCCTGGGACGTTTTGTTTAAGAGCCCTCACTAAGCAACATGATTTGTCTGAAACCATCATTTATGCAATTGCTTGCTACCCTGAAATGTTTGCTTTCATGAGAATGAGCAATGCCTGGCAACCATGTATCATCTAGACCAGCACCGAGGATGTAACTGGTACCCATGAATACACATTTAATAAATGAAATGACAACAGAATGAGATGAACAGTAGAATGACCTGGCTGGGTGTGGGGACACACACATGTGACCACAGTACTTGAGAGGCAGAGACGGGGGATGAGAAGTGAGTTTGGGGATAGCCTGGGCTACATGAGACCTTGTCTCAAAACAATAAACAAATTAACAGAATGACTGGCAGGAGCAAAGTGCAAAAAAGACGTTGGGCTAAAATTAATATGCAGGAATTTAACCTAAGTGGTGAGTAGATGTTGAAGAGTCAATCATACAAGTGAAGGCTGAAAAGAATTTACTTATAGGAGCTTACTCTTAAAATGAAAAAGTCATAACTATAAAAATTAGACTATGGGAAGGGTCAAAGCAATCCTGCCGGTGGCATTAAAAAGGACTAGATTTGGCTTCTAACCTTAAACAACTAAAAAAACACTATAAAAAGTGGAAAACTGTTTCCAGGCACTGGGCTATCAGCAGCATAGAGAAGCAATCACTGAGAGAGGGAGAAACACACACTAGGATCTCACAATCACCCACTGTTATAGGTCCCACAGGGAAGCGGGCAGAGACTAGCTATCTCCCCAAGTCTCAGAAATAGACCTGAGCATTGAAGAAAGTCACAGGAGGCAGCCAGCCTTCACTCAGAAGGACAGCCTAGTGAAGAAAGCCACACAGACAGGAATTCCAGGGATCTTCCCAGCACACCCAGATAGTGACTCATAGGCTCAACGCTGACTGGCTCATCTGTGTGAGGACATCGCCCAGATCAAGGTAACAGCTCCCTCAGAGACAGTACAAGCCATGATTTGTGCAGACCTATGGGGCTGGGGACAGTTTCTGTTCTGAGCAGGCAAGAGTAGAAATTCCTTCATAACACACTGAGCTGCGGACAGACAGAATCCTTCAGGTACTGCTTTTATAGAGGAGGAAACTAAGCCCCAGAGATTCCAGTGATGGTCTAAAGCAATCTGAAAACACAACCCATCAAAAGTGTGAAATTAGCCAGGTGTGGAGGTGCACAACTTTAATCTCAGTAACTAGGAGGCAGAGCCAGTAGATCTCTGAGAGTTCGAGGCCAGCCTGGTCTACATAGTGAGTTCCAGGATAGCTCAGGATATATATAGAGACCCTATACACACACACACACACACACACACACACACACACACACACACCACACACCACACACACACACACACACCACACACACACACACACACACACTACAGTGGTCTTGGTAGACTCAGAGTCCAGTTTTCTGCAATGTCCAATTGTGCTTAACTCGATCATTAGAAATACAGGTACATATTGTGTGTGTGTGTGTGTGTGTGTGTGTGTGTGTGTGTGTGTGTGTGTACTAAATAAACAGAGAAAACAAAGAAAAACAGAGAAAACAAAGAAAAGAGCCAAATTATTTTCACATAATTCAACTATGTCCTAGAATAAAACTTAAGAATATTTAAAATAATTCAAGACCATTCTACACCCAAGATAAAAATCACAGTATCTACCACCCAATCAAAATTTGGCAAACACACAAAGACAAGGAAATGATCGAACATGAGCAAAACTCCAGAAATGTCCAAGTCAGCCTAGAGAAAGAGGGCTGATGGACCCAGTACACACATACCAAAACTGCTCTTGTACCTGTATTTCTAATGATGGAGTTAAACACAATTGGACATTGCAGAAGACTGGACTCTGAGTCTGCAAGACCACTGTGAGGCAAACACTTTAAGTTGAAATGACTTGTTGAATAGTAAAAATTTGTTTCCCGCTCTTCTAGATGCCTCGGAGTCCAGGGGGAGGCAGCAACAGACTTGGTGTCTGAGGAGAATTTTCCTCCTCACAGATGAGACCATTTTACCTTCAACGTGGCACAAAAGGCTCTCTCCTGGGCTTCTTCTTTTTCTTCTTCTTTTTTAAATTTAATTTAATTTTTAAAAAATTTTTTGATACTTTATTTACATTTTCAATGTTTTCCCCTTTCCAGGTCTCCTCTTTGGAAACCCCCTATCCCCTCCCCCTCCCCTGCCTCTATGAGGGAATTCCACTT